>JAJTUV010000883.1:0-600000 GCA_021653895.1 Mastomys natalensis
TCCCTCCCTCATGCCCTCCCCCATCCTGTCATTGCTTTCTTCTCCTTCCCACGTAGAAAGGAGGCATCCTCATTTGGGCCTTCACTTTGATAACCTTTTTGAGTTCTATGGATTGTGTACTGGGTATTCTGTATTTTCTGGCTAATAGACACTTCTTTGTGAGTACATCCCATGCATGTCCTTTGGAGTCTGAATTAACTCACTCAGGATAACATTTTCTAGTTCCATCCATTTGCCTGCTAAACTCATGATGTCCTCATTCTTAATAGAGGAGTAGTATACCATTGTGTAAATGAACCACATTTTCTTTATCCATTCTTCTGTTGTGGGACATCTGGTTTTTTTTCTGGATTCTTGATATTATAAATGAGGCTGCTATGAACATAGTAGAACATGTGCCCCTCTGTTATGGTGGGAATCTTTTGGGTATATGCCCAAGAGTGGTATAGCTGGGTCTGCATGCTGATCTATTTCCAATTATCTGAGGAACTTCCAGATTTATTTCCCAAGTGGTTGTACCAGTTTGCAATCCCACCAGCAATGGAGGAGAGTTTCTCTATCTCTACATCCTCAACAACAGGTGCTGTCACCTGAGGTTTGAATTTAGCCATACTGATTAGTGTAAGGTAGAATCTCAGGGTTGTTTTGATTTCCATTTTCCTGATCACCAAGGTCTTTGAATATTTCTTTAAGTGCTTCTCAGCCATTTGAGATTCCTCTGTTGTGAATTCTCTGTTTAATCCTATACCACATTTTTTGATTGGGTTGTTTGGTTTCTTGGTTAGAACTCTTTTTGAATTATTTAAATATTTTGATTATTAGCCCTTGATCAGATGTAGAGTTAGTGAGGAATTCTTGTCAATCTGCAAGAAGAAGCATGTGTTATGGATTTTATGCATAGTTCATTTTGGTTTTTTATGTTTCTATGAAATTCAAACTCTACTATTGTATAGCAGTCTTACTTCCTAAGATTGAAACCTAGTTTGCTGGGTGCCAACCCTATCTGTTCTTCTTTCTTGTTTGGTTCTTCTTGAGGCAGCAGAGGGGGATGAGGGTTGGTAGGGATAAGTATTGGTCTTGAAAGATGTTGAAGGTTGCTGTATAATAATAAAACTTTTACCTATCTTTAATCTAAGTCACTATGCTTCAGTAGCTGGCCTGCCTTCTGTGTTCCTCTGAGTCCAGAAAGTGCAGTTTCTGGCATTTAGCACCTCATGGTAAAAGAACAGGATAGTAAGTAAAGGATTAATTACTATAGCCTTTTCCTTTTTGTCCAGATGTATCTCGCTTCTCAAGCTAGGGAAAAGTTTAGAGCAATAAACTTCTATTGAACCAGAAGAAAATAATCACACTCCCAAAAGAAAAAATTATGCAAGCAAATAAGCATAAAATCATATAAGTTCATATACAATTTCATGCATGCCCATTTATACATTTCCATTCAAGCCAATTGGATGCAGCTTATAGACATTCTCATAATTACATACATACACACACTCATACTTACATATTCATTTGGATCAAAAAAAACAACTCAAAAAAAAAAAAAAAAAACCTGAAAACAAAAGCATCAGTGCAGAAAGAACTCACCTATTCTGGATAAAAAAAAAATGAGTTCCTAACTTTATTGCAAAATAAAAGGCAAAGCTTCTACCCTTTTATTGCTAAACGAATTAAACCCAAGTCTATATAAAGAAAGCTTTGTTCTCTTTAATAAGACCAAGCCTGCCAGGCTATTAAGAAAAGAACTGTTCTGTCCCATGGTATGGAGAAGCTTGCCTGCATCTTCTGCTCTCTCTGCAGCTTCTTCATTTTTCTGATTTTTCTCTCAATTCTACACATTTCTCGCTTAGATTTTTCAGTTGCCTTATAATTTCTTTGTTGTTGTTGTTGTTTTGTTTTTTGTTTTTTGAGACAGGGTTTTTCTGTATAGCCCTGGGTGTCATGGAACTCACTCTGTAGACCATGCATGCCTTGAACTCAGAAATCTACCTGCCTCTGACTCCCAAGTGCTGGTATTAAAGGCATGCACCACCACTGCCTGGCCTGCCTTATAATTTATAAGTTATTTCACTCTACATTCTCCTCCTACTTTTGCTTTTTCCTCAAGCTATGATATCAAAATAATGCCTTTGCTCTCATTATCATTACTTCTAATTCTATGCCTTATGTCTAAGTTCTTCTTTAGTTCAGTTCTATCTAAAAAGTATTCTCCTGAGTTCTGTCTAAAAAGTTCTGTTCAGTTCTGTGTAAAAGGTGTTCTGTCTAAAAGGTATCCTCAGCTCAGTTCTGTTTCTTCTCTTTGCCTCAGCACTTATACATCTTTCACAATACATGATCACATAGTAAATAGTTCACCACAGCTTTACATATACATTCAAATCATAAATCAAATAAGAAGTTTACAACAATGTTTAAATGCATGTTCATTAGAAGTAATTATGTGGCTAACCATTCATCATGTGTCACAATTCTACAGGTTCATGTAGAGTTAAAAACCATAACTTCTATGAAAAAGTAATTAGTCAAGTTTTGTAAGGATAAAGCCAGTCAATATTTTATTTTGTGTCCTAGCACTTACGGTAAATCACTAGTTCCCTTTTTAAGACCTTTGGTTAATGATTTTACAAGCTTTTGGAATGTGCTCTGAGTAGTACTGCCTGCTTGCTAGCTCAGAAGCAGTTAACTCATGACACTAAAGACTGGCAGAGTTCTCATTGCAGTTTTGAATACCAGAAAGAATTTAATAGGACTGTATTATAAAAGAGCTAAAGATTACTATATTTTTAGGAATTACTATAGGATCATCATTAATGTTTAAGAAATCATGGATTTTTCAATATAGCAACACTACAAGACAGTATATCTTCATCTGCAGAGATCTGGTCAAGGATGGGCTAATACCTAGTGGTTGTCATATATATTTAATAATAACAGGAAAGCATATAAATAGCAGGAATCATTCCTAAAATCAATGTCCCCTGGGACTTGCCTACAAGAGAAAAATCTATCATAGAGTTTTATTTAAACTAAGGCAGACCCATCTCAGGAAGATCACCTGCTAGTTTTTGGCTTCTCCTTGTCAACTCCTGACACTAGTTCAGGAATGGCATTCAGAGATAAAACAATGTCTTTATGGATTTTCATGAATATAAAAAGTATCACACTAGAGTAACATATTTGGGGAATATTTAAGTTATGTTCAACCCTAAAGATCTCTACTTTCTGAGGCATATTTAAGGAAAAGTAGTACTTACACAGAAACTTAGCATTGCTCTTAGTACAAAGATTACTGCAATTGAGCAGAAAATTTCTTATTTTGTACATCCTTCTTAATCATCCCTATGTCTTCTTGTAGAATACCAGCAAGAAAATATGAGAGATTTTAGTAATGTTTTTTGCTACTGATGAGATCAACAAGAATCCTTATCTTTTACCCAACATGACTTGGAGATTCTCCCGCATTATTGGCCTGTGTGAAGACACTGTTGGATTTCTGGATAAAAAATATTCACCACAAAGCAATTATTTTAATTTTATGAATTATGAATGTGGAATATGGCCAAGATGTCTTATACACCTTACAGGACCATCGTGGATGACATCTTCAAAATTGGCAATTAATTCTAGGTCACCAAAGGTGAGAATGTATGACACTAGATGAGTTAACAATGTTCATTCCATTCATAGGTGCCTAGGGAGAAACCTTCGTCAGCATGTGTTTGTGTGTATGCTGTTTTGAATATATTATAAAGGATTTAAAATCAGATCATACACATACTGTGGAAGTAGACAAAACACTTTTGTAGAATGCTCAGACTTGTCAAGAATAATCTAGAATACAAAAGGTATAATACATGCTATTCATAGAATAATTATATTATCCTTTTTTTTTTTTTTTGCTTAAAACATTTCCAAATTTAATTAATGGAATAAATTTACAAAACCACGAAGCTCACCAAACTCCAAGGCAGAAGAGTACACCACACCTAAAAACACCCCCAAAGAAAATGTTATGATTGAAACAACCAGGTGACCCACTGCTGACCTGTCATCAGAGACAGGGACCAGATGATGATGACAAGTCAGAACAGACACAAATGCAAGACAATACCTGCCATCTGTAGAAACCCGCTGTAGACAGGAGGGGAAGGGAGATAGGAAATGAACAGAAAACACGTGCTATGGAAACGAGGACAGAGCTGGAGGGCTATGTGTCAGATAACGTGTTGAACAGGAAACTCATCAGAGATGAAGGGAATTTCATGATACACTGTTCAATAAGTACATATGAGACGAATGTAACCTAACAGTAGCTTCAAAATATAAAGTAAAAACAGAAGAATTAAAGTAGAAACACAGTGGACATGATCAGGGCATACTGTATCCATGTGTGAATTGTATGATGGAAAAGAAATCCAAACCCATCAGAGCCAGGCATTTTAAGGCAATGCAGAAACATGCGTATATAAGATCACTGAATTAATATACAACCGACAGCTTAGCAAACGCTAATACAGTTATTCTTATCTCAAAAAAAAAAAAAAAAGGCAATTGCCACAATCATAATTGAGATTTGAGTTTTCTCTTAGTTCCTTATGAAAATAAACCAGCAAAGGCAGGTCATCGGAACGATCTGACCATCCCCTCACATAACCCATGTTCCAGAACACACCCTGCTGCCAACTGTACGTTCTTTCCAATAGCGCACGGCACGGCATCACGTCAGACCCTAGCCCTTTCTGTTCTGAATAGTCAGTGTCAATAAAACATGTAGAGAAGATACAAATGCTAACTGGGTAATACACTAAAACAATAATGAGAATAAAATCTGTAACCAGTTATCTAAGACTTAAGGAGCTAAAGAAAACTGATAAGGTAAATGCAAGGCACGTAGAGAGGAAATGAACTCAAAAGCCATGAGATCAACAACTGAGAAAAATCCACAAAGCAAAAAAGCGGATTCTTTGAAAACCAAACAAAATAGGCCCCTAGCTGGAATAAAAATCCCCAGTGTGAGTGTGAGTGTGAGAGGCCTGGAAGCAGCTAAGTTCCATCCCTGGTAACATGCACACGCACACACGCACACACGCGCACACACACACACACACACACACACACACACCTACTAGAAAGAGAAACAAGTTTTTAAAATGCAAGTTATGGATAACTGTGTTTACAAACCTGACTGTTTTGGGTTATACAAAAAAATTTCTTGAAAATATCTTACCCAAGTGACATAATATATAAAGCCAAAGAAACATATAAACCTCTGACAAAGCAGGCGCAGCGGCTCCTGCCTGAGACAGAAGGATCATTGCAAGTTTGAGACCAAAGAGAACTACACAGTTCTTGGTCAGTCTGAGTAAGTCTCTTACAAAAACACAAAAAGAAAGAAAAAACATACAAAGTTTTCTCTTCCAATGAAAACATCAAGCCCAAGTACCATTGAAAAGAGACTAGTTAGAACCAAATTATTAGAAAACTGGCTTTTAGTATCAAAAGGAACATTGGCCACAAGTCTATCGCACCGGAGGAAGTGTCCAACCCCAGGAGAGTGCTGAGGAGATTCACTTCCTCTTCCCTTTTGAAGGCTTGGCAAATAAAGCTGGGTCAATGAGCTCCTTGGAGAGGCCTCTGACAGAGAAGAGCCTGGCTGCGCGTTCCTGCAGGGTCCCCCCACACTTCAGTCCAAGGGCCATCAGTTCACGCTTGAGCATCTCCAAACCCAGTGACTCCAACTCGGCTGCAGAGCTGAATGCTGATAGATCCACAGCTTCCAGACCAAGAGCTGTGCCTCCTGAGTCGCTTCCCTCCAGCTTAGCAGCAGGGATGCTTTTCCTGTCTTCTCCAGACAAAGCCATGGCAGCTCTGTCCCCTGCAGTCACTCCTGACTTCTGGTCCTTTTCTGTGGGCTCAGGACTCTCTGTTTCCGTGACTGTCTTCCTTTCGCTGTGCTCCTTGTCAGATGTCTCTCCTAGCTCAGCTCCTGTGGTCTCCAAGATGCCCTGCCCGAGCTCAGCCATGGGGTCCTGAAGCTCTGTGGGTGACTCGGAGTGTGTACTGGATGCCGAGCTCTGAGGACTGCCAGGATAGTCGGCAGCCACCTCTACACCATCACTGCCATTTTCCCCGAGCGCAGCAGCTCGGCCCCGAAGTCCCAGGAGCATCTTCACTGTCATCATCTGAGCTGTCATCTGAGCTGCCAGTATTGGTTCCTTCAGCAGTCTCCAGTCCTTCCATGCCCAACCAAAAGTACTTCCTCTTCTTTGTACCCTGGTCCATTTTTGACTTGTTAGGCCGTTTTCGAGTCTCAGTGATTTCTGCGGATACCATCTTGCTGGAGGCAGCCTGCATACCTTTGAGGACTGAATCCTCCAGCCGCTCAGCCATCTCATGGCACTGCCTCTGGTAGTCCGGGTTGGTGAAGCAGTGTGCAGGCTCAGCAAGCTTTCGCTGCAGTCTCTCCAGGCGCCTTTGCTCCTTTTCAGCCTCTCGCTCAGCTTGCTGTTTGACTCACTCGGCCATCGCTTTCTCATGATTGACATCTCGTAATCTCCTCCACTGAGATCCGGCAGGCTTCTCGATTGGTTGTCTTCTCTATCTGTGCACCAAGTGCTCGAAGCATAGACCCAAAACCTCCTTTCCCTCCATGAAGCCTCGGCTCCAAGCTGTACACAGCTCCATGCTGCACCTCGTCACCGGCAGCACTTCACAAAGAAGCATTCCACGGGAATTTCCTGTTCTTGGCAGTGTCGGTAGATAACCTCGCGCACGGAGCACCCAGCCGAGGCACACGGCAGCGCCTTCCACACGGAACCGGGGCCGCGAACCCACGCCACCACCGCAGCCTCCGCCATTTCGCTTGGTAACCAATTATATTATCCTTAATGGGAGTTCTGAATGGTGAGTCATGTTATTTGTAGATAAGTCCAAACTTCCTTAAGATCATATTTCTCATGTGGATATTTCATCCTTTCTTCTACATCTTTTAGATTTTCTTTGGACCATTTAATCCTAACCTGAGTGACCATGACCAATTTCCCTATGTCTATCAGATAGCAACCAAGGACACATGTTTGTCCCATGGCATGGTCTCCTTGATGCTTCATTTTAGATGGACTTGGATTGGACTGGTCATCTCAAATGATGACCAGGGTATTCAGTTTCTCTCAAACTTGAGAGATGAGATGCAAAGATATGGGATCTGTTTAGCTTTTGTGAATATGATCCCAGAAAACATGCAGATATACATGACAAATGCTAAGATATATGATAAACAAATTATGACATCAACAGCAAGGGTTGTTATCATTTATGGTGAAATGAACTCTACCCTAGAAGTCAGCTTTAGAAAATGGAGATATTTAGGTGCACAGAGAATCTGGATCACAACCTCACAATGGGATGTCATCATAAATAAAAGAGATTTCAGACTTGATCTCTTTCATGGGACTGTCACTTTTGAACACCACCACAATGAGATTGCTAAATTAAGGAATTTTATGGAAATCATGGACACTTCCATGTACCCAGTAGACATTTCTCAGTGTATGCTATGGTGGAATTATTTTAATTGTTCAATATCGAAGAACAGCAATAGAAAAATGGATCATTTTACATTCAACAACACAGAGGAATGGTTAGCACTGCACAAATTTGACATGGTCCTGAGTGAAGAAGGTTACAATTTGTATAATGCTGTGTATGCTGCAGCCCACACCTTCCATGAACTCATTCTTCAACAAGTAGAAACTCAGAAAATGACAGCACATAAAGGAGTGTTCACTGACTGTAAGCAGGTAGTTTCTTACATTTCATTATGCTTAGATATATCAATGTGGTCTTTTAAATGGCCCCTGAGAAACTCACATAAATTTGTTAGAGATTATTCTTGTAAAAAAAAAATGCTTTCTGTTCTATAAAAGTATCTAATGAGTTTTTTACATGGATATGTAACATGCACAAGGATAACAGATTATAAGAGACAATATTTTTGTTTGAATGTCAGTGAGTTTGTGAAAATGTACCTCAACATTCTATCAAATGAGTTCAATATTTAAAACAGGAGTCAAGAGTTTTATCATAAAAGCATTAAGTGATAACTACCCTAGAATAATTTTCTCCAAGATAATTTTCTCAAAAATTGGTACATTTGCTGTGATTAATAGTTATTCATTCAAAGTAACAATTATTTATAAAAACTTAAATGATGAAGGCTGCCCATTTTAATAAGTTTATGTTTATTTCATATATGAAAACTGTATGTACATGAATGACACACTACCATCCTTTGTTTCCCAAACTTCCAGATATTCAGACTCCCACTCATTCTCACATACATGGCTTCAATTTTAAAAATTATTCTTGACACACATGAGAACACACATACACATACATATACACACACTCACATCATGTTACTTATTATTTATAATGCATTTATTTTAACGCTTTTTGTCTTGGAACATTAAAATGAAGTATATGAATTTTTAATTAGCCATGAGTTATATTATATATAAGCACACGGGGTTATTTTAATATAACTGTCTTTTCTGAAAATTATTAAAAATTAGGGGACATTCTTAATTTTACTTTTCCATAATCGATATGTACATGTAATCATCTGGTGATACATCTCATTTAGGTGGCTTCTGTGCTGAAGACTAGAGTATTTACTAACCCTGTTGGTGAACTGGTGAACATGAATCATAGGGAAAATCCGTGTGCAGAGTATGACATTTCCAACATTTGGAATTTTCCACAAGGCCTTGGATTAAAAGTGAAAATAGGAAGCTATTTTCCTTGTTTCCCACACAGCCAACAACTTCATATATCTGAAGACTTGGAGTGGGCCACAGGAGGAACATCAGTGGGTGTACAACAAGTTTTTCATGATATCTAAATTTTAAAATATGAGGCATTGAAGTTATAGCTCTGTAGTTAATACCAATTGCTGTTCTTGTGAAAGGCCCAACCTCTGTTACCAGAATCAAAATTCAATAACTCACAACTTCCTGTAAAACTAGGTCATAGGAATCAAAGACCTCTGGATTCCATGTTGAATTGTACCTGCATGCCTATTCACCCCACACTACATAAATGCATCTATTAGATTTAAAGTAATATGTATAATTAAAAATTTGTAGCTATATATAAACCATGACATTTTTATTTCTTTGTGAACATCTTTATACCCTAAAGAAGTACAACATTATTCATTAACATAAATATTTCTCCAGATACAAGGTTTTCTTTTCAACTTAGAAAAACTTCATTAGATTTATGAGAGTTTTACATGGCATACTTTGTTTATATTCATCAGACAACTTTTTCTTGATTTATACTACTTTCTCTCTCCACACAACTCAATGTCCTCATTTTTTAATTTATAAATCTTGTGAGAGAAACTGATGCCACATAAACATTCCTTTTGGATTAATAAGTTTAGAAAGAAAAATTTTAAATTGCTACAACCTAAATGTTAAATATATAATATTAAATGATGTAATAAATATTGTGTGACTTTGAGGCATTTCAGGGTAATAGAAAATAATAAAGTACCTGAAATTGATAAGTGATGCTAGTTAGCAAAGAAATAAATATAGCCATATCTATTAATGTACCATAAATAATATATGGGTCATTATACGTACAATGTATACATGCAATACACATAACTCACACATACACAGAAAACATATGTATGGTTGTGTTTACATATATATTTATGTATATATATTACCTCAGGTTCCCACCTCCATGTGTAGTGTGACATGCTCTGCTGGATTCAGGAAAATTCATCAAGAACAAGCAGCAGACTGCTGCTTTGATTGTGCCCAGTGCCCAGAAAATGAAGTTTCCAATGAGACAGGTACATGTTTGCATGCAGAAAAAATTGCTGAATTCTAATATCTTCTCATTCCAAACTAAAAATATAAAATGGCCTAGACAGAAACTATAGATCTAAATTCTCTGTGTTTCCGAATTTAATCATTTGAATGGCATCAACTTCTTTTGTATCCTGCAAATAACCTGCATTATCTTCATTTTTTTTTTTTTTTTTGGTTTTTCGAGACAGGGTTTCTCTGTGTAGCCCTGGCTGTCCTGGAACTCACTCTGTACATCAGGCTGGCCTCAAACTCAGATATTCGCCTGCCTCTGTCTCCCAAGTGGGATTAAAGGCTTGCGCCACCACCGCCCGGCCAGCCTTCATTATCTCCTACAAACAACTCATTTCTCTCACAATATGATGACTATTGATTTTATATTATGCACAAAACATTTAGGGGACATACATCTGTAACCATTTTAAACAAAACTTAGGCATAATCTATACATAAGTTTAATCTTACTTGATTCTTTGTACAAAGTAACTGGACTACGTGATCAGTCCACAACCTTTCCCTACTATCATTTAGCTTGGTCCCTGACAAAAACCAGATGCTTAGGGTAGCAGCTGTTGTTTAATGAAATACATTTTAAGAGCATGGAAGATTTAAAGAATTAAATAGTTCTTATCAAAGAATTAGAGCAAGAGTGAAGATTTCAACAATGCACACAGAGATGTGATCGTGCATATCAGCAATAAGGAAAAGGGGATGAATGTGAGTATCCATAAATTTCATGACTTCTATCTTGGAATGCATGGTTGGGAAAATGATATCTTACCACAATGAGAGGGACATGGATAGGTCTGTGAGGCATAGAGCTTCAATAATGGAAATACTATTTATGCAAACAATATTTTGCATGAGGAATTACATGTTGTTGTGCCTATGTGAAAATACATACAGAGAGCACAACCTCAAACCCAACAAAATTCATACTGCAGTTCATCAAATGGCATTGAGAACTATGTCTGCACACTGCATATGTCTGTGAGTAGAGAGTTTATGCTTTAAAAAATTAAATAATCTGAGATTATGCATCTTATTATTCACAACACACTAAAAACAACATGTTTTTCTTTCTGCTCAAAAAATAAGCATTATTTCTTCTGCATTTTCAATGATGGTGTTTTGTTACATCACAAAGCACAGGTTAACACAGAACAGCCTTATGTCAGTGCTTCCTGCAGCAATAAGGAATGGAATAAATGCGAAACACCAAAAATATGTTTGGGTATCATCTGAATAATACAAACACTCAATTATTAAGTTCATAAATATGATGTGATATAAGGGTTTGTTGTTCACCAACAGATGTGGAGCAGTGTGTGAGATGTCCAGATGAAAAGTATGCCAACTTACAGCAAACCCACTGCCTCCAAAGGGTTGTGTCATTCCTGGCTTATGAAGATCCATTGGGAATGGCTCTAGGCTGCATGGCCCTGTCCTTCTCTGTCCTCACAGTTTTAATACTAGGCACTTTTATGAAGCACAATGACACTCCTATTGTGAAAGCCAATAACTACATTCTCAGCTACATCCTGCTCATCTCTCTCACCTTCTGTTTTCTCTGCTCATTTGCTCTTCATTGGACACCCTAACCAGGCCACCTGCATCCTGCAGCAGACCACATTTGGAGTATTTTTCACCATGGCTGTTTCTACAGTGTTGGCCAAAACAATAACTGTGGTCATGGCTTCAAGCTCACTACTCCAGGAAGAAGAATGAGAGGGATGCGTGGCATCAGGGACACCTAAGTTGGTCATTCCCATTTGTACCCTAATCCAACTTGTTCTCTGTGGAACCTGGTTGGTAGCATCTCCTCCCTTTATTGACAGAGATATACAATCTGAACATGGGAAGACAATCATTATTTGCAACAAAGGCTCAGTCATTGCCTTCCACTTTGTCCTGGGATACTTGGGCTCCTTGGCTCTGGGGACCTTTGCTCTGGCTTTCCTGGCTAGGAATCTTCCTGACAGATTCAATGAAGCCAAGTTCCTAACTTTCAGCATGCTGGTGTTCTGTAGTGTCTGGATCACCTTCCTCCCTGTCTACCACAGCACCAGAGGAAGGTCATGGTGGTTGTGGAGGTTTTTTCCATCTTGGCTTCTAGTGCAGGGTTGCTAGGGTGTATCTTTGTCCCAAAGTGTTATGTTATTTTAGTTAGACCACATTCAAATTTTATATGGAAGTACAAAGATAAATTATTTCATTGAAACTTATTTGTATGAAATTTTAGATGATATTCAACATATCTTTTCCTTTGTCTTAGCAAAAGTAGTACTTAATCATATAAAAATTTTAAGTAATATACAAATTTGAACTTACAAACAGGACAGCACTGTCCATTGTCATACCAATTACTAAAGTTTAGTGGAAAACGGTTTCATTCATAAGTACACAAACCTGAAGATATTGAGAACCAGGAATCTCAATTGAGGAATGGCTACCATCATTTTGACTTGTAGTTTTGTGTGTAAGCCATGTACTTAATTAATGATTAATATAAGTTACCCTACTGACTGTGGACAGTGCCAACTCTAGGTAAGTTGTTCTGGGAGTTATAAGAAATAGGACTGCAGACAACATGAACATGAAGCCAATAATCAGCATTATTCCATTTGTTTTCATTGAGTGCCTACATTCAATTTCATGCCTTGGCTTCATTCAATATACTGTGACAAAGGTATATAACTAAATAAACACCTTTCTCACATGTTTCTTTTGATCATAGTGATTGTTACAGAAACAGAATCTAAAACATCACCTACATGGTAAATTGCCTCTATTGAGAAAGAATGTACCTAACCCTGCAGAGACTTGATATGGCATGGTTGGGGGATATGCAAATGGTCCTTACCCTCCCTGGGAATATAAAAAGGAGTTAAGGATGAGGGACAGTGTAAGGAGGAATGAGATGTGGTAGCAATTGAGATGTAAATTGAATATATAAATAAATGAGAAACGTGGACAAATACAAATAAATAAAATTATAGAAATCATCCTATTATTTCTAAATTTTGATCTACTCAGTATCTCAGAATATATAAGCATACTACTAAGATTTTTGGCCAAAATGTCACACAAATGGACTTTAGCTAACTTTTTGAGAGTCTATTTTCCATGAAATACCATAATGTCAACTTAGTAACTCTATCTGAGGTACTAAATGGTTGTTGTACATGGTTCTGTCAGCTCACAGTTCGTTGTACTGGGAGCCAAGAATAGAACCTGAAGCTAGAAAACAAAGGCAAAAGCCATAGACAAACATTGTCTCCTGGCTTGCCTTCTTGCTTGGTTACAGACTCTTGCTCACCTAGCTCTCTCATGCAGCTCAGAAAACTTGCTTAGGGATCCTGCCACCCTGAGTGTAAGAACCTTCCCACTCAATTGTCAACATAATCTCTCACAGACATAGCAACCAGCCATTCTGATGAGGGCATGCCCTCAACTGAGGCTTTTTCAGAATAATGTTGCCCTGAAATGTTGAGAAATGAAGACAGTTATGACACAGAGACAATAACAAATGAGGAAATGGTAAAAACCCAAAACCAATGATCTAGCCATATCAATTACAGGAGCCCCTGCCACCACAACAGGGAGGTGGAGTTGTGGTTGAGCCAGGACAAAATGAGTAGGGCACCTGACTCAGAGCAGAGAAGGATACACTGGAATGGGGAGTTTAGAAGTCATGCAGCTCTGGGATAAGGTGTCTTTAACACCAGGTTTCCCAGTCAGTGCTACCAAAGTGGTGGTTAAAATCGCTGGAACTGGATAGAAAGCAGATTGAGTCACAGAATTGGAAAATGGCCGTCCCCAAAATTATAGGATCTCTGGTCCAAGGTAGATATGCTGACTCTTGTTGGAATGGATCAAGGTCAACCTTCCATCTAATGACAACTCCAAAACTAGAGAGTCACATATGGACTGGGCAGAACGTAAATCATGAGGCAGAAAAATGAGGTCTTTGCATTTTCCACCCTGTAATACAGGGTAGGGAAAGCATGATTTTGCCCTAAATGCTGTCTCAAAGAGCTTTATGTCATGGACTAATCAATGGGTCTAAGTCCTGTTGGTAATAAGGATTTCACCTGAAGTGAGGGGTTAGTAACTAACTCAATTGAGATGGAAACAGTCTCATTTCCTCTCTTAGTCACAAAATAATAAAGTGTTACATACAAAATAGACATCCACAAGGGGGCGGTAAAGGTAACTCAGGTGATTCCTCCACTTGGACAGAGGAGAAAATGAAGACAGGATGGCAGCTGCCAGCCATGAATCTGGGTTCCAAGTCTGCTGTAACCTTCCCAGAAATTACAACCAAGAAAACAGCATCTCCTATACCAGACTCTGGAACATCTTCCAAGCCATTTTTGGCCACGACTCTCCAGTGCATCCACTATACTGTGCTTCCACATTCACTTTAGTCATTTCCCTCCACAAATAATCAGGAAATATCTGAAAAATAAGGTACACAGACGCAAATCTGACAGTCAAGCCACTGACACAAAGAACAACAATGACTTATCAAAGCTCAACTGAATTTTGTGCACTCTCAAATACAGAACTGATTTACAAACACAACTTTGTGTCTTAGTCCCTTATTATAGAAAGATACTGCTGTTCAATCACAAGCCATGCCTGCCAGTAGAAAAGGTACTTTTTCAAAAAAGACCTACCTCACTATTTGCTACTGCAAATCCTAATATCAGTTGCCCTTATCACTGGAACAGTACACCAGTGGAAGTTACCTCTCCCCTTGTGCATGGCTCTTATGGACACTGCTGATAATCCCCACCTGCCATTCCTTTCCTGTCTCATCCCTGTGTCACTCATCCCTGTTCAACCACAGGCCATGACTGAAAATATGCAAGGTTAGCTTTCAATATATCTACCACACTATTTGTTATCCCAGATGCAGTTTCCACAGTTGCGTCTTCCACTGTACTAAACACCAGAAGCAACTTAACCTTGCTCCTCACTATGTCTCTTTGTGGATTGCTAAGATCATCTCTTCCTGCCTGCCTCTTCTCCCTGCTTTCAACATAAGCAAGCATTGCCTCTTGAACATACTCATGAAACAGATCAGTAAAAGTTAGGCAACACTCAGTCAACACTCTCTCAAAATACAAAAATCAAATAGTAACCCAGGAACAAAACTTCCAAACAAACAAGACAAACCCAGAAACCAGTACCTAGACCAATAATCACCTCAAACCCAGATTCCTAGATACCAGCATAGGAATATAATAAATAATAGCAAGGAAAATATGTCATCAAGAAATCGAAGCAATCTATCACAGCAGATCATTAGAAATCAAAACATGTAACAGATACTTTACAAAAGAGGTTGTCTGGGGGAAGTGAGAGGAGTGAGAACCTGGGGAAGGGATAGAGGTACACAAGAGGACCTACAGACAGGCAGACAGACAGAGAGCCATGAGGGTAGAGACATAGAATAGAGAAGGGGCATGTGCAGAGAACAGTGACAGGGAACAAACAGAGAGAGCTGCTATATTTGGTGGGCCATGTATATAAAGCACACCTGAAAACAGCATCAGGTGGGGGAGGTAAGGAATGACTTAAGAATTTGCTCAGTCCCTGAATGCAGGCAATTGTAATTGTCTGTACACTGACAAATACGGAGGCAAGGTTCACCCACAGAACAGGAAGGAAAGATAAGTAGAAAAATGGACATAGTGGTCAAAAACAAATATGTTGAGTCTAAAAGTATCATGGCAATAAGCAACTAGCAATATGAGAAGGCAAAAACTACAGATGATTGGAATAGAAGAAGAGAATATCAGCAAAAAAGTCTTGAAAATATTTTCTTTTTTTTTTTTTTTGGTTTTTTTTTGTTTGTTTGTTTTTTGTTTTTTGTTTTTTTTTTTTTCTAGACAGGGTTTCTCTATATAGCCCTGGCTGTCCTGGAACTCACTCTGTAGACCAGACTGGCCCCGAACTGCCTCTGCCTCCCAAGTGCTGGGATTAAAGGCGTGCACCACCACCGCCCTGTAAAAATATTTTCAGTTAAATCATAAATGAAAATTTTTCTGAACTAAAGAAGATGGGGCAGTGTTGGTGCATGCCTTTAATCCCAGCACTTGGCAGAAGCAGGTGGATTTCTGAGTTCCAGGACAGCCTGGTCTACAGAGTGAGTTCCAGGACAGCCAGGGCTACACACAGAGATTCCCTGTCTTGAAAAAACCAAAAGAAGAAGAAGAAGAGGAAGAAGAAGAAAAAAAAGAAGAAGGAAAAGGAGAAGGAGAAGAAGCAGAAGCAGCAGCAGCAGCAGCAGCAGCCATCTGTTAAGGTAAAGCATTGAAAATACCAAATAGACAAAAAAAAAAAAAATCCTTTGCAGAATAATAATCAAAACACTAAACATATAAAGAATTATTAAAAACTGCAACAAAAACATTGACAAAAACTAAACAAAGCAAAAACAAGTAACATATGTAAGCAGACCTATTAGATAAATATCTGTCTTCTTAAATACATTAAGATACTTTAAAAGATATATTACAATACTTTAAAAGAAAACGTGTTTGGACACATTTGCTGAAGACTCAAAGAAACCACCCGTATTTCTCCAAGAAAGCCAATGATCCAAATGTTTTGGGCAAATTCAGAATCAGCCATGTTTAGTGAAGTTATTCATACATAGGTCACCACCTGATTTGGCAAGTGAGGAGCACCACAAGGGACCCCACAGGCGGTCACATCAGGCTGATGGTTTCCCTCCAGCCACAGAGAGGACCCACCACCCCAGTTCCCACTGCTCAGACACCTGCTCCTACCCATTGTGGGCACGGTTTTCCTGTGCTCACCATGTCTCGATTTCAGAGCTTCCCACAGCTCTCAACAGCACAGCTCAGAGCAGGAAGCAGAGAACCATCCAAGCCTGCACAATTGCAGCAAACTTGGAAGATCAGCCTCTTTGTCTGCCAGGCAGATCAACTTGGAGGCCTGATTGGCCAGTGACTTTTTCTCAAGGTTAAAGAGTACTTCCTGTCCAGGGTCAGACTTTTCCAGATCTCAAGAGTGGTTTGGACGCCATTTGCATTTGTGCTTCTCTTCCAAGAGGAATCTCACCTCACCCAGCCCTGGGGGAGAACCCACCATTCCTGCTCAGGCTAGTCAAATACTTCATCCAACCCACCTCTGTGAGCACTGTTTCTGCACTTATCAGGGGACTGACTTCAGACCTAGCCTAAGCTTTTATCACAGCACTTGCCCTCTTCTTCCTGAAATCCAGGTGAATATCTTTCATAGGTGCAGTGGAGTTAACAATCTGACCCAGGAATGTAAGAGTGCCCAGTCTATTAACACTAAAGAGGGATTTTAGGAAACAACAGTTTTGTGGCTTCAGGCTGGGCTCTGGGAAACTGCAACTCCCTTTCAACAGATGATAGGTATGAAAAAACCTTAGGGAAAAGCCGACCAGTGGTGGCAAACCACTCGAGTCGCTGCACTCTGGAGTCGGGGTTGGCCTTCCATCAGTCTCTCCAGAGTTCGAATCCCTGCCTGTGCTTGTCAATCACACACAGGAAAAAAAAAAAAAAAGCTGGGCGGTGGTGACGCATGCTTTTAATCACTGCAGAGGCAGGCGGATTTCTGATTTCTGAGGCCAGCCTGGTCTACAGAGTGAGTTCCAGGACAGCCAGGGCTACGCAGAGAAACCCTGTCTCAAAAACAAAAAACAAAAAAAAAACCTTGGGAGAGAAGTCAGAAACATAAGGGAAACACCTTTGCCCACTATTGTTAGCTAACACATCTTTATCAGTGATGAAGCAGAGAAAAACACACTTGTATTAATTAGTACAGGTTCTCTAGATATATATATCTGAATCATATGAGATCATATGAATCATAGAGAGAATGAAACTCTCTGTACATATAGAAAGGATATTTAATAGAATGTCCCAATAAAGGTTGTCGGCCAAGGAAAATTAGCAAAGCCAAGGACTGGTTGATTTCGTGTTGGAGGAAATTACAGCTGAACTTCATTATATACTAAAATTTTGAAGAAATAAGTACTTACTAATATTTTGAGTAGAAGTTATAATAGTCCTAACAGTCTGACTTTTGTGACTATTTCCCCACTCACATAACAGAATATTTCCATGACATCTTTGATGACAGTCTTATTTTCAGAATCCTTGTCTTCACTTTAGTTTTATTTTGGCCCCTTAGAGGACTCTTCCCTGGGGCAACATAACTGCTGCTCTTTTATATCACCGCTTTGGTCAGTATAAAAATGTAGGATGATCCATTTTACAAACACCAAAGAGTACAGATATCCTCTCAAGGCTGAATACAGTGCCAGTCCACTCATATTCATCTTGCCACAGCATCACCAGTGATAGATTCATGGAGCATTTGTGAGAAACTGAAGAACGGGAAAGACTAAATACAGAAATGTAAGACAGATTGCCATATAACCAATTCTTAAAATGAGGTAAGGAAGGTAGTTCAGGTATTTGTTGTGGCAATGCAAACCAGATCTGAATTCCATTAAATGGAACCTTAAAGAAAACCTAAGGTGCTGATTGGAAGTAATATTCTGTGTGAGTTATGTGATTATACACAGATTCATTGAATATGCTCAGGAATGAGAGACACTGTTAATGAATATCATCCTCTATAGATTTGATATATCTATCCCTTTGAAAGAACTTAGTCTCTCACATCATGTAAACAAAGACTATAAAAAATCCTGCCAGGCAGTGGTGGCGCACACCTTTAATCCCAGCACTTGGGAGGCAGGAATGGAAAACCATATGTCTTAGGCTCTGTAGGACAAGACCTGGCAACCCCACTCACATGAAGATCAGGTGACAGTAGAGTCTTTTTATCCTTGGTTTTTCAGCACCAGGCTGGAGATGCACAAGGTTTCTTGTCCCACACTTTGACTCTCTGATTCACTGTCATTCTCAGTAATGAGATTCTTTCCTCATCTGAAGTCAGGTCCTGATAAGTGCAGAAACAATGCTCACAGAGGGGGAGGATCAAGCATCTGAAATAGCCTGAGCTGGAATGGTGGGTTCTCTCCCAGGGCTGGGTGAGGTGAGATTCCTCTTGGAAGAGAGGCACAAAGGGTAATACCACTCCTGAGATCATGAAAGGTCTGACCCTGGACAGGAAGCACACTTTAACCTTGAGGAAAGTTCACTGACCAATCAGGCCTCCAAGTGGATCTGCCAGTCAGACAAAGAGGCGGGATCTTCCGGGTGCCTTTCCGAAAGTTGGCTGCAACTGTGTAGGCTTGGCTGGTTCTCTGCTTCCTGCTCTGAACTGTGTGTTGGGAGCTGTGAGAGGACACCAGGGAAGCTCTGAAATCCCGACATGGTGAGCACAGGAAACAAATGCCCACAATGGGAAGGAGCAGGTGGCTGAGCAGTGGGAGCTGGGGTGGTGGGTCCTATCGGGGGCTGGAGGGAAACCATCAGCCTGATGTGACTGCCTGTGTGGTCCCTTGTGGTGCTCCTCACTTGCCAAATCAGGCAGTGACCTATGAATAACTTCACTGTCATGGTGATTCTGAATTTGCCCAAAACATTTGGGTCATTGGCTTTCTTGGAGAAACGTGGGTGGTTTCTTTGAGTCTGCAGCAAATGTGTCCAAACACTTTTTCTTTTAAAGTATACATTAAGAAGACAGTTATATATCTAATAAGTCTGCTTTTATAAGTTACTTGTTTTTGTCATTTTTTTTTTTGTTTGGTTTTTTGAGACAGGGTTTCTCTGTATAGCCCTGGCTGTCCTGGAACTCACTCTGTAGACCAGGCTGGCCTCGAACTCAGAAATCTGCCTGCCTCTGCCTCCCAAGTGCTGGGATTAAAGGCATGCGCCACCACCGCCCGGCTTTGTCAAATTTTTGAGTCCAGTTTTTTATAATTCTTTTATGTTTAGTGTTTTGATTATTATGCAGCAAAGGGCCTTTTTTCATTTATGATTTTATTGAAAATATTTTCTAGACTTTTGGGCTCATATTCTCTTCTTCTATCCAATAGTCTATAGGGTTTTTTTGTTTTTTTTTTCCTGTGAGCAAGCACAGGCGGGGATTCGAACTCAGGAGAGATGGCCCCCTTAGACTCCAGAGCACAGCGACTGAAGCAGTGCACCACCGCTGACCGGCTCCAGTCTGTAGTTTTTGACTTCTCATATATTGCAGTGTTCCTAGTTGCTTATTGTCACAAGACTGTTACACTCAACATTTTTATTTTTGTCAAATGAGTCTATTTTTCTATTTATCTTCCTTTCCTGTTCTGTGGATGAACCTTGCTTCTGTAGTTGTCAATGTACAGACAGACAATTTCAGTTGACTGCATTCAGGGACTGAGCAAATTCTTAAGTCATTCCTTACCTCCCCCACCTGATGCTGTTTTCAGGTGTGCTTTATATACATGGACCACCAAATACAGCAACTCTCTAAGTTTCTTCCCTGTCTCTGTTCTCTGCATATGCCCCTTCTCTATAATGACCTGCTGTGACCAAGCAAGAAGACAAACCAGGAGACAATGTTTGTCTATGGCTTTTGTCTTCATTTTCTAGCTTCAGTTTCTATTCTTGGCTCACAGTTCCTTTCAGGAAGAAGAAGGCAAGTGCTGTGAGGAAAGCTCAGGCAAGGTCTGAAATCAGGTCCTGGGAAGTGCAGGTCATTGCTCACAGAGGGAAGGAGTAGGGAGCTGAATAGCCTGAGCTCAAATGGTGGATACTCCCTCATGCCAGGAGAGTCCTCTGTGGGACAGGCACAAATGCTAATGGAGTGCAAACCACTCCTGACACCTGGAAAAGGCCTGGCCCTGGACCAGAAGCACACTGTAACCTTGAGGAATACTCACTGGCCAATCAAGGCCTCCAGGCCAACCTGCCAGTCAGAAAAGAGGCAGGGTCTTCCAGGTGCCCTTCTGCCACTTCACTGCAGCTGTACAGGCTTGGATGGTTCTCTGTGTTCTGTTCTGCACTCTGATGTTAGGTGTGTGAGGGGACCTCAGGGAAGCTCTGGGAAGCTCTGAAGTCAAGACATGATGAGCATAGGATCACTGGGTAGGGGCAGGTGTCTGAGCAATAGGATCTGGGGTGGTGGGTCTCCTCTGGGGCTGGATGGGAAGCATCAGCAAGGTGTGATCACCTGTGAGGTCCCTTGTGATGATCCTCATTTATTAGATCAGGCAGCGACCTCTGAATAACTTCACTAAGATGGCTGATTCTGAATCTGCCCAAAACATTTGGACCAGTTGCTTTCCTGTAGAAACATGGGTGGTTTCTGTGACTCTGCAGCACAAGTGTTCAAATGTTTCTGTCTTTTGTAGTATACATTAAGAAGACAGGGATAAATCTAATAGGTCTGGTTTCTTTTTTTTATTTTTGGTTTTTCAAGACAGAGTTTCTCTGAGTAGCCCAGGCTGTCCTGGAACTCACTGGGTAGACCAAGCTGACCTTGAACTCAAAAATCTGCCTCCCTCTGCCTCCCAAGTGCTGGGATTAAAGTATGCGCCAACACTGCCCTACATAGGTCTGGTTTCATTCACTATTTATTTTTGTTCTGTTTAGTTATTGTTAATTTCTTTCTCTTGCAGTTTTTTATATTTCTTTATTTATATGTTCAATTTTTTGGTTATTATGTTACAAAGGAACTCTTATTTTTTCCAAGTGATTTCGTATTTTGGACTCTTCTTTTACCTTAATAGGCATCTACTTCTTTAGTTTAAGAAAACTTTCATTTATTATTTCATGGAAAATATTTTGTAGACCTTTGGGCTGATATTATTCTTTATTCCAATCACCTGTAGTCTTTGCCTATCCAGATGTTTCAGAGATGCAGGTTGTTTAGTGCCAGGAATCTTTTAGACTCCATAATTTTTTTTGACTGATATGTCCATTTTTCTATTCTTCTTTAATGCCTGAGATTCTCTCTTCCATTCCTGTTCTGTGTGTGAATCTTGCCTCTGTAGTTGTTAGGGTACAGGCTATTTCCATGGCCTGCTCTTAGAGAATTAGCAACTGCTTAAGTTAGTACCTGCCTCTACCACATGCTACCTTTGCCAGGTATGACAGATGTGTGCTCAATATAAAAGAACCACCAGTCACTCCAGCTATCTTTCTTTATTCCTTGTCTATGTTTTCTGCCCATACACCATCAACTTAGAAGGCAAACTTGACAGGATCACCCATATTGTGCTCCTTCTGGAAACTGAAAGATGAAAAATTCAGGGACATGGAGTCTTCCTCTGTGGTTTCAGTTTAGCACTATTCCAGCCATTTTTGGCAGAGTCAAAGCCACAGTGAAGATTCTGTGAAAGTTCATTGCATTGAATTTGTTGAGGATGATGCTAGGTTGCATTTTGCAACTAAAACTTGTTGAGATACCTAAGGCATGGAGAAATAGGCCATGGAGAGATACATACAGGGAGAGGAAGTACCCAAACTGAGGGATGTATGACTAGTTACAGGAACAGGGCCCTCTAAGCTTTTAGAATCTGAAATCCATTGTGTCTGAGACAAAGCTATAGGATTTGGATGTTTGCCCTTCTGTGTCTCTTGCCTTGATCCAGTCTTCTCTCCCCATGGGCACATTCCTATCTATTGGAATGGGAAGAGGTATTCTGTGCCATTGTATGTTGGAAAGATATAACTTGCTTTCTGATTTTATAAGATGTGGCTTTCAAGATATTGCCTTGAGTGTCAGAAGAAACTTTAGACATTTGAACAATTTAGAAGTTCCTACAAATTATTAGGATCACTTTATACTGAATGCATTTACCTCACAGGGTGGACATGAGGCTCTAGTTTCCAGGGTCAGAATGCAGTTGATTGAAACAAAAAAGCTTCTAAATCGAATGGTGTTTTTGAACACTAGTCTGGCCGGGCGGTAGTGGCGCTGAAACAAAAAAGCTTCTAAATCGAATGGTGTTTTTGAACACTAGTCTGGCCGGGCGGTAGTGGCGCACGCCTTTAATCCCAGCACTTGGGAGGCAGAGGCAGGCGGATTTCTGAGTTCAAGGCCAGCCTGGTCTACAGAGTGAGTTCCAGGACAGCCTGGGCTACACAGAGAAACCCTGTCTTGAAAAACCTAAAAAAAAGCAAAAACCAAAAAGGAAAAAAAAGAAATTAAAAAAAAAAAAAAAAGTTTAAAAAAAAAAAAAAAAAACAAACACTAGTCTGTCATGTCTGGCTTTCTTTGTGGAACTTATGGAAGCTCCTGTAGGAGGAGCCTTTCCAGATTCCTTTTGGGGATAGAATAGTGTGTACACTCTTAAATTTTTTTCTTTCTTTATTACTTTCTTTTTTTGTTTCTGCAATAATTTATATATTTATTATAACCGTGATCACTGTCCCTACTATAAGTATCCTGCCCTCACAGAGTCCCTCCCACCAATCTCTTTTGTTTCTCCTTTGAGACGGTGTTGGCCTCATGGGTATCTCCACTCCATGGTGCATCAAGTCTTGGGTTAAGTGCATCTTCTCCCGCTGAGGGAGATGAGAACTGATTTCAAAGATAGGCAGCAGCTTTAGGGACAAGCCCTGCTACAGTAGTTGGAGGATGGACATGAAGACTGAGCTGCATAACTGCTAAATATGTGCCGTGAAGGGGTGTTAGTCCAGCCTGTGTATGCTATTTTGTTTGTGGCTCAGTCACTGAGTGTCCCCAAGGGTCCTCATTACTTGAGTCTGTTTTCCATCCTGTGGAGTTCCTATACCCTTGAGGACCTTCAGTCCTTCCTCCAACTTTTACATAACAGTCCCCAAGGTCAACTAAAAGTTTCACTGTGATTCTCTGCATCTGTTTCTGTCAGCTACAGGGTGGAGCCTCTCAATGGACAATTATGCAAGGCTCCTGTGTGGGAGCATAACAGAGTATCCTTAATAATGTCATGTATTAAGCTTACCAGTTGGGTATGTCTCTAGTTGGGCAAGTTTTCATTGGCCATTTCTTCATTCTGTGCTGCAGCTTTACCCCTGCACTTCTTTTAGACAGGACAAATTTTTTTCTGTGTGTCTACTGTGTTGTGGTTGAATTTGTTCCTTCAGCTTTCTTCTCATGATCCCATACATGCATCATTTGGTCTCTGTCCCTAAATCACATAAGATACAGTATAAACATTTGCTATTCATCGTTAATCTAATTTACAAGCCTGTTGGTTTTATATTTTTAACTTTATTCTTTTTCTTTTTGTGTTTCAAGATAAAATTTCTCTGTGAAGCCTTTCCTGTCCTGATAGTACATATAGAATCCACACCAGCCACCTGATATGTTATTGTAAAATAAGCACAGGCTTCTGTGCTGCTCTTTATCCACATCTTTAACTTTGAAATTTGTCCAAATATATAGTTTATATTCTATTTCTAAAGATGGCATATGCTCATGATATCAATACTACCTGAGGCTTCAGAGCCATTGGATTCCACATGTATGAAGTTCTTCCTTACTCTTGTGTTTCTTCTGAAATTTTTGGACAAATAGGAGTATTTTGCCTGTGTGGATGAATATTATTATTATATGTGCCTCATGTTTAGTTTTGTCTGAATGTGGCCTCAGAACTCTTGATCTTCGTGTTATGAGTAGTTGTTGGTCCCCATGTAGATGTTAGTAATTGACCACTAGTATGTGGAAGACCAGCCAGAGCTTTCCACTTCTGAGTTATCTCATTCTCCTGCCTTATGTTGCTTATTTATGATCAACATTTATATTACTAATATTTTCATCTGTTCATTTGTATCTGTTTAAACATGCATTCCCTTTTAGTAAAATTTTATTTATGTTGCATTTTAAACTGGGACACTTTATGTTTCTATAAGATGAATATGAAAGGGCCTCACAAGGGGGAGTTCCTCACGCTGATCTGGGAATAAGCTTAGCACCCAAGGAAACACGAGACCATCTTGAAGCAATTAGCAAAAAGGTAGTTTAATAGCATGGGCCCAAGGATCGAATTACACCTCATGCAGGAGGCTGAGAATTCGATCCAGACCCCAGAAAGTTTGGAGCTTTTATAGGTAGGCGTGGGAAAAGCGGGGAGATTTGGCGCGGTTACACATGATTGGATATTTTAAACATCAGCAATTTGCATGGACTAGTTATTTTTGACCATGAATCCTCGGACTCAAAAGTACCAGATGACCCATTACTTATTTGCTTGTTTAGACTTCTATGCCTTTGCATCCTTGCTTCTTTTTCATTTTTGGTCACTCTGCCCCTGAAGGGGCTCAAGATTATTATTATTATGGCTAATTTTAACAAGTTGTTAGTGGTGTTTGCTGACCATGAATTCCTTGCTCTGTGTCTCAAGATGTTTTTAATTTTTCATTCTCACAAATACAGAACAGCTTTGAATGTATAATTCTTTGTAGGAACTTCAGTAAAGAACTGTGAGTTCTCTCTATCATTTCTGTTTCCTTGGTTGATTTTTACTGGGGCATGAGTGTCTTAATATGTCACTTTTGCTGTCCTAGAACTTGTTGCATTGACCATGCAGGCATCAAGCTCAATGATATACACCTGCCTGTGCCTCTGGGATTAAAGACATGGGTAAAATCACCCAGGTTGTCCATCATTTATGTAGTTACTAATTGTTAATACAATTTCTTTATTGTGTATTCAGTGCTGTTGGTCTCTTTCCCTATACATCTCCCTCTCAATTGACATTTCTCTTGCAAAGCTATATTCTATTCAGTGGGTTCAGAAGGGACACACACATGCAATTCTCATAATACAAGTTCCTTCTAAGATGACATAATGATTGGATTTATAACTCCTCTGTAAAGAAATAAATGGAGGTAGTGCCCAAAATATATAATTATATTGTCTAGGAAGCACACATTTATTTATAGTGATGTTAGTATCATGCTTTGTGTTGTACACATATTTTAGGATGCAGTGACTTTTGATGATGTGCATATCAACTTCACTGGAGAAGAGTGGAATTTACTGGATACTTCCCAGAAGAATCTCTACAAAGATGTGATGCTGGAGACCTACTGTAACCTCACTGATATAGGTAAGACTGTGAATTTTCTTTTGCTTTTCAAAAATAAAGGGACAAATATTTCCTGGTTATTTATGATACTCGGTTATTTCAATTGAGAACAAGGAAGATTGAGCAGAATAAATCAGGTTAGTGCTGTAAAAATTGACAGTATCTTGAATTTTGCCTAAATTCCAATACAGTATCTTTCATTTTCTGGTACTGTATTGTAGGGTACAATTGGGAAGACCACCATTTTGAAAAAGAATTTCAACGTTCTAGAAGGCACAAAAGGTAATATTAATGTGCAAACTAATGCAAATATGCCTCTGAGGAAATTTTAATATGTCCTGAAAATTCTAAAGAAAAGAAAGTATATAAAATATCAGTCCTTTAAGTATACCTATGATTAAAATATTCTCACAAATCCATGTACCTCAATATCAGTTATCTAATTTGTGTTTGCAAGGCATTCCTCTAAGGAAGAAGACATAGAAACAATGCCTTAAGAGATACCTTTATTTGATTTGTAGCTCCATTAGAGCTATGCTATGGAACTACCCATCTGAATAATCTCATAATATTTAGATGTTGCATATTGAATAGTGATAAATATATATCGAAAACCATCCAATAAGTAAATAGTCCATGGTAAATTTAGAGATGCTCATATTCTTGTGACATTGCTAAGTTTATTGAGAGGTTACTTTATGAGAGTCAAAAATGTTTCCGTGGAGAAACCTCAATCTACATACAGTATGTCTAGAAGAAACAAAAAGCCAAATGGTGTTAATTCAATGTGGAAACCATTCATTTCTTCTTCATTTTATGGGTATGTCAAGTGTCAGAATAACAAAGAAAAAAAAAAAACAAACATGTGAGCATAAGAATATTTAAAGGAGAAAAGTACCTCTCTCTATTCCAGAGCAGTGAGAAGGTATGTAGTATTCTGCCTTTGGTAGACTTTCTGAATATGATAGAAGTTTGCAATTCATGGTTTTCTGACTTTACTGTGAACATCATCAAAGTCACATTGCAAGCCCCATGGGTAACAGAAATTTATAAATTTTTCTGTTTTTTCTGGTTCAGAGTGCTAATGTGGTATGATTCACAATACAGAAAATTTATGAAAATAATCAGTGCTATAAAGGTCTGCATTTTTCCATTTTCCTTCAGATACATGAAATACATCATACAGAAATATCATATAGAAAAAGGATGTTATACCCGTGAGCCATGTAATAAATATTTTTGTCATCACAGGTATTTTCTTTCTTTTTTTTTTTTTGGTTTTTCGACACAGGGTTTCTGTGTAGCCCTGCCTGTCCTGGAGCTCACTCTGTAGACCAGGCTGGCCTGGAACTCAGAAATCCACCTGCCTCTGCCTCCCAAGAGCTGGGATTAAAGGCGTGCACCACCACCTGGACAGGTTTGTTTGTTTGTTTTTTCCTGTGTCTGACAGACAGGCACAGGCCTGGATTTGAACTCAAGAGAGACTGCCTGACTGGCTGAGTCTTGGAGGGCAGCGACTAAAGCTGTATGCCACCACTGGACAGC
Source organism: Mastomys natalensis (assembly GCA_021653895.1). NCBI lineage: Eukaryota > Metazoa > Chordata > Mammalia > Rodentia > Muridae > Mastomys > Mastomys natalensis. The sequence continues at coordinate 27,421 of JAJTUV010000883.1, forward strand.
TGAGGTATTTTCAAAGGGGCAAATCAAGCCATAGTTGAGAAGAACATCATGAACCTATGAAGTGATAAAACCTTAAGATATGATTCTTTTTTTATTAAATCAAACTGTAAAATTAATTCATATTGATTAATTGATTGATCAGGGTATTGAATGTGGTAAAGCTTTCACTTGTGCCAATTATCGTTGCAGGCATGTAAGAAGTAATAGCCAGCAGGAGCCATATGAATGTAATCAATGTGGTAAAGCCTTTATAACACTCAGCGATCTCCAAAGACATAAAAGAATACATTCTGGAGAAAAACCTTATGAATGTAATCAGTGTGGTAAAGCTTTTACACAGCAGAGTCATCTCCAAGGTCATAAAAGAACACATACTGGAGAGAAACCTTATGAATGTAAACAATGTGGTAAAGCCTTTTCACGTCAGAGTACTCTCCAGTTACATAAAAGAACACATACTGGAGAGAAACCTTATAAATGTAATCAATGTAGTAAAGCCTTTGTTTTTCCGAGTAATCGCCAACGTCATAAAAGAACCCATACTGGAGAGAAACCTTATGAATGTAATCAATGTGGTAAAGCCTTTTCACAGCACAGTACTCTCCAAGGTCATAAAAGAACACATAGTGGAGAGAAACCTCATGAATGTAATCAATGTGGTAAAGCCTTCTCACAGCAGAGTGCTCTCCGAAGTCATAAAAGAACACATACTGGAGAGAAACCTCATGAATGTAATCAATGTGGTAAAGCCTTTGCAACATTCTATCATCTCAAAATTCATAAAAGAACACATACTGGAGAGAAACCTCATGAATGTAATCAATGTGGTAAAGCTTTTGCAAGATCCTATCATCTCAAAATTCATAAAAGAACACATACTGGAGAGAAACCTTATGAATGTAATCAATGTGGTAAAGCATTTTCAAAACGGAGTACTCTACAATATCATAAAAGAACACATACTGGAGAGAAACCTTAGAAATGTAATTACTAGCCGGGCGGTGGTGGCGCACGCCTTTAATCCCAGCACTTGGGAGGCAGAGGCAGGCGGATTTCTGAGTTCGAGGCCAGCCTGGTATACAGAGTGAGTTCCAGGACAGCCTGGGCTACACAGAGAAACCCTGTCTCAAAAAACCAAAAAAAAAAAAAAAAAAAAAAAGAAATGTAATTACTGTGCTAAAGCCTATTTACCAGGAATATGTCTCCAAAACTGTAAAAACCACATACTGGAGAGAAATCTTATTAATATAATCAATGTGACAAAAGCCTTTTTACAAAGTTATTTTCTGCAAAAATCTCAAAGAGCCCATGTTGGAGAGAAACTATGAATGTAATTGTACTGGCTGGTTTTGTGTGTAAGTTCACACAGGCTGGAGTTATCACAGAGAAAGGAGCTTCATTTGAGGAAATGCCTCCATGAGATTCAGCTGTATGGCATTATCTCAATTAGTATTAAGTGGGGAGGGCACACTGTTCGTGGTTTCATCCTTGAGATGGTTGTCTTTGGTTCTATAAAAGAGCAGGCAGAGCAAGCCAGGGGAAGCAAACCGGTAAATAACATGCTTCCATGGCTTCTGCATCATCTCCTGCTTTTTTAGTTCCAGTCCTGACTTCCATTGGTGATGAATAGCAATGTGGAAGTGTAAGCTCAATAAACCCTTTCCTCCCCATCTTCCTTCTAGTTCCTGAAGTTTTATACAAGAATAGAAACCCTGACTATGATAGTAATCGGTGTGCTAAAGCCTTTGCATCTCCCACTACTTTCCAAAACATAAAAGACCCATACTGGAAAGAAACCTCATGAATGTAATCAGTGTTGTACAGCATTTGAAAGTCACAGTTATCTGCAGTCTTATAAGATCCATATAAGAGATAAACCAAATAAATGCTATCAATGTTGTAAAGGCTTTTCATATTAATTTTTATAAGCAAAAAAATCACTCTGCAGAGAACCCCTGTTAATGTAATCACTGTGGTAAAACCTTGTGAATTCACTGTCATCTGCAACTACATAATAGAACACATTCAAGAGAGTAACTCTATGAAGGTAATAAGTGTAATAATCCCTTGATAGTTACACTTAACGCCCAATACATAAAACAATACATACTGTAGAGAAACTGCTTGAATGTCAAGAATGAGGTAAAGACTTTCCAGGTCAATCATCTCTGAATAAACAAAAGAAAATGTACAGGAGAGAAACCTCATGAATTTAATCAATGTGGGAAAGCCTTTGCATATCACTGTTGTCTCGAAATATATGAAGGAGCACAGAGTAGAGAGAAGCATTATGAGTGCAATGAATGTGGTAAAGCCCTTGCATGTCACTGTACTCTTCAAATACTTCGAGGAACGTACACTTTAGAGAAACCTTATCACAGTAGTCTCTGAATACAAATATTTGTCATGACAAATACCACTGGAGTTGTGTTGCTTCTAAAATTTAAAATGATAGTAATTATAATTAGAAAATAAGTTTATAGACACTTGTAGGGTATTTGGCATAATTCTAACACCTCTCTAGATGTTTTAACTTTGCATAGTCAGACTATGAATTTAAAGAATGCTGCTCTGCTGAGCTTCAATGATGCAGATAATGTTGATAAAATTATCCATAGCATGAGGTTAGTTTTTCCATTTTGGTCAAACTGAAGGAATGGTATATATAATTTGATCATGCTAGCCCTTTCTGCTCTAGGAATACATTTATTCCTGCCCATCATGTTGAAGTTTGTCTCTAACAACATGAACAAGTTGAGAACCAAAGTACATGACTAGAAAAAGGAAAGGAACACACAGATAGAGCTAATAATTTAACAGGGGGGCAAGCCAAGGATGGGTAAGATTCTGCATAGAGCCTTACCAACCAAAGACAGAACTGCATTACTTTTGATAATGCATTTCCATGATGGGAAAGGAAGGCATTCGTGGCAGAACAACCTAAGATAGTCTCAGTCTTCTTTATGAAATAAAAAAGGAGGAGATGCAGACAGCTTTGGGGGCTGCTTGGCAAGAATCTGACATGGACCAAGGACAAGGAAATTTGCTGCTTGGCAGGAATATGACACTGGCCAAGGACAAAGAAGTGGGATTCAGGCAGGTATCTGACATTAGGCTACAATACAGAAGTAATTTTAGGTAGGAATCTAAATCTTAGGGTAGAACAAGGAAGTAGGCTTCAGACATGAACGAGACTTTGGGCTAGGACTGGGAAGTTGGCTCAGATATTTTGGTCATACCTGATAAGCCCTTGGAAACAGTTATCATGGAGGGTTCCCAAAATTTTGTTTCTTGCCTTGCTTGTTCTTTCACTATTTGTGTTTATTGTCTTGCTTGTTCCTTGACTATTTGCACCTATTTATTGCTAGTTCCTCAACCTAGAACTGACATTAAAACTTGCATTTTTATGGTAAAAAAGCAAAAAAGGAAGAGGAGGGATGGGGTGGGGTGGGGGAAATAGGGAAAGGGAATAACATCTGAAATGTGAATTAATAAATTATCGAATACAAAAATAAAATCTAAATAAAAAAGTTTTCAACAGAGAATGTTTACGTGTATATCTATTAGGAGTAATTAACTGGCTAAACATCCATCACCTGTCACAACTCCACATGTTCACTGAAAGGTTAAAACCATAACAACTTTTTAGTGAAGTCTTGTGTAGATAAACCCAGACAATATTTTATCTTCTCCCCGAGCACCTATAATAAATCATTACTTCCCTTTTTATGACCTTTGTTTAATTGTTTTACAAACTCTTGAGTGTGCTCTGAGTAGGAGAAAGTCTGGTTACCATCAGAGAGCAATTAACTGGTGACATATGGGAGACTGGCAGAATACCCATTGCAGTTTTGAGTATCAGAAAAGGACAGAATAGCAGTCCCACTATAAAAGAGCTTAATTATCACTGATACAATTTTAGGAATTCTTATGGGATCACTTTTGAGACTTAAGAAATCATCTACTGTAGGAAGCAATGGCGGGCAGTGCGGCAGGCCCCTGGGCCCAGGCGGCAGGCCCCAGGCCTACAAGGCAGCAGCGGCCTGGGACCTGTGTGGTGGAGGCTGCCTGGAGGCTTCCAGGCAGCCTGTCTCACATATCGGAGGAAGGTCCCAGGTTCCAGGGGCTGGAGGCTTTGGCGGCAGCGGCAGGCGTGGCCCCAATGATACGAGGAAGTCCTTGGTTCCAAAAGGGTTTATTGTCATGGCGGATGGTAGATGGATCTGGAAGTACCCCCCCCCCAAACTCAGGGCAGACCTGAGTTAAGTAGGGAGGGAGAAAGAGGGAGGTTCTGGGGAGGGGAGGAATGCTTAATTGGCTCTGCCCTCTGACCTTCATTAGTATGTAAATCCCTAGGGCCTGAGGCCTGTAGTTACACCCTGTGCACTTTGGGAGGGGCTGTAATGGCCTACGTGACTTAACAATGTAGGTCTATGGAGATTGGACTGCTTTTCAGGACCCTGAGTTCTGGGGACGTAGCCAAACTCCTGCCGTTTCTCCCTTGGAGTCTCGGGGTTCTAGGCCCATGCCCAGCCAAGAACCAGGATACCCTTATGCAGTCCCACAATCTACTTGTCTATATAGCAATACTACAAGACAGTACATCTTCATAGATTTGCAGAGACCTACTCCAAAAGTGTGAGATACTACTTAGTGATTGTTATATATGTTTAGTAATAACTAGAAAAGCATATTAGTAGCAGTAATCTTTTGTAAAATGAATTCTCTTAGGGCCTTGCCTAATAAGAGAAGATCTGTCACAGATTATATAATAATTTGAAGCACACCATCTCAACAAGAAAACCAGCTAGTATTCAGCTTGTCCTCTTATGGCTCCTGACATAATATATTTATATGAAGACATCAGATAGATATTCCAGATTAAGTGAGGAACGGAAAACCAGATGTCTTAGGTTCTGTAGGACAAGACCTGGCAACCCCACTCACATGAAGATCAGGTGACAGTAGATCTTTTTATCCTTGGTTTTTCAGCACCAGGCTGGAGATGCACAAGGTTTCTTGTCCCACACATTGACTCTCTGATTCACTGTCATTCTCAGTAATGAGATTCTTTCCTCATCTGAAGTCAGGTCCTGATAAGTGCAGAAACAATGCTCACAGAGGGGGAGGATCAAGCATCTGAAATAGCCTGAGCTGGAATGGTGGGTTCTCTCCCAGGGCTGGGTGAGGTGAGATTCCTCTTGGAAGAGAGGCACAAAGGGTAATACCACTCCTGAGATCATGAAAGGTCTGACCCTGGACAGGAAGCACACTTTAACCTTGAGGAAAAGTCACTGGCCAATCAGGCCTCCAAGTGAATCTGCCAGTCAGACAAAGAGGCGGCATCTTCTGGGTTCCTCTCTGCAAGTTGGCTGCAACTGTGTAGGCTTGGATGGTTCTCTGCTTCCTGCTCTGAGCTGTGCCTTGGGAGCTGTGAGAGGACACCAGAGAAACTCTGAAATTGAGACATGGTGAGCATAGGAAGAACATGCCCACAATGGGTAGGAGCTGGTTGGCTGAGCAGTGGGAGCTGGGGTAGTGGTTCCTCTCTGGGGCTGGAAGAAAACCATCAGCCTGATGTGACCACCTGTGTGATCCCTTGTGGTGCTCCTCACTTGCCAAATCTGGCGGTGACCTCTGAATAACTTCACTAAGATGGTTGATTTTGAATCTGCCCAAAATATGTGGACCAGTTGCTTTCTTGTAGACACATGGGTGGTTTCTTTGATTCTCCAGCACATGTGTTCAAATCCTTTTGTCTTTTATAGTATACAGTAAGAAGACAGGTAAATGTAATAGGTCTGGTTTCATATATTACTTGCTTTTGTTTTGTTTAGTTTTTATTAATTTCTTTCTCTTGCAGTTTTTTATATTTCTTTATTTACATGTTCAGTTTTTTGATTATTATGTTTCAAATTACTCTTATTTTTTCCAATCTATTTGGTATTTTACATGCTTCTTTTACCTTAATAGGCATCTTTTCTTTAGTTTAGGAAATTTTTCATTTATTATTTCATTGAAAATATTTTCTGGACCTTTGGGCTCATATTATTCTTCTATTCCAATCACCTGTAGTCTTTGCCTATTTAGATGTTTCAGAGTTGCTGGTTATTTAGTGTCAGGAATCTTTTAGACTATAATTTTTTTTGACTGATCTATCTATTTTTCTATTCATCTTTTTTTTTTTTTTTTTTTTTTTTTTTTGGTTTTTTCGAGACAGAGTTTCTCTGTGTAGCTCGGGCTGTCCTGGAACTCACTCTGTAGACCAGGCTGGCCTCGAACTCAGAAATCCGCCTGCCTCTGCCTCCCAAGTGCTGGGATTAAAGGCGTGCGCCACCACCGCCCGGCCTCTATTCATCTTTAATGCCTGAAATTCTCTCTTCCATTCCTGTTCTGTGTGTGATCCTTGCCTCTGTAGTTGTCAGGGTACAGGCTATTTCAATGGCCTGCTCTTAGAGAATTAGCAACTGCTTAAGTTAGTACCTGCCTCTACCACCTGCTACCTTTGTCATGTATGCCAGATGTGTGCTCAGTATAAAAGGACCACCAGTCACTGCAGCTCTCTTTCTTTAATCCTTGTCTTTGTTTTCTTCCCATGCCTCAACTCTATTACCTTTCACTACCCTCATGGCTCTCTCTCTCTGTTCCTTGTCTGTCTGCCTGTGTGCAGGTCTTCTTGTGTGCCTCTGTCCCTTCTCCAGCTTCTAAATTCTCTCCCTTCCCACAAGCAACCTTTTTTGCATCATATCTGTTGCATGTTTTAATTTTTCAGGACCTGCTGTAATAGGATAACTTGGCTCTGCTGGTGATATATTTTTCTGGCTGTGTTTTATTATATTTTTATGCTGGTGTCTAGGCCTCTGGGTTTGAGGTTTTAGGTGTGTCTTGTTTGGTTGGGACTTATGTTCCTGGGTTAAAGTTTGATGTCTGGATTTGCAGAGAGTGTTGGATGAGTGTTGCCTCCTTTACTGACCTGTTTGGTAGGTATGTTCAAGAGGAATGCTTGCTAATTCTGAAAGCTCGAAGAAAGGCCAGGCAGGAATAGATGATCTTAGCAGTCCAGAAGGAAACATAGTCAGGGAAGAGGTTCAGCTGCCTCTGGTGTTTAGGATAGTGCTAGGATCAACTGTGAAACTTGCATCAAGGATAACAAATAGTGTGCTAGATCTATGGAAAGTCTACCTTGTCTCCTGGCAGGCATGGAATGTCTTTGAACAGGGTGTGTCTTCCCAAGAGAAAGCTGTGAAACAGGGATGGGTCAGGTGGGGGTTGTCTTTGGTATCTATAGAAGGCATTCACAGGGGGAGAGGAAGCTTCTACTGATATTCTGTTCCAATGGTAAGGGCAACTGATATTAGGGTCAACAGTTACAGATAGTGAGGTAGATCTAGGGACAAAGTACCTTTTCTACTGGCAGGCATGGCTTGTGGTTGAACAGCAGTATCTTTCAATAATAAGGGCTCAGGAACAAAGATAAGTTTGTAAAGCTCGATCAGTTCCAGTTTTGATAGTGTACAAAGTCCACTTGAACAAACATACTATGACAAACCTCCCCTTTCTGAACACACAGTGAAGGTAAAACAGCAAGGTATAAGCTACATATAGATAATTAATACACCTTTCAGAAAAAAACAATGTTAGCCTACACATCATGGGTGTCAGTTGGTTTTGGCCCCTTGTTTGGTTCCTGCAATTTATGCCAACCATACAGTTTCTAAAATATTAAGTTGCTATCCTGTATGTTAATGCCCCAATCTTGCAGTAACTACAATAAATTCACAGCAACCCTAGACTTGGTCTCTCAGTTTGTACCTGATATGAGGCTTACTGGTTACTGGTTGTCCTTGTTACTGAGTTCATAATAAAGACCTTTCTGTGTTTCCATTGCAATAGACTCTTGTTGGTCTGTGGAGTCTATTTGACTGGGGCATAACATCTTCGTATATTGGCATGACCCAAAGTCACTCAGGACTGCCAACTGAGGGTTGAAAGACCCAATATTAAGATATGTCATTGTCATTCTTTGTGTCAGTGCCTTCTCTGTCAGATTTGTGCCTGTATGACTTGGTGTTCTGATTTTTCATGAGTATTTGTACAGGGAGATGACGAAAGTGAACACAGAACCATGGTGCAGTGGATACACTGGAATGTCTTAGCCATAATGGGCTTAGATGTTCCAGAGCCTGTATAAGGGATGATGTGCCCCTGGTCTTAATTTCTGGGAAGATTAGAGCAGACATGGAACCCTGCAATATGACTCACAGCTGTTCTACTTCTACTCTCTTCACATTCCAGCAGTTTTAGCCACCTCTTTGGTTGCACTGGCAGGGTAACCCAGCTTAACCTAGGTCAGCACAACCTATGAACTCCCCATTCTAGTGTATCCTTCCCTGCTCTGAGTAAGGTGCCCTTCCCATTGTCCTGGCTCAGATACAACTCACATTCCCTCAAGCAGTGCCAGGGGTACCTGTAATTGATATGGTTAGATCGTTGGGTTTTGGGTTTTTACAACTTCCTCATTTATTATTGCCTCTGTGTCCTTATTGTCATCAGTTCCTAACATTTCAGAGCTACAGTCATCTGAAGGAGCCTCAACTGAGCATGTGCCCTCATCAGATGGCTCTTTTCAAATTCTATATGTGATACTGTTGATGATTGATGTGGGAAGGCTCTTCCACTGAGGCTGGCAATATTCCTAAGCAAGTGGGCCTGGGCTAGATGAGAAAGCAAGGTGAACATGAGATAGTGACCAAGCAGGAATGCAAGCCAGGAAAAAAATCTTTGTCCATGGTTTTTGCCTTCATTTTCTATCTTCAGTTTCTATTCTCAGCTCCAAGTATGATGGACTATGATCTGACAGAACCATTCACAGCAATCATTTGTTACCTGAGATGCTATTGCTTAGAGGATTCAATCGAAGCAGCAGAATTGCAAGGTAGAACAAAAACAACAGCAAAATGGTATCAAAAAATGATTTTGCTATCTGACACTATGTTCTCTTTTAGAGGAATGTTGAAAATATCAGAAAATGAGATGGCAAAAGTCATAGAAAGCTGTACATGGAGGTTAATTGGTTGTTCTCATAGGACCTGGAAGATTAGAGTGTTCACAGTAATGCAGCCAGAGGATGTTGAGGACATAGTATTTCAGGGAAAATTGACTCTGTGAAAAATTTAGCTAGAGGTCATTTGTGTGATATTGTGGGCAAAAATCTTTCATAATATGCTTATGCACTGAGATACCAAATAGGCAAAAATTTAGAAATAAATGTATTAGTTTACTTTTCCCATTTAATTCTATATTCAATGTACATCTCATTTGATATTCCTTCTTCATTCCATCTTAAACATTCCCTCATCTCTGACTCCTGTTCATCTCCCCAGGGAGGGTAGGGACCACCTCAATATCCCCCAACTATGGCATGTCAAGTCTCTGGAAGTCTAGGCACATCCTTTCCCACTGAGATCAGACCAGGCAACCACGTTAGGGGAACAGTTTGCACAGATAGGCAACAACTTAAGGGACTTCCCTTGCTCCCTGTGTTGGGGGACCCACGTGAAGACGGAATACCAAATGTACTACATTTGTGGTGGGGACCTTGGTCCAGCCTGTATATGCTCTTTGATTGGTGGCTCAGTCTCTGAGAGTTTCCTAGGGTCCAGGTTAGTTGATTCTGATGGTCTTCTTGTGGACTTAGTGTCTCTTCTGAGGCCCTCATTCTATTTTCTAACTCTTCCAAAAGACTATCTGAACCCTGTCTAATGTTAGGCTGTGGATCTATGCATCTGTTTCAGTCAGGTGCTGGATGGAGACTATCAGAGGACAATTATGCTAAACTTGTCTCAAGTATAACAAAGTTCCTCAGTTAATGTCAGGGAGTAATGCTTGCCCATGGATCGCTCTCAGGTTAGGGCAGGGTTTCACTTGGCCATTGCCTCAGTCTGCCTCATTTGTGCCTGCATTTCTTGTAGATGGACCAGTTTTGGGTGGAAAGGTTTTGGGTTTGGTTGGTGTCCTTAACTCTCATGGGAGTCCTGCCTGGCTGCAGGTGTGGCCTCTTTTAGGGTCCATATCTCACTGTTATGTATCCAGTAGATCAACCCCACAGACTCCTTGTTCCTCCCTATTCATGGTCTTTGCCATCCTTTAGATGTTCCACCTCCCCTAGACAGCTGTAGATTTCAATTCATTCTTCCATTCCCCCTTTCTATTATCTGCCTACATCCAGTTCGCTCTTCCATCTGCCTCATATGACTGTTTTGTTCCCTCTTCTGATGAGATCTACCATGCTTCATTTGAACCTTCCTTCTCATTTAGCTTCTTTCGGTCTATGGAGTATAGTGTGGATATTCTGTGTCCCAGTCCCATGGGGCATTGAACTGGGATCAGGAGACCTGGAAGAGAGAAGTGGAGGACAGGGGTACATCATTCTTCAATGATGGCTTGTCTATAGTCTGATCAAACCATGATTTTGATCTTTTAACACAGGGGTTATATACACGTAGAGGCCAGATATGGGGAGGGGAATGACACAGGGGCGTAGGTGTTCTCAGGGGAGTACAGATATCTTCCAGAACAGGGTATCCTCTGGGTGAAGAAGCAGGGAATAGGTCACTATGACTCTGTCTATGATTCATTTGTTCTTATCTAAGCTGATACTTTCTACCAAGGCTACCTATCCACAAGACCTATGACTACTTGTTCTTATCCAGGCTGGTAGTTTTTCCACTGAGACTGCCTGCTTCCAAGATCTATAGCTATCTTTTCTAGGGCCAGTGTTTTCCCACAGAGACCAAGACTTTGTGTTAGCAGGCATGTATGGCTGACTTAGGCCTATGGCTGATTTAAGCCTTCAGTGTATAAGCAAGGCTGCTCCCAACACTCCGGTACTTTATAGTTAATATTCACTTGAAAGTAAGTCCATACATGCATATTTATTCAGGTCTGGGTTACCTCACTCAGGATGGTAGTTTCTCCTTCCATCCATTTACCTTCAAAATTGATCATGCCATGTTTTTAAAAGTTGAATAGAATTCCATTTATAAATCAACCAACCACATATTCTGTATCCATATTTCAGTTGAGGAACATTTGCATTCTTTCCAGTTTCTAGCTGTTATAAATAAAATGACTATGAACTTCGTGGGACACATGCTCTTGTGGGTCTATGTCTGAGAAGGTACCCTAAGTGTAACACTTCCTCCTGCTAAGTCTGAAATTAATGGAAGGAGTAGGCAAGTGTTTCCTAGTCCCAGGAAGGAACTTTAAATAAAACCTGCTGCAACTGTGGTCCAAACAAGGCAGGGCCCATCAACTTAGAGGCAAACTTGACAGGATCACCCATATTGTGCTGCTTCTGGAAATTGAAAGATGAAAAATTCAAGGTTATGGAGTCTTCCTCTATGGTTTTGGTTTATCAGTATTCCATCCATCTTTTGGCAGAGTCAAAGCCACAGTGAAGATTCTGTGAAAGTTCATTGCATTGAATTAGTTGAGGATGATGCTTGGCTTGCATTTTCCAACTACAACTTGTTAAGGTACCTAAGGCATAAATAAGCCATGGAGAGATACATACAGGGAGAGGAAGTACCCAAACTGAGAGATGTATGACTAGTTACAGGAAAAGGGCCCTCTAAGCTTTTAGAATCTGGGGTCCAATGTGTCTCAGACAATGCTTTAGGATTTGGATGTTTGCACTTCTGTGTCTCTTGCCTTGGTCCAGTCTTCTCTCCCCATGGGCACATTCCTATCTATTGGAATGGGAAGAGGTATTCTGTGCCATTGTATGTTGGAAAGATATAACTTGCTTTCTGATAGTATAAGATGTGGCTTTTAAGATATTGCCTTGAGTGTCAGAAGAGACTTCAGACATTTGAACACTTTAAGAGGTCTTACAGACAATTAGGATCACTGAAGTTAGATTGAATGCATTTTCCTCACAAGATGTACATGAGCCAATAGTACAGGGTCAGAATGCAGTTGATTGAAACAAAAAGCTTCTGATAGGATGGTATTTTTGAGCACTAGTCTGTCATGTCTGTCTTTCTTTGTAGAGCTTGTGGAACCTCTTGTAGGAGGAGCCTTTCCAGATTCCTTTTGGGGGATAGGATAGTGTGTACATTCTTAAAATTATTCTTTCTTTCTTACTTATTTCTCTCTTTTTTTGTTTCTACAATAATTTACATATTCATTATAATCCTGATCACTGTCCCTACTGTAAGTCCCCTGCTCTCACAGAGTCCTTCCCAACAATCTCTTTTGTTTCTCCTTTGAGAGGGTGTGGGCCTCATGGGTATCCCCATACCATGGTGCATCTAGTCTTGGGTTAAGTGCATTTTCTCCCAATGAGGCTAAACATGGCAGTCCAGTTAAGAGAACAGATTCCAAAGATAGGCAGCAGCTTTACAGACATCCCCTGCTACAGTAGTTGGGGGACAGTAATGAAGACTGAGCTGTATATCTGCTACATATGTGCTGGGGGCCCTTAGTCCAACCTGTGTATGCTATTTTGTTGGTGACTCAGTCACTGAATGTCCCCAAAGATCCATTTAGTTGAATCTGTTGTTCTTCCTGTGTAGTTCCTATCCTCTTGAGGACCTTCAATCCTTCCCTCAACTCTTCCATAACAGTCCTCAAGATCCATTCAATGTTTGACTGTGGTTCTCTGCATCTGTTTCAGTCAGCAGCTGAGTGGAACATCTCAATAGAGTATTATTCAAGGCTCCTGTGTGGGAACATAGCAGAGTACCCTTACTAAATGTCATGGATTAGAGCTTGCCAGTAAAGTGGGCCTCTAGTTGGGCAAGTTTTCACTGGCCATTCCCTCACTCTCTGCTGCAGCATTACCCCTGCATTTCTGATAAACAAAACAAATTTTGTTCTGTGTGTCTACTGTGCTGTGGTTGAATTTGATCCTTCAGCTTTCTTCTCATGATCCCATACATTCACTATTTGGTCTCTGTCCCTAAATCACATAAGATACAGTATAAACATTTGCTATTCAATGTTAATCTATTATACAAGCCTGTTGGTTTTATATTTTTAACATTATTCTTTTTGTTTTTCTTTTTAAAGATGAAATTTTTCTGTGAAGCCCTTCCTGTCCTGATAGTAGAAGCCACACAATCCACCTGACATGTAATATGAGCACATGCTTCTGTGCTGCTCTTCATCCACATCTTTAATTTTCAAATTTATCCAAATAAATAGGATATATTCTATTTCTAAAGATGACATATGCGCATGATATCAATACTACCTGAGGCTTCGGAGTCACTGAATTCCAGGTGTATGAAGCTCTGCCTTAATCTTGTGTTTCTTCTGAAATTTTTGGACAAATAGGAGTATTTTGCCTGTGTGGATGAATATTATTATTATATGTGCCTCATGTTTAGTTTTGTCAGAATGTGGCCTCAGAACTCTTGATCTTCATATTATGGGTAGTTGTTGGTCCCCATGTAGATGTTAGAAATTGCCCACTAGTATGTGGAAGACTGGCCAGAGCTTTCCACTTCTGAGTTATCTCATTCTCCTGCCTTATGTTGCTTATATTTGATCAACATTTATATTACTAATATTTTATCTATCCATTTGTATCTGTTTAAACATGCATTCCCTTTTAGTAAAATTTTATTAATGTTGCATTTTAAACTGGTACACTTTATGTTTCTATAAGATGAATACACAACTGCTTTGAATGTATAATTCTTTGTAGGAACTTCAGTAAAGAACTCTGAGTTCTCTCTATCACTTCTTTTTCCTTGGTTGATTTTTACAAGGGCATGAGTATCTTAATATGTAACTTTTGCTGTCCTAGAACTTGTTGCATTGACCATGCAGGCATCAAGCTCAATGATATACACCTGCCTGTGCCTCTGGGATTAAAGACTTGAGCAAAATCACCCAGGTTGTCCATCATTTATGTAGTTACTAATTGTTAATACAATTTCTTTAATGTGTGCTCAGTGTTGTTGGTCTCTTTCCCTATACATCTCCTCTCAATTGGCATTTCTCTTGCAAAGCTATATCCTGTTCAGTGGGTTCAGAAGCGACACATGCCATCCTCATAATACAAGTTCCTTCTGAAATGACATGGCGATTAGATTATAACTTCTCTGTCAAGAAAGAAATGGAGGTAGTACCCAAAATATATGATTATATTGTCTAGGAAGCATACATTTATTTACAGTGATGTTAGTATCATGCTTTATGTTGTACACATATTTTAGGATGCAGTGACTTTTGATGATGTGCATATCAACTTCACTAGAGAAGAGTGGAATTTGCTGGATTCTTCCCAGAAGAATCTCTACAAAGATGTGATGCTGGAGATCTACTGTAACCTCACTGATATAGGTAAGACTGTGAATTTTCTTTTGCTTTTCAAAAATAAGGGGACAAATATTTCCTGGTTATTGATGATACTCTGTTATTTCAATTGAGAACAAGGAAGACTGAGTGTAATAAATCAGGATCAGTGCTGTGAAAATTCACAATCACTTGAAATTTTCCCTAATTTCCAATAATATATCATTCATTTTCTGGTACTGTGTTTTAGGCTACAACTGGGAAGATCACCATATTGAAAAAGAATTTCAATGTTCTAGAAGACACAAAAGGTAATATTAATGTGCAAACTGATACAAATATGCCTCTGAGGAAATTTTAATATGTCTTGAAAACTTTAAGAAAAGGAAGTATGTAAATATCAGTCCTTAAAGTATAGCTATGACTATAATATTCTCACAAAGCCATGTGCCTCAATGTCAGTTATCTGATTTGTGTTTGCAAGGCATTCCTCTAAGGAAGAAGAAATGGAAACAATGCCTTAAGAGATACCTTTATTTGATTTGTAGCTCCATTAGAGCTATGCTATGGAACTACCAATCTGAATCATCTCATAATATATAGATGTTGCACATGGAATAGTGGTAAGTACAGATCCAAGGCCATCCAGTAAGCCAATAGTTGTGGGGCGGTGGGCTGTGAGAAGCAGCTGGGTGCCTGGTTGACCATAAGTCTTGAACCCTGGACCTTTATCAGGATGTAGGTGTTTGGCTCTGCTCCCAGGCCCTGGTTTTTTCATTCAGCTTTGGCCCTCGACAGCCCTGCCCACAGAGAGGTCTATGACCATCAGTCAGGAGGAACAGTGCCTCAGGCTCTCCCACATGTAAATGAGGTATCTCCAAGCTCTCACACCAAGACAATAGGCATTATCTCCTGCCAGACCCTAACCCACCCTGAAACTGTATATAAAGGCTCTATTAAGGAGATGTAAAAAGATGTTCAAGAATTATCCTGGTGTTCCAGAGTTTCTGTCTCAAGAGCTGTAACACTTGAGGAGAAATCTGCTTCCCCAGAACCTTCCTGGGGCACCAAGCTACCTCCTTGCCAGCTAGCCTGCCGGCTCAGCACTGAGAGACAGGTGCAGCACCTGGGATTGACCGAGCAGAGGCAGCAGTGGGGGCAGGCAATCTCCCCTTCCTGCTCGCACTCCATGCCCTTTGGCCCAGATCTCCAGCACCAGGCTGGGCCAGAGACCGATGGACGGTGGAGACCCGGGTGGAGGCAGCGGCAGAGACAGTAGTGGTCTTTCCCTGCTGTCCCTCTGTCCCCAACCGGAGATCTTTGTGGGACACCCTCTGGAACAGGGGACCCACAAATAGTCATGGTAAATTTGGTGATACTCATATTCTTGTAGTGACATTGATTAGTCTTTTGAAAGGTCAGTTTATGAGAGTCAAGAATGTTGCCATAGAGAAACCTCAATCCACATACAGTATGTCTAGAAGAAACAAAAAGTCAAATGGTGTCAATTCCATGTGGAAACCTTTCATTTCTTCTTCTTTTGATGGGTATATCAAGGGTCAGAGCATACGAATTGTCCTGGACCAGCAGGGCATCAAACATGGGTCCAGGGAGATCACCTGAAAGAGAAGATGGGGAAACAGGTGGACACAAGAAAAAGACAACCTGTCTAGAGTCTGATCAGATTGCTATTTTTTACTTTTTCACACAGGGGTTATATACACAAAACATACAGGATGTGGGAAGGGGATGACGCAGGAATGTGGGTATTCAGGGGAGTACAGATATCTTCCAGAACAGAGTATCAGGGGGATGAAGGTTCAGGACTGTCACTACTCTAACTATGATTCACTTGTCCTTATCTAAGTTGGTACTATCCACCAAGACTACCTATCTACAAGGTCTATGTACTCAGCCTGGCAATTTTCCACCAAAGCTTCCTGTTTACAATAGCTTATAGCTATCTGTTTCAGTGTTTTTCCACAGAGACCCAAGTCTTGGTGCTAGCAAGCATGTATGTCAGGCCTATTGCTGATTTTTGGCCTTCGGTGTATAAGCAAGGCTGCCCCTGACAACGAATATTTAAAGGAGCAACATACTTCTCTCTGTTACACAACTGTGAGAAGATATGTAGTATTCTGCCTTTGGTAGACTTTCTGAATATGATAGAAGTTTGCAATTCATTGGTTTTCTGACTTTACTGGGAACATCTCCAAAGTCTCACCCCAGAAAATCCATGAGGGTATTAAAAATTTGTAAATTTTTCTGTTTTTTCTGGTGTACAGTGCTAATGTGGTGTGATTCACACTATGAGAAATTTATGAATATAATCAGTGTTATAAAGATCTGCAATTTTCCAATTTTTCCTTCAGATACATGAAATAATCATATAGAAATCTCTATAGAAAAAAGATGTTATAATTGTGAGCCATGTAATAAATATTCTTGTCATCACAGATATTTTCAAAGAGGCAAATCAAGCCATAGTTGGGGGAATGCCATGAACATAGGAAGTGATATAAACTTGAGAAATGATTCTCATTTATTATTAAACCAAACTATAAAATTAATTCAGTTGATTAATTGATTGATCAGGGTAATGAATGTGGTAAAGATTTCATTTGTGCCAGTTATCGTTGCAGGCATATGAAAAGTCATTGCGGGGAGAAACCACATGAATATAATAAATGTGGTGAAGCCTTTGCAAGACCCAGTCATCTCCAATATCATAAAAGAATACATACTGGAGAAAAATCATATGAATATAATCAATGTGGTAGAGCATTTTCATATCCAAGTAGTCTCCAAAATCATAAAAGCACCCTTACTGGAGAGAAACCTTATGAATGTTATCAATGTGGTAAAGCCTTTGCAAGACCCAGTCATCTCCAAAGACATAAAAGAATACATACTGGAGAGAAACCTTATGAATGTAATCAATGTGGTAAAGCCTTTGCCCTACACAATCATCTCCAATATCATAAAAGAATACATACTGGAGAGAAACCTTATGAATGTAATCAATGTGGTAAAGCCTTTTCACATCAGAGTAGTCTCCAATATCATAAAAAAACCCATACTGGAGAGAAACCTTATGAATGCAATCAATGTGGTAAAGCCTTTTTATGTCAGAGTAGTCTCCAATGTCATAAAAGAACACATACTGGAGAAAAACCTTATGAATGTAATCAATGTGGTAAAGCCTTTGCAATACCCAGTGTTCTCCAAAGACATAAAACAACACATACTGGAGAGAAACCCTATGAATGTAATCAATGTGGTAAGGCCTATTCACAAGAGAGAGCTCTCCAATATCACAAAAGAATACATACTGGAGAGAAACCATATGAATGTAGTCAATGTGGTAAAGCCTTTGCAAGACCCACTCATCTCCAGTTACATAAAAGAACACATAATGGTGAGAAACCTTATGAATGTAATCAATGTGGTAAAGCCTTCGCAAGACCTAGTCATCTCCAAAGACATAAAAGCATACATACTGGAGAGAAACCTTATGAATGTAATCAATGTGGTAAAACATTTTCACAACTAGGTACTCTCCAATATCATAAAAAGAACACATACTGGAGAGAAACCTTATGAATGTAATCAATGTAGTAAAGCCTTTGCATGTCACAGTCATCTGCAGCATCATAAAAGAACACATACTAGACAGAAACCTTATGAATGTAGTCAATGCGGTAAAGCATTTTCACAGCGGAGTACTCTACAGTATCATCAAAGAACACATACTGGGGATAAACCTTAGGAATGTAATTAATGTGATAAAGCCTATTTACAAGGGAGACACCTTCAAAACTCTAAAAGACCACATACTGGAGGGAAATCTTATTAATATAATCAATGTGACAAAAGCCTTTTCATAAAGTTATTTTCTGCAAAAACATAAAATAGCCTATGTTGGAGAAAACTATGCATGTAATTGTACTGGCTAGTTTTGTGTGTAACTTGACACAGGCTGGAGTTATCATAGAGAAAGGAGCTTCATTTGAGGAAATGCCTCCATGAGATTCAGCTGTAAGTTATTTTCTCAGTTAGTGATAAGGGAGGAGAGCCCATTGTGGGTGGTACCATTTCTAGGATGGTAGTCTTGGGTTCTTTAAGAAAGCAGGCAGAGCAAGCCAGGGGAAGCAAGCCAGTAAAAAAAAATCCCTCCATGGCCTCTACATCAGCTCCTGCTTCCTGACCTGATTAGTTCCAGTCATGACTTCCTTTGATGATGAACAGCAATGTTGAAGTGTAAGCTCAATAAATCCTTTCCTGTCTTAGTCAGGAATGTGCTAATGCTTTTGCATGTCTTGCTACTTTCCAAAACATAAAAGACCCATACTGGAAAAAAACCTCATGAATGTAATAAATGAGTTAAAGACTTTTCACAACCCTGTAGTCTCTATTATAAAAGAACACATACCATAGAGAAATCTATGAATGCAATCAGTGTTGTAAAGCATTTGAAAGTCACAGTCATCTGAAGTCTTATAAAAGATCCCTACAAGAACAAACCATATGAATGTGGTAAAACCTTTGCATGTCATCATTCTTTACACAAAAGAAATCACACTGGAGATAACCACTTTTACTATAATCACTGTGGTAAAATCTTGTCAATTCACTGTCATCTGCACCTACATAATAGAACACATTCAAGAGAGTAATCCTATGAAGGTAATCAGTGTATAAAGCCCTTGCCAGTTACAGTTATCGCCCAATACATAAAACAACACATACTGTAGAGAAACTGCATGAATGTCATGAATGAGGTAAAGCCTTTCCAGGACAGTCATCTGTGAATACACAAAAGAATGTGCAGGAGAGAAACCTCATGAATGTAATCAATGTGGGAAAGCCTTTGCATATCACAGTTGTCTCCAAATTCATGAAGAAGCACATTGTGGAAAGAAGACCTATGAGTGCAATGAATGTGGTAAAGCCTTTGCATGTCACTGTACTCTTCAAATACTTCAAGGAACACACACTTTTGAGAAACCTTATGAATGAAATGAACATGGAAAAGCCTGTGCATATCACTATAGTTTCCAAAGACATAAAAGAACACATATTGGATAGAAACCTTGTGAATGTTCTCAAGTTGGAAAATCCTTTACATGCCACAGTAATCTCTGAATACAAAAATGAACACATACTAGAGAGAAACATTCTGAAATTAATGTGTTAGAGCCTCTGCATGTCCCAATCATATTTAAATGCATGAAAGAATTCATAGTAGAAATAAACTGCGGTGATTTGAATATGCTTGGACTAAGAAGTGGCATTATTAGGATGTTTGGCCTTGTTGGAGTAGATATTACTGTCTTGAAGTGAATTCCCATGGTGATGGTCTTTGGAGCTCTGGGTAGGACAAAACAGACCCTCCTACTCTTTAACTGGAAGACCATCTCTTCCTGGCTGCCTTCTCATGAAGATGCAGAACTCTGAGCTCCAACATCATGACTGCCTGCATGTTGCCATTCTTCCTGCTATGATGGTAATTGACTAAACATTTGAAACTGTAAGCCAGGCTCAATGAAATACTTGCTTCTAAAACAGTTGCCTTGTTCACAGTGTTACTTCTAAACAATGGAAATTCTATCTAAGACAGAAATTGGTAACCCAGACAAAAGTATTTCTATCAGACCCTTGACCATGTTTTTGTTTGGATCAATGAGGATTTTTAGACTTTGGATTGATACATGCATTAAGTAGAATTTAATGGTCCATTCTAGTAGGTATATTGAACACATATGTACTGAGGGTGATTTGAATCTTGTATATAGTTTTTATGATGTTTTTGCTGAAGAATGTTGCTGCCTTTTCCCCTTTTCTGAAAAGTGTCCTTGAGGCTAAGGTAAGGAGGTTTATGTTTACTGAATTTTCAAATAAAGTCTCAGGAAAACCAAGCATAGTCTTTGGCCTATGTTTACTCTCATGGTGATTGTTTTGGTCAAACGTAGTAATCTTAGAAAGGAAAAATATAAAATGTTAGGTTCAAAGAGAAAAGGCTCACCAGGAAGTTGAATGAAGCTAAATCCTGTAATCAAAGATATCGATGGTATTAAAGAAATGG
Source organism: Mastomys natalensis (assembly GCA_021653895.1). Classification (NCBI taxonomy): domain Eukaryota; kingdom Metazoa; phylum Chordata; class Mammalia; order Rodentia; family Muridae; genus Mastomys; species Mastomys natalensis. Next base: position 47,813 of record JAJTUV010000883.1, read on the forward strand.
TAATGTTATGGCAAGATTCCATCCACCTAAACATGGATGTGAAGTTGTATGAAGGCGAACTGTATCATGATAGGCATCATTATTACCTGATTATTGTTTCCACGTGGACATAAGGAGATAAAAGTATGTGTCAAATTGACAAAGGGTAGATTGTTATTACCGTTCTGGGTTTTCAATTTAAGATCTAAAAGGAAATAATTAGATCCAGGCATGGAGATGAGAGTCAAGCAGATTCTCGTTCAAGTCATCCTGGTCAAGAACAAAATTTAGGTAAAGAAAAGCTTAGGTACAGGCAAAGTGTTACATACCTTAATCCTACGTTCAGGAACAGAGCCATGCAGATCTCTGAGTTCAAGGTTAAACTACTGAGTAAGTTCCAGTACAGCCAAGCTTAGGCAGTGAAGTTCATGTTCCAGCCCCAGCAAGTAGCAGAACTCAGCAGCTTTGTCCATATTGCTCTGGCTTTAGAGGCAAGACTAGAAGGAACTACTGACAGTTGACATTGGTTAACTGTAGTTAAAAAATTAGCAGTGGTGAAGAAGAAACCATCATCACTGAGGTTTCACTGGAATCTTTTGGGGAGTGTTTTCTGAGACGACAGTGAAGCTGTGTTTCAGAGAAAGCCAAAGTTGTAATTTGTGGTTCAGATGCCCTTGGTCATGTGTAAATATCACCAACAAGGCACCAGTTTTAAGGCATCAGTGTGTCATGGAGAACACTTAAGGCTTGGCACCATGAAGGGAGTGTATGACAGGAAAGCAGTGAAGCCTAGTTGCTGCAGGAGAACCCAGTATATTGAAGATGTCAGTGCCATGGGATGAGTCGAAAGACCAGCAGCAGTAGTAGAGTGGAGTCAACCAGAACCAAGAGTGCTATAGAGGGGAGAGCTGGAGAAGTGACCCAATCTCTTTAGAGATGCCCAGAAGATCATGTGTGGATCTCAGATACCGAAACATGAAGCTGTAATATTGAAGAAAGCAGAAAGGAGTCAGAGATCTGAAAAACGCTTTGACATCAGACAAGGAGATGCAGATTGTAGAGATTGCTCTGCTCACTTTTGGTCATCTTTTGGCGCAGTATTTCCTCACACTCACAAGTAGGAATGATGAAATATATCTCCTGTGAATTTGGATGTATATGATGTGCTATTTGTTTTGAAAATATAGGGGGCCACAGTTACATGATGAGATGAATCTCAAAAGAGCCTTCAACCTTGTTTTTGTTTGTTTGTTTATTTGGTTGATTGGTTGGTTGGTTTTTTTGAAACAGGGTTTCTCTGTGTAGCCTGGCCGTCCTGGAACTCACTTTGTAAACCAGGCTGGCCTCGAACTCAGAAATCTGCCTGCCTCTGCCTCCCAAGTGCTGGGACAACTTTGGGTTTTTAACATTTTTGAGACTGCTATTGATGATGGAGACTTTTTAATTTGAACCTCGTGTATTTTGCATTATGCTATCTTAAAATATGGTCCCCACACACTCATGTGTTTGAACAAGCATATGGGGGCCAGGAAGTGGAATGTGGTAGTTTAAATATGCTTGACTCAGGGACTGGCACTATTATGAGGTGTGGCCTTGTTGGAGGAAGTGCATTCCTTTGAAGTTCTACCCAGTACTGAAAGGATAAAACACGGAGTGAGTTTCCTCCAATCTCTCTTGCTTTTCTTGGGTCTTAATATGAAGAGAGGCTTGTCCAAGAATCAAGTTCTATGACAAATGTTGAAGCAGGATTAGTTACAGTACAAAAAGGGATGGAAAAGGAGTGTGAAAGCTTCTCTGCTTTGACAGTGATTGATATTACCAAGGAGTTGTGAGGTAATTAATTTTAGATGAACAATATATGTCCTTACTGGCTTTTCCTTGGGTCTGTATACTAGGCAATCAAGAATCTGGATAAAAAACTAAACGTGTGTTAAACTTAATTAATGTAGTTCAACCAAAATAATAAATATAGGTGTCAATGATGTGGCAGTGTCTAAAGGACTATTATATTCAAGGTTTAAAATGTTCAGCCTGAGAGAAAAAGTATAAGCAATATTTGATGTGCTCTGATACAAGATCTGAGACTCTGGACACATGGCCATAAAGCCTGGTTCAACATTTTACAATGATTTTTTCTGATTATAATTACATCATTACTACCATTTTTTTTCCTGCCTTCGATGATTGCTTAATAAACAGGCCTAAAGTCTAAACCTGGGGAGAAGAAAGGTAGACAGTGTTCAGTTCCCAGGCTTGGTGTCCAGGAATTAGACCATGAAGGAGAGAGAAGAAGAAGATGCAGGTGCCATGGGGTAGGTGGATTGTGAGTACATGGCCAGGAGGGCTGGCCAGGGAATATGGGCAGCCTAGGCATAACATGGCAAGTGATATCTCACAGTAATTGGCAGAGAAGTAGACAAAATAGCATAGAGGATTGATATCTGCCCAATTCTGTTTCTTTAATGCTATTGTAAATACAAAGTCTTTTGTGTCTTTTATTTGATACCTCTATGATTTAAGTGGGATAGAGACACCTAAATAATATTTACCACATAAAGATAGCTGTAATTATGGTTTGTGTCCAATGATTGAGATGCAATGGAAAGTAATATCATAGAGGATACTCAATAGTCCTGGCTCTGGTTCTTTCTAGAAAGTGTCATACTGTGCTCTCAGACACCTTTTCTTTTAAGAAGATGAAGGGGAGGGATTGTTTCAGTAACCCATTATCAGACATGGAATTTGAAAAGCAATGTGCTGCTCCCTCTGGTGGTGCCTGCCTATAATCTCAGAACCCAACAGACAAGGCAGAAAGATCAGACAGCCAAGACTCAGCTCAACAATCTAATGAATTTAAGGCTAGCCTAAGCTAAATTAAACCCTGTCTTACTTTCACCTCAAATATTTTCATCAAAACTGATTAGAAAAAGTGTCATATGAATACATGCATGCATACATATCTCTTTCTACTTAATGTTTCTATATGTGGATAAAAACATTGGGAAAACAAGTAGAATCAATAATAAAACATTAAATAAATTTCTGTGGGGAAATTTGTTTACTTTAGCGTTTGGGTTTTCTGTTTTGCATCTGTATTTTGTCATTTTCTGTATCAAACATGGATTCCTTGTGCAGTTTAATCAAAAGCACAAGCTGTGACAAATAGTCTACACCACAGGGGTGGCCTGTAATGTGTTATAATCAGCTGAAACTAGAAGGGGTTTGGTGGGGCTTTTGCCTTTATTTTTTTTGTTTGTTTGGTTTGTTTTTGGTTTTGTTTTTTATTAATCGAGTAAATAAATAAATGTAATTTAAAACTTTTTTTTAAAAAAAAGGTCACTTAGAAAAAGAATGCTACCAAAAAAAATGTCTGTTTTAGCTTGGGCTTATGTGGAGGAAAGAGAATCATCTCTTTTTTTTTTATTTTTTTTTTTTATTGGATATTTTATTTACATTTCAGATGTTATCCCCTTACCCCTCCCCCCTCCCTCCCAGGAACCCCCTATCCCAGGCCCCCCCACTCCTGCTTCTATGAGGATGTGCCCCCACCTACCCCTACCCCACCTCCCCACCCTTGAATTCCCCCACACACGGCATCCAGCCTTCATAGGACCACGGATCTCCTCTCCCACCTATACCTGACAGGACCATCCTCCCTTGCATATACAGCTGGAGCCATGGGTCCCTCCCTAAGTGCCCCCAGGCTGGTGGTTTAGACCCTGGAGGCTCTGGTTGGTTGGCATTGTTGCTCTCCTCATGGGGTCGCAAACCCTTTCAGCTCCTTCAGTCTTCACTCTAATTCCTCCTTTGGGAACCCCTTGATCAGTTCAATGGTTAGCTGTGAGCATCCCCCTCTGAATATCTCAAGCTCTGGCAGACCTCTAAGGACACAGCTATATCAGGCTCCTGACAGAATGCACTTCCTGACATACACATCAGCGTCTATCTTTGGCGACTGTACATGGGATGGATACCCAGGTGGAACAGTCTCCAGATGGCCCCTCCTTCAGTTTCTGTCCTGCATTTTGTCTCCATATTTGCTCCCATGAGTATTTTGTTGCTCCTTCTAAGAAGGACCGAAGCACTCCCACTTGGTCTTCCTTCTTCATGAGTTTTATGTGGTCTGTGAGTTGAATCTTGGGTATTCCAAGCTTCTGGGCTAAAATCCAATAATCAGTGAGTAAATACCATGTGTGTTCTTTTGTGATGGGGTTACCTCACTCAGGATGATATTTTCTAGTTCCATCTATTTACCTAAGAATTTCTCGAATTCATTGTTTTTAATAGCTGAGTAATATTCCATTGTGTAAATGTACCACATTTTTGACACCCTTCACAATAGTCACAAATAATATAAAATACCTTGGTGTTAATCTAACCACGCAAGTGAAAGATCTGTGTGACAAGAACTTCAATCTCTGAAGAAAGAAATCAAAGAAGATCTCAGAAGATGGAGAGATCTCCCATGCTCATGGATTGACAGGATTAATATAGTAAAAATGGCCATCTCACCAAAAGCAATCTACAGACTCATTAAATCCCAACTCAATTCCAATCCCAACTCAATTCTTCACAGAGTTAGAAAGAGAAATTCTCAAATTCATTTGGAATAACAACAACAACAAAAAAAAAAAAAAAAAAAAAAAACCCAGGATAGCGAAAACTATTCTCAACAATAAAAGAACTTCTGGAGGCTTTTGCCTTTAAATTAAGAGCTGAACATTAAACTTCGAGCCTTGATCAGAGAACTTTGTCTTGGCTTCATCTTTTCTTGCCCTTCATCCCTTCTTCATTTCCAGCCCCCCTTTAAGAGAAGCCAGTTGGTCTGTGGCCACAGGCGGCTACACAGTATTCTTAAAATATTAAGAGAGTTGTTTAAGATACCTACCCCATTATCCTGGCCCTTGCATTCCTGACTTCTAGGTATTAGTTAAAAAAAAGGGTTTTATCCAAAGACCACTGTTTCATCCATCCAAGTGCAGCTCAGGATTTTGCTTCACTCAGATCTTTTGACTGGAATAGGTCCCAGCTGGGCAGAATATCCATTTGTATTGTAAGCCTTAAGCTACTTGTGCAAGAACCTAGAGCTTAGCCTCTTAGTATTCCCACTTTGGACAACAAAACCAAGGAGCTCTGATTTCATCAACAGGGTGCCATAGACAGACAGATGCCTCCACAGTTACAGCCAAACTGGTACCCAATGACCAAAATAGCAGTCAGATGACCACAAGGGCCAGTTTACCATTTTCTGTTCTGAGCCCAGAAGCAGCAGCAGCTAAAAATAGCCACAAAACCCACACGCTTTGGAAAGAACAGCAGGGACAGCACCATTCTGACCAGGGGCACAATGAGCTCGCTTCGTTTCATTTCTGCTGAAGCTTTAGTGTCCCACCCCCAGCTGGTTCAGGAGAACCTGGACAATATAGCCTACAACCTCTACCCACTTCTGTTCAAGGCCAGTTACCTGCTAGAGCAGGCAGACGTAACCCGTGCCCTGCTGAGTCACTGGCCTCTGGAGGAGTTCCGGCTAGCTGTGCTACTGAGACCAAACACTGATCACCCTGAAGACCTGCGTGATCGTGCCTGCAAGGCCTGCCTGGAGGCATGTATGCAGGGCATAGCTGACCATGTGCTGAAAAGTGGGAGCAAACCGCCTTCGGGTAGCTGATTTCACTGGCATCCAGGATGTACAGGTGCAGCAATGTCCTTGTGGGAGGGCACTAGGAAGGTGGGGCCGTACCAAGGTGCTGGCTAGGACCTGCTGCCAGCTCCAAGGACAGCCCTGTACAGCTGGGCACCCCATTGAAGTCTTTGCTGATCTCTTTGTCACAGAAGGAAACTTTGACATGGTGGTACAGGCCCTGAAGCCATCAGGCCCAGCACCTCTGCAGGTCTGTTGCCCTTCACTCCGGGCAGATAGCCTGAGCCCTGGGCAGCTCCTACAAGTGCTTGGCCTAGCTGGGCCAGGCAACCTTAGAAAGTTGGAGGTAGTACACAATGTACGGTTGCATGCTGGCCATGTGCAGCAGCTGCTGGCCCAGGTGGGCTTCCCTCAGCTGACCTCACTCACCTTGCCCACCAAGGCCTTCGATGCTCCCCCAACCTGTGCCCCAAATCCAGAGGGCGAGGATCTCCTCCTTACCTCTATTGCCTGGGAGCTCAGCCAGATGAACCAGCTCACTGAGCTAAGTGTAGCTTTCTCTACACTGACTGGGAAGATCCAAACATTGCTTAGGTAAGTCTCAGATAATTGGGCACGGGGTCTGGGAAAGCATGCTGGAGTCACTGAGAATAGGGATAGGGATAGGATCTGTTTACACAGTGTTCTCTGGGAATGTATTGGCCACACCAGCAAGAGTTAAGAGCCATCAGGAAATAATCACAACACTGAACCAGTTTGGAAGATGCCTTTCAATTAACAAAACTCTGACATGGGGCTTGACCAAAATCCCAGTGCTCAGAAGTCATAGCCAGTAGCATTTTAAGTTTGAGGTCAACTACAAAGAGAGGCCTTATTTCACCAAACAAAATCAAGGGCTGAGAATATAGGGTGGTTGAGTGATAAATCACTTGCAGTGTTGTGTTGGAATGGCAGCTTGCATCCGGACAGAACACACCAGGCCAATGCAGTTCCTCATGGCAGAGGTTTATTGGGGTTGGGGTTGGGGATAGAGACAAAGGGAGAAAAGAGAGAAAGAAGGGGTGAAGGTCAGGAAGGGTTTACCCTTATTTAGGCTGTGACGTAACCACTCACAGGTAAAGGTGGGAAGATTGGACATCTTGCGAAATGCATGTCAATATCATGCCATGGCAACAGATGTGCATGTCCCTGTCACCTATGGGTGACATCACCGGGTTTGGAGGCAATTTGTCAAGCTGGTTCCTGATACCAACAAGCCAGACCCTAGTTTTAGTTCTCATTATCAGAGAGAAGGAGGAGGTAGAAGGAAGAAGACATAAGAGGAAGGAGGGAGCTAACTAGAAAGTAAACAACACAGAAGTCACAACCAGACCTACTGACTAGTGTTGTATAATGAATTACCCAATATTTAGTGTCTTAAGGTTTTCCCAGGACTGGAATGGGAAGGTAGCTTAGCATAGTGAGAATGTTGTCAGCTGTTAGCTGGATTGACCTGAAGTCCTAGTATTGCTATCAGTACCAATCTCCTTCTCAGCAACTGTACTATGAAGAAGGGCAGGAGGGTAGCTGACAGGTAGTTCTGAGGTCAGGGTGGTTTCATGTGGAGAGTACTGTCCCAGTAATAGGTTATCATGTATGGGCAAGCAGTGGAGAGGCAGCAAGAACAGGATCCAGAACAAGACTCCACCATATACTGCCTTGTTTAACAAGGGTGAGGAAGGGGTGTTCCCAGAAAAGTCCAGGGTGCCAGAAAATGTATATTCTCATGAGCCCTGGGTGGGGAAGTTGCTCCAGATATACCTCATCCCAGATGATACTGGATGAATAGTGAATTCAGGATTATGGAGCCCACCTTCAGGCTTCTGGACTTCCTTCTCAGCCCTGAAAACTGTATTGGTTCTATTGTCATCAGAGTGGTAGTACTCTCTCCCAAGCTAATTCTATCTTTTGCTGTTTTCACAGTCAATATTCTGATAGTTCTGAGATCATATGAATAATTTCCCTACCTAACTTGAAAGGCAGTGTTGGTCCGTTTTAGGTTCAATTATTGATTGCTCAACAGGCCCAGCAGCTGTAGACTTCTAGAAGAAATGTGACTTTCACATTTCACAAACTATTTTGATTGTTTAAATTTTGCTTAAAAATATCATTAACTCATATGCCAATGTGAAATGAAGTGTCAGCTGGAGTTTCTGACAGGCTGCAGTCAGTGATCTCTAAGATAGAAAAGTGGTTAGATTGTTCACCTCCACCAAAACTCCAGCTCACCCGAGACCCTCACGTTTGTGATGTTTTTGCCTACCCCACAGCCCCTTGAAGACACCACTAAGAGTGTTGGACCTAGCCAACTGTGCCCTTAATCATGAAGACATATCCTTCTTAGCAGACTGTAACCACACTGCCCACTTGGAGGTGTTGGACCTCAGTGGACACAACCTGGTACATTTGTACCCTTCTACCTTCTTCAGGCTGCTGAGCCAGGCTGCCCAAACGCTGAGAGTGCTCACCCTAGAGGAATGCAACATCACAGACAGCCATGTTAACATGATGATTCTGGGCCTCAGCCCTTGCAGCCAGCTCCAGCAGTTCAAGTTCCTTGGAAACCCGCTGTCAGGCGGTGCTCTCCGGCGCCTTTTTGCTGCACTCTGCGAACTCCCTCGGCTGCGCCACATTGAGTTCCCAGTGCCAAAGGACTGCTACCCTGAGGGTGCTATCTACCCCCAGGATGAGCTGTCAGTGTCCAAATTCGACCAACAGAAATACAACATGATTGCAGAGGATCTGCGAGCAGTACTGCTTCAAGCTAACCGGGAGGACATCCAGGCCTCCACCCCACTTTTTGGAAGTTTTGATCCAGACATTCATGAAACCAGCAATGAACTTGGTACTTTCTTGCTGCAAGCTTTCAAAACTGCTTTGGAAAACTTTTCCAGAGCACTAGAAGAAATAGAGTAGGTCCTGGAATCATGCTATAAGAGGCTGTGCATTTCTATTGCCCTGAGGTCAGTCTTGGACCAAAAGATCAGGCTCAACCATTTGTCACCAGCAGCAACACTGCCATAAGATTTCTTTAGAAAAAAAACTGCAGGCATACTAATTACATGCTCTAAGAGGAAGACAGATATATAAATGAGACATGAAGTGCCCCTGTGTGTTAACACAGCAAGATCCTAAAGCAGAGGGAAGCCACCTCAAACCAAGACAGAAGGTGGAGAATGTGATCACTAGGGCAGGATGTAGTGGGAACAGGGTCAATCACCTAGCTTTGATGCTGTGAGGGGCAGAAATGAGAAAACTCATCACAGAAAATGTATAGAAGCAGCAACCCATAAAAAAATAGACACTGAAAATAAAAGTGAACCAGAACCCTGAGCTAGCAGTTTAGCTTTGTTCTATCTGTTGTACATTTTACCAGATGACATCTGCCTACACAGAAATGTGGGGGACAGGGGTGATGATCAGTTTTCTGTCGGTGGCTGTTTTGGCTTTGTTTCCAATTGAAGCAGATTTTTACTGTCTTTTGGTGACTGAGGACATTTAGTCACTGAAATATGCCCAATGTTTCTTGGCATTATTCTGATCCTGTTTTCTGCTCAGAGTTTAGACCCTAAGACAGGCATGTCCAACCTGAACATTATACACAGCCACATGTGACAGAGGACAGCTATGAATGTAGCCTATTACAAAATTGTAAACTTACTGAAGACACTGAGATGACTTTTTTCTGAAATTTGTTGTGACTCAGTTTTCAAGAATGAACTTTGTAGATGATAACGTATCTATAGTACACTCAAATCACTGCTCCTCAGAGTGGCTGAGGCCTGGTCCTTTGCAACTCCTTTGAGAAACAAATCACCACACAAGAAAGACTTGTTTAGACTTCATTCCCAGTTTTGCTTTGCCAAAGTACCACTGTAATTAAATGCTAATAAAATAGGAGTGTGGCTTAACTTATGTACAGTTTATTTAATTAATAATCTAAATTTTAAAACTTAAGAGTATGAAAATAATTCTTTTGTGACTGAAGTAAAAACTTAGCTCTATAACCACCCGTGTGCCAACCAAGGAACTTGACTCTCACATGTAGTTCTTCTCCATGTGAACCCTCTCTACAGGTACTTCCACATTTCAGGACCTCCTGTGACACTTCCTTCCACCAGTAAATCATACCAGATCCTCTTATGCTATCTCAACCCTCAAGGTCTGTCTCCGTACCAAGTAATTCCACTTGGCCCTGAACAGCAATAAAAATGAGCTTTCCTGGGAACTTGTCATGTTTCTATTCATTCCCCTAAACTAAACAATGCTCCCTGTGGTTCCATAGTGTAACACTTGGTGACTCCATCTGGCTCCCTCTAGACTCTTCTACATTCCTGTTCTCTGCTGATTTTATCGTTCTTGGTATCACAAATCTTAATCCTGAGGGGCAACCATAGGTAGAGTCTTAGAAACCATGGCAAGTCAGAGAACCTGGGTATCTTGAGAAATTACTGTTTACAAGATAATAGTACTTAGTTCATAAAACCAGAATAAGGATTATATAAGTTATGTACAAAGGGTCAACTCAAATAAGCTGTATGGAAATGAGTTATAAGTACTTATCAATACATGCAAAATTATCAACTCAAGACTGTAATACACACTTGTAATCATAGCATGTGGGAGCCTGAGGCAGGAAGACTGCACATATAAGGCCCACCTGGGCTATGCAGTAAGACTGTCTCAAATAATAATAATAATAGTCACATAAAAAAGCAACACTATTACTTTTAAATGACAAATATTATTGACTGCATATCACTGTAATAAATAACATGCTTATTGAGTACAGGTACTGCTTCTAACTCTCTTAAAAATATCATCTGTGTGTGATAAATGGGCGGAACCATATACAGAAATGAAAATTTGGTGAGCCTTTGGTTTTGATTTTTTGGTGGGGGTATTCCAAACAAGAAAAATCGTGGTAATATAACTACTATATTACTCAACAACTCCTACATGGAATCAGGAAAGGGAGAACAGTTATTAGAGAGGTAAAAACTGACAGAACATTTTCTAGAGGAAGAATATTGTATTTTTCCCTAGAACTAAAATATATAGTTGTACTTGTTTTGCTAAATATTAGCAGCTCAAAAATATTTCAAAAACAAAGTATCTCTAATAGCTGCATAGCATCATAGAAAAACATTACCTGCTAAGGCCCTACTGCACTGCTCAAAGGGTAGAAAGACTTTAGTTCTCACAAAGGGTAGCTGTACTGGGCCACTTTTGGTGGCAAAGGAACAGAGTAAATATCGGAGACCCTAGAATGCAGACTGCCATGGTGAATGACCCCCTCTGGCCTTGAGTTTCACTTCATTCTTATTTTTCTAATATGACCTTCTCTACTTTCTTAAACTTTTTAAGTTCGACAAGTAGTTCCCAATATTTAAGATACATCCACATGAGCCTCCCATTTTGACGTTTGTTGGTGTTCCAGACATCTCCACAATGCTTATCATGCTTAAATATGTCAGATAAGCCAGCTGCCATTTCTAGGTCAGCAGCCACTGGATCAACAGATGTGCGCACTAGTAAGCTCTTCTCCAGCTCTAGCCGTGCACTGCGGGGAAGAATTAGGCTACAGTAGATATTCTGGCGTTCCTCGAGAGCTTCTCCCACCTCCTTCAGCACAAGCTGGGCTCTCCTCTGCCAGTCATCCTCTTCTTCCAGGCAGCTCAAATAGACACTTCTCAGGGGCTGAAGCCGGCTTTTTTCTTGCATTATCTGAGCCCGTTCCTGTTCGAGAAGCTTCTTTTCTTCTGCCAACTTACGCCCCTGAGAGATAAGGGCTTCTCGAAAACTAGTTGTTCTATTTTGCTCTTTTTCCAGTTCCAAAGACAGCTGAGCAACAGCACGACGATGTTCTGAGATCACAGCATGGTATTTAGCTTCAAGATCCTGTTGGAAAGCAGCTGTTCTCTGATGATATGCTTTTCTGCTTTTTCTATTTCTTTTTGGGATTCCCTTGACCAAATCCAACCTGACATGAATAAAAACGATGAAGAAGACACATGAACAGACATAATTAAAACCTTATGACTATTTAAAGAAAATATGGAACACAATAATGACAGTATTTCAGTAAAAGCCAAAGAATTCAAAGGTGCCAAGACATTAAAACTTTGTAGATAACAAAATTGGCAAAGTTCTTATCCTAAAATCAGACCAGTGCTGGGCACTTAAAGCAGCACATACAATGTTCCTCTTCTAGTGTCTAATATTCATGGCTGGAAAAATTTACCACTATTTTCTTTACTTTCAGTCATGTGCTCTGCCTCAGCGCTCCATGACTTATTGCCAATGTTGTAAAAATTAATATGGATGGGCTTTAACTACTGTTGGAAGCCCAGTTATCATCGGTATGTAGCTTAAGTCTGGTGGGTTTGCTGTTAGGTGAAGAAGTTCAACCTCAGGTTGGACTTAGTATCAAGTGCTTGTAATCCTAGTATTTGGTAGGCTGAGTGAGAGGAGGATTCCAAGCCAAGAGCAGCCTGAACATCCACACTGTGCAGTTGTCAAATCAAACCTCCAGTTAAATAACATTCTGAATCAATAGGTTCCCAGACAAGTGGTAATAAGGTTTCAGAGGAAAGTGTGGTACTGTGATGTTATCTTGACAAACACTAGACGCTGAGTCCCATACTGAGTCTTCATAAAGTAACCATATATTACCTCTCTGTGTCACTTTTCACAATTGTATGTGGTCTACAGTGGTCTCAAAACTGTCTCTTTTGCCGGGGGTTGGGGGTGGTGGCGCACGCCTTTAATCCCAGCACTTGGGAGGCAGAGGCAGAGGCAGGCGGATTTCTGAGTTCGAGGCCATCCTGGTCTACAGAGTGAGTTCTAGGACAGCCAAGGCTATACAGAGAAACCCTGTCTCGAAAAAAAAAAAAAAAAAAAAAACAACAAAAAAAACAAAAAACAAAACTGTCTCTTTCGACTAAATTGAGTTGCACTAAGTGATTAAGCTTGGTATATCAAACACTTTACTTTTTAGATCTAAGACAGTTTCTTTACTACGTAAGAGAAGAGAAGGTAAGGGAGAGAGAGGGATGAGAGAGGAAGTGGAAAATGAACAGAGAGATAGGGAATGAGAAGTCACAGCAGAGACAAGGAGATATAAGCCTGCTAAAATACCAGTTTTCAAAGTAAGCACAACGTTACCAGTTTCTGAATTGTATTAAAAGTTATAAAATTTGGAGCTATGGATGTAGCTCAGTGATAGAGTTCTTGTCTAGCATATACAAAGTCCCTGGTTGATCATCAGACCACAAAAGATAGATGGGGAGGGGAGGGGGAGGGGGAGGGGGAGGGGAGGGGTGGAGGGGAGGGGGAGAGAGGGAGAGAGGGAGGGAGAGAGGGAGAGAGGGGGAGGGGGAGAGAGGGAGAGAGGGAGGAGAGAGGAGGGAGGAGGGGGAGGGAGGGAGAGAGGGAGAGGGGAGTGGAGAGAGGAGAGTGGGAAAGAGGGAGAGGGAAAATGACAGGGCCTCTCATAGTCTCAAAGTTAACTCACTCAAAGTGACTAACACCACTAATGAGAATCCACTTATAATAGTTATATGATTTTAAGGCTTTCAAGCTACTCAAAGAACCACAGCAATAGATGTCTTTTTATGCTAAACAGTGTACTGAGGTCCTGGACTGGTTACAGGAAATGCTCCCCATTTCCTCCATGGCAAACTTCTGAACTGAGAAATTCAGGCACATAAAAAGCTACTGTACAGAAATGATCACTACACACATGGGACAGTGTTTGCTTTTGATTTAATGAATCATCAGTTCTCATATTCTTAGATGACAACCAGGACCACAAGACATGAAGACATATAAGCCAGTTCTACATCAGTGATGTGTCCCCATCACAGGTGGAGATATACTTCACTTGAGACATGCCTAGGATGCAATGCTGTGCAGCACATAAAGCTGAAAATTATTTTCTTGACTAAGAAAAAAAATGTATATAGATGATATAACCATAATAGCCACACTCTTTCTAGTTAGTATCTTTTTCATTTTCTTCAAGGTATAGCTCTGAAAGAGGGGGGTGGGGGAGGGAGTGAGAGCACAAGTGTATTACTGGTAAGAGTCTCAGTGGTGTTTAGTCAATTTAAATGTGAGGATTTCTAGCCTATAGAATAGTTTTTTTTTCCCCCCATGGGCAAGCTTGCCCAAATACTGACTTTAAATATACTAAACATACATCTTAACTGGTTTTCTTTCAGGTCAGTTTCTCTGAAAGGCAATTAAGGTGAAGAAGTCCTCTTAGAATAGTGAAGCAATGGGAGAAAGCTAAAGCTGATTAAAACCTAACCTACACCAAATGCTTCTGCTTCATTTAATCCTCACAATGTATTGAGGCAGGACAAGCTACCTTCTAGAAACAGGTAAACTGAGGATCAGAAAGGCTAACTGTCACAGAGTAGCTGTACAGGATAAAATGGCACTGTATGGTCAAGTCCTAAAGCCAATCTTTTAGTGTCCAGCCCATGCTGCAACCTGGGTACTCCTGGCATAATTCTGGAGCAGAAAATAAAAAAGTTCCAAGAAAATCATAACTTACGAAATGCTGCCAATCCGAGCATTGGCACCAACAGGGCATAATTCCACTTGCTTCCATCACCCCCATCAGCCCTGGGATTGGGCCGGATATTCCAATTTGGGGGGTCGTTTAAGTTATTCATCGAGTTATACCTTAAAGAAAACAAAGAAGATACTAACTATATAAAAGAAAGAGTATGGCTACTATGATTATATCATCTAGATACATTTTTTTTTCTAGTCAAGAAAATAATTTTCAGCTTTATGTGCTACACAGCATCGCATCCTATGTGATTTCAAGAAGTCACAGTGTCGTGTGGGAGGCATGTCTCAAGTGAAGTACAAGTAGAATGTGGTGATTTCTCCCTTCAGGGTTAGATGTATGGCTGTTGTAATGATTATTATTTTGTGTGTCAATATAACCAAAGGAAGGCATCTCAGTATGCTCAGCTAATTGATTAGAAATCATTCAAGGAGTGCTGAGAAGTGTTTCTGTATGACTGGTAAGTATCTGAGTGCCTATGCTGATTACTTACAATAAATCAAATGTCCTTTTACTGTACACATACCATCACAAGCCCTAAAAAATCATGGTTGACAATGAGCTACACATATAGTAGTTCCACATTAGTATCAGTTAATATCAGAGCAGGCTCAGCTTACTCCTGGATTTACATAAAATTGGAATCCCCTATCAGTACATTTCTCAGGATCTGTCTCCATTGTTAAGGATGTCTCTGTAAGACTTTAATATAGCTGTACATAGATAACAATAAAACAATAAAAAGGAATCTACAGTAATGAGCAGTTCTCTACAGACAAAAATGAAAAGTAAGAAAGAGTATGTATGTTTATCATGCAGGTCATGATCAGGATTACAGAAATCCCTTGCTTCATATTAGGGTATAGCTCACAAACTAGGCTGGAGACCAATATTAATATAAATTTACTAGTTTACAAACTACCCATACTAGCCAGGCACAGTGGTGCATGTCTTTATTCTCAGAATTCAAGTTGGCAGAGGCAGGTTTATCTCTTTGAGTTTGAAGATAGTCTTGTCTACATAGTGAGTTCTAGGACAGACTATATAGACAGTCTCTATCTCAAATAAATAAGAATAAAATAAAAGTACCCATATTAGATGGGTGTTTTCATAATATAAAGTCATAAAAACATTCAGCCTTCTTATATGTACAAATACAATAAACACAAAATAGTTAACCAAGATGCTTATAAGAAACACGTAATTCAACTCAAATTTTGAAAGATTTAGTGTTTTTAACAAACTTTGTTTAGCATGTAAAGATGAGCAATGATGAGCAATAAATATATAACCATAATACATGGCTCAGAGTTTAATAGTTTATAGGAAACATAGAATTAAGTTTGGTAGATGCCTAATTTAGAAAGATATATATACTAACTTAAATCAGGTAACTTTCAAAAACCTCCTACTATGTATGGCCATCCCTCAGATATCTGATGGGGAGCCCCAGCAGATACCAAAAGCCTTGAAGATAACCAAGGCTCCCATACAAAATGCTGTATTTGAATATAATCTGCTCAATACTTTAGATTATCTCTAAATCACTGATACCTAATAAGGTATAAAGGCACTTAAGTAGTTGATATGTTTTATTTTCCCCCTTGTTAAAAAAAAAAGTCTGTATATACTCAGAACAAACATATTTTTCCCCAAATATATTTTATCTGCAGTTGGTTGAACCAATGTAGAACCCTTGTAGGGTAAGCTGTGATATTTATTTCCTCTGCACCAACAACATTGGGGTTCAAAAAGCTCAAGGAAATAATTCAAAATATAAAGCGTTGTGCATAAATATATTCTATATTTCCTTATTAACCAAAAAAAAAAAAAAAAACAAAACAAAGAGAACGGGAAATAAAATGGTTCGTTGTAAATTCAAAAAATTCAAAATAATGTTCATAAAGATTGTGCACCAAGAGGAAGACCTTATTCTAATATTAAGTGAAAATTCAGGAAACAATTACGATTATCGGTTTACTTTTTATGCCATTTAATTCCACCGAAAATTTCAGCTATATTCGCTAGAAAAACTATGAAAGTAGAAAAACCATTAAAAAAAATGATTAAATCAGAACACGTTTGCAATAAGGGATGCTAGCCACGATCTAAGCAGCTTTCAGGATGACAACGGCCGGGCCCCGAGCTTCCCAGCAGCTGTAAGGAAAGCTTTGGATATAGTTTCTAGCTTCAGTATCCTGGCTTCTGCGTAGCCAAGTGCAGCTGCTCCTCGTCCAGGCACCAAGGGATCATTCCTAGCCACTCCAGAAGTCCAGGGCGGTAGCTCCCGCCCATTCCTTGAGATTCAAGCGCCCAACAAAATGGGCTTTATGGAGCTTGCGAACGCTGCCCCGAGAACCCTATTCATCTGTCCGGATCCTCGGACTCTCTCTGTTTTGGTAAACAAGAAGAACCACTCGAGAGGCACTTTAAAGACATTGGTACTTGACTTACCCCTGGAGCAAAGCCCATAAGCGAAGCTGACACTCTATCCCAGAGGTACTGCCACCGCCGTGTTTGCAGAGCGCAGGCGCGCCACCACTCCCGCGAGCTTGACGTGGCGTGTTGCGCAGGCGCAGAATCTTCCAAGCGCTACAACGGCTCGGCTCGGTGCGCAAGCGCAGTATATCGCTGAGGCTTGCGGGAAGGCAGACATGGCCGGGGTTGGCGCAGTTTCGAGGCTTCTTCGCGGGAGGCGGTTGGCGCTAGCTGGGGCGGTGAGTTAGTGCCACGGAATGGCGGCCACCAGGAGTGCGCTTAATCCTGCGATCCCACCCGAGTTAGGCTGAGTCTGGGAAGCCGCAGTGGGTCGAAGCCGACAGCTTTCCAGCGAAGGTCACGTCCCCGAGGTCGCGGACGTGGAGTGTGGCCTTCCCTGTCTTGGTCTAGCTAAGTTCTCCAAGGTTAACGGGAGGGACCGGCCTGTGGCACTCTGGATACTGGCAGGTCTGCGAGTAGCCTGGGTGTCGACACTAAGACATATAAGTGATGAGCATCTAGGTTTTGTGTAGTGGCCTTAGCTACTGTTTTTAAATATCAGAGATTTGAAAATATCAGGTGAGACTTCTGCACCGTGTTCATCTAATCTTGCGACTTCTGTTCTGCATTGGAAGGGGGATACAGAGTGGCTTAGGGCTGCAAGGGTCCTAGTTGGCCTCCCAGATTGTCAGATCTTGTCTCAGTGTATTCTTTGCTGGTCACATGTTATTCAACAAATTTCTAGGGTTTTATTAACGCAAACTAAATTTGACAGGTTGGGTTCTTTAAAGTGAACTGGCCCACTTACCTACTTAACAATTTAATTACGAAGTAAAAGCCCCCAAGACATTGAACAGTATCGACTTGCATTGTGCATATAATTATGGCTGCAATTGTCTACTTTCTGAAATAGATGTTAAAATTTATGTTCAATTAAATGTGCAGGAGTTAGTTGGCAGCTATTCTTGCAAGACCGGAAGGCATTTTCAAACACTGATAATTTCTATATTTGCTGCCACAAACTCCTCCTTTCACCTCTATCCCTTGGGCACTGCAAGGAAGGTTTTAAGTACTGATCATTGAAGCCTTTTACAGGAAATAATAAATCAGCAAGCTGTAATTGTAGCAGAATTGTATTGTAGCAGAAATAGGTGAGCCTGCCCCATGTCCAGGATTCACTCCACAGACTCAGGAAAAAAAAAAAAAAAAATGATAATCTGAACCCAGCTCTGGCTAATGCCCAAAAAGGAACAGTCAAGGAGAGAAGATTTTTATTAACTTGTATACACCTTAGATTTATGCATACCACATATATTGACATCCTTAAATTCCCTTCATATCCCAGATCCAGTTTATGATTTGACCAATTTAGACAGAAGACTGCAAGTCTGGCTATTTAGGCAGGTAGAAGATTTACACAGCAAAGGTATTCCACATTGCCTGAATTATTTTTAAGTACATTTTTATTGTTGCTACCTATGACCATCTCGTCCAGCCGTCAGAATTAAGCTTTTGTTAAGAAGAAAGTGGGCTTTCTGGAATAACATATTTAAAGATGATTGTCACCCAGGGCTACCTCCTTGAATTACCTGTTAGAGGAAGGGTCTTTGAGAGGCTTAATAGTTGTAAGTTGGTTTACCTCCTTTGTTAAGGATTGAATGGAGCCTAATGTCTGCTCAATCCTGCTGAAGAATCATTTACATCCTAGAATCCTTAATTTTACTTATGTCTAACAGGCCTGGTTACTATACTCATATCTTTGGGGTATTTTTGGAAGCAACACTTCCTTAGCTAAATACTATTTTGTGTGACGTAATGTCTCCTACGCAAGCTTATTAATAAATCCTTTATAAAAATCAATTCTTTTACTTCATTTCTTCTACATCAGTATATCCTCATCCTAGGTTAGTGCTCATGATTCCTCTGACACTAAGACCTAGATATTTTATTTAGACTGGAGTAAAATTCCAGTTGAATATGAGACCAGTCTGCATAATTTTCTTTTCATAGGGGCATAATTGGAAGCTATTTCTTTCAAACCTTCCTTAGTCGAATCATATTATCCGCCTACAGTTTACCTTCTTTGTGGTGATGCTTCATAACTGTTCTGTGGTTAAGTACCAGTAAACAGGATAATAAGACAGGAAAAACAGAATTGACACACAGGTGGCACCTCTCAAAATATGCCTTTTGGTTTTAAGAAAGTCTCTTCATGAGGATGACTGTTCCTACCAAAATTCTGCCCTCTAACTGAATATTCGTTGGCACTTGAAGTGTTTTTGTTTTTTTTTAATGAGGAATTTGAGTTTACAAAAGAACAGGATCAAGTTAGCAGAAAAAGAAATTTGTGACTACCAACTGAGAAATGCTGAAGACAAGGAATTGTTTTGTCCTGTCGAGGTTTTTTGTATTGACAAATGTTTTCAAGTTATCACTTCATCAGATTTGTTTTGCTTTGTATGATTCCAATACACTGATGTGACTCACAAACATTTAAAATTGTTTAATTCGTAGGAGAAATAAGAACAAGGACAGCTGACTTCTATAAAGTTTGTAAAAGTTTTTTAAAACTTCTATGAAGTTTGTAAAAAAAATTCTTAGGAACAATACATGAAGCATCATAGTAGAATACATCTTTTCTTTGGATGAGTTGTTTTTAATGTTTTACTGGTGTATCTAGAATTATATGATTTAATTAGGCCTCTACAGTCAAACCATTTTGTTTGGCTTCTCGGGATTGTCATAAAACCAGTGACATTCAATTCTTTATGTTGTGATGTGGTTCTTGGTTCATTTGAAGACTTCTGGCTTAGTATTTATTCATAACCAGGATTTTAGTCTAAATTTGGAGTTTCTTGGGTATTTGCCCCAAAGATCTTCAGGTAGTGGAGAAAGTACACAATTTGGGTCCATAGTTACCAATGACCTTCAGTTTTTTTGTGTGGATTATGATACTTGTGAGGTAGCCTCTGAAAGTTTAAGCTGGAGTAAGGGATAGATATCCCTGTGAACTGTATTTTAAGCATCTCTACTTTAAAGTAATGAAAATTAAAAACTTTTATTACATTTGTATGTATGTGTTCACACATACTGTAGAGAAGTCGGCAGACAACTTGAAGGTATGGCTTTTCTCCTACAGAGTGAGTCCTGGGGACCAAGCTTATATCCTCAGGCTTAGCAAGAAGCACCTTTGCCCCACTGAGTCATCTGTCTGTCCTTAAAAGCTAAACTTTAATGAAAATAACTTGACACAGTTATTTTTAAAATCATTAAGATGAGGAAAGCTCTATAAATGAGGAATAAACTATTCTGTTCAGTAATGGAAGCAATTTCTAAAATAGTGCTATTGTGCACTAGTACTTACTTCCATTTCTGTAGCAAATA
This sequence comes from Mastomys natalensis, assembly GCA_021653895.1. Classification (NCBI taxonomy): domain Eukaryota; kingdom Metazoa; phylum Chordata; class Mammalia; order Rodentia; family Muridae; genus Mastomys; species Mastomys natalensis. Next base: position 67,918 of record JAJTUV010000883.1, read on the forward strand.
GGTAGATTTTTAGACATCAGTTTTCTGAGTGATAAAATAATTTAGTTATCTTAAACTACTTCCTCTCCCAGTGCCAGCAATTTTTAGATCTTCATTGGGTGATTTTACAATGGCAAGAATTGTGTAGAAGATGATTTGTATCAGCTTCAGCTGATGATATACTTGGCTTACTGAGGCACTTTGCTTATTGGGGATAATTAATAGCCTTTGCTCTTTTCAAACTCTCTCCAACTTTTTAAATTAGAACACTTGTCCTACTGGACAAGGTATAAGTGTCCTTTTTGTTACAGTGTAGATAGATTTCCTCATTCATGTTCCTGTTTCCAAAAATTTATCATAAAGATTTTTTAAAAAGTTGCTTCGTCAATGAAAACAAGTTAATGGGCTGGATATTGTAAAGTTGAAGTCTGTCACATTACCAATTCAGATTTACTTAAAAATCCAATAAACTGTTTTAATTAGAATTATTAAAATAAATGTAAATAAATGGGGCTAGAGACATGGTTTGCAGGTAAACACATTTGCCACCAAGCCTGACAACTTGAGTATGATTTATGAGACTCACAGAATCAACTCACAGATTGTCCTTTGACCTCCACTTTTATTTATTGTGGCACACACATACACACACCCCACCTCTTTAACCAACTATGAAATATTTAAACGAAAAAAAAAAAAAGAAATATTTAAAGAAGGTTTAAAAAAATATGTTTTCCCTAGTGGTGTATGCCTTTAAATATCAGCACTCTGTGAACAAAGGTAGATGGATCTCTGAGTTCAAGGCCAGCCAGCCAGAGCAACACAGTAAGACCCTGTGTCAAAAACTACATAAATAAGTGTATAAGTATTAGGCCCTACCATGACTTGAAGCCTTCCACCTTACAGAGAAGTTACTCATTTTACATTACCAGATTTCTTTCTCTGATCTCCCTTACTTGTCTTACAGATTTTTCTCATGTCACATAATAATTAATGTTTCTTCAAAAACATAGGAATTTTTTTTAGTTGTCATAGGTATTTTCTAATAACTTTTCCCCTTAATTTAATTATTCATTTTATATCCTGATTGCTGCCCCCTCCCAGTCGCCCTCTCACATACTTCTTCCTCCCCATCCCCCTTCCTCTTCTCCTCTGAGGGGGTGAGGGGACCCTGAGTATGCCCTACCGCAGAGCATCAAGTCTGCAGGGTTAGGTGCATCCTTTCCCACTGAGGCCAGACAAGACAGCCCAGTTGTAGAACAGATTCCAAGACAGGTACAGCTTTAGGGACAGCCTCTGCTTCAGTAAAAACATGCAAGTCTTAAGATCATTCGTGACTTCCCCTTTTCTGATTACTAAGTGTACTTAACTACCTAGAACTTTTGGGGGGGGATATGTCCAAATCTCTTCATTATATTTTGGTCTTTTTTTTTTTAGAGCTGAGGACTGAACTCAGGGCCTTGCACTTGCTAGGCAAGTGCTCTACCACTGAGCTAAATCCTCAACCCCTATTTTGGTTTTTTTAAATAGAGCAAGTAAAATGAAAAATTTATTGTCTTAATGGCTGACTGGATTCACAGTGGACTGGTTTCACTGACACTAGGTTTCTTGAGTATATGTTTATCTTAATCTTGGATGTGGAGAGTTATAGAAGTTTCTAGAGGAAGGCTAAGGACAACCAGTCAGGGAGAACAGGCCTTATCCATGAGAGGGGGTGTGGCCAAAATCTTGGTTATATATGGTAGAGGGATAAATGATTTCATTCCTAAGCTTAAAGTTTACCTTGTTTCAATAAGTGGTAGACTGTTCCAGAGTACAAGTCTCCTGGTATGTATCTGGTTCATTTTCTTAAAACCAAAAGTCTTGAAGGACATGCAGAGAGCCAGTATGGAAAGGTTTAAGATGGAGCCAGTAAAAATGCTTCATATTTAGAAAATACAGCAATATGAGTTTCTTTGCCGTTCTTTACCCAGTTAACAGTAGTGCAAAGCAAGGGTCAGTAGTACCCTGCTGGGAAACAGGCTGTTTTGGACAAGGCTTTTCCTAGATTGCCACGTCAGTAGAGAGGACAAGACCTGAGTCTTTGCCTCTTAGTCAGGGTCCCAGGTAAACTTTGTAGAAGAATGAAAGCAACTTGATATATAGGAAGGTTAACAGTTTAGAAGGAAATTTTTGATTCGTTCTCTTCTGTTTCTGTTCCTTCAAGACCTAACACTGTTCATATCTCTGCAGTGGCCAGGAACACACCAAACACAGACCTGTGGCTTTCACTTCTCTGTTGGTGAGAGCAAAAAGGCATCAGCTAAAGTTTCAGATGCGGTAAGTTTATTACTCAATTACAAGCAATTCTTGTTTTTGTTTTATTCAAGTCAAGGTCTCACTATGTAGCTCTGGCTGTCCTGGAATTTGTTATATAGACCAGGCTGGCCTCAAACTCACAGAAATCCATCTAACTGTTGGGATTAAAGGTGCACACCATTATGCCCAGCTTCCAAACAACTTTTCTTGCTTTGAAGGATTATGATCTATAATCATTTTTATATATTTGAATACTGCACATATTTAAAGAAAAGGTTTTTTTTTTTGGATATTAATTGTATGCTCAAATGTGCATAGTGTAATACTTACTAAACTACTTATAGATAATACTGACATTTTTGCTGGCAAACCTTTAAGCTAAACTCTAAATTCAAGTAAAGTAACAAAGTAAGAAAATATTACTGAGCTGCATATGCTGTGATGAACAGCAGGATTCCTGCACAAAATAAGACTGTGGCTACCGGAGTTGAGGCTCTTCTGTATTTAGCCTGTTTTGCTTCTGCTTAATAAAAATATGAACATTACTCACAAGTTTTTATCATATGAACTAGCAGGGCTATAGAATATTGCTTGACAACTTCTCAGTAATAAATCTTCCCACACAGACCCTCTCCTTAAATATAGACCTGAAATATAGTTGTGGTCTGTGCCCAGGCAAAACTGAAATGTGCTAACTAAAAGCAACATTGTTTTCAAGAGAGACTTCTACTTCACAGGTGAAGAAGCATTATCTGTGTGTGTATTAAGTTACTGTAGACAAGTGGATATGGCTATGGACATAGGAGTAAAACCGTTGAGAAAAATACATAATTAGAACTCATTGTGTTGATGTTTTCTTCTGATTTTACACTGCCCTGCTTTGGTAGCAGAATAGAAAGATTGGAATCTTAAAATTTGAAGTGCTCTCAAAAACATTTTTTTTTTTTTTTAAAGAAAAAGAAAAAGCTAGGTGCGATAGCATGTACTTTTAGTCCCAGCACTTGGGAAGCAGAAGCAGGAAGATGATGAATTTTAAGCCAACCTAAGATGATGTCTCAAAATAAAATAAAATTAAAATTAAATAAAAATGTGTGTGTGTCTGTGTGTAGCAGTCCATCTATTGTCCATGAAATCTGACTGCTGGCTCGTTGTCTGTACCTCACTTCAGCACCAAGAATGCACACTCAGGCCAGAAGAGGATTGGAAGCCTTTTCCAAATAAATAATCTTTTCCTGTGATTATTTTGTAATTGTATTCTTGATGTTCTATGAAGTAACTGAATTTCCTTTTCAGATTTCTACTCAGTACCCAGTGGTGGATCATGAATTTGATGCTGTGGTTGTGGGTGCTGGAGGGGCAGGCTTGCGAGCTGCATTCGGCCTTTCTGAGGCAGGGTTTAATACTGCATGCCTTACAAAGCTCTTTCCTACCCGATCACATACTGTTGCAGCACAGGTAAGAGAAAGGCCCTCTTTTGATGCCTACAGATCTTGTACACCTCTCCTGTAATACAAATTCTTGCCTTCTTATCAAGCTTCAGCCACAGTTGTTGGCATCCAGTTCATCATTCATTCTCACTTTCCGAGTCACTGCTTGTAATCTCTTCCTCCGACCATTGTGAGGTTGGCACCTCATTGTTATTTTCATACATGGGTCTTTTTCCAGCTGTCCTGCTTCCTGGATGTCTCCCTATCATGGACATTTTCCTCCACATTTATTCCCTGGTTAAAAAAAAATAAATGTTTGCACAGGCCAGATCTTAAGTTTAGACAGCTTTTTATCACTGAGACAAATACCTAAGTTAATAAACTTATAAAGGGGCAGCCTTAGTTTGATTTGTGGTTTCAGAGATTCCAACCAAGATAATGTGGCTGAGCTCTTTGAGACCATGGCAGCACATTTTATCACTGAGGGAGCATGTAGTACAGGATGCTACTTTCATCATCTCAAGGCAGCCAGGAAGTAAAAACAATAGAGAAGTCAGGGTACTATATCCCCTTCAAGGGCACACCCCAATCTTAAATTTTTCTCACTAAGCCCCACCTCCTAAAGGTTCCATTATCTACCAGTAGCACCATATGCCTTTTTTGGGTCCATCAAAATCTATACTGTAGTACCTTGCTAAATATGGATAACAGTGAGCTTTGATGGCATGGATGTAAAGAATAGAAAAATACTGGCCTTTGATGCTCTCAAGTTGAGAAAAATTACAATGATTTTTATTCTTGGATCACTGGGACCATTCTTAGTAACACTAATCCTTATATGGGTAGCAGATTCATGTTTGACTAGCTTTCCTGATAGCTGGAGTAGTTTTTTCTAAGCCATTAGCAAAGTTGATGGCTTCCAGGAGCTGGAAAAGGCCTCCTTCATCTCTGCTTCTGCTGAAGCATGCTTTGAGCACTTACTTGCAAAGGTGGTTTGTAAACTAAAGAAAAATACTGGAAGAAATTATGGCCTAGAGGAAAAAGGAGACCTGAATAGATCATTCTCACTACTGCTGTAAAGTTGTAATTGATGGGTAGTGCAGTCATAACAGAAGGGAGAAAATAGTTTGCCAACTAGTTATTAAGGAGAATTAGCTAGAGGTAGAGTAAGACTGTAGTTCTGGAGATTTGAGAGCTCTCAGAAGACCAGCATTTGTGGCCTAGTTTTCAGGCAACCGTAAAGTGATCGGTACTATCAGTTGCACATTTTATTTCAAAGTAGCTTTTGTATCCTGCTATAAATATGTAACTAAAAGTTATCAGGATCATCTTGGCTTTACATTGAAGGGGTTGAATAAAGAAGAAAAGAAAGTAACTAACATTTATTTAGTTCCCACAAGGTTCTTATTTCTTCCTTGTGACTCATCTAAACTGAAAGATACCATAACTGGGAATACTAAGGCACAGTAGTAATGAAAAGGGAAGAAATTCAGCTGAGGTCAGCGTTTACAAAGCTTACTGAACAATTGAGAAGAGAAGGAAGTAATATATATGTATTTATTCCCATTGTTACAAAACAATAATCGGTGTTTGGTAACATAAAGAGATTTTAAAGTCCAGAAATTGGGTAGCCCTATTCATTTGGCCTTTTGGTGAGGGGTCCCTTGCCAGCAGTGTAGCATGGCAGATTCCACCATAATACAATCTTATGAGAGGAAAAAGTCATGTTACTACACAGGAGACCAGAAAATGGATGGACTTAATCTTGGGTTTTTTTGTTTTTTTTTTTTTTCCTGAAAACAAGTTTTATTTAAATAAAGGTTTAAATACCTTATATAACATTAAAACTGGAAGAGAAAAGAAAACAAAAAAATTCAAACTGAAATAACAAAAAAAATTTGTTACTTCATATGACACTGGGCAGCTGCTGCTAGTGTTTTGAAACCTCTATGGCTAACCACATGACCTATGGCATCAGTTTGGTATTTTCTTGCCATAAGTTTAATACCAGGCTGGCTTCACCCTTCAGTTTTTTCAGTGTCCCTTAGATAGGATATATCTGGTTCAAAAGATGGCCCTGGTGGCAAGCAAGATGTTTATGACCTCTTTGAAAAGGTGGCCCTTTCTAAATTCTGCCTAGCTAGTCAGACACCAGGGGTTCTTTTTACTGTCAGGGACTCCCTCTAGTGGTATAGCCGGTGTAGTACTAGCCAGTTTCTCTTAGACCTGGGCCATTCTCAAGTGGTGACATTCTCTCAGGGCAGGGAATGCTTGGCTCAAACATTGTTATTATTCTGTTTCAGGATGAAAGCTGCCAGGGCTTACTGCTCGACCTGTTTAAATGAGGGACTTGAAGACTAAGCAACATGGCTCTTTTCAGTTTATTGCATGAAGGAGTTACACTAGTCCAGATTAAAAGCGGACCCCAAATTGTTACATTATACAGGCTTTGAGGTTTTTAAACTTATGACAAGGGACAGAAGGGAAATTTTACTCATTGCAAGAAAATTCTTATGTAAGCTTCCAAGAGTCACAGCAGTTAAAACCCATGAACTTTCAGCTGATTGTCCTTAGCCAGTCCAATCTCTTTTAGAAATTGGCATGTGTTCTTGTCACCTGGAGCTGAATTACTTCTTCATATTCTGGATGTTCAATTAGTATAATTGCAGACAAATTTCTTCTTAAATGCCTTCACTAGTTTCTTTTAATGGTAATCATTAGCAATCCCTTGGACAGTAATAAGGGTCTTCCTGCCATTTCTCTGTTGAATTCATATGGGTATAATCTTCAGTGCCTGCAGAAAGGAGGTCATCACCCTTACTTACATCAGCAAAGGGGTCAAAAGAGTAGAGGTTCTGGATAGCAGACATAGGATATGATTTCTTTTCCTTGATAGAAACCCTTCAGAAGACAGCTTTAGGAGAAGGGGGCGGGGAGAAGGAGAGGAAGACAGGATACAATACAGCAGTGATTATCAAGAAGCTAGGAGTCTGGAGGGGGAGGCAGCTGACTCCACAGCAGTGGCTCAATGACTGGACTAGTCTTGCTTTTTTACAGGAACAGTTACAAGAACTATCTAAGGTCTAGTAAAAACTACTTTAATTCCTCTTAAGAGTGCATATCCCCAAAGGCCAAAGGGTCTACCATTGTACTGTGTATTGTGTCTCCTTCTGATACATAAACCATTGAGAAACAAATCATACTAGGGTACCTTCTCTTGTAAAAAAGATTATATAAAAAGGATGAATTGAAATATAAGTTGGAGGCCAGACCCTAACCTTTAATTCTAGCACTTTGGAAGGAGGTAGAAGCAGAGGCAGGAGGATCTCTATGAGTTCAAGGCCAGCCTTGTCTACAAAGTAAGTTCTAAGCTAGGCTATGCAGTGAGACTCTATAAAATTTCCAAATAGATTTGTTGAACACCTTTAGTTGTCAGGTACATAAGCAATGGTAAGTTATAAGGATCTTACCTAGTCTTTACCGGCCTGGAGATCAAACAACATTCCCATCACAAATAAAGATTAAGCCAACTATCTACTCAGGGGAAGTCTTATGGTTTGGAATCTGTCCTGCCTTTTTTCTCCTTAACCCTCATGAAGAGTCACTACATAAGGAATTTGCTTTCTCTGAATCAGATCTAAGGGAGGAGGTTGGCTGCAGAGGCTGTTAAGACATATATTCAGTTGTGTGGTGTTTCCAGGGAGGTATCAATGCTGCTCTGGGGAACATGGAAGAAGACAACTGGAGATGGCATTTCTATGACACTGTGAAAGGCTCTGACTGGCTGGGGGATCAGGATGCCATCCATTACATGACAGAGCAAGCTCCTGCCTCCGTGGTTGAGGTAACTGAAGGGAAACTCTTGGGTCATTGCTTGTGCTCTCCTTGTATTACAAAAGAATCCATATAAAAATAAAAGGGGCTGGAGAGATGACTCAGCGGGTAAGAGTACTGACTGCCCTTCCAGAGGTCCTGAGTTCAATTCCCAGCAACCACATGGTGGCTCACAACCATCTGTGATGGGGATCTGATGCCCTCTTCTGGTGCATCTAAAGACAGCGATAATGTATTCACATACATGAAATAAATAAACAAACAAACAAACAGACAAATCTTTAAAAAAAAAAAAAAGAGGGCTGTGGATAAGGCTCTTGGAGAATGCATGCCTACTGCAATTGAGCTCTAGGGTCCCATCCCTGGTAAAGATGAACCAATGAGGAAAGTTTTTTTCCCCTGAATTATCAGTGTTTTCATAGAATATGATTTTGGGGTTGGTGCAAATTTGGTACAAAAAGGAGTATTTTTACTTGTTTAAGATAATATATTTTTGCTTGTTTTGTGTTTCACAGCTAGAAAATTACGGTATGCCATTTAGCCGAACTGAAGATGGGAAGATTTATCAGCGTGCATTTGGTGGACAGAGCCTGAAGTTTGGGAAAGGCGGGCAGGCTCATCGGTGTTGCTGTGTGGCTGATCGGACAGGCCACTCACTCTTACACACCTTGTATGGAAGAGTAAGGCTGACTTGGTGTTAAAGGATGGTGTTTATGATAATAGTGGAAATGTCATAGGACAGGAGGCAATCACCCCATGGGTTGTTTTTTTTTAAAAAACCAGTAATGTTCTACCTTGTGACAGACTATAACTAAAAGCAGCTTAGGGAGGAAAAGGTTTGTTTTACTTTATAGTTTTAGTCCATTGTGAAGGGAAGTCAGGGCAAGAACTTGAGGAAGGGATTGCTGTAAAATCCTTGGAGGAACAGTGCTTGTAGCTTATTCCCTATGTCTTGCTCAGCCTACTTTTTTATACAGCCCTAGACCTGCCATGGGATGGTACTACACCCAGTGGCTGGGCCCCTTCATATCATCAGTAAAGAAAATGCCTCCAAAGGCTTGCCTCCAGTCTAATCTTAAGGTAACATTTTTTCAGTTGAGGTTCTCACTTCGATGATTCTAGTGTATCAAATTGACAAAACACTAACACAAATAGTAAGGTACCTGAAATAATTATTTAATCCGAAAATATTGACCAGGTATTTTGAAAAGCTGTCTCTAAGACAAGTATGTTATTCCTTGTGTCTGTTTTGGAAAGTTGAGTTGGTAATTATCGCTTACCATTTTGAATTTGTACTTAATAACATGCCAAGGACAGAGGAAGTATTCTTTCTTTCTAACATAATATTGTTATTGAGTTTTTTGGGGGGGGAGTTCACATCATGTACCTCAATCATAATCATTTCTCAGTCTTCCCAGATCTACCCCCGATCCTGTGCAACCTCCTAGATTCCCCCACCAAAAAGGAAAACAAATCCAATTTGTTTTGCCCATATACTCAGTGGGGTATGCGTGATCAGACTCCCAGTGGCCAGCCTCTTAATGAGCATTAAGTATATTAATGCACTTTTATCACCTCTAAGTTACTGAACTGATTGGTATGTTTTAATACTTCACCATTTAACTGGATGAACTCTTGAGGGACATTAGTCACTAGATCAGTGGTTTACCCTATGGGTTGCGACCCACAAAAGACCACTGGAAAACACCTATTTATATTAACATTCTTAACAGTAGCAAAATTATAGTTGTGAAGTAGTAACAAAAATAATTTTATGGTTAGGAGTCACCACAATATGAGGGAACTGTATTAAAAGGTTGCAGCAATAGGTAGGTTGAGAAACACTACACTAGGTAGCCTATTTTGGCATGTCTAGATAATCAATAATCTGAGCTCTGTCTTCAGAAGGTAGTGACAGCTGGTTAGCATTGCAAATATTAGAGCACCAGTAGCTTCCTTTAGGCTGAGGACACTGAAAAAATATGACAGTATGTGCTTGTTCTGTGATTGTTTTAAGAGTTTGTCTATGCTCATTAGAGCTTCTTACATTAATCATCAAGGACTATTAAATCCACCCGGTAGCCTTGTCCAGTGCTGACTCTGCTCTGTTCATGGAAATGAGCTTATCAGCACTGCCTACTACAGCCCTAAGTCTGGCCATACTGGAGTGTTGGTTTAATCTTACTCTTAAATGCAGTTTGAAATGTAGAATCCTTTCCTTACAGTCTCTGCGATATGACACCAGTTATTTTATGGAATATTTTGCACTGGATCTTCTGATGGAAAATGGGGAGTGCCGTGGTGTCATCGCATTGTGCATAGAAGATGGGTCCATACACCGAATAAAAGCAAAGAACACTGTTATTGCTACTGGGTAGGATTTTACTGTATTTAATTTCTTATATAAAAGTTGAGTGTCAGCATGGGGACAGGGGTGTTTGCATTTTTGTAAAATAAAATGGTTCAGAGCAGTGGGTTAGATGTAGGCTTTCATGTCACCTCATGTGGAAAGTAACCTTTCCCAGCCTTGGTACCTTTGTCACAATATAGATGTTCTCTGAGCATAATAGGGCAAAATTTGGCATTATAAAGCTTACTTTACCTGTTCTTATATAAGTAGTAAGCTTGGAGAGTCATATGGTATTTTCAGATAAACTTTCTTGTTTTCTTGTTTACTATGTATACTGATTCTTAGAATCAAGAAGTACTAAGAAGTACTATCTGCTTGCATGATGAAAATAAGTACATTTCAGTTTATGATTTCATTTTTACCATTTTTAAAGTTATGAGCTGAAGTTATATCTCAGTTGTAGAGTATTTGCTTGTCTAGAATCCATATGGTCCTGGATTCATTCTCCTTTACCACCATCCTCCCCCCAAAAAAGAAAAGGAAAGAAAGTTTTAGTAAACAAACATTTTTAAATAGTTATAGATCCTAAATGGATGTTTTTCCAGGATGGAGGGATTACACATGGTCAGCAGATTTATGAAAGTGCTCAGCACCATTAAACATCTGGAGAAGCCGGGCGGTGGTGGCGCACGCCTTTAATCCCAGCATTTGGGAGGCAGAGGCAGGCGGATTTCTGAGTTCGAGGCCAGCCTGGTCTACAGAATGAGTTCCAGGACAGTCAGGGCTACACAGAGAAACCCTGTCTCGAAAAACAACAACAACAAAAAAAGAAACTGTAACTACAATTCATTATAAAAGTTATATATCCATATCAGGAAAATTCTTTGAAGATAAAGCACAGAGTACCAAAATACAAAATTCCCCTTCTCTGTCTCCCAGTCTCCATCCCATGGTAAAAACATCACAAATGTGGCCTCCAAGTATTGTGTGCCATGTATATATATGCATGGGTCAGAATACATTATAACCAAGGGGTCATTAAAGGTTGGTACCTCAGAGACTTCATTATATAAGAAGAGGTTTGGTGAGCCGGGCGGTGGTGGCGCACGCCTTTAATCCCAGCACTTGGGAGGCAGAGGCAGGCGGATTTCTGAGTTCGAGGCCAGCCTGGTCTACCGAGTGAGTTCCAGGACAGCCAGGGCTACACAGAGAAACCCTGTCTCAAAAAACCAAAAAAAAAAAAAAAAAAAGAAGAGGTTTGGTGTGGATTGATACTTATAGTCACTATTTTCTGTTTTCAGGGGCTATGGGCGAACCTACTTCAGCTGTACATCTGCCCATACCAGCACAGGGGACGGCATAGCCATGGTCACTAGGGCTGGTTTGCCTTGCCAGGACTTAGAATTTGTTCAGTTCCACCCCACAGGTAGGACAGGATGCCTGTCTGGCTCTGGGCTCTTCTTTGTGTTTTAAGCATGCAGTACCTGTTCATTGCTTTGTGGTGCACTTCTCCCACTTTGAATCCTCAAGGAGAGCTTCTCCTAGTTCCATAAAGGTAGTTCATAATAGATTATGGTTTCAGGGGTTTAGGTACTTGTGTTAAGAGGAATGTGAAGTTAGAACAGACCGGACTGCACCTGATGCTAAAGTTAGGGTTTAGATTTGGAAAAGGGAAAGAGCTAGTTATGGGAGAAATTATTAGCTCATCCTGTCAGAGGATAGAAATGAGCAGAGATAGAGAATGAAAAATAAGTGAGTGAGTTTTCTTCAATTTCTGTCTGGAGCTAGTCATATACTGTGTTTAGGACTCCATTTTTTGTGCTTTCTTTATAATATATAAGAAATAAACTACCCAACAGATGTTACTGAAGCTATGAAAAGTGAAAAGCACTTTTAGAGCATGTAACCTTTTGGGCATATAAAAGGAAACTTAGCTTTAAAATAACCCTTATTTAATCTTAGTCCCTTAAAACTCAGTACTTGACATTCCTTGCTTTTCCTTACACTGAAAGACACAGAATTATATCAAGAAAGTTCATCGTGCTCCTCAGGGCTCTCTAACTTAACTGAGTTACTGAACTTCTTTTTTTTTTTTTGTCTCTGAGAATAGACTTCTTAGTATCCATCATAGACCTGAAATGAGTGAATGTTTAGACTTGATACAAGCATAAATATTAACCATTAAAATAATTTTTGCTATTTCGGTACTTAAGATAGAAATTCTCTAACCTGTTTTATTCCTGCCTTATCTTGTTATCACATTTCTTGGTATAAAGATATACTTAAAAAAAATTAAGTCTACTAAGCATGGATGATGTTTGATCAGGGTGTGGGTTAGACCCTGTGAGTGAGCTGCTATTCCTGGATCTCTTAGTACTTTCTGGTTTGTTGCTGCTCCTTGTCACACACATTCTTCCTCCTACTTGACTTTTCTTCTTATTTTGAGTTTAATGGTCTTTTTATCTCCTTTCCTTTTTTCCCAAAAAGTGACTTCTAAAAAAGGATTAACCATTTGAGGTAGTTTCCTAGTCCTTGTTCATTTATAAACATTTAATCACCTGGATTTTTACAGGTATATATGGTGCTGGCTGCCTCATCACAGAAGGGTGTCGTGGAGAGGGAGGTATTCTCATCAACAGTCAAGGTGAAAGGTTCATGGAGAGATACGCCCCTGTTGCCAAGGACCTGGCATCAAGAGATGTTGTGTCTCGATCCATGACTCTTGAGATCCGTGAAGGAAGGTCTGTAATTCTCCTCCAGGGATGCAGGCGTGTAGGCAGGTGGATAAACGTGTCCTCTTTTCTTTTTGGTAGCCATTAGGTCACATCTATGTTTGTAGACAGGTACCCTGCCCGCAGGGTTAGGGTTAGAGAATAAAGCTATTCCATTATTTTTTGACTAGCATGTTAGTTTATGGTATATCCTTAAAGACAGACATTTTGAGAGTCTTCTTTACATCAGCATGTGTGTAAGTGTATCATCATATATTCTTGGTATGAGCTTGAGATTCACAGACTCAGCCAATACTCAGCCTTAGGAGTTACTTTGTTTTATTCAATACTACAGATGTCTTGGCAGATGTTCTTCAGGGCTTGTGTGTCACTTGTCTTTTAGTGAAATTGCCTTAAGTTCCAAGTGCCTGGCTTTAATCTAGGGACTTTATGTGGATTTGACACTTTCATTTAAAACTCAGAAGTCTGGTGGGTTATGGGAAACTTTCTAATATATTTACCAAGGAAAACACAGGAAATCATAACACCCAAGGCAAGGATGTAAGATTGGTGAGTATAGGCTTCTATTCTTGGCAGTGTCCTTGCACAGAAGTGTTCCTGACACACTATAGTATCACTGGCCATAGATGCAGGTGACATTTTCCTCAAGATCAAAGATTGTTCAGTCTCACATAGTGATTTTAATTAGCTCTTTCTTACCGTTCTTTGCCTCATGTTACATGTTGTATTTGCAGAGGCTGTGGCCCTGAGAAAGATCACGTCTACCTGCAGTTGCATCATCTGCCCCCTGAGCAGCTGGCCACACGTCTGCCTGGAATTTCAGAGACGGCCATGATCTTCGCTGGTGTGGATGTCACTAAGGATCCCATCCCAGTCCTCCCCACTGTTCATTACAACATGGGTGGGATTCCCACTAACTACAAGGGACAGGTGATGGTGACAAGGCTACTTCACAAAAATCTGTTTAGAGATTAGAGACATAGAAGCAAAAATACAGTGTATTTGATAGTTTAATGTTAATTAGAAAATGCCATGCCTGTGAGGCAGTGAGAGGCTAGGTTATGTTCTTGGGTTTGCATCTACTTGGTAATAACCAATAGAATGTTAATTCCCTATACCTATAATACTATGCACTGTTTCTATTTTACAGTTGCTTTTCTATATTATTTAAAACTTTTACAGTGAACTTATAAGTTAGTGATCTATATATACAATTGGTACTTGGGTTATAAGCAGTTCACAAGTGCTTATCAGCTGGTCCTTCTGGTTTGGACTCCTGGTCAACAGAGGATTCTGTTTTCCTCATCCCTTTAGGTATTTCATCACCTGCCACAGTCCTTAGTCAAATCAGGTAGTGACTGACACTCTGGGGAACCTAAAACATCCTTTGACCTTTTGGTAGCAAACAGCACACGTTCTAGAGCAAAAGGAGAACTGGGGATGTACTAAAGAGAATGAAATAGAGAAGATACATTCTTTACTTTTGCTACTTCAGGCATGGGGAGAGCATTGGGTGTATTTTGTTGCCTCATCTGAAGTATTCCTGCAGGTGCTGAAGCATGTGAATGGCCAGGATCAGATTGTGCCTGGTCTGTATGCCTGTGGGGAGGCTGCCTGCGCCTCAGTGCATGGGGCCAACCGGCTTGGAGCAAATTCTCTTTTGGACCTTGTAGTCTTTGGCCGAGCCTGTGCCCTCAGCATTGCAGAATCTTGCAGGCCTGGTATGTGTTCTCTTCAAGCCCTCAAGCTATTCTAAGAGCCTGCATAGTCTTTATTGCTGGAAATTTGCTTAATGATCATAGAGGAAATCTGCTTTTTCCCATAGAAACAGTATTGATGTTGAGACTAGACTCTGGGAAATATTAATAGTCAAAAATCTAAGGGATTTGAGTCACTTTTTAAAAAAAAAGACACAGTTCACTATATAGCTCTGGTTGGTCCAGAACTTGATAAATTAGCCAGGCTGGCCTTGAATTCATAGAGATCAACCTGCCTCTGCTTTCTGGCTTGGTTGCTTTTTTTTTTTTTTTTTTTTTTTAATCTACAGTCATTATGTCCTTAAGACACTATTAAGGAATTGGTATTTTGCTGGGCAGTGGTGGCAAGTGCCTTTAATTCCAGCAGTAGGGAGGCAGAGGCAGGTGGATCTTTATGAGTTCAAGGCCAGCAGGATCTAGAGTTCCAGGACAGCCAGGGCTACTCAGAGAAACTCTCTTGAAAAGCTGAAAAATAAAAAAGAAATTGATATTTTGAGGGCAAGTTAATTACATATTATTTGCTTGTTATAAATTACATTTGCAGTCCAATATTATTAATAGTAAAAATGAATTTGTAATTATAGAAAAATTTTAGACTGTTTGAAAACAAGATTTAGAACTCCATCTATAAAAGGGTGATATAAGCCTTACCCCTCAGGGATGGAATGAATTTCAGTTGAGGTTTTCTTAGGGTAGCTTAAACCTGTGTGTAAAAAAAAAAATGTGCCTATGTTGGAGTGTAGTTTTGCTTGTACACACCAGAACCAGGTTACCAGAGCTCCAACCTTCACAGAGCCTTCATGGTCGCTGTTTTGTGTATTTGCTCAGAATAGCAGTATGAAAGCATACCATGAGGAGGGATAGAGACCCCCCTCCCTGTTCCATCCATTATTCTTTCCTCTTATTACTTGTGGATGTTGATTGTAGTTTATATAGAGCGGGTGCTTTATGGGTGAACAGTAGTGATGGTGCAGAGACTAGCACATCCTTGCCTCACTGGTAAAGAGAAAGGTGTGTATAGTCATTTTACATATTGCATCTTCACACTCCTAGTCATGCCATAGTGCAAGTCTGAATGTGAAGACAAATCCTGGTCCTTAGTGCTGGCCACTGCATAAGCAGGGTCCATCTTCTCTGACACCAAAAGTAGCCTTTGGAATGTTCAAAATCACTTCTAGAGCAAAGTAGAGAGTCAGATTCCTTGCTTTGAGAATGAGAAAAGTTAAATTTTAAAAGAATATATTATACTTTTATATGCAAAGATCTACAAATACATTAAGAATTTTTAAATTCAGCAATGAAAGGACTCAATGTTTATAGTAAGGCTCGAAAGGCTGCACATGTGATTTTAATTCTGCAAATTGTAAGGAAGAAACAGATCATGGTTGCTAGACAGTTCTAGTGGTGGTTTTACTTAAACACAACTTTTTCCAAAACCAAAAAGCTTTACTAAAAAAATGTAAACAAAAAGACAACAAATTTCACTGTGTCTTTAATTCTTTAATTTTAAAGATGAAAAGGTTTGTAATACTTTCCCCAAAGAGTAATGGTCTGAGGCCAGGCGGTGGTGGCCACGCCTTTAATCCTAGCACTTGGGAGGCAGAGGCAGGCGGATTTCTGAGTTCAAGGCCAGCCTGGTCTACAGAGTGAGTTCCAGGACAGCCCGGGCTACACAGAGAAACCCTGTCTCAAAAAAAAAAACAAGAAACAAAAAAAAAAAAAGAGTAATGGTCTGATAGTTTTAAAGTCCAAGTCTATTTATAGTAATGCTGAAATTTTTAAAAATGTACATCATCAGAAAGTCGGTTTTATTGAGTGATTATTTTTTTCAACACTAAAAAGGAGCCAGACACATACACCTATAATTTACATTTTAGAAGGCTGAGGTAAAAGATTGTTAGTTTAAGACTGATCTGAACTATATACTGAGTTCATGACTACCTCAAGACAGAAAAGGGAGAGAGGAAGGAAAGTGAGCTAGTTGCATGCCTGGGATGACACATAAGAGGCAGTCACCTAGAGTCCTTGGTAAGGAGTTAGCTGGAAGCAGTTGCTGCCTGCGTTTCTCATTAGAAAATGTATATGCCATCTAAAACAACTTTTTAAACGCCTTGCTCAGAACTTTTTTTTTTTTTAACATAGAGAGGATTCTTTCATTTTGGGGTGGGGCATGGGGGTAGAGTAGGTGGTACAGAGAATCAAACCTGGGGCCTCACCAATGCTAACCATTATATCTAAATTGTACCCCTTGCCTAAAAGTCATGATCTTGAGGTTTTATTAAGAGAACCCAAGAGTCAAGACCAGCAGGCAACTTTTCAAGACACATAGGATAGCTACCTGTTTATCCCTTCATGAAAAAAAGTGTGAGGCTAACATCTCAAATTGAGATCACTATCTTAAGGGTAACCAGTTTCTTTATTAGAGTAACAATAAATCTGATCACGTATAGGTCTCTTAGTTTCAAAAATGGTTACCTACTTAATGGCAAAATCTTTTCTTCTGTATATGTTCTTAAGAACTGACTGAGTCAGTATCTCATTCCTTAGGTTGGTGCCAAGACACTGTTGGCTCAGATTATGTCTGTGCTTTCCAGACTAATAGAACGGCTATGATACAATTTGAGTGTCATTCAATCTCTTTCTTTTTTTCCCCCAAAAATGATTTTTGGCTTTCTTTTAAGGAGATAAACTTCCTCCAATTAAGGCAAATGCTGGAGAAGAATCAGTTACGAATCTTGACAAGTTGAGATTTGCCGATGGAAGTATAAGAACATCGGAACTACGCTTCAGCATGCAGAAGGTAGGAGCAGACACAGTGACAGTGCCCTGCATCAGTGCTTGAGGTTGACAGCAGGAGGACTTGTTCCTTATTTTGCCAAGCAGAGTATAGAAGTGATCAGGGGCTCTCTCATGCAGAAGTGTTTCTTTCCATATAGAACATGGGAGTTATTAATTTAGGGCAGAAATACGTTGCAGCTTTAGCACCAGGGACTTGACTTTGTCTGGCAATCCTTTCTGTGAGCTTGACATCATCACCAGACTAGTACTGCCTGTCATGTGTGTTGCAGCCAATAGGAAGGGGAAGACCATCAGAAACTGCATCCCAGGTCACTTAGAAGCCAGCGTAGCTCCCTTGCTCACCTCACCTTCCATTGCCCAGAACTAGTTGTGCTGCTTTACTTAGCCCTTTCAGTGCTGAGAGAGACGTCCTTAAACTGAATCTTGTTTTACTATAACAAAATCAGAAAGTGGAGAGAGTGATGTGGGCAGGAGCTAACCTAGCTCCTGAGACAGTGTGGCTCAGTACCTGGCCCCAGGGTTCTTAGGCCTTGGTTCCTCCTTACTCTCATGATCTCCTAGTTCTGTACCCACCACTGCTAGCCCACTTGGACTCTAGGATGGTTGTGTTCCAGAAATGCTGCCAGAGAAGTAAAATAATTTTGTGACATACAGATTTGTTGTGAGATACATAATATGCATAGAAACATTTTAAGTTTAAGCAGAATTTCATTTTTACTAAGGTAAAGTGGCATACTTGGGAGACTATAATAGGAAGATCACGTGCATATATAGTAAGACCTTTTCTCTAGGAAAAAAAGTACCTTAATGTAGTAGAAATTTTTGAAATCCCAAATATGATCTCCTACCCGAACAAGACCAATAAAGGAAGACACAACTCAATAATTATGGTATAAATTGCACGCCTGGATTGGGCAGATTTACCACTACACTACTCTATTCCCCAGCAATGAGATCCCTTATAACTTGCAGTTCATCCAGGCCACGTGGTTGTCCTCTGTCCTTGGCTTCCTTCTACCTGCTTCCTCCTGCTTCTACCTGCTTCTGCTCTCCCATCGACTTCTTCTCCTTCTGCCTTCTACTTCTACCTCCTTTTATATCGAATTCCTTCACTCTCTCCATCCCCTAACCTTTTTCTCGCCTCCCCTTCTACTGCCCAATGTCTGGCTCTAGTCTTTATTTTACAGTTTTTAATTGGACAGAAGTTTACAAGATGTCATCTGTGTACAGATTCAATCATCCTCTGCAGCTCCTCCCAGAAGGGTGGAACTAGGATCAAAATACAAGCCTGGGGCTATCCACTGGGAACTAGGATCAAAATACAAGGCTGGGGCTATCCACAACACCTTAAGTTTAAATTTAATTCATATTCTAATTTAAGTCTAAGTCATAAGTCTAATTCATAGCCTAGTTTAAGTTGTATAAATATATCAAATGTCAAAAATCTAAAGTTGTAAGTTTTTACCTGTCTTTTTCTGTGCATTAAAAGTTTGTGATGGTATTTTATTATAGTCGATGCAAAACCATGCTGCAGTGTTCCGTGTGGGAAGTTTATTGCAACAAGGCTGTGAAAAAATCAGCCAGCTATATGAAGACCTAAAGCATCTAAAGACATTTGACAGGGGTGAGTCAGCAATACTCTGAGAGGATACCGCCTTCTCTGGGACAGGCTGATACCTGTCCCATTTACCACTACCTTATTCCATGCTTGCTGTCCAGCTGTTTCTTGCCCACAGCTGTATGTTGCTAGTAAGTTCAGAGTTCCTACATGACTGGGTACTATTTGTCTCTCTGGGTTCTTGTGTATCCCCAGGAATGATCTGGAACACAGACCTGGTGGAGACCCTGGAGCTGCAGAATCTAATGCTATGCGCATTGCAGACCATATATGGTGCAGAAGCACGGAAGGAGTCACGGGGAGCTCATGCCAGGGAAGATTACAAAGTATGTCTTCAAGATACATCACATTGACCTGACATTACCCACTCAGTTCTTCTCAGCCCTGCTTGCTTTCTCTGTTTCACTTATTTTCCCAAAACAAAATCAAGGAAAACACTTTTTCCTTCAATCTTTTATTCATATTCTTACTTTCAGACCTTTTTCTTGTTTTGAGTCAGCCCATACAGCATCTGTAACCAGAACAGGCCTAGTTCTTATAGGGCTATAGTAAAGTGCAGCCAGTGACCATACCAGGAAATGCTGACTTACTGAGTCATCAGAGCAGACCAGTCTTGAGGCTTGGAGAAGGAATTAGAGATCTGCGCTGGCCATGGTTTTTATGCAGACTATTGTCTGTACACACATGTTGGATTCTACATGTGATGGTAAAAACACGAGAAGTTTGGATGTAGCTCCAAGTTCAGGATGAATATATCAACTAAAGAGTTAAACTTTCCATGATGGGTACTCAGGTTCTGGACAGTGTAGGATGGTGAGTAACTAGAAAAGTAAGCTAAGCACAAGTTTTCATTTGCTATGAGCATGTATTGATTTAACCTGCAGTGATCAAGTGGATGAGAAGAGACATGGGCAAGCATATCTCCAATATGTACCAAGGAACTTCTTCAAAGTTAACCACTAGGAACAGAGATAAATAAGGCTTTGAAGGTTTGAGGTAGATTCTGCTTACTCTCAGGAGGCTTATACTGTACTTAGGAATGTACAGCTAAGGCTATGCTTTAGCCCTTTGGCTCAGATAAGGAACCTCCTCTTGCCTCTCCTCCCATATTTGCTTTCAGTAGAAACAGCAAGGTGTCTGATCTTGGTTTTTATTTGAAGAGCCCCTTGCTCTTCCCATATGCATATGCTTTTCCCATATGCAAAGTTTTCTTCATTAGCAGTCAGTGTACTGACACTTAAAAGTTCTTCAGTATAAATGCTAAACTTAAGAAACAGTTAAGTTGGATGTAGTGGCATGTTCCTTTAATCCTAGCACTTGGGAGGCAGAGGCAAGTGGATCTCTGAGTTTGAGGCCAGCCTGGTTTACATAGTGAGTTTCAGGACAGCCAGTGCGATGTAGAGAGACCCTGTCTCAAAACAAAACAAACAAAGCCCATTTAAATAGAAAAATGCTGAAGGGAAAAGTTGAAGAAATCTCAGTGCATGGAGCTAAAGGAAAAATTACATAAATGATATTTAATTCTAATACCTACTTACAGAGTTGTAAGAGAAAATGCAGAAGTGGATGTTGTATATTTGCATTCCTGGCTCCAGAAGCCCTTTGCCACAGTGTCCACTTCCTGGGCTGGTCTGTGCATCTTTAATATTTTCTGTGGTTTTAATGTTGTTCTCTGGTGAGAGATGGAGGTGTGTTTTTACCTCAGGTGCGGATCGATGAGTATGATTACTCCAAGCCCATCCAGGGACAGCAGAAGAGGCCATTTGGGGAACACTGGAGAAAGCACACCCTCTCATATGTGGACATCAAGACTGGGAAGGTATGTGGGCATACATCAATCAGCCCAGGGATGTGCTGAGCCACTCTATTTGGCCTTTGATGGCTGACCAGTTTAGAAAGCAACCTAGTTTTAAACCAGTTGTTGACAGAACCAAAATATCACTGAAAAGGAATGTAAGTCTTGCTTCTTGTGGAGAAACAGAAACCATGGGGACCCTTAGTATAGGACTAGCTCTCATCTTCTGTACCAGATAAAGAGCACTGGGCAATGATCAGATGTCTGATGCTTGTGGGAGGGAGTTAGTGGTGGCTACTGTTAGTATCTTTATATCACTGTGATGAAATACTTGACATGAATAACTTAAAGAATTAAAGATTTATTTTGTCTCCCAGTTTTAGAAAGTTAAGTCCATTGTTGCGTGGACTCATTCAATTAAGCAGAATGTGACAAAGACAGCTGTTCACCTGGTAGCAGGAGGCTAAGGCAGGAGAAGCTTGAGTTGGAGGCCAGCATAAGCTGTAGAGGGAGATGGGGTAGGAGGAATTACCATAATTTACATAATTCTCATGCCTGTAAATGTACTTATATTTTACGGAAGCACAGAAGAAATGGCTGTTTGTAAATTTTCATGCCTTGATTCACTCTGACTCTTTTTTCCAAGGTTACTTTGGAGTACAGACCTGTTATTGACAAGACCTTGAATGAGACTGACTGTGCCACTGTACCTCCTGCTATCCGTTCCTACTGATGAGACCTGAAGCTACAGGACCAGCTTATGTGATTATATATCATAGCTTACCTAGGTTTCCTCTCACATTTGTCTTGTGAAAATTCTGTTCTCATGAACAAGGAGTCACTTCATAGATTATGATCAACAGCTTGGTAGTACTTGCTGTAAGGGACTTGAGTTGCACCAGACCTTGTCTCTTTATTCTTGTGCAGTGATAAAACTGGCATAATTCTTAAATGAAGTACAAAGGAGCAATCTTTTATTTCCAAATAAAACGATGTAGTATTTGATTTTAGTCCTATCTATTGGTCTGAAATAGCAAATATAATTTTCTTCCCCATCTAGCTGCAGCAGTTGTTTTTTTCAAGTATTGTTTTGTTTATTCTCTGTGCCATATACTAAACTAGACTTTGGGGAATGTTAGAATGTAAATGGAAAATAAAATTGAGAAGTAGGGCAGGTCCTTAATAATTTCAAGGAAAGTTTGGGTATGGTAATTATCGAGCCAGTGCCTTGTTTAGGTGGGGAGAGGTATATGCATATGTCCATGTATATTTGAGGGAGTATGTGCTGGCTAGCATTGTCAACTTGACAAAATTTAGCATCACCTAGGAAGAGAATCTCAATGAAGGATTGCTCCAGTTAGCTTGGTCTGTGGGCATGTCTTTGAGGGATTGGCTTGATTATGTTCATTGTTAAGGAAGACAGCCCACTGTGGGCACCACCATTCTCTAGACAAAGGAATCTGGACTGTATTAAGAGCAAGCTGAGCTTTCCCCATGCATGCATTTATTCATTGTCTACTTTTCACTGTGAATGTAACTAGTTGCTTCAGGTTCCTGCCATAACTTCCTTGAAATGAAGGACTTTAACCAGTAATTGTAAGCCAAATAAACTCTTTCTCAAAGTTGCTTTTGGTCAAGGTGTTCTATCACAGCAAAAGAAATGAAACTAGCATAGTACATGCTTATGTGGAGACTAGAGTTTGACATTAGGGTTGTTGGCCAGAAATAAAAGAAAGGTGATAGGAATCTGGCCACTAAAAATGACCCAGAAGTTTTGTGTCTGTTATAGAAAGTAGCCACAGAAAAGTTGCTTTTTACATGCAGGAAAAAAAAAGATTGTATTTTGTCTACACAGTACTCATCACTACTCGAAAAGGATGGGCTTTAGTATACACTGCAGCATGGATGAATCTCAATGTTATTGACAAGGGTAAGAAGTCAAGAAGGTACACACTGATTCCACTTGAAGTATAGAAACTGCAAACTGACACATAATAACAGGAGACGACAGAAGATCAGTAGTTCTATGCAGATTTGGAGAAGGAGGAGGTCCCAAAGATTAGGAGGAAAGTTTTGTGAGATAGTTATGTTTGTTATTTTCTGCTAATTATACCTTAAAACTTAAAGAAAAAAAAGGGGGGGGGGGGAAGCTATACGAAAGCTAGTGTATTAGTCAAGTTTCTATTGCTGTGAACAGATGCCATGATCAAGGCAACTCTTATAAAGGACAACATATTTAATTAGAGCTGGCTTACAAGTTCAGAGGTTCCATCCATTATCATCAAGGTGGAAGCATGGCAGCATTCAGGCAGCCATGGCACAGGAGGAACTGAGAGTTCTACATCTTGATCTGAAGGTCACTAGAAGAAGACAGGCTCCCACATGGCTAGAAGGGGGTCTCAGAGCTTATTCCCACAGTGACACACTTCCTCCAGCAAGGCCACACCTACACCAAGTGTCACTCTTTGGGCCAAGCATATTCAAACCACCACAGGCAAACATGATGCTGCTTGCCTATACTCCCAGCACTTGAGAGGGTGAGGCAGAAGATTGCCCCATATTGGAGGCCAACCAGGTCTATCTAGCAAGACTTTGTTTCCAGAAAACAATAAGGAAAAGCAAATTCCTCACCTATAAAATTGGTAAACACTCTAAACAACACAGGAAGTGATGGTATGCAAGGACTCTTGTACATGGCCAATGAAATGCAAAGCATTGCAGCTTTGGTAGAAGAGAATTTGGCAACATCTAACAAAACTACTTAAGCATTTGCCCTTGTCTCAACAGTTTTAGGACTCCACTTAAGAAATGAAATGAGCTTTAAGATTGAGTCTTCAGGAAAATGGAAGTGGAACTCATATTTTTCATAATCCAATTAGAGGGCAGGATGAAACTTAAGCAGGGCATGATGGCACAAACCTGTAATCTGAGAACTCAAGCTGAGGCAGGAGAATCTTAGTTTAATGCCTTGTCTGTGTAGAAGTATCACCTGTCAATAGAAAAGCCTGTGGCCAATGAGCTACAGCAGGATTTGAAGGGGAACATCCAGCAGGGAGAGACAGAAGTCTGAAAAGAGAGTGAGATTCACCTTGAACTCTGGAAGAGATGGGGGCGTAAACCTGAGGAGAGGTAACTAATTATGTCGAAGACATAGAATAATTTAAATGTGTCATAGTAACTAGCTAGTCAGGGAATAAACCAAAATTTATGGCCTAATAATTTATTAACAAATAATTGATCTCAGTCGTTATTTTTGGGAACAAAGTGACTAGGAGCGAAAGGCCACAGTTCCACTTGCCTTAAATGACTGCAAAGTTTCAAACCATTTATTGTCTTTTTAATATTAAAAACAACAGTTCCTTGCTGGGGGAATCTGTGCATTCATTTATGGTGGAGGTACTGGATAGCTGATTGAAGGAATGAGGAAGATCTTTGGTGTGGTCTCTGCTTGTTTTCCCAGTACTCTGTGAGTGAAGAGATAGTTCAGAGGTTAAAAGTTCATACTTTTCTTTCAGAGAACCTGAATCCCCAGCACATGTCGTAGCTCATAACTATTCCCAGGGCTATCTGATCCCTCTGTTCTCCTTGGGTACCTGTACTTGGACCCACACCCACACAGACACATACATAATTAAAAATAATGAAAATGAAAAGTTTAAACATAGCTTGTGCTATATAGGAAGAGTCTCACAAAAACCCACACATAAATGGCATTATGTTTCATACAATATAAATGAATGCTTGTTTGCTTGCTTTGAAAAATAAACCAACAAAAACACTAGCAAGAAGAGAAACAGAAGATTGACCTGCTTTATTGCACCAGGAATTTCAATTCTTAAGGTTCTGGTTGTACCCCCAAAATTTGCATTTCTAGAATGACCAAGGAGTTTGAAAACTCTAGAATGACATGGCCCACCAAAAGGCAGGATAGCAAGTGGAAAGTTGTGACTACTGAGTATCATGTCTCCATTCAGAAGGTTTGATGAGTATGCAAAGCTTTATGGGAGTGCTAGAGTGTCAGAGCAATATTGAAGGTTAGTACTTGAAACACAAGAGTCCCCTGCAGCATAACATGGTGATGTTTTCCTAGTAATCACAAATGTAAATTTCTATACTTCACTAATGAGCTAGGAATCAGAACTTCAAAAATTAAACACTGTAAAAGAAACAGCAAACCAGGTAAGTAAAAGTTGGTGCCAGGTATAATGGCACCTTGAAGAAAACAAAAAGACACATTCAGACTTGTACTGAGCAATGCTTTATCATAGCCACATGTAGCTAGTTACATTTTAATTAACTTGAAATGTAAACCTACTTCATTACACTGGTCCATCTCAGTGCTCTGTAGCCTCATGTGGCAAGTGGCTATGTTAGACCAAGCATATCAGAACAAGTTCATCTTTGGCCTGGTGGTGTGTGGACATTTGCTGCTTCCTCACACCATCTAGTGCACATTTGACACACTCAATACTCACTAAGAAGCCTGAGTTACAGGAAAAGCAATAGGTTCTCTTTGGTGTTAAATTCAAACCAGAATAATATTGGAGCCAAGTGACAACGTTTCAACATTAATTTGAGAAAGACTGGGGTGTGCTGAGCATATTTGGCTCTGCCCAGAGGCTGTTTCAGAAAAGGTAACTAAAAGTACTTGTCTTCCATGTGCAAATGTTTAGTGCTGCAATCCACCTGGGAAAGTAAGCAAAGGAACCAATGTGGCTTAGAGATACACTGTTAAATTAGATATGTATAAAGATATGCATGCATCTGTGCATACACAAAAATATCTTTATGCAAAAGATATGACAATGACTTACCCATGTCATGCACCTCAGCTCCGAGAAAGAGCCAATGTTTAGAAAAGGTCTGAAGGAAAACAAATTTTGTTTATATAGTAGCTCAAAGAAGTAACTCAGAGAATTAGGCTAAAGGAAAGAGTGGCCCAATATGCAGACACATGATATGATTAACATTATAGGAAGAGGACAGTGTTATCTCATTTATTTCTCTACTCCTGGAAAGCTTAGAACAGACCTGGTTAGGAGGAAACTAAACCTGAGATAGGGTAAGGAGATAGATGGTGGTGCCTGGAAGACAGCTACTTGTAAACTGTTGCAGAAAGTGGCCTCCTTGGGACTGGGCCTTTATAGCATTCCAAGGTCAGCAAATAGCTAGTAGAGTCCAGATTCTGTTGGTAGGGTCCTCGGATCTGCTGAAGTAAGTTTCTCTGTACTAGAAAACTTCCAGTTCAAGTAGGAAAATTATGGTTAATATTTTTCTATTTCTGGAAAAAGAAAAGGAGCCAGAGATAGGACAGGATAAAAATGGATTTCAGATTCTAAATAAAAGAACTGGAAAAGTCTGAAAGATTATTCAACAAGTGAGATGAACAGTTGATGGGAAATTTAAAAAACATGAATTTACCAAATCATGGAAGAAAATATATCTTTCTTAACTTAAAGAATGTTGTAGATTTTGAGGTAAATATCAAAGCTATAAGATGTTTCTTTGAAGAATTTGAAAATCTCTTTAGATGTCTCATGGACAAGAACAAGAAAAATGGAGCAGAAAACGATACAGTTGGGAGCTGATCAGATCTATAGCTGTGCTAAATAATGGATGGTTGTCCAAATGGAAGTTTCAGATGTACAAGGCCATATTCTTGGCCCTTGGTCTCTTCACCCTCAGCAAGTAAACTAAAACCACATAAAGACAGCATAGCAGTTCTTATTGTGATAAATCCATCCCTGGATGAGGAATAGGAAGGCTGGAATAATCCTATGGCAGAACCAGAGTAACTTGTATCTTGAACTATTCACAGTATACAGATCTAGGTGGAAGGATGGCCCGACAGCACGAGAAAGTGACGGGTTGGTAGTTGCCCCAATGCTGTGCATTCTCCCATTCAGGGACATTCCAAACTTTAATATAAAAGCACCATAGAATTAGTATCTAGGACGAAGAAAGGAATAATTAAAAGGAGTTACCACCAAAAGTACAGAAGTCCAAGTAAGGGTTGGAGAGAACAAGCTCTCATCTCAGGACCAAATCTCACTAGGGCCATTTACAAGTGAAGTCACTGCAAACCTAGAGAGGCTGGGCATCAACCGATATAAGCAAGTGGGAAGACAGGAAGGTGGAGTACGGACAGATGGACAAACTCCAGATTGCACAAAATGTCACTTTGAGTTTCCACCGAGAATTTCATGCGGTTGGGGCACATCACATTAGCACTAAATACTAATGCAAACGTAAAGGGAAGCCGTCGATCCAAGTGAAAGCTTTCACCACTTTCCACTACAGGTGGAGGTGTTTGTAAGATCGGGTCGGCCCCTCTCAGTGTGTCTCTGCAGAGCTCACTGGCCGCAACTCCCAGCTGAGAAACACAGGAGGGCGAGCTGGATGGGCCTAAAAGGCAAGGGACACCCAAGGTGCGGCAAGCTGAGCAGGAGGCGGAGCTCAGACTAACCCACCCCCTCCAGACGTTGCGTGGCAACTGACCACGCCTGCCAAGTGACTCAAAGGCACGCGCTTCCGTTGTTCCCAGGAAGTTGTGGGCTCCTGGTCCTGCCCCTAACTGAGGCGGAAGGACCCTTGTGGAGCTGGGACGCTTTACTGCTGTGCATCAGCCCATGGCTGCCTACTCCTATCGCCCAGGCCCAGGTGCTGGCCCTGGCCCTGCTGCTGGAGCTGCACTGCCAGACCAGAGCTTCCTGTGGAACGTCTTCCAGAGGTGAGGCCAGCGCTACTCAGCTCCTTCAGCCCTTGGGTCGGTCCTCAGTTCCCAGGGCCTACCCTCCCGTCCTTCCTCTCCCTACCCCTCCATCCCCCATCTCCTTCCCAGTCCTTCCTTCTCCCCTCCATCCTCGACTTCCTCTCTTCTACAATAGCACAAGGTTCGGATTCATGTTGGCAGTTACTTTGCCCAAGTCCGAAGGGCGCGAACCCGTCGCCCTACAGGGTCAGGGGTGCTTGCGTTAGAAACAGGACAAATCTTGAGTCAGAAAAACGGCATCAGTGAAAAGAGCTGGTTACTATTGCGTGTCTTCTGTCCCTGGTCGTCCTTCTGAATGACTGTCTCTCCACTGACTCGTGCCAAAGAATGACTTATTCGTCCTAGAGAATCTTTACTTATTATGAAAAACATGAGCTGGTGCAGGTGTAAATTAAGCAAACTTGAAGAGCTAAAAGAAAGCTTGAGAAGGAATAGAGAAGATGATTCAACCCTTCGTACTACTTCTGGTTGTTCCTTAGTCTCTGGCACACCTGGGGGCGTGTGACATTCCAGTTGAGCTAAGAGGAAGGTCTGGTCAGAATAACATTCCAGACCTAGTGTAGATTGATGGAAATGATGTTTTGGCTATGCTTTATTTTTCTTTTACTTTTAATCACCAACTTACCTGGTCTTTTTTTATTTTGTAGAGTTGATAAAGACAGGAGTGGAGTGATTTCAGACAATGAGCTTCAGCAAGCATTATCCAATGGTGAGTTGAAGCCTGATTCATTCACAGTAAGCAATTTCCTTCCTGAAGTTACTTTCAAGGAAGTCCTTAAGACTAAACTACCATTACCTGTATAAGGTAAAGGTGTTTCTAAGCTATTTTCTTGATTATCCTTGTTGCCTCATCAAGATCCAGAACAAATGTATGTGAGCCTCAGAAACTGCTTTCTGAGAAATGGGAGCTACAGAGTAGTCCTTCGGGAGAGTTAAGAAGGTTAACTCTATGCAACAGAGGTCCCTTACTTATCTAGAAGGCCTTTGACCTACTATCTCGTCTTAGCAACTGCTCTGAAGAGATCATCAGGGATGCTGACAAATTGTCAGGTGACATTTAGAAGTAACTGTTTAGTATTTGAAAGGCATCAAGATGGTCCTTAGGGACTTTTGTGGAAATATGTTTGCTATAAGAACTGCTAAAGCTTTTTATTTAAAAAAAAAAAAAAAGGTGCACTGAGTTGGGGCGCTGGAGAGATAGCTCAAAGGTCAAGAGCACTGACTATTCTTCCAGAGGACCTGGGTTCAATTCCCAGCACCCACATGGCAGCTCAGAACTGTGTGTAACTCCATTTCCAGAGGATGTGACACCCTCACAACAATGAACGTAAAATAAGATTATTTTTATTATAAAATAAGATTATATTATATGTTTTATTATATAATATATATATTATAAAATAAGATATTTTATATATATATAAATATAAACATTAAAACTCTGGGACCGTTTGGGAAATAGACATATGGGAGATACTGTCAGCAGGAGCTTGGGGAGATATTTGTATAATGTAAGGAACACTTGTGAGCCACCAGAATTGAGAGGATTGTGGATTTTGTATGGAGCGCTTCATGGAGTCATGTTCTCGCTGGTGTCAGTGTCATTAATCTTTTGTGGTACCATTAGAGACAGTTTTTTTTCTTTAACTTTTTAATTTAATTTTGAGATTTTATTTATTTTATTTGTATGAATGTTTGACCTGCTTGTATGTTTGTAAGTACACCAAGTGTATGCCTGCTTCCCGTGGAGGATAGAATGGGTATCTGATCCTCTGGAACTGGAATTATAAATGGTTGTAAGCCACCTTGTAGTTGCTGAGAATCAAACCTGGTTTCTGTACAACAGCAACAAGTGTCCTAGACTGGCCTTGAACTTCTATGTAGCCAAGGGTGACCCTTAAACTTCTGATCCTCCTGCCTCTAACTCCTGAGTACTTAGTGCTGGTTTACTCTGTACTAAGGATAGAGTATAGAACTACATGCATAGTGGACAAACACCCTACGAACTGAGTACATCCGTAACCCTAGAGACCTATACTGGTACAGACAAGGTAAAAAAGCACAAAGGCTTCAGGGTGAAAGGAAGTGACAACACCACAGATATCAGAACAGAAATACTGTTGTCATTTGTCACCTGCTCTATGATAGAACTACCATTTATGCTCACTGATAATCAGCTCTATTCCAAATAGTCAGAATACAGAAAATAAATAC
Organism: Mastomys natalensis; assembly: GCA_021653895.1. Classification (NCBI taxonomy): domain Eukaryota; kingdom Metazoa; phylum Chordata; class Mammalia; order Rodentia; family Muridae; genus Mastomys; species Mastomys natalensis. The sequence goes on from JAJTUV010000883.1 coordinate 97,493, forward strand.
AATTTAATCATATTAACTGAGAGATAGAGAATAAGGTGGTAAAGAGTAAATCATAAATCTGACTTTAAATTTTTAATAGCTAATGTGAAGAGAAAAATGCATCCAGTTAATATAATCTTGGTTTTTCCAAAATATAAACACAAACAAATAGTTACCAAAGCCTCTTGGGACACACAGATTATTAAACTTGAAGAACTGCACACATGGGGCCAGTTCTTATGCTCCCAGCAAGATTTTTCCCTGTTTAGCTTGGGCATCAATTTCAAAGTGATTCTGACACAAATGAGGGCTTAGTGTCCTTCAGATTCTCTCTCTCTCTCTCTCTCTCTCTCTCCCTCTCTCTCTCTCTCTCTCTCTCTCTCTCTCTCTCTCTCTCTCTCTCTCTCTTCTTCCTATCTCTCTCCTATTCATAAGGCTAGAGTTCTTATGACCTAACCACTCTGCAAGGGACCTGCCTTTTAATAGTGTTAGCCATGGCAACTAAATGCTCCTTTCAGTTTCAGAGGGAATAACTTTCAAACTTTAGTTCTCTCTGGCTTTTAGATTATAAGCTTCATAAAGAAGTTTCACACTATACTGTGCAGGGACAGTTAGCATTGAATAGTTTCATGAGTTCTCACCACCCTTCTCAGAATTGCTATGTTTATATGATTTAAACTGTTTTGACTTCTAATCAGTCTTCTAGGATTGGTTTTCTGCTTTGATTTTGGAATCAGATTAAAACTACTTAAAGAAATTTAATTAACCTGCTATCGGAAGGGAAGAGTTAAAAATAACATGGTTTCTTACTTCACTTTAGTCATCGAGTCTTAGAGACCTCTTTGTTGCTGTGTAGTTGACACCGTGCTAGGAGTGTTTATGAGTACACTGGGCCTCTGTGAGACTTAACATAGAAGAATATGGTCAGTAGGCAGGTAGAACACAGAATAGGATTTGTTTTCTCATCTCTGTGACCACAGTACCTTCTAGAAACAACTCATGGAAAGAAAAACTTGTTTTGAGTCAAAGTTTGGGTTCAATCCATCCAGAAGGGGGAGGGTTTGGTGGACAGAACCATTCACTTCCTGGCAGGCAGGGAGCCTAAAACAGGAATTCTCTGTTCCTCTAGCTTTCTTCTTCCCTTTTATTCTGTCTGGGCCCACTCCATGGAATAATGCCACATACATTCAGGGTGGGTCTTTCCCTCAAGTTAATTCTATCTGGAAATGGCCTCATGAAAAGAGATATATCTTACTAATCTCCTAGGTGTTGTTTCAAACCCCAGTCAAGTCGCAATGAAGAGCAGCTATCGTAGGATTGATTTCTCTTACTGTTATGAAATAATGTGTCGCCAACTTTTTGGTTTGTTTGTTGCTTAGTTAGGTTTTTTTTTTGTGAAGTGTAGCCCAGGCTGACTTTTGTTTAAACTTACTGCTTGGCTGAGGATGATTTTGAACTCCTAATTTCATGCTGGGATTATAGACACATGTCACTACGCTCACCTCTTTTTAGTGCTTTTAAAGTAGATTTGTCTTACTGAATATATTAGTGATTTGAGATGCATGTTTTAGTTTTACTTTGAGAACAGTCTTATTTTCTCTTTTTTTTTTTTTTTTAAATTCTTTTGAAGACGTTTTTATCAAATAGAATTGTAGTTTAGGATAAAAAAATGCTGAAGGAAATCATACCTTTATCTATGCAAGATGATTACCTGTAAAATTATTATTCAGTCACTAACAGTCCCAGAGCGTTGTCAAGATTGAAGGTGGTCTTTGGGACCTCAGCACAGTCTGATATGTGTTCTCCCCAGAAATTCACACAAGTGAAGCTCTACAGAGAAGCAGCATCCAGCCTCTGGTAATTACAAATAGGTTAAACTCGGCAGTACAGACTAGGTACTGACCAGAGTTACTCAGAGCTCGTACAGGTCAAGGCAGACAGATCTCTTGTTGTGCTAGGAAGCAGGCCCCTGCTTGCAAACTCTGTACCAGAGCAGGCCACTGAGTCTCGTGGACTAACAGTAGACCAGGCACTTAGAGCTTCTTGTAACTTAATCTTCTTTGATCTAATTGATATTATGTCACTTGTTTTCAGGTACATGGACTCCATTTAATCCAGTGACTGTGAGGTCAATCATTTGTAAGTATCCACACAGACAGCATAGGTATTTCTCCGGGAGCAACTATAATAACCTCATTCAGATACTGTGTGGCCTCTTATGTTTCATCCTCTCTGCCTCTGTAATATGTAGATATCTTCACTTATCCATTAATTTAAGCTTACATCTTAGTTCATTCTCTCCATTTCTGATTCTAGGTTATAAATCCATAAAATCTCCACGTTACAGTTTCTTTAAGCCTTGTTCTGTTATTTTGGTAGTATCTTTTTAAATTCATGTTTGTGATTCTTTTATTTAAATATTATATGTAATAGTCTTTTCAACTTTAAAAAACACTTTTACTTAAGAATTACCTATGTTATTTGCATCTGAGATTTCAAAGTCTGTAAGAAGGCAGCCTGCATGTAATAATTCTTCCTGCTGAATTTCATGCATGTAACTGATTACTTTCATGTTTTAGTCATTTTATTTGTTTTGTGAGCTAATATTTGGTTGAATTTAATATTCATGTACCAAGGTCTGAGCTGGAGCTGGAGGTAGGCTCTCCAGGAAGGATTTCCATCATTTCTTTGTTACTGAGATGTGGGTCGTCAGTTTTGGTTCACCTGTTGTTAGTCACTTTTCCATTGCTATGATAAAACACCATGACTAAGGTGAAGAAAGACACTATTTGGGCTTACGTATCAGAGGTCCAGGTTAGAGTCCATGGTAGTTGGAAGTCTGGCAATAGGCAGCAGACCTGGTGGCTTGAACAGGAAACTTAAGCGCTCACATCTTGAACTGTAAGCCCAAAGCAGAAAGCGAGAGAGTGAAAGAGCACTTTGAAACTTCAAAGCCTGCCCTCACCGACCTATGTCATGCAGCAAAGCCACACTTCTTAAACCTTCTCTGGCCAGCACGTTAAAACAAGTATTTCTTGACCCACGAGAACTCCTCTTAGCCTCCCTCTAGAGGTGAGATACCTAGGCATAAAAAGGTTTACTCTGGCTCAGGACTTTGAGCTAGGAAGTGGGGCCTTAACCTTTGCACTCCATTTTCCTTCTGATAAAATGAGAGTACTCTTAGTGTTTCCGTTTTTCAGAGCATGTTCTATCATAACTGTCTACCTTCTACACAGTGGTGAATGTGTGTTCTGGTGGTCATTACTTAGGGACTAGTATTAGATGACTGTCCTCCACATTTCCCTCCACCCTAGGTAGGGTAAGTAGGCTTTTAGGAATCCAGTAATATGTTCAACAGACTAACCTTTACTAACAGCTGACTCCATGCTAGCACCTGAAAGTCTTCGAGGTGGCATGAAACTGTCACCGAAGTCCTGTGGTTGGTTGTCTTTTGCTGTTGAACATGCAAACCTTATGTGTGTGCGCTGTCTCTCTTCATCTCAGCTATGTTTGACCGAGAAAACAAGGCTGGTGTGAACTTCAGTGAATTCACAGGTGTGTGGAAGTATATCACAGACTGGCAGAATGTCTTCCGGACCTACGACAGGGACAACTCTGGGATGATTGACAAGAACGAGCTCAAACAAGCACTCTCAGGTTTTGGTAATTCACTTGTCTTGATTGTATAGCATATTTCATTTTGGAATATAGGAGTCCCTCAAGCTTTGTTTTACTATGTTCCATTTATTGATTCTTTTAACCCAGTCCATGTGAAATTTCTGTTTATGTTATACAGGTTCATATTTTGATTCTCTTTTTGTCATGAAGATTTATATGTGACATGGAGTCTTTCACACAGTGTTTCATCCAAAATGAGATAAGGGCTATGCAAATCATCTACTTTTTGTGAAATGAGATGGTGTCATGAGCAAAATTGAGAATGTGGCTTCTGGAACAATTTAAAGTAGAAAAACGAAAACGTAATTGTGTGTGGTAGTTGGCAGCACATATCTAGTGGTTTGTCAAATTGCACAAACACAGTGATAGAATAACAATAAGACGTAATTCTGTAAATAATAAAATGTAATAGTCCATCCAAATTTTGCTTCAGTGGGAAATTAGAAAGCGTGTGTGCCCATTCTCAAATGCATTTAGTACGTGTGTGTTTGGTGTGGGCTTAGGCATGCAAAGTGTGCTGTGTTTCTCACAAGTATTCATAGTACCTGTCCAGAGCGTAATTAGAGGCTCCCAGAACTAGCCTTAAGTCTGAAAGAAAAGTGGGAATCTTTAACTACAAAGGAATCACTGAAATGTTTGCAGCACATCTATAACTGGTAATGGTTACACCAAGATTCGAATTTAGAACACTCTCATATAGCACTCAGTCCTTTTTCCCTTACAAAACCCTTTTGTGCTTTATTTCTTAAAAGGTTCGAATAGATGTCTTCCAGAAAAATTTTATTAGAAAGTGAATTATAATCTAATGTATTGTGAATATCTTGAGTTTTACTTTCTTAAAGTAGGTTGTTTCCTACTAATATGGCTTCTGTAATTCTGCTATTTCTCCTTCCAGCATGACAGTGACCACGCCTTTTCCTCTGTCCTCTCCCTTCTTGGTTTGTTGTTAGGCCCAGTAAGAAGCGCCATGGTTTTTCCCATTTGCCCTTTTATAGGCATTACCTTTAACTGTCCAGGAAAAGGAAGTGTTTTTCTGTTTGCATATTAATTTGGAATATTTCGGTGGCATCTATTAGGAAGTTGGCTGTAAAAGTAAAAGTTCCTATTCTGACTTCCAAAAGGGTTGTTGCTTTTGGGTAAACAGGAGCTTAGTAGAGAATAAGAGCATCGGTGATGTTTCAGGCTAACCCAGTGGTACCTATGACTCATTTCACAAGGTTAATGGTTTTTTAATACTAATAATGCTTTGCCTGAGTTAGGATCAGGCAAGACCCACACACAGCCTTTCTCAGGCCATTTACTGGTTGGGGGAACACAGATTGATACCATGCAAATTATTCCTGTATCCACTGGGAGTCATTGATTTTAATCAGATCGTGACTGCATTGGGACTCCTCCGGAAGCACGGGGGTATGTTGCTTCTGGTAGTAGAACTTTTAGCTGTCTAGGTGCGCACTGCCCATAGATCAGTGGCCTGGACTAGTGGTGCCATGGAATCATTTTTCTGGTAGTATCATACCTCTAATTAGTTTTTTGGTAGAAAAGGACTTTGCCTCTCACCAAAGGCTGTTGGCTATTGGAAGTAGACACAGATATTTCCATTTCTGGTGAGATTCTCACCTCTAGGATTACAGAAGAATATCCCTGGCAGAGTTGGAGAGTAGATATGTCTTTGTATTACCTTCAGCCCTCTTCTCAGGGCATTCCACCTGGTCTATCTTTCCTGAGATGATCAAGACTGACTCTAAGACATTTCCCTGGTTGAAAATTAGGATCTGATCTTGCTACTTGTGCAAGAGTGAGAGGCCTTCAGGTGGCCTTATCCTATTAGATGATACAAATTGGGCTGTAATCTTGCAAATATGTATCTCACTAGTCAGTCCTAACTAGGCCACAGGGCTGAGCACAAGGCTTTTGTCTCTAAGGCAGTGTTGTTCTTGTGTGCCCTTGTATTGAAGGAGCACTGTGGAGGTCAGTTTGCTGCCAATTTTTGGCCCCTCTAGGGAGCATTCTTTTGTGGTTTACTTCTTTGTAGTTTACTTTGCTAGTTTGTCTATCTTTTGCTTTGAATTACCTATAAGAGTGCCAGTGGTCAGAGAAATTGCAAATTGGTTCTAGCAGAATGGGATTGCTTCCATGTACAGACAGGAAATCTTATATATTTGTTCTCATTTCATCTGTCCTTTCTTATCCTGGCAGGAGACCAGCAGTGCCTGTCTTGCTCTGTCTACACCTGAGCCTGAAGCACTATTCTTGGAGAGTCAGGGCTTAGCAGGGCCACTTACCTCACATGTTAGTTGTAAGTGAGGCATGATAGCTGTTCCCTACGTACTATCTCTTTCAGACTTCAACTGAGGGTCCTATCTTCTGTTTGATTTGTAAGGAAGGGGGCTCCTGTAGCAATATTGATGTCACATATTTGTGTAGGGTTCCTGAGTATAGGTTCTCGTCTTCTAACAATTGCTCTGGAAGGTGCTGTGAACATGTTTTTGTGTTTGAACATTTATCAGTGTAATGATTAAGTTTCATATAGTAATTAACTGTGAGATTCAGACAATAGGTGTACAAATACCTATTCCACCAAGACTGAAAACCAGTAAAAACATTTTGTCACCTGGATTTTGTCTCCTGAATTAATAAGGTTACCACGGTCACACAGGTGGTAAGGAAAGGAAGCAGATGAGGGGTGCTCTCCTTTAACGTGGCCTCTGGTGATGTTTGTATATCTGGTGTGTCCACACATCTTCATCCCATCATCCCCTGCTGAAGACCTTTCAAAGACACTCAGTAAATTAGAAATGGACTCATAATACCCAGTGGTCTGTCACTGATCATGAACTTCATGAGACTAATTAGCTGCACACTCAGAGACTTAGAGTCATAATGTCTAGTGACACTGTATTGATTCTAATCTTGATGAAACTGGTTAGCTGTATTTTCAGAACCCTGACCCAAAAGAAATAATTTGTTTATATTGAGACACATGTAACTAAAACCTTTAGTGACATTTTAGCTTTCAGAGCATTGTGTAATGATGAGAGACCAAGGGCAGCAAGTTACTGAGAACACTCATATCCAGATAAGTTGACAGAGGTGTCTCTACTAGGTTCACGATTACCAGGCCTAACTGCCTTGTATGTTTTACCTTGGCACAAGCAGAATGAGTACAGTTAGCTAACATAAGCCAGTGAGCTCATAAGAAGCAGACAGTAAGAGGACTTGCAAGTTGTTACTGGTGTTTACAATCACTTCACAGTTCTGACAACATATTTATTTCAGAATCTTGTATTTAGGTAGCATACTTAGTTACCAGAATGCCTTTCAATACATTTTTACCTTTTTTCTCCTCTTATTCACACCTAAGTATTGTTGATATAAGACCCAGGAGTCTTAGAAAGGAAAGTTTAAGGCAGTGATTCATACTTTAATCTTCCTCTCCTAGTCGGTCTCTAATCTGATTCTAATCTTTCCTCTCCCAGGCTACCGGCTCTCTGATCAGTTCCATGACATCCTCATCCGAAAATTCGACAGGCAAGGACGAGGGCAGATCGCGTTTGATGACTTTATCCAGGGTTGCATCGTCTTGCAGGTGACCAAGCAGCTTCATGTGGGTTTACTGTGACATGCAGAGGTGGGAGTTGGGGGTTGGGGCACAAATGGAGTAACCATCAGCCATCCTCGAGTGAGTACTTAACTTCCCTTCTGTCTAAGTTTTGATGCTAGCAAAACTTTTTATTTTAAATCCTTGGAACTAAGATCAAGTGCCTAATAGTGATCTTTCAGAATTTGTTCCTTAAGATAATAATGACCTAGAATATGCCGGTTCCCTATTGATGTCACAGCTCTTACGACCTTTTTAGCATAAGACATTGCATTTTTATGATAAAGCTGGTATGGTGAATCTTGATGCCAGTCATATGTAAGTCTAGCAATATGTATAGTACATAATCCTTGATAATAATTGAAATACTATACGTTTTATTTTGGGAAACAAGGTCTTATACCTCTGGCTGGCCTTAAATTCACTATGTAGCCTATGCTGGCTTTGAACTCACCCTTCAAAATAATGGAATTATAGCTGTGTACCATATGCTTTACTTTTTTATCACTACTGTAAATATACGTTCTGATATAAAACAAACAAAATACAATGTACTAGAAAGAGCATGCATTGTTACACCAGTATCAGCTGCCTGTATCTCATTCTCACTGTGATCCTTGATTATGCCAAGCAGTCATACCAAGCATTGGATGACCTGTGCTCTCTAAACATGTTAAGGGTATATAGACAGCCACTATTGCCCAGTGCATGTTCCTGTCAAAGAAGTAGGCCCTACTGTTATTTTTAGATAGAGATCCAACTAGGTTTAAGCTTTGGAAATCTTAAAGTTTTTGCTATGGAACTTTCAAACAAATGCAACAATTAGGGTAACAGTATAATGCCCAGACTTAACAGTTGTTAGCTCACAGTGGCCTGTATGAGACTTTCATGCTCCAGCCCTTTTCCTGAAATAGATTCAGTACATAGAAAGCAAATGTTTTCTCCATTACTACTTCAGTAGAACCCTTCTCTAAGAGGAAGTTCTTAGATATTGATTCTAGGCTAAGGTTACTTTCGTTGGTTGCAGAACCATTGAGAGATATGGACAGCATTAAATTTTGAGATATAATGTAGAATTTTGAAAAATATTCTTAGAGTGTTCTAATTCAAAGAAAGTCAATAAAAGTGCATCTCCTCTGGTTTGACTGTTAATTACAATGCTCCATGATTCCTTGACAAATGAACCTGGGAGGCTAGGGAGATGAGTTAGCAGTAAAGCACTAGCTGTTATTCTAGATAATCCAGGTTTGATTCCCAGCACCAACATGGCAGCTAACAACCATCTGTAACTCCGGGCCCGGAGGATCCAATGCCCACTTCTTGCCTTCACTAGCAATGAATGTACATGGTGTGCAGAAATTCTGGCAAAACATTCAAACACATAAAATAAAAATAAATCTTCAAAAACAACAACAAAAAAGTCATTCAGAGCCTGGTATGGAATAAGACTATAATCCTAGCTCCCAGGACCAGAAGCAATAAAGTTCATGAGCAAGCCGGGCTACATAACAGTACTTTGCTTTTAAAAAAAAAATTCTTGGCATGTCGCCCGTGTTTTTATGTTATTGGAGAATTGGTTCATCAGTATTTATTCAAGCTTCAAGTTTCTGAAAGAGACTACGTCTGTCACTATTCAAGAGTTCCCATGAGGTTAGGGATGGTTACAGTGTTCTCTGAACACTTCAAAAAGAGATGGATACAAAATCTTATAGACTATGTCTGAATTATTATCAAGTTAAGAGTTCTTGTTTGTAAGTAAAGTTCTAATCCTTACATTTCTGTTGAATATGCAAAGATTTGAGAGTTTTATCAGACTCCTGAATAACCTAATCAAGTTCAGAAGAAGCTCTTCATTCCCTATACCCTGTATTCTGTTGGTATTGTGTCCTGTGAGATGGGGTGGACAGCCAGTTTCTTGGATCACTTTTACCTCTGGAGAATTACGGAAAGTCCTAGAAAGGTGGAGAATCTTAAAGAGAAAGCTGTAGGCTATAGGTAAAGGTTTCTTAGAAATATGGTTTTGGTTTTTTCAGTTATTCCCTAAAAAAGCCCAGCCTAGCTTTAATTTTTTCCCCATGTAGCTGAGGGTGGCCTTGAACTCCTGGTCTTTCCACCTTCAAGTTCTAGGATTACAGGCTTGAAACAGCAGTCTCGGCAACTCATCATTTTTTTTGTTTTGTTTTATGGTGCCCAACACATGGGCACCATAATATCTGCCTTTTTAGCAGATATTTTAGATCCAGATTGTAGTGTCTGTGTGTACCACTGATCAACACATAGTTCTGTGGCCACATGACAGTAGTTTGTTTTATGCTAATAGTGTCTTGTGGAGGGTGGGGAGGATTTAGACAGGCTCTTACTATGTAGCCTAGGATGGTTTTGCCTCAGCCTCCTGAGTGCTGAGATTCAGGTGTGTGCCACCACACCCAACCTCTATGCTAGCACTTTTTCTTAAAAACCACTCATGTCTGAAGTAGGAGGTAGACCACACACTCTTGATGCTTACTTGATGTGCTGGGGCTGTTGTTTTCTGTTAACACATGAAATTCCCTTGTGTCTTTTTTTTTTTTTAAATACTGAGAGCATATTATGGACTTAATAAGTTTATCTAAAACTGGCATGCATGTAACCTTGTCTTACAAAATATGAGGGAATCTGGACGTGGCAGGACCATGCCTTTCATCATCAAAACTCCGGAGGTAGAGGCAGGTAGATCTCTATGACTTCAAGGCCAGCCTGGTCTACAGACCCAGTCCTGGGCCAGGGTTCCACAGTGGGTCCCTGTCTCAAAAACATAAAACAAACAACAAAATAAATGGAATGGAATGGTCTTGCTCTTCAACTTCTCACCTGTCTGGATCCAAAGTCTGCTGGAGTGGGGGTGGACTATAGAGGCTGATCCCTGCATGATGCTCACATACTGCATGAAGTTGGCATTTCCTCCACTGGGCCCTTCTGGACTATAGTCAAGATACAAACTGTAGTGTCTCTGTCCTGAGCCACCCACACCAGGTCCAGGGCCTATGTGGTATAAGGTTGGCTAGACCTGCCGGATATTTTGTTGCCTATAGAGACATTTGTTGCTTATAAAGTTGCTGACCAAAGGTACTCAAGAGTACCCAACCTGTGCTTTCCTGTGTGAATACCATTTTCAGTATGTGAATACCATTTTCAGTATCCCTGTAGACGATTCGGGAAATGCATGTGCTTCTGAGATTGGTTGCTCAAGATGTCTTTCACTAAGTATACTGTTCTGTACAGTAAATTCTCAATATCTCTGTTTCTCCAGAGGTTAACAGACATATTCAGACGCTATGACACGGATCAGGATGGCTGGATTCAGGTGTCTTATGAGCAGTATCTCTCCATGGTCTTCAGCATTGTATAACCAGGCCTTGTGAACAGCAAGCACGGCATGCAAAAGACTGAAGATGCCAAATCCCTTACCTGTGATAGAACAGGGCAGAGCTGCAGTGAGATGCTGTCCTTCCCATTGGCTGTATAGTTAATACTTGGGGACCTGACTGTACATATGTGAATAAGCTGGTCAGTGATTCTATAGTGGCAATCTAGCTACATTGTTATAATACAAACCTCGGGTTTGCTGACTAATTGTGCCATGAGGTGAGACCTAATAATGGTTCAGGATTCTGCTCTCAAAACTATCATGTTCTTTTCTAGATGCCTCTAATTCTGTAGTTGCAATGCTTTTATTAGCCAATAAAATTTTAAAATAATATGGAACTTGCACAGAAGGCTTTTCATGTGCCTTACTTTTTAAAAAAAAATTTATTCATTGGAATATGTAACATAAGCAATAAAGTAATGATACAGACTGGTTGCCTAGTTTTGGCTGGTTTTTTTGCTTTGCTTTTTGTTTTGTTTTGTTTTAACCAAACAGGTGGAAGAAGTGTACCCTTTGTTACTACTCTACTTGCTGTGTGAACACTGGCGAGTGGGGACTAAAAATGAGGCAGACTAAAGTCTCTTGCAATAACTTACTTTATTTAGAGCATCAGAAAATTTATATTCGGGTTTAAGAAGAATCACATGAGTAAGATGTTCAATTACAAAGACAAGCCACCTTGTCAGGCATCAGTGGGAGAGGAGGCCCTTGGTCCCATGAAGGCTGGATGCCCCAATGTGGGGGAATGCGAAGGCAAGGGAGGGAGGAGTGGGTGGGTGGGTGGGGGCACACCTTCATAGAAGCAGGAGGAGGGGAGATGGGATAGGGGTTTCTGTGGGGGAGGAACAGGGAAAGGGGTCAACATATGAAATGTACATAAATAAAATATTCAATAAAAAAAAAAAGAAAAAAAAACAACAACAAAGACAAGCCACATGTGGCAAAAACATGTGTTTTCCATAAAGGCATATGAATAACAACAGCTGCAGTAAACTCACTCCTGTCTGTCATACCTGGGAGGAGCACAAAAACACAATTTGGGACCAATTCTGTGTATTGAAGAAACAGGTCATGTAATGTAAGCAATAAAGGAATGATACAGACTGGTTGCCTAGTTTTGGCTGTTTTGGGATTTTTTTTTTTTTTTTTTTTTTTAACCAAACAGGTGGAAGAAATGAACCCTTTGTTGCAACTTAGTTTTTGTGTGAACATGGGAGAGTTTTGTTTTCTGACAAGCACTCAGAATTCTTACACGACTCCACTTTTGGACTGTCTTCTGATACTCTTGTTCTTGAAGTCACTCTCTCATGTGTACTTTCCTATGTAAAATTCTGTCCAACAGATAAGCAGGACAGAAGGACAGCTAAACAGATAACCATGTTTCAGCTCTGGGGATAGGAATCCCTTCCTGCCTCCTGCTTGTCAAGTTGAAAGAAGTAGGTTATGAATTAGGAGGGGCAGAGTATGAGGACAATTGGGTAGGTGTCAGGGATCCATTAAGGTCCTCTTATGGCCAAGGTTGTCACTGAGGGTTTGTTTTCTGTGGTTTCTGGTTGATGTGATCAGAAGGAAAGGACTATATTCTGTGGGGTCGGAGTTGCCTCGTGTGCATTGACATTGTGAACCCATTGGTCATGGGTGTCTCTGGGTGTGCTCTGAGGATTCATCCATGTCAGTCATCTACCAGACATCAACTCACTAGCAGATGACCCTATTCCAGTGAGGCCAACCAATTACAATGAAGTTTATAAATTCAGTGGTATATGATGCCCCCATCTGCGTAAAGGCTACCTGGACTCATCCATTTATAGCCACCGATCATCTCTGCTTCCTCCCAGCCCTATCTGCTGCCATGCTCCTCCAGCCTCAGTCTGCAGGACTTCAGTGTTTGTCCTTCCTGTGCTCACTTTGTTTATGCATACATACACACACCAAATGAGTATCATTGCACATTGAGCCTTTTAATGGCATACCTTAGTGCCTGTGCTGCATTCTTGAATACTGTCACACTTGTACTGTGTACCTGCACCGAGCTGGAGAGATGGCTCAGAGGTTAAGAACACTGACTGCTCTTGCAAAGGTTCTGAGTTCAATTTGCAGCAACCACATAGTGACTCACAACCATCTGTAATGGGATCTGATGCCTCTTCTGGTGTGTCTGAAGACAGCTACAGTGTACTCATATACATAAAAATAAATAAATCTTAAGAAAAAAAAAAGTACCTGCACCAGCAATACACCTTAGAACCTACTCCATAGTCCTGAGTATTCCCACACCATACAGTTGACTGAGTACCTGCACTGGATGAGACCCACCATGCACACCTGAGGAACTTCTGTACACATCTGAGTACTTGCAAAATCACACAACATACTACCTGCTTTGTATAAGTACTTGTACTGCACACCTCAAAACCTGCCCCAAACTTGCACTACACTCTTGAGCTTCTACATCACCTATCTGAATATATTCACTACATGCCTGAGAACTGGCACTTCCCACCTGGGTACCTGCTCCATGTGCTTGAGTGTCTGCACTTCACATGAGAATGAAGTGCCTTGATTGTACATGTGAGAGCTTGTGCCACACTCACTCCTGGGAGTGTGCCACATCCAAGAATGAAGTACCTGTGCCACATATCTGGGTGTGGCTGTGCCATAACCCCAAGTGGAGTACATGCCAGGGCACAGTGCTCTCGTTAGGAAGGCCTAGGCTTGGATTCTTGACCTCAACTGGATGTGATTTGGTTGGGTTGCTTCGGAAATTGAAAATGTCCTGGAGTCAGGGTTCCAACGAGGGAGGCAGAGTGATACAGTGGGCTGTTTGTGGAGTGGGAACTTTGTTGTTCTCTCAAAGGCCAGGGAAGGTGGTGGCTCATGGGGTGTAGAAGGGTCACTGACAAGGCAGGTGCCCACATTAAGCGAAGCGGTGCTCTGAGCGTCCAGTACACCAAACTGCCCAGAACAGACCCCTGCCCTTCAGTAGAGAAAGCTAGGAAGCCTACCTTCAGAAAACCATTGAGCAGAAGGATGTTTACACTGTGCTCAGCCTGGCCACATGAGGGCAGTGCAGTCACATCAGAAACAGGCTCTGCCCATCCTCTCAGGGTATTTGCAGAAGCAACAGAAGGCCTAGGGGTTAGCTAAAGGGAAGGGAGGGTGTCTGGAGTTTCTTGTAGTTTGTGTCCTTTGCTGTTTCCTTTTTTTGTGGTTCATTCAGAACTGGTTGTTAGCATGTAGTGAATAGATAGGAAAGTATGACTGAGGAGCTGGGCCTGGTGTGAACAATGCCTTGCTAAGGAGGAGGCAGCCATAGGAAGGAGAGACCAGGAAATCCACCCTCCCCCATGCTGACTCATCATATAAACAGTATACACAAGATGAAACACTTCACAACTTTGTGTGGTAAGAAACTGGTTGAGACCCTGAATGTGTCACCCAGATTCAAACTTCAGAGGATCCTACATGAAAAAAAAAATGGTTAAGGTTGTCTATCCCTTCAGATGACAGAGACCACTGTGGTGACAAGAAGATCTTGGCCTTAAACTATAACCATTTTTACTAACAGCAGGAAGTGTGTCTTTCTCTCCCCCTCTACTCTATTGTATGGATGGGGTATACCATCATGTTTTCAAGAACAAACTGGCTCCTGGTTCGTGTCCTACAAGAAGAAATTTCTTTTAAATGCTATACCCATGACCTCTGGAAAGTTGCTTGTCCCTTTCTCTTCCCAGCAATTTACTAAAAGATCTCCCCCTTCTGTCAGGGACAGTCTGTTTTCCCTCTAGCAATGCTGTCTCCATTTTCTTGAGAAGATTCTGATGGAGCTTTACCTTGAGGTTAGGGAGATGGCTCAGTGAGTAAAGTGCAAGCTGTGTAAGCATGAGGACCTGAACTGAGATTCCCAACATCCACATAAAGAGCTGTATGTGGTGATCCAAGACTGTTCCCCCGCACCCCGTGATGGACAAGCACAGGCTGGGATTCGAACTCAGGAGAGAGGGCTGCCTCGGACTCCAGAGTGGGGCAACTGCAGCCGGTCGCCACCGCTGGACGGGCTGATGCAGGACTCTTAATGCTGAAAAAACCAGGGAGATCCCTAAGGCTCACTGAGCATCGAGTAAAGCCAACCAATGAGATTCAGGAGCATTGAGAGATGGTATAAAATGAAGACCAACTTCTGGTCTTCACATGCACACACATAGGCACACATCCCCACACACTATATGTACACCCATACACACCACACAAACTTAAGCACCCCTAGTCAGGTAGAGACTCACCTGCACCTATACATGTGAGCAGGTACTATGGGAAACAAGTGGGTTCAGGATAGGGAATGTGGAGGTATTTCTCCAAGGAGAATGGGGCCTCCAGGTTAATGAGTATGGGATTTGTTCTAAGTGCTGTGGGATCGGTACTCAGGATGCCTCTGTCATAGTTCTCTTTTGTGGCTCCACATCTTCAGACAACCCAAGCAACATAGGATTCCCTGCCACCCTAGAAGGAGCTAGGAGTGGGGCTTCCTGTTACAATCTCTTATCTTTCAACAACCTGACATGTGCTGGTTAAGGGCCCAGTGCCATATTACTAGGCGTCATATTCCCAATTTGAATGCACCTTATGCCTGAGTGTGCTGGGGAAAAAGCAATAGAATTTGATGGACATCTGATTCTCCATCAGAAGCTTCAGGAAGCTGCCATTATGTCTCTAACAATTGGAACATCCATAATAAAACAAGGCAACCCAGTTAGGGAAACAAATTTTACAGACAAGCAACAGCTTTAGGGACAGCCCCTGCTCCATTGTTGGGGGACCCACATGAAGACTGAGTTGTACCTTTGCTACATATGTGCTGAGGGCCTTAGGCCAGCCTGTGGCCTATGCTCTTTGGTTCATGACTCAGTCTCTGAGAGCCTCCAAGGGTCCAGGTTAGTTGACTCTGTTGGTCTTCCTGTGGAGTTCCTATCTGCTTCAGGGCCTTTAATCCTTCCCCTAACTTTTCCATAAGACTCACTGAACCTGTCCAATGTTAGGCTGTGGGCCTGTGCATCTGTTTCAGTCAGCTCCTGGGTGGGGCCTCTCAGAGGACAGTTTGCTAGGCTCCTGTCTGCAAGCATAACACAATATCATTTAATAGTATCAGGGACTGGTGCTTGCCCATGGGATAAGTCTATGTTGGGACAGTTATTGGTTGGCCATTCCCTCAGACTCTGCTCCATTTTTGTCCACAAAGTTTTTGTAAGCAGGACAAATTCCAGGTTGAAAGTTTTGTGGGTGGATTGGTGCCCTTATCCTTCCAATGGAGGTCCTGCCTGGTTACAGGAGGTGGCCTCTTCAGATTCCATATCCCCACTGCTATGCATCTCAGCTAAGGTCACCTGCATTGACTACTGGAAACCACCCCCATCCCAGGTGTCTGGCATGTCCTAGAGATGTCTCCCATGCCCCACCACCCCCACCTACTACAGATTTCCATCCATTCTCCTGTCCCTTTGGCCCTTCTCGAATGTATCTCCCCACACCTGATCCTAACCCCTCCATTCCCCTCTCCATCCCCTCTCATCCAGTTCCCTCTCTCCATCTGCAGCTTATGGTTATTTTATCCCCCTTCTAAGTGAGATTCAAGCATCCTTGCATGGGCCTTCCTTCTTGTTTAGCTTCTTTGAGTCTGTGGATATCGTGGATATCTGTACTTTATGACTAATATCTACATCTACTTATAAGTGAGTACATACCATATATGTCCTTTTGGGTCTGGGTTACCTTACTCAGGATGATATTTCTTAGTTCCACATAAGATGGATTCTTAGGACCCCTTGTGGGTAATTATGTACTACTCCATATTGTTTAGTCTCAACACCTTTAACTATGGTGCAAGTCTCACTGACACCCACTATCTTTCTAAGTTGGCAAAGTTTAGCATATACTTGTAGAAGAGGTAATTTGGGAACTGAAGAGACACCTTAAAACCCTTTTAATCTATAATTTTTATCTCAGAGAGATTGACTAAGATAGTGATCCTTGAAACAGAATCATCTCTAGAGTCACAGAATAGGAAGTAGCTGTAGATATAGAAAAATATCTGAGAGGAATGGGCTAAAAAATGGTATTTTTCTCCCAGAACTCAATGAGGGACTGTTTAGATGGGCCAACAGAGTGCCCAGCACAGCTTATAGAAAATTCTCACACTAGGGCACTTCGATCCCAGGGTTGGAAAACTCCCAAGGCTTCCAAGAGGTCACAGGAGACCAAGACTTGGAACAGCTGTATCTTCCCAGCATTGACACCACATCTATTATAAGGTCTATGCAAAGAGATTGTTTTCTACCCTGGGCCCTGTCTTTGCCAACAGGTGGTCAGATGAACCATAGACTTTCCTGTTACTTCTTTACTTACATAACCTCTAGAGGTATACACAGAAAATTCAGTGAGAAAAACCAGAAAAGAAAACCTATGATTCAGATGACAGAGCAGCTGAGAGGTTGATAGCTAAGAATCAGGGTGAGCATTGAGGAAATGCTCTCTCCATGGGGTGAGATAGGACACTGTCATGGTGGATCATGGAGATTCACTGAGAACACTTGGAGAGCTTGAGATTGAGAGAAAAGGTGACTCAGAAAAAAGCAAAAGTCACTGCTTAGTCTGCAGTGCCTGTAAAAGGAACAATCATGAAACATCGTACTTCCAACATGCCTTCAACTTGGCTTTCCCTCACTGTGTTGTGCCTACAATATCAGTAGTCAGCTTTGAGTGAAGTACATAGGTTCTGCCCTGGAAGCTAAGTCCATAAGGTTCTGCTAGGGAGCTTTTACACTAAGTAGTTAAGACAGAAGTTTGTGAAGGGAAACATCCAGCCTTGGAAACAGCATTCTAAGAAAACAAGAGGAAGGTAGAAGTTCCAAGAGCCAGGTAATGCCAGTGGTCAGGGTGGAAGTCATGTCAAAAGCATGCTAAAGTAGATGGTTATCAGAAGTCATGTTGGAGTGGGGTGTCAGACCATACTGGAGTAGGGGCGTGCTTGACATCTTTGCTATACCAGAAAACTACTCCTGAATAAGGGCCCGTGTCTCATCTGGTATCTGTTATGTGGATGAGCAAGATGTGGTATCTATCAATCAGGTATGGAGTCCTCCTTCTTCACATGGATTATAACACTAGTATATAGGGACAGGGCTGCAGCTCATGGCTTGGATTCAGCTCACAGGAATGGATCTTAAGATTAGGGCAAATGGTTAGGGTTGCCAGAGGTAGCCATATAGCTAGTCCCCCAGATCTAGTTGAGCTCTGCAGAGGTGTGGGGGTTCTCAGAGCAGAGTTATTGGGACAGGATGTGTGGGGCAGTGGGCTGTGGGAAGCAGCTGGGTGCCTGGTTGAGCAAGTCTTGAACCCCAGACCTTTATCAGGACAGCAGGTGTTCGGCGCTGCTCCCAGGCCCTGGTTCTTCTCATTCAGCTTCTGCCCTCCACAGCCCCTCCCAAAGGGAGGTCTATGACCATCAGTCACAAGGAGCAGTGCCTCAGGCTCTCCCACATGTAGATTAGGTATCTCTAAGCTCTCAGTCCAAGCCAACAGGCATTATCTGCCAGACCCTAACCCACATGCAGATGAGGTATCTCTAAGCTCTCTGACCAAGCCAATAGGCGTTATCTGCTGTCAGACCCTAATCCACTCTGAAACTGTATATAAGGGCTCTATTCAGGAGAAGTAAAAGTGTGTGTTCGAGAATCATCCTGGTGTCCAAGAGTTTCTGTCTCAAGAACTGTAACACTAGGGGAGAGATCCGCTCTCCCGGAACCCTTCTGGGGCACCAAGCTGCTTCCTTGCCTGCTAGCCGGCTTCTATCGGCCCAGCCTGGCCGGCTCAGCGAGGAGAGACAGGTGCAGCACCTGGGAGTGACCGAGCTGTGACAGCGGGAGACTCGAGCAGAGGCAGCAGCGGGGCAGGCAATCTCTTCTCCTGCTTGCACTCGTACTCTTTGGCCCAGACCTCTCACACCAGGCTGGGCTGAAGACCAACGGACAGTGGAGACGCGGGCAGAGGAGGTCGTGGGACACCCTCCAGAACCGAGTTCCCACAAGGATGTGTTTCTGACTCACTTGACCCCTTTCATCAGATAGAGTGAGGGCTCTTCTAATTCCCATGGGCATCACAGACCTTAAGAATTTTAGTAGTTTCTGTTCCCGTTCTACTTATAAGTGAGTACATACCATATATGTCCTTTTGGGTCTGGTTACCTTACTCAGGATGATATTTCTCTAGTTCCACATAAGATGGATTCTTAGGACCCCCTTGTGGGTAATTATGTACTACTCCATATTGTTTAGTCTCAACACCTTTAACTATGGTGCAAGTCTCACTGACACCCACTATCTTTCTAAGTTGGCAAAGTTTAGCATATACTTGTAGAAGAGGTAATTTGGGAACTGAAGAGACACCTTAAAACCCTTTTAATCTATAATTTTTATCTCAGAGAGATTGACTAAGATAGTGATCCTTGAAACAGAATCATCTCTAGAGTCACAGAATAGGAAGTAGCTGTAGATATAGAAAAATATCTGAGAGGAATGGGCTAAAAAATGGTATTTTTCTCCCAGAACTCAATGAGGGACTGGTTTAGATGGGCCAACAGAGTGCCCAGCACAGCTTATAGAAAATTCTCACACTAGGGCACTTCGATCCCCAGGGTTGGAAAACTCCCAAGGCTTCCAAGAGGTCACAGGAGACCAAGACTTGGAACAGCTGTATCTTCCCAGCATTGACACCACATCTATTATAAGGTCTATGCAAAGAGATTGTTTTCTACCCTGGGCCCTGTCTTTGCCAACAGGTGGTCAGATGAACCATAGACTTTCCTGTTACTTCTTTACTTACATAACCTCTAGAGGGTATACACCAGAAAAATTCAGTGAGAAAAACCAGAAAAAGAAAACCCTATGATTCAGATGACAGAGCAGCTGGAGAGGTTTGATAGCTAAGAATCAGGGTGAGCATTGAAGGGAAATGCTCTCTCCAATGGGGTGAGACTAGGACACTGTCCATGGTGGATCATGGAGATTCACTGAGAAGCACTTGGAGAGCTCTGAGATGTGAGAGGATAAAGGGTGACTCAGAAAAATAAGCAAAAAGTCACTGCTTAGTCTGCAGTGCCTGTAAAAGGAAACAAATCATGGAAAACCAGTCTGTACTTCCAACATGCCCCTTCAACCTCTGGCTTTCCCTCCACTGTGTTGTGCCTACAATATACAGTAGTCAGCTTTGAGCTGAAGTACATAAGGTTCTGCCCTGGGGCAAAGCATAAGTCCCATAAGGCTTCTGCTAGGGGAGCTTTTACACTAAAAGTAGTTAAGACAGAAGTTTGTGAAGGGGAAACATCCAGCCTTGGAAACAGCATTCTAAGAAAACAAGAGGAAGGTAGAAGTTCCAAGAGCCAGGTAATGCCAGTGGTCAGGGTGGAAGTCATGTCAAAAGCATGCTAAAGTAGATGGTTATCAGAAGTCATGTTGGAGTGGGGTGTCAGACCATACTGGAGTAGGGGCGTGCTTGACATCTTTGCTATACCAGAAAACTACTCCTGAATAAGGGCCCGTGTCTCATCTGGTATCTGTTATGTGGATGAGCAAGATGTGGTATCTATCAATCAGGTATGGAGTCCTCCTTCTTCACATGGATTATAACACTAGTATATAGGGACAGGGCTGCAGCTCATGGCTTGGATTCAGCTCACAGGAATGGATCTTAAGATTAGGGCAAATGGTTAGGGTTGCCAGAGGTAGCCATATAGCTAGTCCCCCAGATCTAGTTGAGCTCTGCAGAGGTGTGGGGGTTCTCAGAGCAGAGTTATTGGGACAGGATGTGTGGGGCAGTGGGCTGTGGGAAGCAGCTGGGTGCCTGGTTGAGCAAGTCTTGAACCCCAGACCTTTATCAGGACAGCAGGTGTTCGGCGCTGCTCCCAGGCCCTGGTTCTTCTCATTCAGCTTCTGCCCTCCACAGCCCCTCCCAAAGGGAGGTCTATGACCATCAGTCACAAGGAGCAGTGCCTCAGGCTCTCCCACATGTAGATTAGGTATCTCTAAGCTCTCAGTCCAAGCCAACAGGCATTATCTGCCAGACCCTAACCCACATGCAGATGAGGTATCTCTAAGCTCTCTGACCAAGCCAATAGGCGTTATCTGCTGTCAGACCCTAATCCACTCTGAAACTGTATATAAGGGCTCTATTCAGGAGAAGTAAAAGTGTGTGTTCGAGAATCATCCTGGTGTCCAAGAGTTTCTGTCTCAAGAACTGTAACACTAGGGGAGAGATCCGCTCTCCCGGAACCCTTCTGGGGCACCAAGCTGCTTCCTTGCCTGCTAGCCGGCTTCTATCGGCCCAGCCTGGCCGGCTCAGCGAGGAGAGACAGGTGCAGCACCTGGGAGTGACCGAGCTGTGACAGCGGGAGACTCGAGCAGAGGCAGCAGCGGGGCAGGCAATCTCTTCTCTCTGCTTGCACTCGTACTCTTTGGCCCAGACCTCTCACACCAGGCTGGGCTGAAGACCAACGGACAGTGGAGACGCGGGCAGAGGAGGTCGTGGGACACCCTCCAGAACCGAGTTCCCACAAGGATGTGTTTCTGACTCACTTGACCCCTTTCATCAGATAGAGTGAGGGGCTCTTCTAATTCCCCATGGGCATCACAGACCTTAAGAATTTTAGTAGTTTCTGTTCCTGTTGAACTCAGGTATAGGAAATTGAAAAGGTCAATTTCCTGTGCTTGTCATGGAGATATTGCCCATTAAGGGGTGAGTGTGTGTGTGTGTTAGACAGAGAGAGAGAGAGAGAGAGAGAGAGAGAACAATGAAAAGGACTAGAGGAGTGGGTGGATTTGTGCATGGAATTTAGGTTATATACACTGCCATGCTGGACAGCCAAGGTCTTAAGAGTTTAGCTACATTTTATTTACTCAGTGTCCTAGTCAGTGGAACCTTTTATACTGCTTTGTCTCTCAGATACTTTCTATAAACTTTTCTGGGAGGCCTCTCATCTGTACTTCCCTGATTACAGCCCCAGAACCCCAGAGAACTGCAATGAATGATGGGAAGTATGTCCAGGAGTGGGAAGCCACATAGGCCTACATAGTACACATCTAGCTGGAGGCCGTTTGTGATGCAGGTGAGCTGGTTAGGAGAGACAGCCACTGGGTAGCAGGAGCTTCCCAGAGGCTTTCTATGCAATACCCAGACTTTTTACCATCCTTCAGGAAAAAACGTCGGAGAAGACAGTTACAATGGAGAAGCTTGACACTAGGTGCCTGCTGGGAAGAGAGCAACCCACATCTATGTAGGGTTCTGACTGTGTTTTAGATGAATCATTTCTTTTCTAATGCTGTAAAGAGACACCATGATCAAGATGTTTTATAAATGAAAACATTTAATTGGGGGCTGGCTACAGTTTTCAGAAGGCGAGTCCGTGATCATCATGGCAGAAAGCATGGCAACAGGCAGGCAAGACATAGCACTGGAGCAGTAGCTGAGAGCTTACAGTTTGCAGAAGGTAAAGGCAGAAAGAGAAAGCTAATTGGTAATGGTGTGGGTTTTTGAAACCTCAAAGTCCACCCAAGTGACACACATTATTTGACAAGGCCATACCTCCTAATCCTTCCCAAATCATTCTGCCAACTGCAGACCAAGTGTTCAAATATATGATATGAGTCTATGAGGGCCGGTTTCATTCAAACCTTCACAAAGCGTATATATAGCACACTCCTCTCTGATCAGTTCAGAAGGGCACGAATGGGAGAGGCCAGGAGCAGTTGAAGTCACACCCAAAGAAGCTCAGCTATAAAGAAGGCAGTTTTATCTTTTTGCACTTCCAGATGCCTGTCAGGTCTACGAGCTGGATCTGGCCTTAGGTACCTTCCGGTGGCCATAATCTGGGTGGTGTGGCAGCAGCTCTCTGGAACTGCCCCGTCCAGAGCAGAGTTCCTAGGGCTGACTGTAGTATCTGGGATTCTTTATATTTCCCAAGCCCTCAGCAGTACTCAATCCCTCACACGCAGTGTCAGGGGACAGAAAGTAATCCAAATGAAAGGGACCAGAAATCAATAGGTAAAATTTTGTCTCTCAGATACTTTCTATAAACTTCTCTGGGAGGCCTCTCGTCTGTACTTCCCTGATTACAACCCCAGAACCCCAGAGAACTGCAATGAATGACGGGAAGTATGTCCAGGGAGTGGGAAGCCACATAGGCCTCCAAAGTATGCATCTAGCTGGAGGCCGTTTGTGATAGCTCAGTGGCATGGCATCTGATTCCAAATGGTGGTCCCGACTGGAGATTGCAGCAAAGAGTCCTGGAGCCGAAGCCTCTCAATAGTGTATTTTTTGCAATGCAGAAAGAAGATGCTCTTATAGGGTGGGGGTGTCATTTGAATTTTGACTATTGTAGTAAGGGGCAGGTGATCATACCTGTAAGGATGCAGGGACCCTGGAAAGCCATATGAATGGAAGTTACAAGTGTAAGCTAGTCCAGGAAGCACTGCTGAGGAGGTCAGAGACATCTTAGTGTGAAATACCCTAAGAGTTGAGGCTCCTAACATGGCGTGCTCTGTCTGCTGGGTCCTCGGGCTTTAAAGGTGGTATTTCCTTAGAAGGGTCATCTCTACAGAGACTTGAGACAGTGAGAAAAAGATGAGGAAAAACTGAAATTGATTACCCACACCTCTGAAGGTATCAAGGACCAAGTTTCTTCCAGTGCCTAGGTACAGTAGTCCTCCATTGCCCTGCAGTTCAGGAATCAATAGTGAAAGTGTCCCCTTCCTGTTGTTTCTGAGTGGACAAGGTAAGTGTGGTGGGACTTTTATTTGTCTTGAGTAGTAGAGTGGAGGGGGGAGTGCAAGCTCTTTCTAGAAAGATCCGAAGGTCCTGAAAGCGACAGCAAAGCCCAAATTCTTAGGGAGCTATAGATTCCAGTTCCCCCATCACCAGGTTGTGCACAGCAGAACCTCTCTCCTCTCAGATATCATCACCACCTCATTATACCTGCAGTTCTGTTTTCTCCAGATTACCAAGAGCACTACACGTGTGTTAATAAAGACACACAAGAGCCAGGCAGTGATGGCGCACGCCTTTAATCCCAGCACTTGGGAGGCAGAAGCAGGCAGATTTCTGAGTTCGAGGCCAGCCTGGTCTACAGAGTGAGTTCTAGGACAGCCGGGCTACACAGAGAAACCCTGTCTTGAAAAACCAAAAAAAAAAAAAAAAAAAAAAAAAGACACACAAGAATCACAAACTATGAAAATTAAAAACAAGTTTACAATAACCTCAGTTCTAACAGACCAAGTTTTTCTATGCATAGTTTACATTTAAAAAAACAGATCAAGATATAATTAATGATTTTTAAAAAAACATGGTAGTGAGCCAGGTGGTAGACGCACATGCCTTTAATCCCAGCACTCAGGGCACAGGCAGGTGGATCTCTGAGTTCTAGGAAAGCCAGGGTTACGCTGAGAAACTATATCTCCAAACAAACAACAAACAAGCAAACAAAAACAAAACCAAAAAACACGGCAGTGTAGGTGCACATTGTTTGATGCAAAAACCCAATATAGATACATTTATTCACCCACTATTCCTGAGCCTCTGTTGTCTGTCAGGCAGAGTTGTTTACAGAATAGAGAACAGAATAGAGCCTACCCTTATGTTTCCAGATTCGCTGGCAAAACTCACAAACTAGTTGTTCAGTTTCAGAGCTGTGCACAGAAGAGGCAAGGTACCTTTATTTCTGAGATCCCAGGATTAGTTCCTTGTTACCTTCTAGGGAAGAGAATGCCTTCTGACCAAACAGCCAGTGCAAACCTAAGGAATAGGGCAAGCAAGGGTACTTGGGAGGAATCCTAGCCAATGGACAGTGACACTAGGGTGCTTCACAGGAGCCTGAAGTATGTACAGGGTCAAAAATCAGGACTGGTACCTAGGTGGAAGGAGGGGGGACTGGGTTAGGAGTGGGACATGGAGAGCAGAATGCCCACAAGGAGAACTTCAGAGACCCCAGGAAAGGTACCTTGTGCTTGTTAGCAGGAATCATGATGCCTAGGCCAGGCAGGACAGTAGAGCAGGTAAACTTAGGGCTGAGCCTTTCCACCATGTGGTGTCCTGAAAAGCTTCAGATGAGAATTTCCCCTCAAAGACCCCAATGTGCCTAATATTTCTCATTCTTGGTAAATTCTGTGTCAGAAAGTAGTAAACTAATATTTTATGCTTTGCAAAGTATAAACATACTGTATCTTTAAACTTTTTTATTCTCCAAACAACTCTGTTGAGCAGGAGAGGAGGAACACGCTGTCTTGGTTACCTATTCTGATCTCATTCTATGGCCCCAGGGTCAAGGAGTTCCCAACCCACAGCTCTGCAAAAGGAAGGAGACTCCCTGGACTTCCTTAGGCCCAGGTGGGGTTTGGTGCACAAGTTGGAAGCTTGCTCTGAGACCTCCAAAGGCCCAGGTAAAATCACATTTAGGCACAAAGACCGCGGATTCCCGAAGAGCAAGCGGTAACACCCTATCCAGGCACTCAGACCCGGGGACCCTAAATATTCAAAGGGCGCGTGGCAGGCAGGGACAAGAATGTGCGTGCGCCCCCTGCCGCTTTTCCCTTGCGTCTGCCGCTACGGGCGGGGCAGGGCGGCTCGCGTGCTGGGGTGGGGCTTTCCTTCTCTAGTCTGAGGCCAGGTCCCAGAGATGAGAGAGCTGACAGCTCCTGGCCTCCGCGGCTCCCTCAGCGGGCGCGCCCGAGCTTCTGCGCCCCGCCTGCCCCGGGTAAGTACTCCAGACCTCAAGGGGCTCTCTGGTCTTTGCCTCTGCTGTAGCCACTCTTTGATTGTCCAGCTTGGTCTGGGGCTCCTTCTGCCACACATTTTTGCGTCTGGAGGGCCCAGAATTGCTAAAAGTGATGGGCACTCTAGGGGCTTCTCTCTTGGCACCAGACCTTTGAGGGAAGCCAGTCAGGTCCCACGGTTTGAGGATCTCAGTTTTCTCCGACTTGGGTGTCCTTGTCCCAAACCCCTTCACTCTCGAGAATGAGCATATACCTGTCCCACACTGGAGTCCTTTTGCTTTGGACCTAATGTGTTTTAGAAGGTTTTTGCAGATGATGGCAAGGGGCTCCTCACAGGCCACTTTAGCTATCCCTAGGACCCGGACACCACAGGCACAGCCAGTGAAAGTGTCGCAGCAGCAAGCCCCTTTGTGAAGATCATAAGGCAGTTACAAGGGATTCATGCTTTGGAGGGACTTCCACCATTCCGGGAATTGTCCAATTAGTGGCACCAGAAATATTTGCCCTCTCCAATCTTGAGAAGCAGAAAATTACGGTATATGGTTTCTTTCAGAGAGAGACAGGACCCCTGGTGTTGCTGGAAATCTTAATGGTACAAACCAGGGAGTCCTCGGCCCTGTGTTGCTTCCCCAATCCCAGTTGGATAATTCTCTTCCTATTGGAGACAACTCTTGTTCCCCTCCTAGGGCTTTTCCTGGAAGGAGGTTCAGGCTTTGCGCAGTTCTGGCACAAGGGTCCCCCACCTCCAAAAGCTCTAATTTTTGCAGCTATGTCCACGGTTTGGGTTCATGGGATCTTTCTTGCTTTGGCTACCCCTGTCCGGGGGTGGGAGGTGTAACTTGGCTCCTCAGGACTGTATTCAGCTAAATTTAAAGGCTCAACTCTACGAGAAGCTTGTGTGTGCACCTTGGGGTTATACCCCAGAGCTTGGGGGTACTGGACAGTGTAATTTGACTTCTAGTTTGGTTAGGGAACTCATAGTAGGAGACAATCTAGGCCTCAGAGCCTGGGTCACTTTTGCCCATCACGGGGAAAGGCCTGCCTTGGTATGAGGCTCTGATGCAGTGTGCAGTGGCTGTCTTTTTTCATGAGCAGGGGCAAGTGCTGATTATTCCAGACTGGGATACCTACTGAGCTAAAGCAGCAGCCCCGTGAGGTGTCTATTGCCAACCATCTGATGGTATTGTAATAGACCATTTGACTGTTCCTGAGCAGGACTGGCAGTATTTGAGTTCAGAATTAGTATGTTCTTTCCACTTTGCCTTCCCGGTAACATAATATGGCCTCAGGGTTACCATGAATGCAAGACCAGAAAGAAGACTGAAATATTGCTACCAAGCATACAAGGAACTGCTTTCTGTTTCTCTTTTCTTTTATCTGTTATATACAGCAAACAATTATTACTTTCACCTGAGAAATTTGGTCAGCTCATGTCTCATTGAGTAGAAGGTCCACAGGCCACAGAGGTCAGGCTCTGCTATCAGCATAGGGTTTCCTAAGATCACTCATATGTCTGCTGCTCATGGACCCATGGCTCAGCTCTGGCTACCAGAGTCTCTGTGCTGGGCAACCAAGAGTCCATTGTGAAGGTTCTCCCCAACCAGTCTTCATTGAAGAGATGTCCCCTATCTGCTTCTAGGGTATGGAAAGGAGATGTAGTTGGACCCATGGGACATTTGTGTGAAGTTGGTCTGATCCTATAGAGAAGGGCACACAGCATTTGGTAAAATGGACCATCTAGCTGCAGTGATGTTAACACTGTCCTGGGGATATAGGCAGAGGCCGAGGTGCAGGACAAAACTCAAAGCAGTTGTTTGAAGACTTGAGGAGACTGGATGTGGGTCCCAGCATGTTACTTCTTGCTCTCTCCTATGTAGGGGCATAGAGTAGTATTTATCAACTCTTGGTGCTTTATGCAAGAACCTGCATTTTAGGATTGTTCCTCACATTTCAATTGAGAATGGAGATACATAACCTAGACTACAATGATCAACAAGTGTCTGCTCATGAGGCTGGACAGACTCATGCTGCACCCAGATCATAGTCCTTGTTGCAGTTCCTGCTGTATGAGGTAGGAGAGTAAAGATGGTTCACACCAGCCTCTTGCTATGGTCTCTGTGCTCCTATGCAGCCTTGGTTGATTCCTATCCTAACATTTAGTTTTGTTCCTGCCCTAAGACTCATTTGTCCGCGAGATTGATGAGGCTGGTGTTGCTGGGCCTTGGGCTCTTCTAGGATGTAGGGATAACCCCTTTCCTTCACTTTATTTACTTGGAGGCTCGTCCAGTGGGTGTAGTATGTATGTGGCCCTCTGAGGATGTCAGGAAGCATCCCTGGCCTGTTCTCTGGGGCCAGGCCTGGGTGTGGCTTGGAAATTTCCTGTCTGAGTTGAAAGTCCTTTGCAGATCCAGTGGATGGCTTGCATCCTGGCCTCCAGCCACTGCTTACCCAACCTGGTTTCTTGGAGAATTCCACTGATTGAACCTGTGGCTGGACATATACTGAGGTCAGCATCTCACAGGCCATCCTGGGAAGGTGGGGCTTCTGAATGTCATTTCACACCTTTATCCTTTTCTGGGGGTCCAGTTCCAGCTCATAGCCACTGCTCACCACCCATCTATCTATCCATCCAAACCATTCTGCTTCCACATCCCCACTTCTTTAGGTATTCTCCCCTTCAGCCCAAGAGTTTCCTCTGACTTCATCACTCCTGAAGCTGCCTGTCCTCCCTGCTCTTTCTGTGGTTGAGTTGTAGTGGTTTCTAGGCCCATCTGTAATATGACTTGCCAATGTTTTCTGCAATTCTATGCATTGTCCTTTTACTTTCTTTTTCAGTTAAAAATGTTCTATTTTACATTTTGTGCAAATGAGTGTGCAGTTATTTATGTGCACCACACGAATGCCTGGTGCCCGTCAATGGTTGTAAGCTACGATGTAAGTACTGGAAACGAAACCTAGGTCCTCTGCAAGAACAGCAAATGCTCTTAACCGCAGAGACATCTCTCTCGTTCTTCCTTTTACTTTCTGGCTAGTTAGTGGACTTTGAGACATAAGTTTTATTTTGGTGAAATCTGATTTAGCTGGTTTTTTTTTTTATGTTGTTACTTATGTTTTTGATGCTAAAACTGAAGATACTGTCACATTTAAGGACATGAAGGCTTATATTATTTTTGTTCGTTGTGATCCTTTTGGTTCTGAGAGTGTTGAAGCTTTAGCTCTCACAGTTAGGGCTTTAATGAATATTGCGTATTTTTTTTTCCAAGTGGGGTGAGATAGGGACCCAGATTCACTCTTTAGCATGTAGATATCCACTTGCCACACCAGTTGTTGAAGAGACTGTCTTCCTTATTGGGTAAACTTGGAACTGTAGTTGAAATCAGCTGACCACAGTATGACTATTGTGCTACATGTCTTCTCTTCTTAAAATGTAAAAGTCCAGCTTGCTTATATTATTTATTTATTTGTTTTTTGTTGTTTATTTATTATTATTTATAAGTGAGGTTTTTGTTATTTAGCTGAGACTGAACTTGATCTCAGGATCCTCTCCCTTAGTCTCTCAAGTGCTGGGGTTACAGATGTTCATGACCAGGCCAGCTCCTATACCCTTTTAAAATAAGATTCCCTGAAGTTACAGGTGCTTGTAACTTACCCGATGTGGTTGCTGGAGATCAAACTTGGGTCCTCCGCAAGAGTAGTACGTACTCCTAACCATTATGCCATTCCTGTGGCCCTTTCTATGCCTTCTATTAAGGACAATTTCAAGCCTTTTACAATTTCAAGCTCACGAACCAGCACAGATGGTTAATTGTCAATACTGGCAGACATGGCTTCACTTGAGCCTTATTCTTTCAACCAAGTCATCTAGACTCCATTATCCTCCTGGACAGTTATATAGAAGTGAAATCCTTTGTTCTCTCTCTCTCTTTCCTTCTCCCCCTTCTTCCCCCTCTCCCTCTCCCTCCTCTCTCTCTCTCTTTCTCCTCTCTCTCCTCTCTCTCTCTCTCTGTGTTTGCACATATAATTTTTTAGTTTGACTTAAGTAATCTTCAATTTGAATTTGATTATGTTTAATATTA
The DNA here is from genome assembly GCA_021653895.1 of Mastomys natalensis. Lineage (NCBI taxonomy): Eukaryota > Metazoa > Chordata > Mammalia > Rodentia > Muridae > Mastomys > Mastomys natalensis. The sequence goes on from JAJTUV010000883.1 coordinate 127,043, forward strand.
AGTATTAACTGTAACACTGGACTAACTATAAAGGTAACAAGGGAACTCAGAAGAGTATTCTAGTATAGAGGGAGAACGCCTAGGGATGTTTCTTTCACAGAGATGGGATTTGAGCCTTTTGGGAGATTCGAATTCAACCCTCCAGAGAGCAAAGGAGGTTGTTGAGTTTTCTAGCCTCTGCAGTGCTAAGAGCTAAGAGAAAAATTAGTTCCAGAACCTGAAAAGAACTCTTTGCTCTTCCAGGGTCCTCTGGTGCCCTCTCCTGGCAGGTGTAACATCATACGCACTCTACAAAGAAGTATTCCAAGGGCCCAATGTCTTCATGCAGAGCAGGCAAGCAAAGGTGACTTGGAACCTAAAAAGAGGAGATGGATAACCAATACTTTTGACCAGTATTTCTATACCACCTCATGGATAGTGTCTCATGGATGGTTTTTGGTGCACACATCTCATAAATCTCACAATATACTATCATTATAGTTGCTTAAATTGTCAACTACTGTTTTATTTATTTAGTTTTAAAGTGTGGTGTGTGTGTGTGTGTGTGTGTGTGCGCTGGCGCTGCGCCGGTGTCGCGCGCGCGTGCAAGCAGAAGCCAGAAGAGGACATTGGATCCTCTGGAACTGGAATTATAGGTGGTTGTGAGCTTCCTGACAACGATATGGGAATTGAACTCTGGTCCTCTGAAAAATCAGCTTTCTTAACCACTAAACCACCTATTCAGCCCCACATTTCAAGAACTAAAAAAAAAAGAGTTTTGAAAGGCACAGTTTTTAGGTTATGTCATTTTCAAGTACTTCAGTTTTGTTGCTTCCCTATCGTTTGCTTGCATTTTCTATGATGAGGAATCTGTTGCTATCCTTTATTATATTTTACTCTACCAAATACTGTAGTATTTGGAAATTAAAATTATTATATTTGTCACTAATTATGAGTAACTTGGATATGAAGTACTTCAGTGTAATCTCCCTCATGTTTTTTTGTGCTTGGATTTCACCGAGTCTCTTGGATCTGTAGTTCACGGTTTTCATTGCATTAACTTTTTCTGGTATTCATTTAACGTTTCCTGTTCTTTAAAGGTCCACTTACACATATCAAAACTTTAGAAATATCTATTTTATTTTTTAATTTATTTATTTATTATTATTGTTTTGTTTTTTGGAGACAGGGTTTCTCTGTGTAGCCCTGGCTGTCCTGGAACTCACTCTGTAGACCAGGCTGGTCTCAACACAGAAATCTGCCTGCCTCTGCCTCCCAAGTGCTGGGATTAAAGGTGTATTGCCACCACTGCCCGGCATCTATTTTATTTTTACTTGGAAGTTATTTTAAATGTCATAGCTTAAATAATTAGTCCATTGGTTCATTGCCAGGATATAGTTGTATGATTAACTTTTGCATATAGTCTTTTTACTCTTTGACTTTGCTTAACTTAATGGTTAATTATATGAAGATTGTTTGTTTTTGAGACAGGGTCTCATTGTATTAGTTTAACTTGCCTAGAACTTGCTATGTAAACCAAGTTGCTTTAAACTCAGAGATCTGCCTTCCTCTGCTTCCTCAGTGCTAGGGTTAAAGGCATGTGTCACCATGCCCAGATTGTAGGAGGTTCTTCAAAAGTGGATTTTCTACATGGGACATCACATTGCCTGTGAAGACATAAAGTTAGAGTTCTTCCTCCTAAGTTTATTTCTTTTTCTTACCTCGTTTCTCTGGCTAATCTGCAATGTGATGTGTGATAGGAGTAAAGAAACAGTGTATGCTGGTTCCTGATTGTGGGGAGGACTCAGTCTTTCACCATTAGGACTTGGTTTTTTGGAGATGCTTTTCATTCAAGGTCATGACAGCCCCTTCTCTCCTACTTTTAAGTGAGGATTTTAATGATTATAAATGGATTTGGGTTTTGCCAGATGAATTTTGTAGGTATTAAAATGATCATATTTTTCTTTAATTTATTAATAGTAATGTAATGACTTGTAATGCTTGATTCTTGAGAATTAAAAAAAAAAAAACGGAATTCTTTGGAGAAATTCCATTGAGGTCTGGTGCATTTTGTATTGCTGGATTCTTGTGGTAATATTTAATTGAGGATTTCTGTGTCTATGTTCATGAAGGATACCGACTTAAGATCTTCTTATTCCATAATGTCTTTGCTTTGGTAGCAGAACAAGGCTAAATTCATACATGAGTATTGTTTAGCTTTTCTCACATAAGCAATGGAGTTAGTTTGTTTAAATTTTTTTTTAAGATTTACTTATTTTATATGAGTACACTGTTGCAGTCTTCAGACAGACCAGAAGAGGGCATCAGATCCCATTACAGATGGTTGTGAGTCACCATGTGGTTGCTGGGAATTGAACCCAGGACCTCTGGAAGAGCAGTCAGTGCTCTTAACCACTGAGCCATCTCTCCAGCCCCAGAGTTAGCTTTATTTATATTTTAAATTAGTGGACTATATCAGGGAAGTTATTTGGGCTTGAGTTTTCTCTGTTCGGATATAGAACTATCTATGTTATTTATTTTTCTTGAGTGAGTTTTAATAGTTTGTGTCCTTGAAGGAACTGCTCCATTTAAGTTGTTAAATTTATGGGGAAATTATTTGATATTTTTCCTAGTGTGCTTAGGTAACCATGGGAAATATCACAGACTGGGTAGATTAAGAGCAGACCTTCCTTCCCCTCAGTTCTAGAAGATGGACATTGAAGGCTAACATGCTATTCAACTCTGTTTCTGGTGAGAGCATTTTCCTGGCTGGTGGATAGCCTTGTTTTCCTTTTATCCTCATGAACTGATGAGAGAGAGAACCCCAGTGACTTCTGTCCTTCCTAGGAGCACAACTCTGTGGAACTACAGGATTTACCAAATGACCTCACTTCCTTAGTCACCTTCATTCATGTCCCATATCTATGCAGAGAGTTGCAGCTTTAACATATGAATTTTGGGAGACATAGTTCATTTCATAGCAGTATCCTCTTATAGCCTTCCTAATGTCTGTGGGATCTGTGGTAAGTCCTCCCTCATTCGGATTCTGCTAGTCTGTACCTTTAAATTTTCTGTATAAAGGTTTATCAGTTTTGTAGATCTTTTAAAATTCAATTGTTATTTTCATTGATTTTTCTTCATTTTTATGTTTTAAGTTTCTTCATACCTTCTCTTCCTTGTTTCTATCCTGCTTGATTTAGGTTTATTTTCTATTCTAGTTATTTCAGTTAGAAGCTTAGATTATTTATTTGATATTTTTCCAAACAAGTACTTACTATTCTGTCTCACAAAGTTTGATATTTTGCATTTTTATTTTCACTCATTTATAAATTTTTTTTTTAAATTATGAGTTCCTTGCTTCTAGACATTTGAGAGTTTTCCAGATGTCTTTCTAATTTATTTCCACCATATCAGAGAACATACTTTTATGATTTCTGTCATTTTACATTTATTAGGGATTACATAAGTCCTATAGTAAAGTCTATCTTGGTGGATGTTCCATATGCACAGAACTGACATGTACCCTAGTGGTGTTGAAGGTGTTTTCTAGCTCCCCTGAGTCAGCTATTGTTTGTTTGTGCTGGGGCTGTACTGATTGATCACGAGAGTGGATTATCGGTACCTGTGATGAACCACTTTCTTAACTGTGTTAGTTGTTGGGTGCATCTACATTTAGGATCACTATGTTTTCTTAGAAGACTGGCAATTTTGTTTTTCTTTGTCCCTGGTGACATTCTTTTGTCTTACACCCTGCATGCTACTCCAGAATGTGTGATTAGTGTTTGCGTGGAATATCTATTCTATGAGTTCTCTTTTTCTCTGCCTGCCTCTCTGTATCCTCAAAGGAGATCAATCCATACTTCTGACACTTTCACAGCCATTTTCAGGGGGGCAGAAATGACATCTCTTCCAGATAATACATAAATGAGGTCAAGTCAAGGATACCTATATCCATTCTCGTGCTACTGGGAATGAAACAGGATGGCTAGGAGTCTTGAAGCTTCAGATCCTTCATACTAAAATATCAAGATTCTATGATAGGAAAGAGGGTACTTATATTTTATGAGGGGATGTGAAGTTGTCAAATTTGAAGTGCATGTCCTGGACTGCATCAGTGACTTCTGTGGGAGGCATGTGCACGTGCCTAGCACCACAGGACCCTGCTAGCTGGGCAGTAGATGGCTGAGAATGAATGACCATAGTGAAAGTCCAGCACATAGGACTAAGAAGAAATAATACACAAATGAGTAGGGACCTGTTAACCCTATGGGCCTGTGGGTACAGGAAGGACAGGTGGTATGGCTCTGAATGCAGAAGCTTCTTGAGGCTCAGTAGCATGTACCCTGCTTCACCAACTATGTAACAATTCTGTTTGGAGTAAAACTATGAGGGGTTCTTACAGACTGTCACCCACTCTATATTGTAGGACTATCTATAGTTCTATCTATACTATCTAAGCATGAGCACTCCAAACTTGCGGGCTGACCTGCACTGAGGGCGAGTGGAAACCTGACTGACCTTCCTGCTTTGGGGTCACTATAGTAGGCACATGTAGTGATGTCATGTTGGGTCTTTTCATGTGATTGACTCAATGCATCCTTTTCTTTTAGGATCAAAGATGATGATTCCATCAGGAGAGTGTACATATGCCGGTAGGAAGAGAAGGAAACCCATTCAGAAGCGGTAGAGTATCATCCTGATATCCCTGGGGGAATAAGGGACATCTTGTGCCTTTATGAGGAGAGGAAGTTTTACAGGCAAACATAGTCTAAGGCAGGCTTTGGAGAACCTTCCTGGAAGGCATGGTCATAGTGGTCTTTGGATCTCATGCAAGAGTGACTTGTCACTGGCTTTCTTTAGCAGGCAAACTTACTTTAGGCAGCTTTTCTGATCAGGACAGAAAACACTGGCTGGAATTGCTGGAGATCTCATTTGGGTAAGGGATATGTCACCAATATGTTTGGAACCTTTGTTTCCTTCAGCAATGAGTCATTCTGTCTGTGGAAAGTATCCCAGGGTTTAGTCCTTATACTCCAAATGACAGAGGCTCTTTGGGGCTCATTATTCTCACCTAAGAGTATCTGAAGGTATAGAGATGGAGGAACCCAGGGCTCTGACCCATGTCCCTCAGGGACACAATTGTCTGTAGTCTTTTTGTTTGTCCTGGGCTTAAAATTGAAACCCTCAGAGTGGCCAAAGTGAGAAGTGTGTGGTGATTCCAGAAATACCAGGGTTTAGAACACCTTCCAGGAAATCAGTGAGTTACAGCTTCCACAAAAGGCCCATAGGCTACCTCTAGCTCATGGTATAGAATCTGATGTGCAATCACCAGCCGTGGACTGTGGGGTGTGTGGTGGTGTGTGTGTGTGTTGTGTGTGTGTGTGTGTGTGTGTGTGTGTGTGTAAGAAAGGGGAAGGGGAGGGGAAGGGAAAGATTGGTTTGGAATAGGTGTTCTGGGTATGTGATACAGCTGTGTGTATGGTGCTGCTGTATGTGAGGCTGAATGTGAATGGGGCACCCATTAGCAGCTTTTTAGGTGTGCTCTCTTTGTATGCGACAGAGTTATCCTGTTGGCCTCCAGGGCTACAAGTTTTTGTGTAGGTTTATGACCCTGTGGTCCCAAGGACTGGCAAGAAGCTGAGGTTGCCCTGAGTGTCAGGCTGGACTTTGAAGGTGGATGTTTGGAGACTGGAGCCACCACACAGTGGGGCTTTGAGGTAGGCTGGGATATAGGTTTTTGATAAGGAGGAGTGCTGAGGGGGGCAGGGGAGCTGAGTGCACTGAGGAGAAGACATAAAGCCCATGAGAGTAAGCATAGAAATGTGTTCCTCTGTGACAGAGATTTAGATTTGCTTATATAACATTTATCATGTAAATAAGAACAGAAAATAATGTTGTCTGTCACTCAGCTGAAACAGTGGTATCTGGTGGACAGTATAGAAGGAAGCAGAGCTAAAATTTTTGCCTTCATAATATTTTTACTCAAAAAGTGAGGCCATGTTAGAGACATCAAATACTTACATTTTATTTTATTTGTTTTTGAGACAGGGTTTCACTATGTAGCCCTGAAGGGCCTAGAATTCACTATATACACAAGACTGGCCTCAAAATCACAGAGACCTTGCCTGCTTCTGCCTCTCAACTGCTAAGGTTAAAGGCAAACACCATCATGACCAGGAGACAACTCAGGGGAATGTCTCCACACTCTGTCCCCTTTCAACAAGCATCTGGTTTTAGCGTTGTTTGTGAATCCTTGCCGAGATGTGCTTGCAGTGTGTGTCTCTTCTCCTTCTGTATGTGCTCATGTTGTATACATACTTGCACACCTCAGAGTCTGTGCCATAGCCTGCATTTTCTCTGCTGTGCAGTCTGAGTATATGAAGCGTGCTCTCCCAAGGGTGTCAGTTCAGTCCTTTGCTGACCACTAAGCTCTGTGTTCCCCAGCTACAATGTAGATCTGCAGCACACATCAATCAAGACCTATTCACCTGTCTCCAGGAGACATAAATATATGGATAAATGACACAGGCAGCCTGATGGTCATGCCACAGGCTATGCTATACATGGCAAGTAATTTGTGAATGTTCAACTATCAAAATTATCTTCTTCATAACCCTAGGTGTCGCCCAGTAATTATGGGTATCTCTGAATCCACAACTTTCTCCCAGGAGTGAATGCCTGGTGTCACCAGCAGCATGCTTAGTGCACCACGCCTTTTCCTGGAAGACTGCTGAGTCTTCACCAGGGACAGTATCTTCATCTCATGACAACATGCAAGCTGTAATACTAAACTCCCTGATTCGTTTTATCTGCTTTTTTACTTTCTTTTTTTTTTTCTCAAATTGTGTGTGTGTGTGTTGTGTGTCTGTGTGTCTGTGTGTGTATTGTAAGAGGCCTGTGATTACCTAAAAGTCTGAAAGATTCTTGTAAAGTTTTATATTTGGTTTTACATTTGAGTCTGTGATTCATTTAGAATTCATCCTGAGGTACCCTGTCACATAAGTGCTGGCATTTACTGTTTGTATGGATATCCAGTAGACTGAGCAGCCCGTGAGCTGCCTTAGTATGTTGATCTAGTTAATTGATGGATCTATTTGTAGATTCTCTATTCTGTTCCACTAATTCATATTTCTGATTTCTCTAATACTAATCCATCTTAAATACTGGAACTTTATGGAAGGCTTAAAATCAGGAGGTAAGTCCTCCTGGCATATTCTTTACACTTGGTATTCTAGGTCCTTTACTTTTCATGTAAACTTGAGAATTAATTTCCTAATCTCTGTTAGCATTGAATCTGTAGGTCAGTTTGGGTAAGAGTTACATCTTAACAACATTGTATTTTCCAATCTAAAAAGAGGATATACCTTTCCATTTACTTACATGCATTACATTTTTATCAGCAATCCTTTTTTGTTTTGTCCAAGTGTCCTGGATACCTTATTAAATTAATCTGCAGTATCCTGTATTGTTGGTGTTAAGGGCTTTTTTGGCGACTCTGTCCAGCCGAGCTAACTAATTGCTTTTTACCTCTTGTTTCTTGCTTATCTGCTGCTGATGATCTTAGGCAAACCACTACTCTTCACTTCTTGCTGTTTCTCTCCCAGGAGTCAGTGGGAATTCTACCCCGCCTCCAAATCTGCCCTGGATTTGAACCCATCACAAGCCCAGAGGTCTGTTTGCTTTCTAGACCCCCTTCCATTATCTATCCTTTCTCGCCCACCTATTCCATGGAGCTGATATTTGGAAGTAGAGTGCAGAGTATAGATAGCAGTGACAGGTGTCTATGTGTCCTGGGAGCCAGAAGAAGAAAGCAAATGTACTGTAGACCTGGCACAACTATTCCCCGGGGCAGTGCTTCACCTGGAGCCTGATAGAGAGGCTTAGAGTGCAAGGACCCAGCTTACTATAGGCAGCACCCTTCATGTACTACTCTGTATAGAAAGATCTGATAATCAGGGCTGGAGCTGGTGTAGGCAGCACCCTTCATAGAGAGGCAAGGACACTTCTTCCTTAGAACTAGATAGAGGTTAAAAGTAAGCTGAGCTTATGACTTAGGGAGCCCCTGATCGGCTAAGGACTTCCCAGACTCTGAAGAAACTGGAGTTGGAGACCATGATTGGGAAGCCCCATGTTTCAGGTGAATATGTCCTTGGATGGACCCAGAACTATGGTAAAGAGGACAGACCTGACCTCTGAGCATACAATCCCATATGGACCCATCACTAGGTAGAGACACTACTTTGGATCCTATATGGACCAAGTGCCTATATATATGTCCCCAGCTCACCCTAATTCTGCTGTCTCCCTCTCACTACTCAGACCTCTATGGTTCTCTCCCACTCTGTAACCCTACCCCTATCTGCTCATCAGATGTTCCCTTTGTTTTGTGTGGATTCCTCAGGTGTCTCATTTGCAGAGTGGGCCCTTGCCAGGTTGTGAGATTATGCTAGGTCTTCTTTGCCAGTCTATTTCAGTTTTGGCTGACAATGTAAAATAAGACTAAAACTAGGCAGATAAGGACAACTAACAGAGAAAAGAAAACATTTACAGATCATGTATCAGATGAAGGCCTAATATACATACAAAGAACTCTTACAACTCAAAAACAAAAGGCTGACTAATCAGAAATTTTCCAAGGACTGGAGTGTCATTTTCCAGAGAAGATATATAAAAGAGCAAGCACAAGAGAATAGTCATAGCATGATAAGTAATAAGGGAAGTACAAATCAGAGCTACAAGAAAACACTACCTCATATCCACTGGCTACAATAAAAATGGAACTATACAGGCACAGACAAGCATGTGGAGAAATTGTAGCCCTGTATACTCCTGGTGAGTCTGTGAAATGGTGCAAATATGTATAATTCAGTCTGATTTGGGGATTCCTCAAAATATTAAGTACAGAATCATACAGATCTAGCAATTCTGGCCTGGGTGTCTACATTTAAAATACATGTCCAAGCAAACTCTTCCTAGTGGATGCTCAGAGCACCTATATTTACAATGATTACACATGGAAAACCAACCAGCATTGTTAATTGGTGAAATATCAATAACATGTGGTCCATCTATATAGCTGAATATTATGCAGTCATAAAAAAAAACAATGAAGAAGCAACCATACACATTACATGGAATGAGTTATGGAAGCACCCTGTTTTGTGAAGACAGTTGGGTGCACCATTATTTGTGTTCCTGTAAAATCAGATGAAATACTCATAGCAAATCAGTCCACATGGGTAGAAAGCAAGCCAGCAGTTTCCAACACCAAAGGAAGAACTTCAGGAGAAAATGCACATGACGGGGAGCTTCCCATTGGATAATTAAAATCTACACCAGAAGAGATGTGCAATGCCATGACTGGTAAATGAAGGAAGTTGTTCATGTTTAAATGACTGATTATATTGTGTGAGATACATCATATTTCAAAAAGGAACAGCTCCTGAGTTTGTTGCTGCCAGGGACTATTAGACAACTGGGAATTTGGATCATTGGGCTACTCCTCTAATACTGAGATTCCCTGAGAGCCCAGAAAGAGTTGGCCTGCTGAATCAATGGATGCTTTCTGCAGTTCTGCCAATAATGGGTTGTTTTGCTCTCCTGTCCTTTCCAACACTGGATTCACTCTGGCTGCTGCTGTCTCTTCTAGAGGCTCAGTGTAGGTGGTTCTGGGAATAAAGAATCCGGAGGGGTCATTTTGTGCCACAATTAAGAGGGTTAGAAGAGGAAGTCCTAAGAAGTTAGATGAAGGGATGCCGGAAGGCTCTCTCTCCAGGCATGTAATTGAAGCCAGATGAAACTGTCTATGGATGAGCAGGTTTCCTGAGCTATGTGGAATGGTGGGCAAAGATCTTGCTTGACCCTCCAGATGCTGTGGCTCTGGAGACTTTGACTTTGAGATCTTGTCTTTGCTGTCTGCCAAATCCTAGAGTCCTCTTCTAGGAGTTTGGACTCTCAGGCTTCTCCTTCAGGCCTCTCAGTTACAAATCAAACTGAAATTCATTGCCCTGGGAATTAAAGGACCAAGAACTGTTTGCATTGACCATGGGGTCAGGAAACTGTCACTCCTCTAGTAAGGGAACTTGTATTTTTCCTATACTATATTAGGTTCGGGTTAGGTATTGTGAGACTTTGAAGGAAGTCAGATAAAAGCATATTTCCCATGCACATTTATACTCAGACAGCCCTATCCAGATACCTCCATTCTTGGGAAACCTGGCACAGAGAAGCTGAGAAATGCACTGGAGCCACACAGCCAATAGCCACAACCTTCATCCTTGCCTGAAACTTTTCTCACATTCCTCTAAATATCAGGTTTTAGCTTACTAGTGTGTCATATTCTTCAAAGAGTTATCTCTAATTCTTATAAGCACCTTCTGTCTAGGCAGCAGCTAGTGAGGTCACCACAGAGAATGGTTTCTTGTCTGTGGGGCCAATAGTTCCTGGTAGGAACCTATATGACTAAGGCTTTCTTCCCACAGGAGGCTTACCATGGGAGCTGAGAAATCAAATCCTTCCAAACGGCACCGGGACCGCCTCAATACAGAGCTGGACCACTTGGCCAGTCTGCTGCCATTTTCACCTGACATCATCTCCAAGCTGGACAAGCTTTCTGTCCTGCGCCTCAGGTTAGTTACCTCAGGGTGAAGAGCTTCTTCCAAGGTAGGACTCTCACCTGTGCATTGTGTTCATTTGAGCATAAGTCTAACTTGTACCACCTGTGTCCACTTGAATTGATCTGGGCTTTCCTGGTCTAGCTGGGTTTTTCCTGTGCTCTGTTGGATCTGGTTTCTCCTGTGCTCTGTTGGATCTTACCTGGGTCCACCTGAATCCAGATGGTTCTGACTCAGGCCTAGTTGTGATCAGACATGTGCATAACGTGTTATGCAACCCTCCTTGTCCATGCTAAACTCAGATGGTTGTTGGCTGACCTATCTTTGAGATCCCACTGGCTCTAGGATAACAGTAACACTCTAGCTTCGGGGTTTCTACCCACTTTACTAGGATGGTCCTGGGTTCTCTAAGTGCTCAGTGGCTGGACAGCTTTGGGGGTGGGAAACTCCAGGAAATAAAGGAGTCATGCCAGGGTGGCTGGTAGGGGTTGGAGGTTTTAGGAAATAAAGAAATCTATTCTGAGAGAGAGTAGGATTGCCACAGACAGGAGGCCTAGTGTCCATGGTTAGCCTTGTTTTCTGTATATTGCTACCTTGGGTACCACAGAGTGTCTCTGGAACAGCTTTATGAGCTGTGGCAACCAGGCTAATCTCCTACTACCATTCTTTAGCAAGTTTTTCTGCCCTCTACAGCCTGTCAAGCCCTGTCTTTTGGGACTCTATCCTTCATGGTTCAGGGATATTTTGTATCTTCCTACTTGCTGTACTGAACCCTCAGTGGAAGCAGGGCTCTGGCCTTTCCCTGCACAGTGTGGCTTTTGTTATGTGAGAGAAAGATTGTCGAAGGTGCCTATGAAGGATTAGGGTAGGTGGTCAGAGATGGGCCCTTCCTCTGTGTTCACCATGGCTTCTCACACTGGTCTGTATGGAGAATGATATCCATGTCCCGCCACATCATCTTGTTTCCTTAGATGTCCATGTTTTGGTTTCCTTGGGACCTTGGATATTTGAAAGACTGAAAACCACACAGGGCTTGAAAACATAGATAGGACTGGGAGATTCTGCATTGTGTGGCAGCTGAAGGTGACAGGCTTAAAGAGTTTTGAAATCCTTAAGGTAGAGTTTCCAGTTGCTGGTGCTCATGTTAGTTTCTGGGTACAACACGGTTAAATATTCTGATGGAGCAGGCAGTGCTGCTGAGCCACTTTCAGTGTCCTGTAACAAGAGGGGCCTTTCTTGCTATATAGCAGGTGAGGTGTTCTGAGCATGGGGCCTTGCTAGCCTCAGCAGTTCCCCGGAGCCCTAATGAGGGTTTACATTCCAGTATCAGGAGGATGCCAGTGGAAGTTCTGCATAGTGCTTGATATCTGACTGTCTTGACACCCTGCCTAAAGTCTTCTACAGGCACCTATAAGTCCTGGATAGTCTCAGCCTTTTGGAAGTGAACATTGAATACCATGTCACAGTGGGGCTGTGACAACACATTTTAATTTCACTCTTTAGGTTGTCTAGTTTTACTCATAAATATATTGCTTTTATGAATGAATTGTCCTCTACCCTAGGGATCTCTCCCATAGAACCTCTACCCTGCGAATCCAGACTGGAGCTGACAGCTGGGAAACTTTCAGTTCTAATGGTGTTGAAGTCAGTTTGCCTCTGAGATTTCAGTGCTTTTCCAGGGCCTTAAGGATGGGAAGAAATTGAGATATTCTTTTCAAACATGCTGTGCCATTGTGATCTTGTGTGGGTGTGGGAAGCTAAGAGAGAATCAAGGCCTTTGTGTTTGTGTTCTGCAACGTGCCTAAAAGTGAGAAGTGTGACTAAGTCAACCTCCAGCTCCCGTGGGCACTGTTATCAAAGGTTGCATCCATGTCTAGACCACTCAGATCTGACTGGGTCTGCCCTGGGCAGAGAAGTTCTGTCCAGAACTAAAAATGGCTTTGTTTTCTGTGCTTGTATTGACATGGCCACACATATACACATACTTGACCTTGGGACAGAGAGGAGGAGTGCTCTAGTTTCCTTCTGTTGTCATGATAAAATACTCTGACAAAATTAACTTAGGACAGGAAAGGGTTTACTCAGCTTATAATTCCAGATCACAGTTAATCATCATTGAGGGAAGCTCAGGCAGCAACTCAAGGCAGGAATTTGAGGGCAAGCCCGCTAATTAACTTCCATACAACGTTAACTTCATCTCATTTTACATCCAAAGAAACATGGTAGAAATCATAGAGGATGCTCCTTGCTGGCTGGCTTGAAGACTGTTTAATACTCAGCTAGCTTTCTTATACACTTGAAGATCTTCAGCCTAGTCTTGGCACCATCTACAGTGAGCTGTCCTTTCTATAGGGTTAACAATAATGACAACTTCTCACAGATATGCCCACTGGCTAATCTGAAAATTGAGGCTTTCCTCTCAGATGACTCTAGGCTGTGTCAAGTTGACAGGACAGGAAACAAGACCAGGTCTCCTCTTCCCTGGACAGACCTAGATATAGCCAGCCAGGCCAGAGCTTGTTGACCCAGAGGAGATCTGCTCCTGATGTTTCTGGCCAATTCCAAGACATTCAAGAGTCTGTGTTAACGCCCAATTGTTAACTTACAAGTGAAGTGGTTTGCTCATCTTGCTGCGGTTTTCAGAGTTCTGTGATATGAGTGCAGCACTGCTTGTGGCTGGTCTGCTCATATCACTACAGCCTGAGGATCTCACTGTGTCAAAATGAAGTGAATCCCTAGGGTCCACAGACTTCTTCAGAGTGTTGTGACTTCTGGGGGGCAGGATAACAACTTTTAAATCTTTTTCTACTACACATTTTCAACCAAGAGTTCTGAATTTTGCGAGTCCCTTTAAGCTGCACATTAGAGAAGAAATTCTAAAAATTTTCCTGAACTCATTTCCAACTGTGTGATTAGGAAAAAAAAAGTGAAGCTACAGAAATTAGATTTTAGTTTGTGCTTGTTGACCCAAATTGGATGAGCTAATTTCATTAAAACTCCCATAAAACATCACCTCTGAAAAGGACATGAACTGTAAAGTCCAACCTCAGAGGGTGACAGTGGCTTGAGAACCTGCTTGGAATATTTAAGGTTGCCTTTAATGGTTGTTTTTTAATTTTATTCTGTTGTGTTAAGCTTGCTTTAAATTTCTCTTTATCTTGTGTGGCAAAGAGCTTGATTTTCACTAGCATTTGTCTACTTACCAAACTTTCACTTTGGTGGTAAAAGTGCAGGTAGGGATTTTGCCATTTTACAAAGGTTGGTTCTCCATCTACAATAGTGAATGGCTTTTCACATTGGTGAAAAGTCTAAAAACTTGGCCCCATATTAGCAAAGCTATAGGTGGCTGTCCTGCTACAGGGTCTAGTAAGAGCAGACCGTGAGTCTACCATCATGTTACAGCAGATTGAATTCACCTGGCATAGGTAGCACTACCAATGACTGGAATTAGAAATTGGCCCATTATTATGCCAGAACTATGTGCATTCCCATGACCCCCAGGGAATCCTAAACTCACAAAGACAAAGACCCGGAAGACCTAAGTTCATGTCTCCACCAAGATTTTATGAAGATCAGTTTTCAGGCCATACCAACTGTACATTCTACCCTTATGAGTTTGTTTGATCTAGCCTCCATTAGGACAAATATGCTATTCCATAACCACTCCAGGCATGTCCCGAAAGCCTATCTCATAAGAGCAAAGAGTCAGGCCTAGCTTCATGTTACCCATCAACAAAACCTAGCAGATCTCATGATATCCTGGCACGAGCTTCCACCCAATCTATACGCATTATCATGGTGTCTTGGGCCTAATGATTTTAGATACTCCAGACAGATGTGTACAATTATTAAACTATGCTGTATCATTTTTCTGTTCTCAATGAAAGATTACCTTTTCCCCGGTGGTCTTTTTCATGAATTAAATATTTGTATCCTCCCCAAATTCATATCTTGAAGCCCAAATCTGCTGAGTAATGGCTTTTGAAGATGAATCTCTAAGTAAAGTAATCAAAATTAAAGAAGATTCCAAGGTGTGGCTATGATCAGGATCTCTTATAAGAGGAACACCCCTCCCTCCAACACATACTCAGAATAGAGAAGATGAGTTGCTGTGATCCAACTTGTCCAGCCAATGATATTTTGCTATCTTATCTGACTAAATACTGAGAAGTGGGATACCACTGAGATAAACACTGAGACTTGTGAGGGAAACTTTGGAATTGGATGATGGAGGACACAGAAGCTCTAAGGTGTATTGCTGGGAAGAACCAACTAGCTATGGTATGTATTTGCTGTAATATGACTTTTAAAGGTGTTTCTAGAATAGCAAGAAGAAAGAATGTTGAAGAACAGGCTCTTCGTGTCTCAGATAATATGTGTTATATCAAACGGAATTTAGTAGAAATGTAAGCATTAGTGAATTATTATGTTAAGGACTCGGCAGGAACAAAGAGCTCTGGTATTGCAAACCAGAGCAAACAGGATCTTTATTCATAAGATGGCAAAATGCAGCCTAACTGTGCCCTAGTACTTTGTAAAGAATAGAACCTGCAAAAAGATGAGGTGACTTTCAGTGGAAGAGAATCCTCAGTGGACTGCTGAAGGTGCTCCTTGGTACTTTTCTTTACTGCTTATAATAAAATACGCAGAGGGATAAATTGAAGAAATGAAAAGGAACCAGAACTCAGAGTTGAAAAATCCTTAGCCTACTCATATTGCAACAAATGAGAGAGGATACAGCTGAACAACCAGCTTTTCTTCTTGTAAAAAAAACTGTGTGATATGAACCACAAATGTAATCAGCCACCACAGAAGGAGGAAGAGAGAAGGGTTATAGACGTAGATACTTCTGTCTCAGCAAAAGGAATAAAAGAATTATTCCTCTAACAACATACATTCACCATCAATAAAGGGGCAGTGAATACTTGCATGTAATTAAAATGGTATAAAAGCAAAAAGGAGGAGGGGGAATAGTATAGGAGGTTTCTAGAAAGGGGAAATGGGGAAAAGGGATGACATTTGAAATGTAAATAAATAAAATATCCAATAAAAAAAATAAAGGGGCAGCGTGACCCTGGAGATTGTCAGAAGAGATAGTTCAAGGTTGCTGTGGGCCAAGGATGCTCACCCAGAACTTTGAACCCATGATATTTCTCAAATCCAAGGTCTAATTGGATTTGCCTTACTAGGTTTTAGCCTTCCATGGTAACAATACCTTCCTTTCTTTTCTTGATGTTTCTCTTTTAAAGCTAAAATCCCTCTTCTAGGCTCTCTGCCACCATGTCTCAGACATACACACCTGGTTTGAGCCATAGGTTCACAACTGGAGGAATCTGCTGGGAGGGCTTGTCTAGCATATCTAGCTGTCTCTCCAAGTGAGTAGATGATGTTGAGATGAGACTTTATTTTAGACTTCAAAGTAGATATTGATGGGACTTAATACTTGAGATCAAATGGGCTTTCCAAATCATATTGTTAGTGTATAAAAAGATCACCCTTATTGTTTTATAAATGATTCTATTTCTTACCTCTTTTCAATGATTTCAAAAGATCAACCTGACCAATTAGAGACAGCCTCGATCAGTTCCTCTCTCCTGTCTCTGGATTTCTTTCCAGGATCTGAGGTTTGGTTTTCTTTCTTGCTTCCCCAGCAGACCTTCTCTGTATATGGTCCTCTTTCTGTTTCTGGGAGGATCTGGGACAGCCTAGGGCATTGCTGGTCACTTCTAGGGAGGGTATATTAGTAATTCTATCCTGTTTCCAAGCAGGCTGGCCGGACCATTTGTACAAGTCTAACTACACAGTTAAAACACAACATGCCTCTCTAGTGAGCAAACCCCAGGCAGGAGGCTGAACCCCAACTCCACTCGTTTACAAGATGCTAGGGTTGCTAATCCCCTCAGTAGGAGTAGCAAAGGGAGAAGAAAGAAGGCCAAGAAATGTCCTATGTGTCTGACATGGCTTGAGCTGGTACATCAGGCAGATGACACCCAAGAGGACTTCTAGGATGTCATTGGGTATCTTGAGAGACAACCATACTCTGAAGGTGAACACAGATGATCCTTCTCCTACAACTGGTACCATATGTCTTTCCTTGCCCCAGGTGGCAGATCCTTCTATTAATGTGGTCTGCTTTCATGTCTTCTTTGGGCCAGATTTATACTCCATCATCATAGACAGCGTGGTCTACTTGGTCCACAGGGGTTGTACACCTTTGACTTGCTGGCTAAGCAATTCTTTCTACCTGAGACTTGTTGCTTGACAGGAGCACCCAAATCCTTTTCCTCTTAGATTTCTAAGTAGAGGAAGAACAGCAGCCTTTAGTGCTGTATTGACTACAGAAGGCACAGTAGTCTTGCAGAGTCCTTCTGAAGCACCTCTGGCTGGACACAAGAGGAGAAGAAATCCTACTCTTTTTTGGTATGGATGGAAATAACTTAGAGCATGCCCCCTTTCTGAACCTTTACCCAGTACCCTCCCCCTACCATCACTCTGAATCTCACTGTGGAGCCAAGGAATAGTTGTCTTGAGGTCTCAGCTAAAATTTATATGGGAAGAATTCATTTTAGCATTCTTTATAATGTGAGTGGGAAAAGGTTGCTTTGTGCATGTCTTTTTAACGCTTAGAGTATACTGCAGGAAATATACTTTTAAATAATATTTTTCATTTCAGTAGGAAACCAGTCTTCTCTTCTGTTGATAATAGCCACAAGTTAAGATAAAGCATTTTATATATTTATTTTTGAGAAAGGGTCATAGAACGTAACCGTGTCTGGCTAGAATTTACTACGTAGACCAATATGTCCTTGAACTCACAGGGATCCACCTCCCTCTGCCTCCCAGGTGCTCAGATTAAAGTTGTGCACTACCAATTTTAACAAGATTTAGTATTATAAAAATGAATTGATGAGCCAGCAGGAAATTAAGTAACATTCAGAGACCAAAAATTAAGAAAATCCAAGAATCCAGAGATAACAGTATTAAATGAAACTTTGAACAGAAGTACTTCATACAGAAGAAAGGAAATTCCAGATGAAGAGGAATGGGAAGCAAGAAAGTAGTGACTGTAGGGAAAAATCAATCATTAATTTAAATGACGGTATACAGTAAAAACGAAAAAGAGAAATGAATGCATAAATATTTTTATTTTAGGCACAGAATTAAAGAGGACAGTTTAAATTTAGTTCTAAGTTTCTCATATTATATTTGAAGGTTATCTTATTTTTCATTTATTTTGTTTTTTGTTTTTTCAAGACAGGGTTTCTCTATGTAGCCTTGGCTGTCTTGGAACTCACTCTGTAGACTAGGCTGGTCTCAAATTCACAGAGATCCACCAGCCTCTGTCTCCTAAGCACCAGGATTAAAGGAGTGCACCATCACCACCTAGCTGGTTATCTTGTTTTAAGACAGAAATGTGATTTTAATTTTCAAAGAGAAAACAAAATGAGAAAATATAACCAAAGAAAAAGACAAGAAAGAGGGAAAGATTCAAATGAGTACAAGAAATAGAAATAACAAAAGTCCAAACATATCATTAATTATAAGAAATATAAATGGAATAGCCATGCCAATTGTATTCTGTGTCAACTTGACACAAGCTGGAGTTATCACAGAGAACGGAGCCTCCCTTGAGGAAATGCCTCCATGAGATCCAGCAGTAAGGCATTTTATTTCAATTAGTGATACGTGGGGAGGTCTCAACCTATTGTGGATGGTCACGTCTCTGGCCTAGTGATCCTCAGTTCTATAACAGAGCAGGCTGAGCAAGCTAGGGGAAGCAAGCCAGAAAGCAGCACCCTCTGTGGGCTCTCCATCAGCTCCTGCCTCCAGGTTCCAGCCCTGCTTGACAGTTCCTGTCCTGACTTCCTCCAATGATGGATTGTGGTCTGGAAGTGTAAGCCAAATAAACCCTTTCCTCCTCAACTTGCTTTTTTGGTCATGGTGTTTTGTCATAGCAATAAAACCCTGACTGAGACATCCATTAAAAGATATGTGAAGCTTAATAAGCTGCACATTTAAAGTCTAATAGTTTAGAAAGAAAAAGCGAAAAGATAGAAAGACATGCTGAGAAAACTCTAACAGAGAGAAGCCTTATGCCTCTGAGTCAAGGTCCAAAATTTTCTTTGAAGTTAAAAAGCACTGGGCAGAGGAAGGGAATGAGTCACTCCATAATTATTTAATGACTCATTTCATCAAACGAATAAGATAATTTACAATTTATGTTTCTAATAACTTCAAAATCTATAAAAACAAACATTGACAGAATTAAAAGAAAATACACAAATTCACCATCAAGAAGATATTACAAGACTCTGTGGAGTAAAACAATAAAGGAGTAAAAGCTATAAAAGATGTAAATAAGGCAAACATAAAATCAATCTAATGGACAAACAAAAAGCGCTAGGTTCCAGGATTCCAGAGTCCCAGGATTCTTAAGCCTGCATGTACATGTTAAATGTTGAAATCATATGGCCAATAAATCAAATCATGACAAAAGACAAAAGCCATAAAAACTTAGAGTGAAGCCCCAATTGAAAATTAGCAAGAAATCACTAGTAAAAGATAATCTGAAACCCCTTTTATCTGTAATAACTTTTAGTCCAATGAAGAAAATGTGATGGAATTTAGAAATATTTACAAATGGATATATATGTAAGGTGTAGCCAAATCAATATTCAGAAATAACTAGTCTTGCTTACATATAAATTAAGAAAGACTGACTATTAATGAGTTAAGCAGTGAATGAAATTGTTTTGATAAAGAACAATAAAATAGAGAATCAAAGGGGGATGACAAAAGAGAAAATATTGATAAAATAGAAAAGTACTAAGTAGAGTTCTTTTGAATAATCAAATTTACAAATTCCAGTGAGTGGTCAAGAAAAAGTGTGAGGTGAGTTAAGATATAAAAAGAAGACAATTATAGATGCTGCTGAGATTTAAAAGACTATCTAAGGACATTATGAACAATTTAGTGCTTATATAGTTGAGATTTGAAAGTAAAGTAATAAATTCCTTGAAACAAATCTTATTGAAATGACTCAGAAGAAGTGAAAAGCTCATATAGTCATAAGACTATTGAAGAAACTGAATCAGAGCTTAAAGAGATGGCTCAGTAGTTAAGAGCATATGCGGCTCTTTCAGAGGACCCGAATTTGATTCTCAGCACCCATGTCAGATGTCAGCCTATAACTCCAGTTCCAGAGTTCCAGGGAAGCCAATGCCTCTGGCTTCTGTGAGCACCTGTACACACACACACACACACACACACACACACTCTCACTCACTAAATTAAAAATAAATCTTAAAAAAGAAATTGAATCAATAGTTTAAAATCTCCCCACAGAGGAAGTCTAAGCATGGGTAGCTGAAAAGCAAGTTTTACAAACTGTAAATAGAAAGAAATTTCTATTCTGTACTGGATCTGTGGTGCTGAACAGGATATGGGTGTGAACTGGTGGCTTTCAATATGTACAGATATGCCAAGGCTTGGTGATATATGTAACGTGGGCATAATTCACACGTAAAAAAGTCTGCTGCTCTATAACAACACACATACTTTACATTTAGATATTAGCTCTGAATTCCATTCATCACTGCAAGGAGCCAGGGACTTGGGAGCAGGAGTGATAGAAGATAATTTTGTTTATGCCAGAAAGTACTCAATGGAGGCAAGTCATTCAATATAGGATGACCAAAGAGGAGGCTCTACTGGCAAGCCAGGGATGATTCAATGACTTGTAGTAGTAATGACTGATAAGTACTTGAATAAAACAGGATTCTATCAGTGTACTCTAGTTGAGATGAACAAACTAAATAAACAGTGAGAAGATTTATTTTACTACTAGATAATAAAGGTAAGAGAGACAAACATAAAAGAAGTGAGGTAAAAGTCAGTGGCCATTAAGCCATAGTTGATTCAAGCAAATGATTCAATAAATACAAAGAATAATGGTGAAAGTGTGGTGAGAAATGACATTTTTATAGTCTCAAACAAAATAATCTTTTTGTGTCAAGGGGAAAGAACATAAAGGAGAGAAAAGTATTCATTGTCCTCAGTGGTTGTATTTGGTCTGTGAGAGCATCTAAGTAGACACACGGTATCACACCAAAAAGCATCTTGGGTTGAGTCTAGCATAACATGATGTTCTTCACGATGAAGATGCATGTTCTTTTCTAATCATGAAGAATCATCAGTCTTCCACTGGCTGAACTGTAGTCTTCATAAAGACCTGAGAAGAAAACTGAACTCTGGGAGAACCACAGCTCTCCAGACAATGACTTGACAGTGATCTTTTTGCACCTATTGGGAAACTTCAGTGGAGTCTATGGAAAAAGAATTTGGACATGTTGTACTGTTCTTAAAAGTTTTTTGTAAGTTTAGCATCTCAAAATAAGTCAATAAGAAGCATCAAGAAAGCACACAGCACACAGGAAGTAGTCTGTGAGACCTGAGTCTTCAGTGCACCTCGAGGACCTCACTACATGGGGAAAGTGTAAGTCCGCGGGACAGGAGGAAAGGAAAGGGACAAGAGATGGCAGAGGCTGCAAAGAGGCTGTGTTCCCAAGAGTAGATGTGCACATATCTGTGAAGAGCATTTTCCTCACCTCCATTGTCATGACAATCTTCATCACTAACAGAGACCTGGCAGAGGAGTGCACGGCAGTGACTGTGGAAGTTAGGACAAGACAGCCCTAAGAAGTGCTTGAACATGAAATGGGAAGGAAGCAGGTATAAGTGGAGATTTCCTGGCTTATGGAAATATTATTTCTGCAGCCTGCAAACCTGGAAATTATTACCTGCATACCTTTATTTCCTTCCATTATTTTTACTTTTAAATTTGAACTTTTAACTGGAATGTAATATTTGTGCTTCTTGATGGAGCAAAATGTATATCATACTCACTGAAACATGTATAATGATCAAGCCGGAGTAATTAGCATTTCCCATTTTTGTCTTTAGAACTGACACATTATTATATCAATCGTTTTGAACCATTATTACATTTCTGAAGTAAATCCTATTTAGTTGTTTTCTCTCTTTTTGAGATTTGTTTTATGTATATGGCTGATTTTGCCTGTACACATGTCTGTGTACCATGTGCATACAGTGCCTGCAGATGCCAGAAGAGACCATTGGATCCTCTGGAATTTGAGTTATAGCTAGCCGTGAAACACTACATGTGTGCTGGGAACTGAACCCAGGTCTTCTGGAAGAGTGAGCTCTGACTCCAGCCTTCAGATCTACTTCTTGCCTTCAACTACATTTTTGTAGCCATTATCCACTCTCTCTGCTTCTCTTCACACTATCTTTTCCGTGCTTGAATGACCTCTGTTCTCTCTACTTCTGGGTGATCAACATTTTTAGTCTGCACAAATAAATGAGAACATGTGGTAAATTCAATGTTTGGCTCTTTATTTAACATAACGGCACCCAGTTCTCTCATTATTCCTGTAAACAGTAGTTTTTTCATCCTTTTGTGGATGAATAGTATTTTATAATGTTTATTCATCACATTTTCTATATTTATTCATTATCAGTGAACATCTAGACTGATTCCATGTCTTGGTTATTATAATGGTGCTAGAGTTACCACAGGTGTCTCTTTGATGAGTTTGTTTTCTTTGGCGGTTCACTCAGATGTGAGGTGTAGAGTTATATTTCTTATATTAGATTTTTAATTTATATTTTATATATGGGTTTTTTTTAAAGATTTATTTTATGTATGAGTAGCTGTCTTCATATATACCAGAAGAGGGTATCTGATCCCATTACAGTTAGTTGTGAGCCATCATGTAGTTGCTGGGAATTGAACTCAGGACCTCTGGAAGAGCAGTCAGTGCTCTTAACTGCTGAGCCATCTCTCCAGCCCTTAATTTCTATTTTATAGTACATTATTCTCCCTCTTCTACCATGTGCACCATTTAGCAAATTCAGATTGTTAGGTTTGGCAGCAAACATTGTTACCCACAGAGCCATCGTGACATTTCCCATTTTCTAATATCTTGAAATATTTCCCGTTTTCTTTTTTCTAGTTTCATCATTTGGAAACTTAACATCTGGTTTTAGATTAGGTCTGAGTTGAAGTTTGTCGATGATGAAGGGTAGGAGTCAAGTCTCAATCTTATAAATATAGGTAATTCTTAGTGGACTCAGATACAACCTCTGTGAATCCTTCAGTGATATCATTCAGCAGTGTCTAAGTGTTTCCTGGCTTAGACCCCAGGTATTATAGAAGGAGTTGCTTTGGTAATAGACACGAGGTGCCAAAGGATATAAACTCAGTACCCAAGAGGCAAGTGCCAGTTGCTGATCATACCAATTTCTGCTTCTGGAAGAGATGGTGCTTAGTGGGCATAGACTGTGGAGGCTATCTCTATAGCTCACAGGAGGGGCATTCTCAAAGGGAATAGGAAGGTGCCCTAGCCTAGGGCAAGTACCATAACTCTTCCATCTTGAGGAAATTCCCTGGATGTATTTGAGTTCCTGTCCCTTATTCAGGTATAGTGGTTTGAATATACTTGGCCTGAGAGTGGCACTATTAGGAGGTGAGGCCTTGTTGGAGTAGTTGTGGCCTTGTTGAAGGAAGTGTATCATTGTGGGTGTGGGCTTTAAAACCCTCATCCTAGCTGCCTGGAAGTCAGTATTCTGCTAGCAGCCTTCAGATGAAGATGTAGAACTCTCAGCTACTCCTGCACTATACCTGCCTGGATGCTGCTGGGCTCCTGCCTTGATGATACTAGACTGAACCTCTGAACCTGTAAGCCAGCCTGAATTAAACATTGTCCTTATAAGAGTCGCCTTGGTCATGGTATCTGTTCACAGCAGTAAAACCTTAACTAAGACATCAGGGAACTGCTTGGACCAAGGTACTACCTCTCTCCCCACAATGCATTACACAGTTGGCCTAGTTGGGCTGAAGATGCTTCAGCTTTCTGTGCTAGTGTGCTAGATTATCTGTGGACTCTTAAAATGGTGATATCCAGGGGTTCTGTGTCTGGAGCAGGAAGAACTGAAAGAGTCTCTATTTTCCAGATGGCATGTCACTAAAGCAGCCCAGGTTCTGAGTGTGAGAAGATAGAGGCAGTCCATGAAATCAGGTTATATCATATGTCTGTTTTGGTATATATAGCACTTGTAGGTTCTCTATAGCTGGGGTTACTGGTGTTTAGGGTGCTTCAGTCACCAGGTACTCTGTTCACCCTCTCCTTCCCTGGGAGTGGGGCCATGACCATGTGCTTTATTCCATTCTCATTGCCACCTACTAGTTTACTGTCCTGAAAAGCCGCCATCTCCCAGCCATTCTCCTGGTAATGCAGCTGTCTATATGGGGTTCTGGTTCTTTCTTAGGGCTAAGGGCCCCCTTTTCTAGCCATCTTAGGATTGCTTCACCCAGATCTTTACTCAAAGGCTATCCCCTCAGATGACTTACATGACCTTACACTTTTGACATCACCCCCAAGCCCCAGTAGAACTTCTCTGGCTCCCTGCTCAGTGTTTCTCCTTATGTTTTGCTTGCATATGGTATCTCAGTCTCTGCTGTATAAAGTCAGAGATTGGTAATGACAGATGCTAAGGTGGAAATAACTACAGGGAGCAAGTGGGTATGTCTTTGTAGGACCTGTGTATCTGAAATTCAGATACCAAGATGTTTTACTCAACTCAGTCTGTATCTATTGATCCCAATTACAGCAAAACCCTGATAGGAGCTGGTGATCTATAATGATGTATAGTTTATGGTTTGTGTGAAGATGAAGATTCAGATGATTGCCAGGCAGGCAGGCAAGCAAGCTCTATGCTGTTGTTATTTATGAATTTGCTGACAGGTAACTATAGATTTATCAAGTGGAAATCGCTAGTTTCTATGGAGATTCAGTTATGTCATGTGATGTTTTTCTGGAAGCTGACTTATGAGACGATGCTTTGCTGGAACAGAAATGTGTTTTTCTGGAAGCTGTCTGGTGAAAGGGTATGTGATGTTTTACTGGAGTGGACACTTGAGAGGGCACATGATGTTTGGAAAGGATATAAATATAACCCCACAGAGGGTGAGAGGATGCTCTTGCATTGGTTTACCTTGCATCACTTTGCTGGCCTTCACTGACCTTTGCTTGTTGTGACTTTGTAGAGAGAAAATTTCCAAAAACTTCTCATGGTATTCTAGCTTCTTCTTGCAGCTTCGGTAGACTAGTGCTGATTTGGTGGAGCCTCAGGCTTTCTTCTGAATCAAGCTGCTGTTACTGATTCATGCTCGGTGTTAGACAATTGTATTGGATTGCCACTACTGATTTGAGTTTGGAATCACTCCAAAGAAATACTTCGAAAAAGATCCACATTCTCCCACCCCCACCCCCATTTCTTATTAACCTTTCTTCTTCCCTACCTTTGGTCAGTGGGCTATAAGGAAGGTCGAAGTGTTTAAGAAGCCTTATTAAAGTAGATATGTAGTCACTGCAGAGATTCCAAAGACTAGTAGTTGGTAAAGCCCCAGGTAAGGCACAGCTAGCAGCTAGGTTGGGGTGACAGGGACATAGTCCCATTACACTTGTCTAAACTCTTTAGACTGCTGGAGGAGAAAACAGCACAAAGGAGACCAACCTAATATACAGCTTGGAGCCTTGAGATCAGACACAATATGGAGCCTGGGCTTCTAGCTGATGCTGAAATATTGGCATTTTACCATAACCCAGCCTTGGACGTTGTGGTGGTCTAAATATGCTTGACCCATGGATTAGCACTATTAGGAGGTGTGGCCTTGTTGGAGTAGGTGTGGTCTTGTTGGAGGAAGTGTGTCACTATGGAGGTGGTTTTTGAGACCCTCCTTCTAACTGCCTGAGGATCCCAGTCTTCTGTTTGCCTGTGGAACAAGGTGTAGAACTCTCAGATCCTCCTGCTCCATGCCTGCCTAAATGCTGCCATGATGATAATGGAACAAACCTCAAAACCTGTAAGCCAACTCCAATGAAATGTTGTCCTTCATAAAAGTTGTCTTGATCATGGTGTCTGTTCACAGCAGTAAAACCCTAATGAAGACAGATGTGTATTTACTAAGACAGACATGTATTTATCAGGATTCCCTAGAGAAATAGATCATCATGAGCAGGAATTGTGAGGAACGGGTTCATGTGGTCATGGAAGCGGAATCCATGGGAAACCCCGGGGAAATGAATGTCATGATCCAGCCTAAGTCCAAACTGAGAATCAGGAGCAGATGTAAATGAGAGGCTGTGTTTCAGCTCACCCAGAGGCAGGAGGATAGGGAAATTTCTCCCTCACCAACTTCCATTCTCTTCAGGCCTCAGCCTGACACCATCCACACTAGGAAAGCCTTACCTGCCTCACTAGACTCTGATTCAGATGACACCCTATATGGATACCCCCAGACATTGCAAGCAGTGTGACTAGGAAGCTCACCAGGTATCAAAGTTATCAAAGCAACCTTAGCCATGGTCCTGGGCACTGTCCTTGGGTGTGGACTTGTTCACTCCAACACCTAAAGCCAGTCAACAAGGAGGATCAGACTTGTCCTTTCTAAGGACTCCTGGATTTTTCTCCAAATCAATGAGATCCCATGCGCATGACAGGAATCCTCTGCCCTGATCCCTGGCAGGTGCATCAGGGAATCACCAGGCTGTCTTATTCATAGATGAGCACTGTGCACCTCATGTTTTAGTGAGACTGAGCATTCTAGGTGCACAAAAGGGCTTCTTGAGTATATTACAGGATTGTGGAACCAACTCCTGATGTCACCATGGCAGCCCCTTCAGTACTAAGACATTCTTAGGGAACCTGTCCATAGCTAGGCAACTTCACTTCTGGAGCTTTCTCAAGATAGGGTAGCCAGGAATCCAGAAGTTTTCCTCATGATTATTTGTTCC
The DNA here is from genome assembly GCA_021653895.1 of Mastomys natalensis. NCBI lineage: Eukaryota > Metazoa > Chordata > Mammalia > Rodentia > Muridae > Mastomys > Mastomys natalensis. The sequence goes on from JAJTUV010000883.1 coordinate 153,513, forward strand.
TGCCCTCTGGGATCTTCTGAGTGTCCTGCCTGACAGCTGTGTATCTTGGGACTGCGGCGATGTTCCTGTAAGTCTGTGGGTCCTTACACCTTCTTCACATGAAGTAGGATGTGAGGCAGGTTTTGGCTGGTAGAACCTTGAACCACACATGATCTTAGTAAAGGACCTGGACAATGTGCCATCTTAAGTCTATCCACCCTGTTTCTGCTCTGCTGCTTACTTGGGTCTTTGGTTCATAGTAGACTGTGGTACTGTAAACTGAGTCTTAAAGGAGGCCTGTCCTTCCCAGCTGTAGTTTTGGGACACTAAAGTCGATTGGCTTATTGAAATTCCAGACAAGCCTCTTACTTGCTCAGGAGCTGAATCAGAGATTGCAGCTGTCCAGGAGGACAGTTCAGCTTAATACCAAGAGAGTCTGGGTGAGTGTTGAGTGGAGGTATCTCCCCTACCCCTTCCTCTTCTTTCCTTTTCCCTGTTTGCTTCTCTCTCTTATCCATTTTGTACCCTTCCTTCCTGCTATGCCTGGGACCCATGTCTCTATCTACTGACAATCTAAAATAAATTTTAGGTTTAGAAAACACTTAGGAAACTTAGCCAAAATTCTGTAACATCTCTGCTCCAGTCGCTTTGCTAAGCCTTATCTTCTTGCACAGGCTTTGTCTCTGACCATAGCAAGTCCAAGGGGAAAGTAACTATAGGAATGGCTGGCCTGATCAGACACACCATTCTGGTGTCGGAATTGACATCACTAAACTGAGAGTAAGGCATTTTCAGGCCTTATAGCACCACTTAGGAGCAGAGATGGTTCAGACTTCTTGTATCTCCACCACAGAGCACATTTTGCTAAACTGATATCCAGAAGTCATTAGATTTGTATATGTGTAGCATTCTCCAATGGGGTCCCACTTGTCTGCTGAGTTGTAGAGAAAGGGAAATATGTTATTAGGGAGTTGGTTTCCAGTGTAGCCTGCACTCTCTGCATTGCTGTGTGTAGCAATTTCAACTGCCTCCATGGTAACTCTTCAAATTCTTGCTGTTCCAAATAAACTACTTCAAGGTTTCAGGAAATAAGAGAAGTGAAAGATTTGTTGGTTTCAGTTGATTGTGACCAATTGGGACTCCTTCAAGTGTCCCTGAGAATCTCAAGAAACTAACTTTCCTGGGGTAGGGACCTACTGGTCCTCCTACACCTACAGTTGTATGGGGAAGAACTAGGGTTGACAGGAAAGCGTGGGTTTAGGTTAAGCTGGGCACAACGCACAGGAATCCAGCTCATTTCCAAGTGGGTGGCCCAAGTAGGTCCCTCTTTTTGTTAGTGGCCACAGCAGAACAGAGCTTGAAGACTTTTCTGCTCACTGGCATAGAAGCCTGCTGGAGAGGGAAGGCCTATAGGGGGCGTCGGGCCATGAAAAAAGCAGAGGGAAATAGTGAGGAGACTCTCTGAGGCGCGTGGATCAACGCACCCCTCTGTTGGCTCTTACACACTTATTCTACTAGCTAGCTCCACTGTGTGGGGTCTCAGTGACCTCCACAACTCTTAACTCGTAGAAAAGACACCCTGCTCTGGCTGGCGGGCTACCGGAGCAAGGCAGGACTTTACTGGACTCGACCTAGAGGTGCAACAATCTAAAATCCTCCCATCCAGGTCCCACCCAGCCCCCGCCCCCCCCCCCCCCGCCACACCTTTGTCCCTTTCCCTCGGGTCTAGGCCCCTAACCAATCTACCCCCGCGTCTACCGGGCGGGGCCCCATTCACTCGCACGCAATCGCAGCCATCGCGTGACGCTTGTGGCCACAGGAGGAAGCCAGAGGCGCCAGGCACGCGATGGGGGTGGCGGAGTCCCAGAAACTCAGCCTAGGCTGGATTTAGCAGCGCTTAGAGGCGGAGCTGCCTCTGGGGGTTGGAGTGTGTGTGTGTGTGTGTGTGTGTGTGTGTGTGTGTGTGTGTGTGTGTGTGTGTGTGTGTGTGTGCGCGCGCGCGCGCGCTTGCGCCGCTGAGGATTTGGTCATATTCTGGGTTGTGCTCAAGCGGTTCAGCGGTCTGGCACAACACGCATACTGGCTCCTTAGCCATCCTAGCTTAAGTCCTCTGAAAGCCTTGGGCAATCTCTGAGGTGCTGGGAACCGTGCTCCTTTGCAGGGAGACAGACCATCAGGAAACTCTCTCTGCTGGGAGTCCGCCCACGCGGCTGGTGCCTTGGTTTATACCGGACCCACAAGGGCTGAATCTTCCTGTCCTGTTCTCACCCATCCCTCAACCCCAAGCACGTGAAGACAGCAGTTCATTTATTTCACTCTTGCAGTTTCCATGGCACATTTCCCAAGGGACTGGGGATGCCCCCAAGGGCTGCTAGTCTCTAAGTTCCCTCTTGCCAGAGGAGAAGCAGAACAGATCCTGAAGAGGGAAACGATAAAGTAGACCCCTCGGAGGCCTCCTGAAGACACATTTGAAAACTCAGTGTATTAATGCATTTGGTGTAGGAGGCCCAGACTAGGGAGTTAAGTGATGAAGAAGGATTGGTGGGGAGGCTTTAAGGAGTCTGGTTCCTCCGCCCCTCTGCCCTCCTAGAGCAGTGTTTCTCAACCTATGGTTCAACGACCCCTTTGGTAAAACTCTATCTCAAAAATATTTATACTATAATTAATAACAGTAGCAAAATTACAGTTACAAAGTTTCAACAAAAAGAATTTTATGGTTGGAAGATCACCACAACATGAGGAGCTGTATTAAAGGGTCACACCAATTAGGAAGGTTGAGAACCACTGTCTGAGAGGCATCAGAGGCTCAAGTTTCCCAGGAGGGATCTGAGTTCTGACAAAGAAAATGATAACTTCTTTTCTTAGTGTAGCGAACAGAAAACCCAGCCTCATTAGTTGAGGGAGACATGGGTGATAAATGGTGCCTTTTGAAAGTAGAAGAGAAAGAAACCAGGTCCTAAAGGTCATGTCATTGCCACTGGGGTCACAGTCTCCTGGGCTCCCCAGGAGAGGGTAGCCTGTTACACAGGGCTCTTCATCCCTGCCAAAACCCTTACATGTGGGCAGGACTGTGTGTAGTTTCCATGGACTTTCTGGAACAGTGGAGGCTGCCAGCCACAGAAACAACAGCTTTGGATGAAGCTAGAAAGGCTAACTCTGAGGACCAGGTGTAGATCTCTTGTGGGGTAGGGCAGAGTGTTAAACAGTATCTGGATCCCAGAGTAGTAGAGTTGCCTGAGAGCCTGGATAACTATCAAGTTCCAAGATGCCTCAAACCTCTGGAGATGCTGAGAGCTCCAGAAAATGGGGAGTTCAGTTTTATGGGACCAGTTGATGGTAGACTGGTAGGAACCACTCAGAAAGGGAGACATGGAGTCACAATGAGGCTCAAATTCTAAACAAGAATTATCAAACAATACCACCACCCCTGGGCATCAGGATTTGCCAAGGCCAAGCCATGTGATACAAAAATAATAGAACTTTGATTCAAATGCTACTTTCATCTGAATAATATGAACAGCCCAGTAAACTCATCCTTTTCAGCATGAGCTGGGCTGTGAACAGACAGTGAGATTATCTTTAAGAATGCTGTGCCCCTCGACAATGGAACTTTCTGTTTGGGATTGGGTCTCCTGGATGGTAGAGGGGGAGTCAGTGTGCCAAAGACTAGGGTCCAGCTTAGTAAGAGAACCTTGAAATTTCTATCCCAAAGCCATCAAACCAGACATGGATAGGGGTACTAGGAAGGTGGGCATCTTCATAGGTCTAGGAGCAGTTTTTGGAGGGGGTGAGCATCCTCAGGGAACTTCCTTTACCTCCAGGTGAGAGCATTCAGCCTGCTCCCTTCCAGGGAAGATGAAGGTATAGGAGACGGGTGGACTCTTGGGGCTTTGATCTAGCCTGGAAGCAGATGACAGACAGGTTGTCTTCCAAAGGGTAACTACCAGCAGTGTTGGGATCCAATGGTACTGGGTCTCAGGAGGTACTTGCAGGGACCCTGGAATCCTTGTTCATAGAGGAGACCTGTCAGGAAGCCATACTTTGTCTCAAGACTGGGTAGACAGGAAAGCCAAGAGCAGTTTCCAAGATGAGACAGGATAGTGCATGAGTTTGGGTACACTTCAACATTAGGTATCTTCCAGATCCATGCTGGCCTAGAACTTCAGCTGGCTCTTCCTGCCATTCATACAGCTTTCTAGGAATTCATGGAGATCCTGCATTATCCTGTTGAGAACAATAGCACAGTCCAAGATGGACATATAGCAAAAACAATTGGGTAAAAGTCAGGGAAACACAGAAACATGGGACTTAAGAACCACTAGCAGGCCTGGGCTCTGCAGAGAACTTACTTGTTCATTCTTCCCTGACAGCATTGCAGGAGACATGTGTATGGTCAGCTCCAGCCTTGTCACCTGAAGACCACTCATACAGAGGGTTCCCTGTGCAGGAAGGACGGCTGCTGCTGGAGGTAAGTGCACACGTCACTGCAACACCACACACAACACACCACACACACTTTGTGTTTGGTGTGTGTGTTTCCAGAGAAGAACCTGAAAGGCACCAAAATACCTTCATGAGCTGTTTGCCAGACTAGTCTAAGACGGCCTAAGCTGAGATCTGTCGGTAGAGATCAACTTCACTATGGAGTTAAGGATTTCATCATCCTCGTGCTAAATCTGAGACTCATTTGCCATCCCATAATCTCCAGTTTCACTCACTGGTGAAAGAACCTAAATATTAAGCCATTTAATTTTCCAAATTGAAGACTAAAAAGAGTCAATGTTGAGTTTCTAGTGTGGTTTATCCAGGGTCCTGCACAAATAGGGCCTGACAATCTTTGCATTTCAACTGGCATTCAGGCTTGATGGGAACTTCCATTAGGTGGAGCTTTTTCTCATCTGAGGTGAACCCCAAAGTTGTTTTTTTTTTTTCTGTGCTGGAATTTCTCTGAGCTGTTCAAGTTTGGTCTCTGACATCTCAGGACATAATCCCAGCAGAACATTCTTTGAGGGCTGAAATCTAGTATAAGATCAGGAATTGGTAGGAACATGACATAGGGTACAGTTGTATTCCTTTATCCTCAATCCTCACTGGGCCAGCCCTTTGATGAGCCTCTTTTGGCAATACAGTGGGAGGAGCCGGTAGTTCCTTACTTTTCTTTATTCAGTGCTGTGGAAAGGCTGGCTTTCTGTTCATCACCTGTCAGATTTGAGGCACCGTCTCTCTTTGTGCCTACTTTAGGAAAGGGAGTGGGAATATTGAGATCCCATAGAAGGAATAGCACCTTTCAGGGAGACACTCTCTCACCTCTTACTTTTTTTTTTTTTAATTAGAAAATGCACATATGTAGGAAGAAGAGGATAGTAGACAGACAGGTGCCAGGTTCCATCCTTAGAAGGTTGGCTTGGACTTACCTGCCTTCTATATGGGCTTCTGCACTTGTTTAATGGCTCAGATATACTTTGAATTGGCTCTTCTTGTCTCTTACGCTCTCCTAACTCTGCCCTTTTTAGCCAATCCATGTGAGCTATGGTTGAAGAACAGTGATCTGGGTCTACCTTAGCAACAAGCAACTCTGAGACATTGTATGCCCTGCATTTTCCCACAGCATCCAGTGGGTTCTGGGAACACCCAGGGTACCTAAGGGAGACAGGGTCCAGGGCTTGGGTGAGAAAGCATCTCCAAGTTCTATCACCTTTAATGAGTTTGGGTTTGATGAATTTATAAATCCTACACTTTAAAAAAAGGTACACAGGGTAGGCTGAATAGGTGGCTCAGAGGTTAAAAGAACTTGCTGTTCTCTAGAGGACCCTGGTTCAACTCCAAGTACCCATATGGCAGCACAGAACTGTCTGTAACTCCAGCTCCAAGGAGTCTGACATCCTCATACAGGCTCATACATGTAAGCAAAACACCAAGCACATAAAAATAAAATGAAAAGGAATAACAAAAAATTAAAATACAAGGATCACATGCTCAAAGCAGCCCACATGTAGCAAGCTGTGCTTGCTCAGAATAGCCTGTGATCTGTTTCAGCTCTTTGTGGCTCAGTGTGGATAGACCCCAGTGGGGTTGACATCTCTTTGGGAGCAGAATCCTTCAGTTGAAGAAATGTGCAACTTTATCACTTACCATTATATGCTAAAAAAGCACATTTCTGAGCACTATTACTTTTTCTTTGGTATTGATCTTTCTGCCACTGCTAGTAAAATCAGAGCTTTAAAGTGTATCCTGGTTTGAATTTTATTCTTAGGAAAAGATAATTGGCAACCCCTTCTTAAATATCTTTTCAAATAATTAAGATTGATTTAAAAAAAAATTCAGACTCATAAAAAATCATCCTTAAACTTTTGTACTGAATTGTAAAACGCAGAGTATGCACCAGCACCTAGGATACTTAAATTGTCTGACCAAGTCCTAACCAGGGTCCGTGTGTTTCTACCGCTCCTGTCCTGTCTCTCTCCTCATATCTTATTTCCCTCTATATTTCCCGTTTAGGCTCCACACCTCCACCCACACTCTGACACCTCACCACCTCCCTCTACTCCTTCTTCCATGTCTCCAGGCGTGCTTTGTCTGGAACCAGGCATGTTATATGTGTGGATCTTTCTTTCATTTCCAGGACAGGGAATTCAAACTACAAGGTTAAAGATGCTTTCAGAGGGTTCCCAGCTCTCCATATCCTTGAGTCGTCTTGGTATTGTTTGTCTCACTTGAAGTCATTTTGGTATGTGTGTACTTGAATCTCATGGTTTGAACTAGTATTTGCTCATGGCTGAGGGTGCCAGGCATCCCTTCTCTGTGCCCATGTATCATATTTACTAAACCGTTTGAATCCTTTGCACATTAAAAAACCATACTTTTGCCTTCTTACTATTTTGTTTAGAGAGCCCGTTCTGACACCTGTCCTTTGTAAAATTTGTGAAAGTTCTCTCCTAGTCTGTGGCTTGTTTTTTGATTCTCCTGACAGAGTGATGTACTGAGTAGGAGTGGTTAATTGTTAATAAAGTCATTTATTAATTTTTCTTTTTGTTGGTCATGATTTCAGTGTCACAGGTAGAAAGTCTTTATCCCAAGATCACAAGATTTTTTTCTTTTATTTTTTCCAAAGTTTTAAGTTTTAAGTTATTTTTACGTTATTTATTTATTTATGGTGGTGTGGTGGGTGTGTGTGTGTGTGTGTCAGGGCATGCTTGGGGAGATGAGAGGACAGCTTTCAGGAGTCCATTCTTTTTTTCTACCATGTGAGTCCTGGGTATCATGCTCAGGCTGCCAAGTCTGGTGGCAAGCACCTTTGCACACTAAGCCGTCTTATTGATCCATTCTTCAAAGTTTTGTTAAGTTTTACGTTTTGAATTCTCTGAATTTTGTCTGGCATATCAACACTACCACACTTCCTCATTGCCAGTAATGAATTAAGTAACATTGTCCTGGACACCTAATGACATGAATTTTCCAGTTGTGTTTTCTTTCAAAATTGTATTGCCAGGATTGGAAAGATGACTCGGCGATTAAGAGCACTGAGCATTCTTCCACAGATCCTGAGTTCAATTCCCAGCATCCCCACGGCAGCTCACAACCATCTATAGTCTGTAGTTCTGTGGAATCCAGTGCCTCTTCTGGTGTGCAGACATACACACAAACAAAACACCCATATACATAAAATGCATAAATAAATATCTTAGAAAGATTGTCTTGCCTGTTTTAGTCACTTTGTCATTCCACACACATTTTGAATGGTCTTATTGATGTGTATAAAAATTCCCACTATGGGCTGGAAAGATGGCTCAGTGGTTAGGAGCATTTGCTGCTATTGCAAAGGATTTGGCTTCAGTTCCCAGCATGCACATGATGGTTCAAAACTATTGGTAACTGAACTTCCAGGGGATCGATGCCATGTTCTAGGCCTCCATGGGTACTCCCTGCACTTAATATACACACATGCAGCAGTAAAACACTTGTATATATAAAAAAAAAAATCTTCAAAAAATTCTGCTAGGATTTTGATTGCAATTGTTAAAACTGAAGTCAATTGAGTGGACTTCTGAACAGGATGTATGTCTCTGTTTATTTAGGTCTTTAATCACTTTCAACAGAGTTTCATCATTTTTCATCTCACAGATCCTGTCTATGTTAGACTTATAATTAGGTATTCAGTGTTTTTTATTGTTTCTTTATATAGGCTTTTTTAACTTTAATTTTTTGTTGTTGGTCATGGTAAAATATAGAAACGCTATAGGTTTCTAGGTTTATATTGTGTCACATGACTAATACATTAGTTAAGTAGTTCTGGGAACTTTTTTCATGGATTTCATGAGATTCTGCTTTACTTTGGTTATATTGTATGAGGACAGAGATAATCTGCATTAAAAAGGTTTATCAGTTTGGTTCTCTTGCCTGGGAAAGACTATTTAATTCTCAGCATTTATTAGTTGCCTACAGTTCTTTGTCTAGATTGAGACTCCCATATTATGTTAGCATGTTAGCATGTTAGCATGTGAGCATTGGTATTGTCCTTGTATAGCTCTTGTTTAGGCAGCCATGTTGATGAGATTTCATAGATGCAGCTTCCCTGACATTCTAGGAGAGGAAACATCGCAGCAAACCTCCTGTTCCCCAGCTCTTGCAGTCTTTCTGTCCTCTCTTCTACAATATCCACTGAATTTTAGTTGCAGGAGTTGTGTTGTAGATGCACTAGTTGGGATTGGGTAGAAAATGATCACTTTTCTCTTCATTTTGAATGATTTTGGCTTTCTGTAGTCATCTCCATCTGTTGCAAGGAAAGGTTTCTTGATGAGGGGTGAAAGCTACACTTATTGATGAGTATAAGGACAAATATTTTTAATGCAGTTAAGAATTTATGGAGGTGTTTCTTAATTGATGTTACTTCTTCTCAGATGACTTTAGCTTGTGTCAAGTTGACATAAAACTATCCAGCACACAAAGCATGTTAAGTGCTCTTTTGAGTTGTTGGTCAGGGTTGTCCAAAAGACTCCCAAAACATTATAGTTCTTGTTATTATTCTTAGTTGCCTCCAGAAGTTAAAGGTAAGTCCTTATTGGTGAAGACACCATGTACTTTGGACATAGGGCCTGGAGGCTCAGATCTGGTTCTGACCTGAAAACTTCTTTCATGCAAACTAGCTTTCAGGGTTCCAGAAGATGCCATACAAGCTTCCAAGAAAAGAAAGCAATCAAGAGTTCTACCTAGCTGTGTTGCCTATAAACTAAAACCAGTATCCATAAGAGTATCCCTAAGAGTGTACTAGTGGCATGGACACCTTAGTGGTAACCAACAGTTTCCTAAATGCTTTTCAACAAGAGAGAAGCCTTGCTTGGTACTGGCAACTACCTGGGTAATTACTAATGTAAATTCCTGGGTCTTAGAGGAGAATATACATACCAGTTGTGTGCTGAATAGTTTTATGTAAACTTGACATAAGATAAAGTCATCTGAGAGGAAGTAACTTCAATTAAGAAATGCCTCCATAAAGTCTGATTGTATGTAAACCTGTAAGGCTTTTTCTTAATTAGTGATTGATAAAGAAGGGCTCAACCCATTGTGGCTAGTGCCATCTACTGGGTCCTGGGTTCTATAAGAAAGCAGGCTAAGCAAGACTATGATGAGCAAGCCAGTAAGCAGCACCTGTGCTTCTGCATCAGCTCCTGCCTTTAGGTTCCTGCTCTGCTTGGGTTCCTGCCTTACTGCCTTTGATGATGAAGTGTTATATGGAACTTTAGTGAAATAACTCCTTTCCTCCTCAAGTTGCATTTGTCATCATTGTTTCATCACAGCAATAATAAACCTAACTAAGATATCTGGTGTTAGTGTTTTTGTTTGTCTATGGCTGTGTGGGGGGAACATTGTCAGCCTAGATGGGACATTTTCATTTAAACTATATGTTTATGTGTAGATATATATGTATATATGTATGTATTGTGTGTATGTGTGTCTCTATGTGTGTGTGTGATACATAGTTTTAGGCAGATAATATGATTCCTTATGTGTTTTTCATATATTCTTACTGTTATTTTAGCTCCTTCATCCTTCTTTGTATTTACCTCCCTCTTGATGCTCTATTACAAGTCCCCTCCCCTTGCTTTTTTCATTTCTCCTTTCAAATCACTTGTACTCGGCTATTCCCCTCTCTATTATTCTCCAGCACTATGGTCCTTATTTAATTTCATAGTTTTCATTACTCCAGGTTATACATTCATCTCTGAAGATTTGGAGCTAAGTGACACAGATGAGACAGAACATTTAACATGTGTCTCTCTGGGTCAGGTTTACCTCACTCAGTGTGATCTTTTCAGTTACAACCATTTACCTGCAAATTTCATGAGTTCATTTTTCTTTAAAGCTGAGTAGAATTCTATAATGTGTATGTGACATGTCACATTTTCACTATCCATTTGTCAGTTGAATGACATTCAAGTTGTTTCTATTATCCTAGCTCTTGTGAATAGAGCAGCCATAAACATGGCTGAGCAACTGTCTGTGGAGTAAGATGTCTAGTTCTTTGGGCATGTACCAAAGAGTGACACAGCTGGGTCATCTGGTAGATATATTCTTAGTTTTCTGAAGGTTCTCCATGCTGCTTTCCAATTACTTTTATCAGTTTGCAGCGCCACCAGCGGTGAATGACAATTCCCCTTTCCCCACACCCTCTCTAGCATTTATTGTCAGATGTCTTGTTGCTCTTTGCCAGTCTGACTGGAGTAAGATGAAGTATCAAATTTTGCTTTGTTTTGAATTTTCTTACTTCTGTGGACAACAACATTTAAAGCTATATAGCCTTTTTTTTTTCTTTTGAGATTTCCCTTTTCAGATTCCAAGCTCATTTTTAAAAATGGATTTCCTCCCATGCTTTATTTTAGTTCTTTATATATTCTGGATATTGATCCCCTGTCACATGTATAGCTAGCAAAGATTCTCTCTTATTTTATGGGTTTCCTATTCACTCAATTGAATGTTTCCTTAGCTGTGCAGAAGCTTTTGGTTTTGTAAAATCTTACTTGTCAATTGATGGTCTCAATTTCTGTGTAAATGGGTTCCTATTCAGAAAGTTCTTTCATATACCAATATCCTGTAGGGTACTATGTTTTCTGTTAGCAGTTTCAGTACGTCAGATTTCACATTGAGGTATTTGATTCATTAAAAGTTAGAGATTTTTGTGCAAGGTAAATAATATGGGTCTAGTTTTATTCTTTTATCATGAATGCATATTGACTTTTGTCAAAGGTTTTTTTCTGCATCTATTGAGATGATTATGTAATTTTTGTCTTTAAGTACATTCATCTGATTTACTATATTTATTGATTTGCATAAGCTGAACCTTCCCTGCATGTCCAAAATAAATTCAACTTGGTCGTGATGAATGTTTTTTGATGCATGCTCAGTTTGAAAGTATTTTATTGAAAAAATTAAATCTGTGTTCAGCAAGGATATTGGTCTGTAGGTTTCCATTTTTTGTTGTGTGTTTACTTGGTTTTGATATTAGAGTGATACCAACTTCTTCAAACTTGGGACTGCTCCTTATGTCTCTGTCTTTTGACTTCTTTAAGAAGTGTTGGTTGTAGATCTTCTTTAAAATTTGTGGAATTCTGTGAATCCATCTGGACTCTGGACTTTGTTTAGTTAGAAGGCTTTTTATTACTATTTCAATCGCCTTATTTATTATGGGTCTGTTTAGGTCTTTATCTCTTCTTGGTTTAATTTTCGTGATTTGGCTGAATCTAGAAGTTCATCCACTTCTTTTGATTTTCCAACTTAATAGAGTGTAGGTTTTTAAAGCATTCCCTTATAATATTATGACTATCTTTGGGGGTATTTTGTAATGTTTCCCTATTTATTCCCGATTCTGTTAATTTGGCTCCTCTCTTTCTTTTTTTGGTTAGTTGGGCCAAGGGTCTATCAATCCTGTTTATCTTCTCAAAAAACCAACAGCTCTCAGAATTGTTGATGCTTTGTATTGTTTTCTTTTTGTCTGCTTCATTAACTTCAACTCTGATTTTTATTATTTGTTCCATCTAGTCAATTTGGATTTGGTTTGTTTTTGTTTTTTACAGATTTTTTTGGTTACATCATTAAACCATTTGTATCTTTTTTAATTTTTATTTTTTTACTGTAGGCAGTACTGTTGTAAATTTCCTTTGAAGGACTGCTTTCAGTATTTCCCAAAGGTTTGGTTGTGCTTCAGTTTCATTCAATTCCAGAACGTTTTAAACGTCTTTCTTGATTTCTTCTTTGACCCATTCAACATTCAGCAACGAGTCATTTGATCTCCAACAGTCTGTATATTTATTGGCGATTTGTTTGCTGTCTATTTTAAGTTTTTGTTGCATTGTGATCAGATAGGACTCATGAAGGGGAGACTCTCTGGGAAAATCCTAGTGAAGGATGTGCAGAATCTATCTTGGCAGAGAGATTAGAATATTGTGTGTGAAATACCTGGAAGTTGTGTATTGGCGGGCTAATTGAACCGAGGTTGGCCGGGATCTTTGGCTGTCCACTGTCATATATTACAAGCAAGTATCAAGTAGTGTTAGGATTCTGCATATAAGGAAAGAAAGAAGCAAGCAGAGAGAAAGAGAGAGAGAGAGAGAGAGAGAGAGAGAGAGAGAGAGAGAGAGGTAGAAAGTCTTAATACAACATAAAAAGATTTTATCACTTGATATTAATTTTTCCATAAAACTGGGTATTCTAACTGTACAGAAGTTTACTGAGATGTATGGACTTCGAATGGGTTAATTTTAGTGCTTTTTTTTTTATTGGATATTTTATTTATTTACATTTCAGATGCCTTCCCCTTTTCCCATTTCCCCTCCCTAGAAACTCCCTATCCCATCCTCCTCCTCCTTTTAGCTTTTATACCATTTTAATTACATGCAAGTATTAAGGTCAGTTCTAGGTTGAGGAACTAGCAATACAATAGATGCAAATAGTCAAGGAACAAGCACAACAATAGACAATAAACACAAATAGTCAGGAGAACAAGCAAGGGATTAAACAAAATTCCGTGAACACTCCCGTGATCACTGTTTCTAAGGGCTATCAGGATGACCAAAATATTTGAGCCAACTTCCCTGTCTTAACCCAAAGTCCTTTAGCACTATTTTTCATTTGCACTTTTTTCATTAATTAATTTATTCACTTTGCTTCCAGATTGCAGCACTCTCCCTCTCCCCTTCTCTTTTTAGGGTTTTTTTTTTTTAATTATTATTATTAAAAAGGAAAAAGAGTGTAAGTTGAATATGGGATGGTGGTTCATGATTTTAATCCCAGAATTTAGGAGGCTTAGGCAGGAGGACACGGAGTTCAAGAGCAGTCTCAGCTATTTTGTGAGTTCAAGATTGAGTTACATGAGACCCTGTCTCAACAAAACAGAGCAGTGCTGGGTGCACCAGCATAGACAGAAGGCACTACTATATTTAGCTGTATTTATAATTTACGGTTACTTTGTATGAATGAACCTACTTTTTCTTTATCTCATGCCCTGTTCCAGATGTACTCAGTTGGTTCCTATTGCTAAACCCAACAGAGTCCAAACAGAAGCAGGATCCATTCCTACCTGCTGTGTTGGATCAACTTTCTCAGATCTGACAAGCTCTGGGTCAGTGCTGCAACTGGTCACTGCTAGTTCATTAGCCATACCTGCCTTTCTAGCAGCTGATGAAAGGACCTTAGGTCAGGTAAAAAGTTATAGATTCCTACAAGGAACACATTTGTTTCACTAAATTTGGACTCAGAGCTTGTCAGATCTGAAAAGGTTGATTCAACTCAAAATGTATGGGGATGTCTTTAAACATTCTCTCTTGTTGTAACTGAACCTCATAGATCAAGTGGTTTATGAATAATATTTATGTAGCTCGTGATTCTGTAGGCTGAGAGGTGCAAGGTCAAGAAATAGCATCTTGCCAAGAGCCTTCTTGCTGGGGGGAACTGTGCAGATATCCTGGGAGGTTCAAGATATGGAGGGTGGGCAGTTGATCCACTACTGAGATAACAGGCTTCATGGTCCATCACCACTTCCTATTAGCTCCAACTGGTCCCACTTTGTGGGATTAAATTTAACTTGATGCTTGGTGGATATACATAAACTTAGCACAATTAGTGAGCGGATAAGTTATTAGAAAATGAAGGACAGGCATTTGCTAACTCCAGGAAGAGAGGTTGCCCAAGGCACTGAAGCATTCTGAATCTGTGGGACCTTACTCTTCTGGGAAGTCTGTGCTGTTCTACAAGTGTACTGAAGATATTTGGAAGGCTAGGAAGGCTGATGTTGGGCAAACCTGGCATCTCAATGATGCGGTGACTAGCTGGGGCTGAAGGAGTCAGCAGCTCCTGTTATATGAGTACATAATGAGTTCAAGAGAATAAGGACATGAGGAGAGCAGAGACCCATTCTCTGCAGGGCAGGAAACCGAATTCTATTTCAATGGTGATTATTCACCTTCGTTGGAGACTTTGGGCTCCACCTATCTTTTAAGGTCTTGGACATTTGGCATTTGTTTCGATGTGTCAGATGATAAAATTATACCTCAGGTTTATTTTGATTCCTCACTTCAGAAGGTATCTTTCTGTCCTTTCTATACATCATTTTCTAAGTTAGCTTCTTGCAGACAGTACACCAAAGGACCTTCTTCCTTAAACAAGCTTTACTCTTAGAAGTGACTATAATGCAGTTGTTTCTTATAGTTGGGATGGTTTCTGTTGTCATATCTCCATTTTCTTCTCTTTACACTTTCTTTAGTGTTTCTTCTGACACTCCAGTTGACTGCTAAGCCTTCATGTGTGGTCTGTGTACTGTTGTTTTTAGCATGCTTTTTATAGGAACTCTCTCAGGTACCCTCTGAGAGCTCCTAGACTTACTGACCTTTACTGTCCTGAGCCTCAGGTTGATTTCATGTAGACCAAGGTTCTTTGTTACTGTCTTCTCTTTCTGTGTTGACAGGATCACTGTGAAACCAACTAGAACCTTTGGTCATTTTCCTTTCTCTTCCCATTGCCCAGTTCTTGCTTTCTTTTGCTAAGGTCTCCCTTATCTCTTTAGTTGTTATTTATAGTCATCCTTACATCAATTCCTTAGCTTGATCCATATATATCACATAGGTTTCTTTGCTTTTGCTCCTGGGATACCAGACCTAGGGACCTAGGCCTGGGGACATTGGTCAACCCTGGTCTGCTGGAGGGGTTGAAGAAAATATAGTTAGGGCAATCAGCTTCTTTAGTGAGTTTATTACCTATAAAAAGGGGCTTGCAAAGGAGTTCTTCTCTGCAGGGGTCTCCTCTGTAAGCTGTTTGCACAATATGGAGGTAGCTGTATAATACCAGCTTCCCCATCTCTGAATCTTGTCCTTGTGGGTATGTCCCACCAGTCAGGGATGGCGAGGGGCAGGAACATAACCATTTCCAGGTTGTTCACTGTCAAATTCTCAACTTACACGATTGCTTCCCACATCTCAATTCCAGACAACCTCAGGTGCCTGGGCTCCTTTGGCCTTTATGGGATCCAGCTTCCTCTGGTATGACTGAACTGAAGGTGCATGTTATATTTTTGTGTTCAAAGGAGGTTGGCATGAATGCAGATAATAAACAGCAGTCTGGGAGACTTTCTGGGTAGACTTTGTATATTGAGACCAAGGCTCCTATGGTCCTTGAACTGAGGTAGCAAAAGTCCTCTGGTTATAAGTGGCTTGTAAAAAGAAAGATTTACTGAAATACATGCTCAGATGAAGGGAATCTCACAAGCTCCCTGAAAGGGAGAGTCCTGCAGAACTCAGGGCTGCCTGCCAGTTTTTAGCTGCCCTCAATCCACTCTGCCTTACAATATTATACAGAAACAGCTGTGGGATAACTGTATATGTCAGGGAGCCACAGCCATGTGCCAGGCAGAAGTTCTCTGAGCTGCACCACTATGTTCTGCAACTTTTAGAAAAGCTACCACAAACCCCTCAGACTCCTGAAAGGAGGTTTGTAGACTCTAAGTACCTCCAGTACTCCAAGTGTAGTAATTTGGAGAAAACTATTTGGAAGTTGGTCTTCCGAAGAAAGACTTCAAAAACCCACCTTCCCAGTTAGGATGTCTTCCTGAGACCTCATAGGCTGAACTGGCATTCAACTCATGTTCCATGTAAGTGATCATGTATTGGTCACTAAGAAGAAGACTGAGAGTTAGAGCCAGAAGAATCCCCTTTATCCTACCTACTTAGCTTCTTGGTAGTTAGGAATCCATGGCTAAAAAAGAGAAAGTATAAAATTTCAGAGACTCCCAACCAACACTAAGAAACTCCAGAGTATAGAAAAAGGGAGCATGGTGAGAAATGGATTAAGAGAGTGGAGCAGACTTGCCAGGGTCTGAGAGACCCATGCTTGAAGCTGAGAGCCAGGATTAGAGCCTGTCCTCTAATGGCTGGGCCGATGAAGGTGATGGTTTGTGCCATTTACAACCTTTGGGAGCCGCTGGATGGAGAAGATCTATCCTTTTATGTCCCTGGCTTTTAAAATGGTGGAGAATGAAATCACAGGTCAGGAATCTAGGGCAGATATTTGAATGTGACTGGGGTCTGCATTGGGGAGGGGGAGGTCCTGATTTCCATCCTTGTTTCTTCGGACCATTAACAAACAAGTTGCAGAATATGCTAACTTCATCTCCTGGTCCTGAGCTTCCTGTCTTTCTGACAGAGAAGCCCATGGTTTATTACCGAGTTGTAATTGCTGAGTCTATTGCTCTCAAATGTCTTTGAAGTACTTTTCCTTTCAGGAATTCAACATATACATTACACTATGTATATGAAGGTGTGTTTTCACCAAGGAGAAACAACCAGACCCCCCCCCCCCCACCCCCCCACCCCCCCCCCCAGCCAGGCTAGTTTGTGCATGAATATGGGTGGAAAGGCCACCCCAGGGAATCAGATAATCCCAGGGATGCCCACCTCAGAGCAATTCCCTTTAGCTAGAGCTCTGTCTTATCCTGTCCCACATGCCAGTTCTGTCATCCAGCAACATCCCTGTTGATTAGGGATGCTTTTGACCATAACCCAGAGGGTGATTCAGATATCTAGGGGTAGGCTTCACCTCTCTGCTGCTTTTTGACACCCAGGATTCTAAAATGTTCACCTTCCCAGTCCAGGATGCCTCTAACCATACAAAGTCTGAGATGGCCACACTGTTCACTCAGTTTCTAACCTGCTCTGGGTTTGTAGACCTTTCCACCAGTAGGACAGAACCCAAGGGATTGCTGATAGTGAAGTGAGTGTGGTGCTCCCAGAGCTGTCCACACCTGCTGTCTCTGTAGCTACAGTTAGCATGGTCTCTCAGGAACTGCTTTCAAGTGCTCTAGCTGCTTCATGGAAGAAATTCAAGGCTGAGTTTACTATTTGTGGGATCTATAAACAGCCATTTATTCCACTCCCCCGGCTAGAACAGTGCTCGCACGCACGCAAGTTCCATGCCACAGTCTTTTCGAGTGATCTGGCTCCAGGAAGCTCAGCCAGCTGCCCCAATGCCTGCCCAGTGCTGCTCGCGTGACTAGGGCCTGTTGCTGTGCAGTAACCATGACAGCAACTCCCAGGGGAACGACTTGCTCCAACTTCCCCTAATGCCAAGGGGGAGAAATGAGAGAAGCTGTTGAGAATTGTTCCCTTTTCCCTCCTTTTTTTTTTTTTTTTTTTTCTTTTTCCCTCTGCTCTGACCTTGACAAAAATAATCTTTGAAGTACTTGCTGGCTATTTTCCTGCCATGGGACTGGAAGAAATCAAGATAGCCAGAGTTCGCCAAAGGAAGTACAACTTCTCAAAGTGCTGGCCTTTCTGTGCAGAGGTTGGGAGAAGTGCCAGGATAGAGCTGAGTGGCCATCAGGCTGCTGACCCTTTCCTGTACCTAGTGGCAGGTGCGTCACGTTGTGACTTTTAGTAATTAAACATGGGTGAGGTTTTTTTTTTTTTTTCCTTAAAAAATGCAGTCTTTAATCTTAGGGCTAAATCCTTTTTTTCCACTTGGAAAAGTGATCTCATTTTCCATGTACCGTAGGTTTTTTTGTTTTGTTTTCCTTGAAAAAAAAAAAAACTTGTAGGGATAAAAAGAGAAAGAAAAGAAAAAAAACATTCATGATGCATATTTGAAAGATGTTTCCACATGTGTAAAAGAATTTGGCATGACAATTCTGGACCAGAAAGTCAATCTGATATTGAATCCATATGATCCCACAAACAGCATTTTATAGTCTTAAAAAAAATTTCTGCCTTGTGAGTTAAAATTAAGATTGTTTTTGCTTGTGACTAATCTCATAAAATCTTTTTTAAGAAGACATTTTATATACTCAAGTCTTGAAATTTTCTTTGGTCTTTGAACTATTATTAGTAGGCCATCATGAGTACGTGGCAAGCACTGTGCTGGGAAAAGCTGTTGCAGGATCTGGAAAGCACAACGAGCTATGTCTTTGTCCAGTGGGCTCAATACTAAGGACATATGCTCTCCCTTAGCCTGCTACACATCTGCCACTCACCTGAGGGGGGTGGGATGCCCAACACCATGATAGCTGCCTAGAATAACCACTAAATCAGAGGTGAGGGCATTCCCCTCATAGTTCACCTACTTACTCTCCTGTCGGTTTTGCTCTCACATAATAACTTAAGTTCTCATGCAGTGACGATGCCTCAGTCACTAACTACCTCTCAGTGCACCTCAGTATTACTCCCATGTCTGTCTGGATAGGGGGCTGAAGTGGCCTATGGGTTTGGTGATGAATAATAGCCAACAATACAAGTTGTAGTGATTTACGTCTCCCAATTCTGGACAGAATGGACTAAGGCACAGACCAGATGAAAATGATAGCTCTAGAAACTAAGCACTAGCCTAGGGTGAGCAAACCAAGTCACCCTAACCAGGCTAGCATCAGCTTTCCACCCTTCCATAGCCTTAGCTCTGGTCTCACTCACCGTAACTGTGTCCAGATCCTGCTGGAGAGTAGATGGAGTGATACAGGGGCTGCCAAACATGAATATATTCCATCTCCGAGGTCAAATGTAAGCAGAACAAAAACTCTGGGATCTCAAGTCAGCACACTTGAGATGTGGGTCAAAGGTACTAGATGCCCTTTGTTAAAAGCATGCCAGTCATGAAGGCAGCAGAGCGACATTCAAGCCTCACTACAAGCTTCTAGACCTCTTATTCCATTAGATTGCAGGAACAGCTAAGTGTCAAATGGACCTTCACTGCTCTCTGTACCTTTTTTTTCAATTGCCCTGCACTGCTCACACCCAAATTCTCAGAAGCCCTCCTCACCAAGTCAGAAGAAGGAACCACCCAATGTCTATCAATAAATGAATGGAAAAACAGAGAAACAGGATTGTATCAATCTAAGATCCTCTGCACAGTGAAGGAAACTGTCAATAATGTGAAGAGAGAGACCACAGAGTGAAAGAAAGCATCTGAAAAAACATACATCCAGTGAGAGTTAATGTTTAAAACATATGAGACTTGACTATCAAAAAACAAAACAAAACAACAACAACAAAACAACCAACCAACCATAACAACAACAACAACAAAAAACCATGGTTAAAATATACAAAGGAAGTGGGGGTGGTAGTGGTGCTTGCTTTTAATCCCAGCACTCTGGAGGCAGAGGCAGGCAGATCTTTGTTCGAGATCAGCGTGGTCTACCTAGACAGGGTTACACAGAGAAACCCTGTCTTGAAAAAAAAAACCAAAGAAAGAAAGAAAGAAAGAAAGAAAGAAAGAAAGAAAGAAAGAAAGAAAGAAAGAAAGAAAGAAAGGAAAGAAAGATGTAAATAGACAGTTCTTAGAAGAAGATATACAGAAGTTAATAGATATAAGAGTGCTTAGTCACTAATCATCAGGGAGATACAGATGAAACCCACTTAAGATGTCAATTCACCTAAGTGATGAAAACGAGCGTTCAGACATTGTAGAAAAGAGTATCCAAAAACTAAAAATGGAGCTACCACATGGCCTAGCAATCCTCCTAAAGGGTGTGTATCTGAAGGAAATGAAATCATTATGTTGAAGAAATATTTATACTCCTATATTTGTTCAGCACTACTCACAATAGCCATGAGATGGAAACAACACAGTGTCCATCAACAGATGATCACATGTCAAAGTGTGGTGCATATATACAATAGAATATTAATTCAGCTGTAAAAATGAAGGCAGTCTTGTCATTTACATTAACTTGAGTGAAACTGAAAGACCCCACAGTAAAATAAGCCTCGTAGAAAAAGAAAATCATTGCATGGCCTCACTTTTCTGTGGAATCTGAAAAAGTGGAATTCACAGAAGGGAAAACTTGAATGATGGTTGCCAGGGAGCAAGAAAGGAATATGACACATGCTGCAAGGTAGATGAACTCTGAGATTGTTATGCAATGTAAATAGTCCAGTCACAGATGGATAAATGCTGTGTGGATTCACTTAGGTGTCCTGAGAAGAGCCAGAGTAAAGCCAGAGGCTAGATGGGGTTGCCAAGACTGGAGGCAGAGAGAGTTAGCATTTAGTAGTGACAGAGCTCAAAGTTTTAGGGATACAGGGTACTTGAGATGAATGATGGTGGTCCACACACATTGTGAATTGTGCTGAATGCCTTTGTGCTGTGCTGTGCTCTTAAAAATGGTTAAATAGTGAGTTTTGATATTTGATATTATACATTAAAAGATTTTTTTGAAAGTTAAAAGTATAGCTCTGGAAACACAGCTTAGTGACGGACTACTCACCTAGTACATAGAGGCTCTGAGTTATTTACCAGCATCAAACACACACACACACACACAGAGAGAGAGAGAGAGAGAGAGAGAGAGAGAGAGAGAGAGAGAGAGAGAGAGAGAGAGAATCCCTGTCATTTAAAAAAAAAAACCTAGTTTCTGAGGCCAGTGAGATAGCTCAATTGGTAAAGGGACTTGCCACCTAATGACCTGAGTTCAATACCCAGTACCCAGAACCATAGGGTAGAAGGAGAGAATTGACTCATATGTACAAAATAACTACATACAAATGGAAATATCCAGAATCTTACTATGGGTTGCTACCCCAACATTGGAGTCATGAAAATGAATGTGGAAGTTTCAAAAAATTTACAATAAAAGTGTCTGAATGAAAGGCTTGCTCAGTGACCAAAAATTAATTCAAAACCAAACATGTAAGGAATTTGAGCTATTTCTGACAGCACCCTTTTCTGCACCTCACAACTCCACAGCAGCCTTGGTTCTGAATACACATTTACACTTTCAGTGTATATGCTACCATTTAAGACTATTATATGTTAAAATGAAGTACAGTGTTTGTATTATATATACAAAATTTTCTGCTCTTACAGAAATGTGATATTTATTTACAGTAGACAGAATTTTTTTTACTATTTTCAAACTGTCATTTCTCAGCATGTAAGTATCAAATCAGTATTGTGGATTGTATTGCGTTTGAGTTTTGAAATTGCGCACGCCTTTAATCCCAGCACTTGGGAGGCAGAGGCAGGTGGATTTCTGAGTTCGAGGCCAGCCTGGTCTACAGAGTGAGTTCCAGAACAGCCAGGGCTACACAGAGAAACCCTGTCTCGAAAAACCAAAAAAAAAAAAAAAAAAAACCAAAAAAAAAAAAAAAATTGCTCCTCGAGTTGCTGGCTTAAGTTTCACAAAAAGTCATTAACTGAGGTTTTTTTTTTTTTAACATAACTTATTTTTATTAATAGTTTATATTTTATTCACTTTACATTTTGTTTAGATTTTCCAATTTTCCTGGAGTATAGGCTTTTGAAGTAAGACCTAATGGTTCTTTGAATTTCCCCAGTGTCCTCTGTTGTCTCCCTTTTCATTTCTGATTTAGTTAGTTAGGCTAAGGCTTTGTCTATCTTGTTGATTTTCTCAAAGAACCAGTTCTTGCTTTTATTGATTCTTTGTATTGTTCTCTTTGTTTCTAATTGCTTGATTTTACTCCCGTGTTTGATTATTTCCTTCCATCCACTCCTCTTGTGTATGTTTGTTTCTTTTTGTTCTAGAGGCATGCTGTTAAGTTGCTAGTATGAGATCTCTCCAATTTCTTTATGAAAGCACTCAGTGCTATCAGTTTTCCTCTTAACACTGCTTTCATTGTGTCCCGTAAGTTTGGGTATGTTGTGCCTTAATTTTCATTGAATTCTAGAAAGTCTTTGATTTCTTTCTTTATTTCTTCTTTGACTCAGTGGTCATTGAGTAGAG
Source organism: Mastomys natalensis (assembly GCA_021653895.1). Lineage (NCBI taxonomy): Eukaryota > Metazoa > Chordata > Mammalia > Rodentia > Muridae > Mastomys > Mastomys natalensis. The sequence goes on from JAJTUV010000883.1 coordinate 175,702, forward strand.
AGTTTTTCAATTTCCATGTTTGTAGGCTTTCTGTTATTTCTATTCTTGAAGTCCAGCATTAATTCATAGTGATATGATAAACATGCAGGGTGTTATTTCGATCTTCTTGTTTCTGTTGAAGCTTGCTTTGTGACAGAGTATATGATCAGTTTTGGAGATGTTTCTATGAGGTGCTGAGAAGAAAATATATTCTTTTGTGATTGGGTGAAATGTTCTGTAGATATGTTAGATACATTTGATATGCAACATCTGTTAGTTTATTTCTCTGTTTATTTTCTATTTTGATGAGCTGTCTTTTGGTGAGAGTGGTGTGTTGAAATCTCCTACTATTTTTTTTTCTTTTTCTTTTTTTTTTTTTATTGGAAATTTTATTTACATTTCAGATGTTCTCCCCTTACCCCATTTCCCCCCTTCCTCTCAGGAACTCCCTATCCCATTCCCCCTCCTCCTGCTTCTATGAGGGTGTCCCCCCACCTACCACCCTCCCACACACCTCACCTACCCACCCTCGAATTCCTCCCCCCCCTGACGACGTCAAGCCTTCATGGGACCGAGGATCTCTTCTCCCACCTATAACACCCTTGCATATATAGCTGGAGCCATGGGTCCCTCCCTAAGTGATCCCAGGCTGGTGGTTTAGACCCTGGGACTCTGGATGATTGGTATTGTTTTCTCCTCATAGGGTCACGAATCCTTTCAACTCCTTCAGTCTTCACTCTAACTCCTCTATTGGGAACCCCATGATCAGTTTAATGATTAGCTGTGAGCATCTGCCTCTGAATATGTCAGACTCTTGCAGACCTCTAAGGAGACAGCTATATCAGGCTCCTGTCAGCATGTACCTCCTGACAGCCACATCAACGTTTACCTTTGGTGACTGCACATGGGATGGATACCCAGGTGGACTGGTCTGCAGACAGCCCCTCCTTCAGTTTCTGTCCTGCATTTTGTATCCATATTTGCTCCTTGAGTATTTTGTTACTCCTTCTGAGAAGGACTGAAGCCCCCCAACTTGGTCCTCATTCTTCATGAGCTTTATGTGGTCTGTGAGTTGAATCTTGGGTATTTCAGGCTTCTGGGCTAAAATCCAATAATCAGTGAGTGAATACCATGTGTGTTCTTTTGTGATTGGGTTACTTCACTCAGGATGATATTTTCTAGTTCCATCCATTTACATAAGAATTTACCGAATTCATTTTTTTTACTATTTTTTATTGGTAAATATTTTACATTTCAGATGTTCTCTCCTTACCCCATTTCCCCCCCCTCCCTCCCAGGAACTCACTATCCCTTCCCCCCTCCTCCTGCCTCCACGTTGGTGTACCCCCACCCACCCTCCTCCGTACCTCACCTCCCCACCCTCGAGTATTCCCCCACCCCCCACGACGCCCAGCCTTCATGGGACCAAGGATCTCTTCTCCCACTTATATATAGCTCCCTTGCATATATAGCTGGAGCCATGGGTCCCTCCCTAAGCACTCCCAGGCTGGTGGTTTAGACCCTGGGGGCTCTGGTTGGTTGGGATTGTTGCTTTCCTCATGGTGTCACGAATCCTCTCAACTCCTTCAGCCTTCACTCTATCTTCTCCATTGGGAACCCTGATTATTGGATTTTAGCCCAGAAACCTGAAATACCCAAGATTCAACTCACAGACCACATAAAGCTCATGAAGAATGATGACCAAGTAGGGGGGGCTTCAGTCCTTCTTAGAAGGAGTAACAAAATACTCAAGGATGCAAATATGGAGACACAGTGCAGGACAGAAACTGAAGGAGGGACTATCTACAGACCATTCCACCTGAATATCCATCCTATGTGCAGTCACCAAAGGTAGAGGTTGATGTGGATGTCAGGATGTACATGCTGACAGGAGCCTGATATAGCTGTCTCCTTAGAAGTCTGCAAGAGTCTGACATACTCAGAGGCAGATGCTCACAGCTAACCATTAAACTGATCATGCAAAATCTCCTACTATTAATGTGTAGGGTTCGATGTGTGATTTAAACTTTAGTAATGTTTCTTTCATGAAATGTGGGTTCCCTTGCATTTGGGGCATAGATGTTCAGAATTGAGATGTCTTCTTAGAGGATTGTTTTCTTTTATGAATATGAAGTGTCCTTCTCCATCTCTTTTGATTACTTTTGGTTGTAAGTCTATTTTATTAGATATTAGAATGGCTACTCCATCTTGTTTCTTGGGTCTGCTTGCTTGGAAAACCTTTTCCCAGCCCTTTATTCTGAGGTAATGTCTATCTTTATTGCTGAGGTGTGTTTCTTGTATGTAGCAGAATGATGGATCCTATTTATGTATCCACTCTGTTAATCTGTGTCTTTTTTTTTTTATTGGAAATTTTATTTACATTTCAGATGTTCTCTCTTTACCCCATTTCCCTGCCTCCCTCCCAGGAACTCACTATCCCTTCCCCCCTCCTCCTGCCTCCATGTTGGTGTACCCCCACCCATCCTCCCCCATATCTTACCTCCCCACCTTCGAATATCCCCCCCCCATGACGCCCAGCCTTCATGGGACCAAGGATCTCTTCTCCCACTTATATATAGTTCCCTTGCATATATAGTTGGAGTCATGGGTCCCTCCCTAAGCGCTCTCAGGCTGGTGGTTTAGACCCTGGGGGCTCTGGTTGGTTGGTATTGTTGCTTTCCTCATGGTGTCACGAATCCTTTCAACTCCTTCAACCTTCACTCTATCTTCTCCATTGGGAACCCCATGATCAGTTTGATGGTTAGCTGTGAGCATCTGCCTCTGAGTATGTCAGACTCTTGCAGACTTCATAAAGCTCATGAAGAATGACAACCAAGTAGCGGGGGCTTCAGTCCTTCTTAGAAGGAGTAACAAAATACTCAAGGGAGCAAATATGGAGACACAGTACAGGACATAAACTGAAGGAGGGGCCATCTACAGACCATTCCACCTGGATATCCATCCCATGTGCAGTCACCAAAGGTAGACGTTGATGTGGCTGTCAGGAGGTACATGCTGACAGGAGCCTGATATAGCTGTCTCCTTAGAAATCTGTGTCTTTTTATTGGTGAATCGAATCCATTGATGTTGAGAGATATTAATGACCAATGATTGTTTTGTTTTTGTTTTTTTGGTGTTTTTTTTTGTTTTTTTGTTTTTTTTTTTTTTTTTTTTTTTTTTTTTTTTTTTTTTGGTTTTTCAAAACAGGGTTTCTCTGTGTAGCCCTGGCTGTCCTGGAACTCACTCTGTAGACCAGGCTGGCCTCAAACTCAGAAATCCGCCTGCCTCTGCCTCCAAGTGCTGGGATTAAAGGTGTGTGCCACCACCACCCGGCCCAATGATTGTTAGTTCCTGTTATTTTGATGTTGGTGATATTTGTGTGTGTGTGTGTGTGTGTGTGTGTGTGTGTGTGTGTGTGTGTGTGAGAGAGAGAGAGAGAGAGAGAGAGAGAGAGAGAGAGAGAGAGAGAGGTGGGGAGATCCTATTCTTTTGGCTTTGCTGGTATGAAATGAATAATTCCTTGTGTTTTCTTTTGTTAAGCTCTTTGTATCCAAGTTTTCCTTCTATTATCCTCTGTAGGACTGGACTAGTGGAAAGATATTGTTTAAATTTGGTTTTGTCATGGAATGTCTTGGTATCTCTATCTAAGGTGATTAAAAGTTTTGGTGAGTATAATAGTCTGGACTGACATCGGTGGTCTCTTAGGGTCTACAAGACATCTGCCCAGGCCCTTCTGGCTTTTTAAAATCTCTGTTGAGAAGTCAGCTCTAATTCTGATAGATTTGCCTTTTAATATTCTTTCTTTGTTCTGTACATTTAGTGTTTTGATTATTATGCAGCAGGAGGATTTTCTTTTCTGGTCCAATCTATTTGGTACTCTGTAAGTTTCTTGTATGTTTATAGCCATCTCTTTCTTTAGGTTAAGGAAATTTTCTTCTAAGATTTTGTTGAAGATATTTTCTGGGTCTTTAAGCTGGGAATCTTTTCCTTCTATTCCTATTATTTTTAGGTTTGGTCTTTTCATAGTGTCCCAAATTTCCTGGATGTTTTGTGTCAGAAATTTTTTTAGTTTAATATTTTCTTTGGCTCATATATCAATATTTCCTATGGTATCTTCTATGCCTGAGATTTTTCTCTTCCATCTCTTGTATTCTACTGGTGACTCTTGGGTCTGTATTTCCTGTTTTCTTTCGTAAGTTTTCCATCTCCAGGATTGCCTCAGGTTGTGTTTTCTTTATTGCTTCTATTTCCATTTTCAGGTCTTGAATAGTTTTTTTTCATTTCCTTCACCTGTTTGATTGTATTTTCCTGTATTTCTTTATATTTTTTGTTTTCTTTTAAGGGCTTCTACCTGTTTAATTGTACTTTCATGTATTTCTTTAAGGAATTTATTTATTTCCTCTTTAAAGGCCTCTATAATCTTTCTTCATAAGATTGGATTTAAGGTTCTTGTTAGGATATCCAGGGCTCAATGTAGTAGGATAGCTCGGTTCTGGTGGTGATATATTGCCCTGGATTTTGTTGTTTGTGTTCTTAAATTGGGCCTTTAGCCATTTGATTGTCCCTGGTGTTGACTGGCCTAATAGTGCCTGATGGCTGATGGCCTCTGGTTACCCTAGGTGGCAGCAGGCCTCCAGGGAAGCTGGCAGAGCTGTGGCCTGAGTAATGTGTCTTACCTGTTCTGCCTCTCTGCTGGAGGCAAACAGACCAGAGAAGGCAGGCCAAAGTCTGTAATAAGAAGTCCACAGCCTATTTTTCATATTGGGACAGCAGATGCCCCTAGACACGCGACCAGAAGGGGAAACAGCTGGGTCTGGGACAAATGATGTGGTTTCTGGTCCTTTCTTTGGGTACCCATGTACTGCTGGTGTACTGCCAAAGAGGAAGTCAGGAATTAGATTTAAGGTGGTCTACCTTTCCCCTCAGGGTGTCTGCACACTAGGCAGAAAGGGAAAGGCAGAGCTTGGGACAAGCAGGATCTGGTCTGATTGGGAGGAGCAAGTGCCAAGTACCTGAGCAGCTGGAGAAAGGGAAGCCTTCTTCGGGAGTCTTAGGCATGGCTATTTTAGGCAAATGCCTTCCCTGTGGCAATTTTTAATGAAGCAGCTCTCTGAGACAATCCTTGCTTATTCATATTGCTCTACTGGTGGTGGATGTGGGTGCATACATTTTGTTCAGGCTGAACCAGGGATTATATACATCTTGGGGGAAGGGCGTGAGATTACCCAGGAAGACATTGACTGAAGGTTAGGGTGCCGCCTCATTAGAATTGGAAAGCATTTCAGGAATCTCAGGTGCTAGCCGAACAGGATGCTTGAATTTCACTGAGAAGTGCAAATAAAATAGACGTTGGGGGTGGGAGAAGAGAGGGAACTGGGTGAGAGAGGGGATGGAGAGATGTCCTAGAGGGATCAAGTTTGGGGAGGATGAAGGGAGTGACAACTGGGAGAGAAAATTGGAATCCTGAGGGGAGGAGGCATCTCTGGGAGGAGCTAGAAACCTAGGACAATGGAAACTCCCAGGGATCTATGAGGTTGATCCTAGCTAAGACTCCTAACAATAGGGGATATAGACCCTGAAATAGCCACCTCCTGTAAGCAGGAAAGACCTCCAATGGAGGAATGGGGACACCAACCCAGCCAAAAAACCTTCGATCCACAATTTTTCCTGATAAGATATGCAGGAATAAAGAGGGACATAAACCATTTTCACTGATTTCATTGGCTTTTATTTGTTCTTCCTTCTGCTTCCATGAAACACCAAAATTAGGAGAGAATATGGACACTAATTTTTTAGAAAAGTTGAAAAAAAATTTCAAAATAGTATACGGAAGACTGGACAATGAAGTAGACAGTTCCCATTTTGCTTTCTCTTGTAATGATGCCTCATTGTATCATTTTGTTGCTGCTTATATTACATTAAATGTACATTCTATATCCACTGGAGAGAGATCTGAGTCTTCAACCTCACAAACCATTGGCAACTTACTCTGTCTCCTGTTAATGGGGACTTACTACAAAAAGGAGATAGAAAGTTGATGGGAACATTTCTAGAGGTCATTAAAAACAAGCAGAACATCAGGAAACTTATATGGAACTAACTATCTTTTATTGTTTACACTTCGGGTGAGCCAACTCCATTTCATTTGTTGTTTTTGTCTCTTAGTCTCTCAATGGCTTCGCTCTGGTGGTGAGTGCAGAAGGGATGATCTTTTACGCATCGGCAACAATTGTGGACTATCTGGGCTTCCATCAGGTAAACAAAGCAAAAGTATCCCTTTGGTATATTAAATATATACTAATTTCAAGTATAAACCAGTTTTCAATGTGTGTTAAATGTTGGGTTCCATTTAAGCTTTTTGGCACATGACACAGCTTTGTTTAGGATAGTGTGTCAGCTTCAGTGGAGCATTGTGGGGCTAGGTGACCCCCGGTGGGATGAAACTTCTCATATTTAGAGCACCACCTCACTTGATAACTCCATGCCTTAAACTCCATATATTTAGTATATTCCAGACATACTTTCTTCCAGTTCCATTGTCCTGTAATTTGACTACCTGGTGTGTGCATCTAGAGACTGATGCACTCCCAGCTCTGTTATCTCTCTATAACTGTTAAAAGCATAAACAAGGTTTTTTTTCTTCATTATAGAAATGTTTTCATTGTCTTTACTTTATGCGAAGCATTTCACAAAAATATTACAATAGCCTTATGCTCTCAAGAGCATCCTCTATAAAATGCTTTACAAAAGTCAAGAGCCAGTTGTTCCTGAGGCTGCCTGAGTAAACTGTCCAGTTTCTTCAGACCAGCACAGCAATAAAATTTAGGCCTGTGAAGTGTATTTATTCTGGAAACTGCCTATTCCCTCACAGTAACCTGTGGCATCTGTCCCTACTTGAACAATGTTCTGAGTGAGGACAACTATCCATGGCCAGTTAGTAGATACATACATGCCTTTCCCAAGAAGGCAAAAATGACAATTGCCAGACACATAGATTGTAAAAGACAGGCTTGCCTTTGTGTTATACTGTATGGCTGGTGTCTTGAAACTGAAATGAAGACTGCTTCTCCTTGTGGCTGTGGTTTCTAGTTTTTATGCCATCTGCATGCCTTCTCATATTTCTTCCCAATACTTCTCTTGGTTTTCCTTTGTGGCACATGCTCTAGGACACCCTGAAGGACAAGAGGTCATCACACCTACAGTACTAGTTATTAAAACAGGAAACATTTGTTTCTTCAATCTAAAACTATTTCATACTTTCTTCTAATTGTCATAGAAATATATGGCTTTGCTCTGCCCTTCCTTCTGGCTTTGCTGCATCTTCTACTGTTTTGTCTGACGTTTGCTTTGGTTTACTGCAGCTCACACTAACCTGGATACCCCCCTTTACTAACTAAGTCATGTAGAGATACTAGATGAGACTCTTGGAAGACCAGTGGACAGTGGAAACTACATTCTGATTGTTCTACAAAGCCTAGGGCCACACACACACCCCTAAACAAAATAGGTAAAAAGAATGTGTATGCTACAGCACCTGCTTGCACACTCACTCTGAGAATCATTGATATCCACTGTGCCCAGATCAGTAGTTCCTCTAATTAAACCACACAGGGAAAAAGCACTGTCTGCAAAAACCCACCTAAGGATGAAAGTACTCAATGACTTACAGAACATCCACAGAGAAAATAATAATAATAATGATAATGATAATAATAATTAGAGTTTTTAATTAAATTAAGACTGGTTTATATGCCTTATCCAGAAGGAAGTTCATTACAATCATGAAGATGTCAGCCTTCTCCACATCAAACTACATAGTTAATGTGATTACAATGGAAGCAGAGACACCTCTGGTGAACCTTGGCATTCTACTTCTATAATCTCTGTTGACATGCAGGTGTAAATATAATAACTTTCTTAGGAGAGGAGGGGATTACCACATGGCAAGAAACAGGTTTCTCAGAGACTAGCATAGTAGGCCAAGTGAGAAAGTACAATCAGGCAAACCTACAAACAGCACTGCTCAGAGACCAGTGTCTAGAACCTATGAAAACATCCACTCTTGCAGCCAACCAAGCCAGAAAAAGCCATTGTATCTCCTGTTGTGTACCATACCTAAAGTAAATATCAGGAGGATCACAGATAGCTCTAGAGATGGCATGGCAAAGATAGGAGGAAGAGGCTACAATTTAAAATGCCACAAGATAAAGATGATGCTGCCACACAAACTGGGCTAAAAGATAGATTTCGAAGAATCCAGTATTCCTCTGGTATCTGATTCAACCTGTTCGTGTAGCCTTAGTCATAATTTAGGGGCAACTAAAAGAGGCTACCGCATTATGCTTCCTCAAATGGGAATTTTCTCAACTCAAGTCAACTTCTGCTATGCTTCACTGTCAGTGTTTCAATTTGGGATGCAGGATTGTGATGGCTAAACCTGTAATCTTAGCACTGGAGAGACTGGAGGTAAAAGGATCATGAGTTAACGATAGGCCTGGGCTGCATATTGAGAATCAATCTCTCTCTTCTCCTCTCCTCTCCTCTCCTCTCCTCTCCTCTCCTCTCCCTCTCCTCTCCTCTCCTCTCCTCTCCTCTCCTCTCCTCTCCTCTCCTCTCCTCCCTCTCTCTCTCTCTCTCTCTCTCTCTCTCTCTCTCTCTCTCTCTCTCTCTCTCAAAAAGGCAAGCAAATAAACTAATGTGTTCACCTCTGTTACAAATAGATTCCTGTGCCTCAGCCCCACAATTGCCTTCAGAATCCTGACCCTGGACGTCACTAACCCGACAGCAGCTATTTCTGACCTACTCTCTACTTTTTCTCTGGGCTGGATCTAAACATTCCTTTGTAAAATGTTCTCTCTAGATTGATGGTATCTGCCACTGAATCAGTGCACATTTATGGCCACATCCTCCTGCCACCTCTCAGGGAGAATCTTATTTAATATCTGGGGTACCACAGAGCTAATCCACAAAGTTACCAACAATGATAAGGATTTGAGAAAAACATGAAGGATCTCATGAACTCTGGGTGAAATTGCTAGTTATATTGTTAAAATATAACATTTTTGTTTGATTACTAAGGGACTTTTCCCTATCTTAGAAAAGAGTATTCTGGTTATTATAAATATTCATCTAAATTCATCCTTTCTAAAGTGGATGAAACCTAGAAATAGACCTATTTGAGAACCCAGTCCTATAGAGATGCTGCTAGTAGGCTCATCTCTATATGACTTTAGTAGGCTGGGTTCCCAGTGCAAAGAATAAGCCAGATTCTTCCTTATGAGAATAAGGCAACAGGAGACCTCTCCAAGTTCATGAATTATCTGTCCCTGGCATGGTCAAAACGTTAATGTCAGCCTTTGCAGGCCAAAGATTCTGCTCTGTCCACCAGATAGCTACAAGAGGGCTCCCAGTGCCTGAAATGTTTGGCTTTCTTTTGTCTGATTTTCTTTAAGGAAGTTAGAGGAAAGAGGACCAGAGTAGGCCCATGATCTGGTGTGTCTTAGATGCATCATGGACCATGGTAGGTTGAAGTATATGACACAATTGGTATGAAGTACCACAGTTGATTTAGGAAAGACAAACCTCTGCCTGAGTGCCCACAGCTCTGAGGACATAATGATACAACTGTGAAGGCCAGTTCCTGGGGCCCACAAAGTGAACATGCTCAGGGGTGACATGACCATGGAGGCTCATTCTTCCAGGATGAAGGTAAAGCAACTGCTTCTGTATTTCAGACAGATGTAATGCATCAAAACATTTATGACTACATCCATGTGGATGACCGGCAGGACTTCTGCAGACAGCTACACTGGGCCATGGACCCTCCTCAGGTGGTATTTGGGCAGTCCCCACATGCTGACACAGGTGAGCCAACTTCATTGGCATCCACATTTTCCTCTACATCCACACGGAATTTCCTTCAGGATTCTGCTTTCTCTTGACCACTCCTCTCTACACTCCTCCAGTCTCTTCATCACTCCTCCAGTCAGCAGTTGGTCTATCCCAGGCTCTGTGTGGCCTCTGAGTGCCTTTTCATCATCGTGCCTGCTCCACTCTGCTCTGCTCTCTACTATGACAGATACTTGAGATACTCGGCTCTCAGAGAGAAAAAGGTTATTTTGGGAGGCTTCAGTTCATTGACTAGATCCTTTGTTTTTAGGCATTTAATGAAGGGTAGCATATTACAGTAGAAGTGTCTGGTGAGGTAAAAATCCTTATCTGACATCCAACTCAGAGAAGAAGAAAAAGAGAATCAGGTCCATATAGTTACTTTAGCTGATGCTGCAACAAAATACTTAATAAAAGCAGCTTAAGGATGGAAGGGTTTATTTCTGTACAGTGTTGGAATATATAGTCCACCATACAGAGAAGGCAAGGCAGCAGGAACATGGCACAGCTAGTCACATCACATGTGTGGTTAGGAAACAGACATCAATGCTGATGCCCCTTTTTATTCAGCCTAGGTCACGGAATGGTGCCACCATATTTCAGGTGGATCTTCCCACCACAATTAACCCAGTCTAGAAACTCCCTCATAAACCTACCCAGAGGTTTGTTTCCTGGACTCTTATAGAGCCTATCAAGTTGACAATCACGATTAATAATCACTACTTTACCCACTGTCATGTTAACACCAAAACACATCACTTTAAATTGTAACAGGATCCCATAAAACCTCTCAAGGACATACCCCTAACACCTTTCACTGCCTCTTACAGGTTCCACCACCACAGGCTGGGGTTCATGGGGCTTTGGAAGATACCCAAATATAGCAGAATCCAGGCTCTGCTATATTTTATATTTTTAATACTGCCAAAGAGCCTAAGAACTTGACACATTTTTTAAAAATTCTCTTATCTTCTAGGCAGCAGCTTTGGGCCAATTTACAGTTAACTAAAAAAACGAAAACAAAATGTTCCACGTAGTTATCCTTTATGCACTATAATCATGTAGATCACTCCCTGACAAATACATTATACCCAACCGATACCTAACTGATGAGGTGTACAATGTTTCCCATAAATAGTAGGTAACAGTGGGCCTGGAGGATTGGGCATGTGGGTTCTGGACTTCATCCAGGAGTTTATTCAGATGGTTTCCTAAAATTTAAATAATTCAAAGAAAAAATTCAACATCTAACAGAATAATTCACTTTAGATCTAAGGTGCCTACGTGTCATATCATTTTAACAGCTCAAACAACGCTAAGAAGCTGACCCTTAGTCACACATGCAGCAGTGATAAAAATCAATGTCACTCAGCGCCAATGAAAACAAAATCCACCAAAGCACTGTCTCTTGAAGACATGGGGGATGACAAAGGCTTGGAGACCCACGGAGAGATGGGCATTCTAGAAGGAATGGCATGTTTGTTACATGCTTCCTGGCAGCCAGTTACATATTCTCCTATATCTGTATCCACTATCTTCATAGCTCTTGTTTGTTGGTTCCTAGCCCAATCATCACACTTTAATTTATGTTATTTGCATTATCTTGTCAGACAATACTGTACTGGGGAAGCTGCTCAGGGCCCAAGAAGGGGGCAAGGGCTTGCCCTCAGAGTACTCGGCCTTCTTGACACGCTGCTTCATTTGTCGTGTTCGCTGCCTGCTGGACAGCACCTCTGGCTTTCTGGTAAGAGGGTGGATGCCAGAAACATGTGAGATACTTTCTACTGTGGTGAAGAAAAGATGGGATGGAGTGAACACTGTGTAGAGGCTCCAAGTCAGTAAGTTGACAGAGGTAGACCTTGACAGCACTTGTAGATAGATGGGGAGGGAATGAGAGAAGACCTAGAGGGTTAGAAAAGCAGATGAAATACTTAAAAATTGACAACAATTTTCAACTTTAGTTGTGCATTTATTTAAAACTCATTTTGAAAGTTTTTTCTAGGACTGGAGATGTAACAAATTAGTGAAGTACTCCCCTAGCATGTGCAGAGCCCTGGATTTGATCCCCAGTACAAAATAAACTGTATATTTAAAATTCCAGCACTTGGAAGGTGGAAGTAGGAGGATCAGAAGTTCAATTATCCAAGGCCAGACTGGGGTGCATGAGACTCTGTCTATAAATAAATAAATAAATGAATAAATAAATAAATAAATAAGATTGGTCAGTAGGTAAATGTGTTTGCTGTCAAATCTGACCACCGGAGTTTGATCTTTAGGACCCATGTAGTGGAAGAGGAGAGCCAACTCTTAGAAGTTGTCTTCTGATCTCTACATGTGTATTATGGCATAGCCAAGTCCACAGACCCTTATCCAAGGTTTTGGTTTCAGCCCCTTCCCCCCAGAGCACTTGAGTTTCTACTGTTTTTTTTTAGAATGTAATCATTTTCCTTATTTTTTACTATTAGATTTATGTTTTATTATTTTATATGAGAGTGGTTTTCCTGCATGTATGTATGTACCATGCTTATGCTCCATGCCCATGGAGATCTTAACAGGGCATCAAATGCTCTGGAATTGGGGTTACAGATTGTTTTGAACCAATGCGGATACTGGGAATTGGACCCAGGTCCTCTACAAGAGCAACATGTGCTCTTAACACTGAGCCACCTTTCTAGCTCTGGATTTCTACTTTTTACGTTTGACTATTTCCTCTCCCACCTCCATATGAAGAGAAGAGGAGGTTATCTTCCAGGGACTTAACAGAGCAAGGACTTTGGAACCTGCCTACCTTGCCAGGCCACACTGCATTTGCCCTGTCAGGACCTTGGCTCCTGGTCCCTGCACTCTCTTTCTCTCCAATGGTCACAGATGTCTGAGAGTCCCTGGACACTTTGCCTTATCTTGGCAAGTACTCATCTCTGAGTCCCCTGACTGACCTCAGCTCCTAGTGTTCAGGACACTTGGGCTCAGCTTCTTAGACTGATTTGTGGACCTAGGACCATAAGATCCTGTGACCACTGCATATGGTCCTTCTGCCTTACCTAGAACAAGCCTGGCATATGTGTCCTGTCTCTTTAAATAACCTGGCAAAGGTTACCATCTCTATAACACAGACTGAGGGTTATGGGGAGGTCCTATCTCCTCCAGTTGGACAGAGTTTCCAGGGAGAAAGGGCTATCACCCTCACCTGAACTATGGAGCCCCAGAAATAAAACCCTAGGATCTGCAAGTCCCTACAGACCATCCATCAAAGACTAGGATGACAAATTCCTGTCAAGCTTACTGCACACTTGAGAAAGAGGCCCAGGAAACCTGTATGAGGTATGCCTGGAACCTCAGCATCTTAAGTTACCTGCATAAGACCTAAAGAGAATTAAGCTAGCCAAAATTCTAACATGAATAGAAGAGGGGCTCATGAGGTCCCCACCCCTTGATGAGGAGCTATTGGCAAGTTGATGGCTTATTGATAGAACAAAGAAAGTCATTTTTCTTTGGGAGTGTACTCAGTGGTAGGTTGCCCATGCTTCAGTGGATGATCCCACACCTATGTGCATATCATGTGCCCATGGGGAGTACTAATTGGACTTAGTCAGTTTCTTTAAAAGATTAAAAGGATATGAAGGGGGAGGAGACATATTTGGGGATGGGGAGTTATCAGGGGATTCAGGGTGGATGTCATCAAGATATATTTTATATATGTATTAAATTCTTAAGTAATAAATTAAAATATTATAGCTAAAAAAGAAGTAAGTGTGTTGTATTCACCCATTCAAATCTACTATCCCATACTGATACTGGGTTAATTATGGCACTTCATAGGCTCTTTCCACCTCATCCTAAAGTTTGGCGGTGATGGGAAGGGGGTATACCTGCCCAGAATCTATCAAAGAAACTGACGAACACTGCAAATCTAGAATTGTTTCCTCTAGAGCTGGGTTTTCCAGATATACTCAAGCATGGATGAGTGAATGAGCTGGAAAGCTGGGAAAGAGGAAAGATGGTTGGAGGAAGATAAAACGGATGCATGAAAGGATAGAGAGAGTATGGGTTCTTGCTGCTAGCTCATGTGAAGGCCGGGGAATCCTGAAGGAACTGATTCATTGATATAGCAGCCTTCCATATATAAAAATATTTTTTATTTTATTATCACAAATGCCTAAGCTCTATGCTGACATTTAAACTCACACTGTATATTCTAGATGAATAAAAATCAAGCTGTACTTCTTATTAAAAGTGAGGAATGCTAATTTGGAAATGAAAAGTTAAAGCTTGATCAGCTCTCAGGAATAAGTCCCAGAGAAACTCCTGCAAAAGATGGCTGATGGCTGGGTATAGGTCAGTGGCCACTCAGGTAGACATGTGCTCATGTCTGCCTATATAGACACATGGAGAGTGGGTGTGCCAACATGTGGATGGTGAGTTTATGCTATTCATAAATGGTCATGAGACTTCCAATAAAGGAACTGTAGCCCTAGGGCAGAGCTGGTCCCTGAAGGTTGAGCTCCACTACACAGTGGAGGCAGGTGTTTCCTAAAGTCTTAGGATTAGACCTGCTTAATGGTATTGCTACAAAATTATCTTCATATACTTGACCAGGCTCTGTAAACAGTATGTTGTCTTTCTGTCTCTTTAAAACACCAGACTATGCAGTTCCAAGGAAAACTAAAATTCCTGTTTGGACAGAAGAAGAAGACACCGTCAGGAACAGCCCTACCTCCTCGACTCTCATTGTTCTGCATTGTGGCGCCAGTCCTGCCTTCTGTGACTGAGATGAAAATGAAAAGCACATTCTTAAAGGTGAAGCACAGAGCAGACATTGTAGTTACAATGGACTCGAGGTGAGTATGAATTGTCACATCATGACATTGAATTATGACAGCAAAATGCCCCACATGCTGTAATTTCTATATACTTTCCCCAGTAAATAATAAATATGAAGTCTGATATTTTTCTTTTCTTTTTTTTTTTATTGGAAATTTTTTTTTTTTTTTTACATTTCAGATATTCTCACCTTACCCCATTTCCCCCCTCCCTCCCAGGAACTCACTATCTCTTCCCCCATCCTCCTGCCTCCACATTGGTGTACCCCCACCCACCCTCCCCCGTACCTCACCTCCCCACCCTCGGATATCCCCCCCCCCATGTCCAGCCTTCATAGGACCAAGGATCTCTTCTCCCACTTATATATGTAGCTCCCTTGCATATATAGCTGGAGCCATGGGTCCCTCCCTAAGCGCTCCCAGGCTGGTGGTTTAGACCCTGGGGCTCTGGTTGGTTGGGATTGTTGCTTTCCTCATGGTGTTGCGAATGCTCTCAACTCCTTCAGCCTTCACTCTATCTTCTCCATTGGGAACCCCATGATCAGTTTAATGGTTAGCTGTGAGCTTCTGCCTTTGAGTATGTCAGACTCTTGCAGACTTCTAAGGAGACAGCTATATCAGGCTCCTGTCAGCATGTACATCCTGACATCCACATCAACCTCTACCTTTGGTGACTGCACATAGGATGGATATCCAGGTGGAATGGTCTGTCTCTCCTTCGGTTTCTGTCCTGTACTGTGTCTCCATATTTGCACCCTTGAGTATTTTGTTACTCTTTCTAAGAAGGACTGAAGCCCCACTACTTGGTAATCATTCTTCATGAGCTTTATGTGGTCTGTGAGTTGAATCTTGGGTATTTCAGGCTTCTGGGCTAAAATCCAATAATCAGTGAGTGAATACCATGTATGTTCTTTTGTGATTGGGTTACTTCACTCAGGATGATATTTTCTAGTTCCTGAAACTAATAGAAGAGAAAGTGGGGAAGACCCTCGAATACCTAGGCACAGGGGAAAAGTTCCTGAATAGAACACCATGGCCTATGCTCTAAGATCAAGAATTGACAAATGGGACTTCATAAAATTGCAAAGTTTCTGTAAGCAAAGGACACTGTCAATAGGACAAAACGGCAACCAACAGATTGGGAAAGATCTTTACCAATCCCACTCTGATAGAGGACTAATATCCAATATATACAAAGAACTCAAGAAATTAGACTCTAGACAACCAAATAACCCAATTAAAAAATGGAGTAAGGAGCTAAACAAAGAATTCTCAACTGAGGAAATGCGAATGGCCGAGAAGCACCTAAAGAAATGTTCAGCATCCTTGGTCATCAGGGAAATGCAAATCAAAACAACCCTGAGATTCCACTTCACACCAGTCAGAATGGCTAAAATCAAAAACTCAGGTGATAGCAGATGCTGGCGAGGATGTGGAGAAAGAGGAACACTCCTCCATTGTTGGTGGGATTGCAAGATGGTGCAACCACTATGGAAAACAGTCTGGCGGTTCCTCGAAAATTGGACATATCACTACCTGAGGACCCAGCTATACCACTCCTGGGTATATATCCAGAAGATGCTCTAACACATAACAAGGACATATGCTCCACTATGTTCATAGCAGCTTTATTTATAATAGCCAGAAACTGGAAAGAACCCAGATGCCCTTCAACAGAGGAATGGATACAAAAAATGTGGTACATTTATACAATGGAATATTACTCAGCTATTAAAAACAATGAATTTGATAAAATTCTTATATAAATGGATGGAACTGATATTTTTCAAACCATTTCACAATGTCCCTGACAACTATTAGGGAAAGGTATCTTTTCAAAATCGGTGCAAACTGTAGCACCACACACTTTGATTGCTCTAAAGCTGCCCTTAACCTCCAGGCTCAGCCCCCAGAGAGAGGCCAAAATAGCATGTCACCTCTATAGAGCCTGCCTCCTCCTCAGTTTGTTGGTGTTGGGTACAACACAGATAATATGTCTTGAAGGCACATCTAAGGAAATTATTGGGACTGCGCCAACTTTCTAGGGCCTCAACTCACCAGTCTTGCGACATTTTCTCAGTTTTCAGAAGTAGAAAACACACCTAGTTTTCTGGGCCGTTTCCAGGAGTGATATAGTTATTTTTTATCTGATACAGTGATCTGGGAGTAGGAGGTCAGAGGGAGCTGGGAGACAGCAATGCCTCAGTTCTGAATTTGATTTCTGTTGTATGACACTATTCCTGGAGAGACATGAGGAAATGTCTACTCACCCATGATAGTGAACCAAAGTATGGAGAGCACAAAGGTCAACTTGGTGGACCAATGCGTTTTATTAGGGTTACTTACAGGAATATAAGTGAGGGTTACTCATGGGAGCAGAAACCACTCAGAGACCACTTCATCACTGAAGCCCACCCCAGCACGAGAGACAACTCATGAAAGCTGGAAATCTGAGGCATTCTATACATAGCCTTCAGGTTGGAGAATGGCCTTTCCCAGTGACTCAGTTGATCTGAGCTCTTTCTGCTCATCTGAGGGTCTTCTACGCTGCTTGACTTGTGAGACGCTTAGAAGTTTTTACTGCTTGTATATTCTTTGGAGGTGCTCAGTGAATCCATTCAGTTTCAGTGTCTTCCTGAAGGTGTTTTGACTTATTTACTTCCTGTCTTAATAATCTTCCCTACAGGATGGAATGCTTTACCTTCGCTTAGAACACCTTATTTTCCTCCCCTGTAAAAATCCTGTTGTTAAACATTCCTCTTACACCCTATGTCTTAAGGAGTTTTCCTCTGAGATGGAAGGTTTTAATCTAGGAAGACACTGCTGTACAACAATCTGTACACACAGATTGTATGCAATACTTTCTCCTGTTCCACTATAATAATAGTAGTCAAAACCAAAAAAACTTAATTCCCAGTCACTTGTTTGTCCTTTAGTGACTAAAACAGAACTAAGCTGCCCACCTTCCCTCTCCAGAGCATACTAAGGTCTCAGTCTGAGGTTGTGTTAGTTAAGACAGCAAGGCTTGGGATAAAATAGTAGAAGTTGAAATGAGCTATCCATCTACTTAAAATTGAACCGTGCATTTCATCTGTAACCTGACCCTATTTCTAACCCAAGCCATAGTACTCTTCTCTTGGAGCATTGTGGGATCTTCTCTGGCCTTGGTTGCTGGAAGAGTGCTGGAGAGGGACCAAGGGCATGGTCTAGAACTAATTCACAGATTGGTCACTCAGCCTTGGCTATAGCAGAGAGGCCACAAAGGATAAAAGAAGGGGTCTGGTGTAGAGCTAACAGGATCTATTCCCTTTCAGCCAGTGACACAGGGAGAACGTAGAGTAGCCCATGGATCAGGGGTCTCATTAATGGCACTGTCCAAGATGTGAGGCATGACATCCTCATGTCAGGATGGAGGAGCCTGTAGAATAGGCATTGCCTTCTGAAATGGCCTTATAAGGCATTTAACTGCCTGCATGGAGGCTGTACTGTGGGAAGGAACAAGGCTGATGAGGAAATGGTGGTCCCAGAGGATAAAGCCTGAGGGCACTAATGCTGTTCTTGGACCTGGACTGGGAGAGAGACTTCTAGTGCAACCTTTAATCTCAAGAAGGAAAAATGCAATTTCTGGTACCTTTCCACTCTGTCTTGGAGGCATGATGGCCACAAGATTGAATACACAGGCCACTCCTCTTCCAAAGAGATACCTAGGTGGATTTATAGGATTTCTGAAGGCAGTAGCACCAACAATCATTCTCTGCTGGGTCAGAGATGATAGTGCCAGGCCCTGAGAGCTGATTCTGGGAGCAGTTGTATCGTGATTGCAGGAGCAGCTGCTGTCTCTCACAGATTTCTTAATAAGGATTTTGTATTGGATGTTCCTATTTATTTCTTCAGCCGCCTGTTATGTTCTTTTACCTGCCTGCTAAAGTTTATTTCAAATCTCCAAAACAGCACTTGCAACAGTTTTGTTATTGCCCAAAGATATACAGTGAGAAAATATGATTCTCGGAGAGTACATACACATTCCCAGTCAGTGACTCAGCAGAGCAGGCTTCTCTCTGTCTTACAG
This sequence comes from Mastomys natalensis, assembly GCA_021653895.1. Taxonomy (NCBI): domain Eukaryota; kingdom Metazoa; phylum Chordata; class Mammalia; order Rodentia; family Muridae; genus Mastomys; species Mastomys natalensis. The sequence continues at coordinate 194,458 of JAJTUV010000883.1, forward strand.
TTCCTCACAGATCCCAGGTAGCAAAGAGATAAGCCACACTGCACAGAAGACTCTGGGGTGAGTCCAGAAGATGGAGTTTGAAGTCCAGTATTGGCACCCAGTAGGGAGACATCACCTAAATTTCTCCTTCAAAAAGCAAAATGGACCTATCAGATAACTCAAAATTATTTTAAATAGAATTTAATAGCAAAATTTATGACTCCGTTAGCCCTAGAAGGCCAGACCTGGCCACTCATCCAATATGTCCATTAAAGAGACCAACAATGATAAAGGTGGGGAAAGAAGACATTGATCTAGTACACAGGAGACAGGAAGATATGAAAAGATCCCATATTTGAAGCATGTACATAAGCTTTGGATTAAACAGAGGCAGAATTGGAGTAGGAGTAAGAGGTATGCTTAATTAAGCAGTTCTAGTCAAGGCATAGTAATCTGGTTAACTGTTGAGTCAGATCTGGTTCTGCAAAGTGGTCTGAAGAAATCCTTATTGCTTGCGAAGGTAAACTGGCATCTCAGGAGATAGTATTTCTTCAAGCTTTGGCCCTACCAACGATGGACAGTCTGTCTGAAGCCTCCTGTTGCTGGATCTAAGGTGACTACAGGTTTGGGTAAATGACTAGAGGCCTCTAGTCACCTTTTAAGAACATGAAACAGAGCAAGGTGGTGGTGGTGTGGTGGCATATACATCCTAGCACTTGGGAGGCAGAGGCGGGCAGATTTTTATGAGTTCATGGGTAGCCTGGTCTACAGAGTGAGTTCAGGACAGTCAAGACTACACAGAAAAACCCTGTCTTTAAAAAGCCATTTAAAAAAAGAATACGAAACAGAATGCAGTAAAGAGCTAACAAGATGCCTCCATTATTCTTATTTTTGTGCTTAAGCCTTTAAGAGGAATGCAATAGTGTACTGACTACGTTTATGTCAACCACAAGTTAGAGTTATCTGAAAAGGGAGGGAGCCTCAACTGAGAAAATGCCTCCATAAGGTCCAACTGTAGGGACTTATCTTAATTAGTGATTGATAGGTGGAGGGGCTACAGCCACTGTGGGTCAGTGCCATCCCTGGGCTGATGGTCCTTCAGAAAAACGCTGAGCAAGCCACGATGAGTTAGCCAGTAAGCAGAACTCTTCCAGGGCTCTAATCAGCTCCTGCCTCAGTTCCCACCCTGCAGTTCCTGCCAAAAAACGGGGTTTTTAAAAAATTAATTTTTGAAATTTTTTAAAAAAAGGGAAAAAGGGGGGGGGGGGGGGAAAAAATTAAAAAAAAAGGGGGGAAAATTTTTTTTTTTTTGGGGGGAAAGGGTTTGGGGGGTAAGTTTTTTAAAAAATTTTTTTAAAAAATTTTTTTAAAAAAAAAAATTTTCAAAAACCCCCAAAAAACCCTTTTTTTTAATTTTTTTTGGGGGAAAAAATTTTAAAATTTTTTGGGCCCAAATTTTGGGGAAAAAAGGGGGGGGGGGGGCCCTTAAATTAAAATTGGGGGCCCCCAAATTTTTTAAAAGGGGGCCCCCCCCGGGTTTTCCCCCCCCCCAAAAAAAAAAAAAAAAAAAAATTTAAAAAAAAAACAGCCCCCCGGGCCCAAATCCCCCCCTTTTTTTTTTTTAAATTTGGGGGGGGGGGTGGGGGGGGGGGGGGGGGGAGGGGGGGGGGGGGGGGGGGGGGGGGGGGGGGGGGGGGGGGGGGGGGGTTTTTGGGGGGGGGGGGGGGGGGGGGGGGGGGGGGGGGGGGGCCGGGGGGGGGGGGGGGGGGCCCGGGGGGGGGGGGGGGGGGGTTTTGGGGGTTGGGGGGGGGAAACCCCCGGGGGGGGTTTGGGGGGGGGGGGGGGGGGGGGGGGGGGAACCCTCCCCCCCCCCCCCTTTTTTTTATATTTTAAACCAAAAAAAAAAAAAATTTTTTTTTTAAAATTTTTTTTTTTTAAAAAAAAAAATTTTAAAAAAAAGGGGGTTAAGGGAAGGTAGAGACACCAAACCCCCCCCCTTTTTTAAATTTTGGGGGGGGGGGGAATCCAACCTTTTAATTTATTTTAAAAAAACCCCCTCAAAAAAAATTTTAATTTTTAATTTTTTTTTGGGGGGGGGGGGGAAACCTTTTCCCCAAAAAAACCCCCCGGAATTAATTTTTTTGTTTTTTTTTTAAAAAAAAAAAAAAAAAAAAAAAGGGAAAAAAAGGGGAAAGGTTTTTCTTTTTTTAAAGCCCCCCTTTTTTCCCAAAAAAATTTTTTAAAAAAATTTTTTTTTCCCCCCCAAAAAAAATTTGGGGGGTTGAGTCAGGATTTTGGGCGTGGGGGGGGGGCCCCCCTTCCTTCATTTTTTTAAAAAAACCCAAATTTTTTTTTCCCCCCAAAAAAAATTTTTTAAAATTTTGTTTAAAATTTAAAACCCCCTTTTTTTCCCCCCCAAAAAAATTTTTCCTTTTTTTTTTTTGTCCCTGGGGGAAAATCCCCATGCTGTGTTCCCTAGGGTGCCCTGTCCCGCAGGAGTAAACCAAAATAAAATTGGCCCGGGTGTTTTTCACTCTGGCCCGGTAACTGGTGACAACAAACCGCTCGTTGGCCCCCCATTGGGGACATAACTTTCCCCTCTTAAAACCCCTTAACAGGAAGGAGCCCGGGGGAAAATTTGGGTTTTTACGGGTTTAGGGGGCAAACAGATAGGAGCCACTGGGCCCGGCTCCCGCCAGGTCTTCATGTCTGTGCCTCGGGGGTTGCTCCTGACCTGATGGACTCCAAGGGGCTTCAGGGAAAAGTGGTAACAGACTGCACATTCCCAGTTCCAAGTTACATCACTGTGGATATCAAAAATGAAAGGGGTGGGATAGGCATGGAGAAGAAATATTTGCTGTAACCCTGACACCTGTTTGTCTGTATGCATCTTTCAGCCCCAGCAGCAAGCAGTCGGGGAGAAGTTATGTTTGTCTCAGAAATCCTTTCATGTCAACCCCTTCTCCTACCAAACCACTTGCCAGCCCTCCCCCCTCCACCCTGACCGTGGTTTGTTTACCAAAATGGCTACTAGGTAGCACCCTCCTTATCTCTCATCTCTCATCACATGGGTACTAGTCCTGAAGTCACAAAGTGTCCTGTGGTCAACCTTAGGATTGTTCTTTTAGTGTCCCTACAATATCATATTAGTGGTGATCATATGGATGATAGGCACTCAACCATGCCCAGAGATTCCTTCCTGGAGCAAGGAGAGTAGCATGCTGCCTGGGAACCTAGGGGCCAAGGAAGGCAAGATAGAGCAAGGACAGCTTTTCGCTGGTCCCTTGGACTAACAACAGGTGGCTGAAAAGGCCAATGTGGTCTAGGAAGATTTGAAGCTGCCTTTAGGATTTAACTGGTATCATACTAAGCCGCCATCCACTCATAGAGAGGCTGGGGTCTCTAAAGGAGTGAGAGTATTGTTTCTGTGCTATGTCCAATGGCTATCTTTTCTCTGAAGGGACAGAGAAGAGGAGGACCAGAAGCACATACTAAGGAGATCCCCTGGTGCCCGGGGCAGAGGGAGATGCACAAGTACAGTTACAGCTTGGAGACACCAGTACACTTGAGGCACCTGAATTGGAGCACAGAACAGCGAAGTCAGGAGGGCACTACCAAGCTGACTCGGCAGCCCAGTAAGAGTGAGCCATCCACATGTTTGGTGCCCCATGGTTCCTGTGTGTCCTACCCTGGAAACCAGGGTATGTTCAGTGCCAACAACATGGCTTCTTTCAGAGATTCACTAGATCATCCCACGGGTGCCTACTGCAGTCAGATGAACAGACCCTTGCCAGATATCCATCAGGGCCAGATGGATCATTCCACCTGTCATATCTCCCAGGGCAGTCTGGGATCTAGGATCCCTCTGCCTGGAATGCAGCGCTTCACAACCAGAGGATTTTCTACAGAGGATGCAAAATTGCCCAGCCTGCCAGTGACCTTAGGCACCCCATGCAACCCAGTATTGTCACTGGAAGTGCCAATCAAGATGGAGAATGAATCTGGGTCCCAGGATATAGTTGAAGCCAGCACAACTAGCTGTGTGTGGCTGGGAACCAGCGACATGGCCAGAAGACATCTGGTCAGTTTCCCTGCCAGGATGCACCTGAAAACAGAGCCTGACTACAGGCAGCAGGTCTGTACCCCACACCTTGGGCATGGTATGGTGGGAACTAATTCCCACAGCAGAGATACTGTTGGATCCTGTAGGGAGCATGCTCCTCTTTACTCTGCACATTGCACCTGCCTGGATCCAGAGCCGCCTCATCACCTCTTTATGTGTAGCCACAGTGAGAGCCAGCACCCCTCTTTGGACCAAGACTGCAGAGCTCCTATTGTTAAGCGTGAACCTCTGGATTCACCATCATGGGCTGCTCCTGGTCAGGTGACTGTGCCCAGGATGTTCCCTAAGAGTGCCTCTATAACTGTGATCCCATCCAAAGGCTCTGATGGGATTTTCCTATCCTAGAGTTGCTGCTCTGCTGGAAATTCAGTCATTGGATAATGGAACATGATCAGAGATTCTTATAGTGACACTCTTTACCAAACTCAGTATGTGAGGCTGAGATTCCCTGTGTATAGCCTAGCAGTAGTGCATTCTGAATCACAAAGAACATCAGAAGATTCTCGTGCATAAACCTCAATCTGTTCAAGTGGACAGCATTTCACTTTTGAGAAATTAAAATGTTCAAGCAAGTAGCTAACAGTATTCTATGCTGGGCAGGGCTCAACTGATTGTCAAAGTGATATGTTCCTGGTGGCCAAGTTTGCTACACCTCGTGCCTGTATGCAGCAGGAATTCTGAGGCTCTTAGTAAGGAACTGAGGCTGTATTTTGCATAATGGTAGTTAGGGAAACACCATGGTGTTTTTGGTGGGTTGCTGAGTATGGTTTATGTACCTGTGTCCCTGAGTACATAATATGGTAGAGGCCAGGAACCAAGGCAGCACAACGCAAAGAAAAGGGTGAAGCCATACTGATGAAGAGGCTGTGCTCTGCCCACCTGCCTGGTTAAAGTCTTCCTCTGGGATGAACATCCATCTCTGATGCTACTTTCTCTGAGGTCTTAGGAATGGCAGGAGCTTGCTGGAAAGGCCTTGTGGCTAATTCTACTAGGTAGTCTCTTCAGCATAGATTTTCTTTCCTTTACCTATGGTTCCAGGGTTATCATTGCTCAGCCACTGGCTTAGTGAAAGAAGCCTATCACCTTATCGGGATCAGGTTGAGTGGGCAGGACTAAGTCTTCTGCCCAGCTTTTGAGCTGTCTGGCTCTCAAGAAGACTCACCACGGGACAAGGATACAACTGAAGATCTCCTAGAATTGAGAATACTCACCGTCAGAGCCCAGGGCCTTGTGCTCTCTCTGTCCCTTAGCCCACAGAGAATTTTCAAAAGGCAAGATTGGAGCTGTGCTGTCATAGATGTAAGACAAGCTCATACCTCACCCCAGCTTCCCCATTATCTAAAGCCTGAAGCCAGTATGGTGTCCCAGCTCTTCCCCCTGTGCCCAGACACCTGTCTCCCTCCTTTCCTCAAACTGTGCCAGTCCCAACTTATACATTTCTGCCAAGCATAGCACACCCTGTGGGTATTAATGAATAACAACAGAATTCGAGTCTTCCTCAACACTTCCTGTTCTAAACACATGCCCAGCTCCTAAGGGAAGGACATGCTCACACCACTCAAGTGTCTTCCAATGTAGTATTTCTCTCTGAAAGTGCTTAGCTATGTCCCCATTCTAAGCCATACTCATCATTCCATACACTTCCTATACAAGGAGCAGAGAACACAGCAGACTGTTACGTTCCAATGTATACAACATTTACCAAGTGTCCTGGAGTCAGTGAGAAAAACCTAGGGAAAGGGATCATGAAGATGGAATTCAGAGACATAACTGGACATGGTGGCACGCATTCCAGCACTTGAGAGATTGAAGCAGAAGAGCAGTTCAAGCCTACATCAGACCTTGTCTCAAACAAAATAAAACAAAATACATTACTACATATTTACCAATTTTAGCCAGATCCCCATCCCCTTGCTATGTAATCAAAGAAGAACTGTGTCCACAGTGAAGCCCATATGACCTCTGCTCAGGTACTCTGCACCTTTCAGATGTACTTCATCTGCTCCCCTGCTGGGATGACTTACCAAATGTGGAGTGCGAGCAGCTCAACTGGGACCTGGGCTTCCCTGCAGGTCAGGCTTTGTGGACACTGAGTTCTTCACTTGGATGTCATTTCAGCAGATTTTGTGTTAGGGGGTGGTATACCACATCACATGGCAAGCTTGGATACCTGGTGCCAACTCTGTCGAAGACAGCTCAAATCTCCCAAACCTGCACTTTTGCTCATTCATCACAAATCTCCAGTCAGTTTGCACAGGAAGTGAACAGAGATTGTTTCTGCTTTAGCTTTTCACCATATACACTAACTACAGGTTTATGCTTTTTGTGATAGCTAGCTTTTGTCTATATGGCTAAAAAATATAAAAAATTAAATATAGTGAGAGATGGGCTGGGGAGGAATAACTACAAAGTGTCCTTATATTTGCAGTTTCTTCTGGGGGAAAGTCCTCAAGATCTGGACCTAGTGAACTTTACGCACACACTACAGTGCAGCTGTCTGTGCTATTTTCTTGGTGCTCTGTTTTAACAGAGAATCTAAATGCATTTCTCATGTGGTAGTTTTTACTACATTTGCAAAACCTGTGTAAAATAAATCTCATGTTTCCATGTATTTAATGTGAGATTGTGTGCCTTTTCCTTCAGAGAGTGTCTGGATTCACATTCTAGGACGGCAGAAGGGGATAATAAATGTAAAAGTAGAAAGGTTGTAGTTAAGGGTTGGATTTGGGTCCTCCTCTGCTTTCACTGGAGGTCAGACCCTCATGTACCCTAGGGCACCCCAGACTCACATCGAATGTGAAGAGTGAAGAAGGCATAGTAGAGGGATCTTTTCATTCAAGGATATTTTTATCTTGCAATAGATACATTTTAACCTTTTTTCCTTTATGGCTTATGTACTTTGTATTTTCACACCAGTCTGTGTCTTTTGACAAAACCTAGGCAATTTGATGCTAATGTCATCACTCACAAATTTTTTCAGGCTTAATTGGCCATTGTGAGAAAGCTTCCTCCACTACTAACCCCTTTGTTTCCTTGTTTTAAATTTTCTCTTATACACGCACCTCCACTCATTTGAACATATTTCTACATCCCACTCTCTTGCAATTATGCATCATCAAGTCTCCCTTTTCCCACATTCTCTGCTGTATGAAATCCTCTATGCTCTCTTCCTTGTCTCTGTTCTACTTGTTTGGAAGTCACAATTCTGTATCTTTGGTGCATATTCAATAACATCTACTCTGTAGCTCATCAAGAAGTCTGGCCTCTGAGAACATGAACAGGTTTTGGTCACATCAAGACTCAATTCTATTGAGATTGAGGGGGCCCAAAGAGCCCTTCTGGATTTTCTTTGCCAAAGGCTAGGCCTTAACACTACTCTTCAGGCTGAGGAGGAAGAATCTGTCCCAAGTGCAGTGTATTTGGCAGCCTTCTCTATTCTAAGGCCCAGCAGAGCCATGCACCCTTCTAGCCATCCCCAGGATAGATTGTTTCTGTCGCCTGTGTTTCTGGACCCATGTGTTCACCAAGGAAGCTCTGAGGTGATCTGGGTTTCTAGGAGTCTCTGTCTGCTCTTCACCTACTTGGAACCCATGTCTTCTCCCTTTCTCTGGGTGGGTGTAAAACTGGCTTTGGGGACACTCTTCCTGCTTCGGGGCAGCAGAACCTTTAGTCACTACTTCATTTTTTTCTTTCCCTACCTTGGTCCTGGTTATTCCTCTGTCTGCCTATGAACTCACCTATACATTCAAAAGTATGCTTAGTATATTCATCCAATGACCCACAAGTGTTTCCTGAGCTTTGTCACTCTGTGGCTTGCCAAAAACAAAAACTAAGAGTCTTACTTTATTTATTCATTATTTATTCTTTTAGTTGAAAGGAAACAGAAGTTGAGTCATTTACTGAAGCAGTTCACCTCTAGTTAGGCTAGTTAACGGAATCTGTTAGGGAGCACCATGACTAAAACACTCCACTACATAGCAGGCAGCAGTAGATTAGGGTTAGATATAAGGTAACCAAGGAAAACTGCAGCTTTGTCTTGGTAGCTGTGCCTTCTGACTTTGTAGTTAAACATTCATGAAGCTGATATTCCTCCCGTTTTATCATAACCTAAGGGGCCAGGGCATTTCCCCAGCTGCAACTCCTATACTACAGGAGGGTCTGCATCTTCAAAAGACTGACTTCATCATATAATTTTCATTGTGGTTATGACAGGTTACCTAAGTTGTTTTTTCATTTACTGAAGATCTGTCCCATCATCCATTGTTTTGGGAGATCCAGACTTTGTAGTGATGTTATGGGTAGACACACAAGTCAGCAAAAGTGTATGCAGAAAAGGTGGGAAAAAAAAAAAAAAAAAGACCTGTTAGGGTCTCTGTGTCTGCAGAGGTGGGGGAACAAAGTTTCTGGCTGTTCTAGGTACCGCAGCGACCTGATGCTTCACTGCTTCCTTCAGCTGGAGGAATTCCATCAGCTGCTTTTTTTTTTTTTGCTTGTGTTTTTGTTTTCTTTGTAGCTTCTATGTGCTATATGAGCAGCTACCAACCGCTCCACTGTGGCTCCACTGTCCTCAACACTCGAAATCTACTAGCTGTCAGAAACCTCTGGAGGATAAGGGCAAGGACAGCAAGAAGAAACAAATATACGAAATATAAGTAGTGGGACCTTTAACATAAGACACTGTAAAGAGAGAGAGTGTGGAGAGACCAAGGTAGCAACAGAAAGAAACTAAGCAAGGTCAAACCTAAGCAGGTGAACCCTGAGAGAGGGGGTGGGTACAGCAAGTGCTACATAAGAAAAGAGGAGCGAGAGAGGGCCAAACGTCAGTCGGCGGAGCCAGGCCTGATTCGTAATCCCCGTGTCAGCAGAACCACGACAAGCTCCCAAAGGATCTACCGAAAGATTGCCGGCACAGCGTCTTCAAGGTTACCCAGGTCCCGTTCTTCCGCCCAGACGCCGGAAACGGAAGTGACCACGCTGCACACTTCCGGTCCGGCTCTGGGCGGTGGAAGCAGCGGCGCGGACGGTGAGGAAGCTCTGTTTTGACAGCCTTGGGTCACTGTGCAGTGGGCGGGGCGCTCGGGCCCTCGACTCTGGCACAGTGTACCCCTCAGTGGGTTTGTCCTTGGCGAGGGACAGCATCGGCCGAGGTTTCTGGCGGGATGCGACACTGTCTGTTGCGGGTCCCTGGGCGGGTTTGGGTTTGTCCTCGGTGTGCGTCCCTCCCATCCCCTTGGTCGGGGCTGTTTCTACCCTCAGAGTTCCCTTTTGCCCCTGAAGCCGGAAATCTGACAGTCCTCAAGCTGCCGTTGGAATCAGATTTGTTAGCGATCCCGTATTATTTTTTACTTTTTGATTCTCCGTGTTCAGGTTTATGAGTGGATTCTTTCTTGCAAAGGTTTTTTTTGGTTTGGTTTGGTTTTTTGTTTTTGTTTTTTGGTCAGCTTTTCTTTTTGCATTTGGCTTGTAACACTACCACTGGACTGCCTTTCACCTGTCAGCTGGAGTGGTTTGGTATTTAGTTTAATACCTGCCCTGTAAATAGAATTATACAAGTTTTAAGGTTGGGACTGTTAAGGATAATATGTCAGATAGGGGGGGGGAAAGCCTGCAATGAATCAGCCCTGTTAGAAGTGGCCTGCTCAGATTTCCTATTTGCGTACATGTAATTTTATAGCCAGAAGATGAAGATAGTGTTTGCAGTGCTGTTCCACTTGAATGAAAAATGCAGAGAGAGAAATACACAGGGAGAAGCTACATAACTGGAAATGTGCAATGGATTTTAGTGGTTTTCTGAGACTACTTGAGACTAGAGAGTGAAAATGTCCAGAAGGTAGGTCTTTATCACATCTGTGGATGTTGAGTAGCTGAAATCAAAGGGAACAATGTTATTAATTCCCTCATTTGCTATTTGATAGTCAGCAAATAGCCTGTGTAGGTCCATGACTAGGATAGTATTGGATCTCAGATTGAAGGTTGATTGATCTAGCACATCTGTGCTTAGGGGAAACAAACTACTCAAGTAAGGACAATATATACCTTTTGCTGTCTTACCTTTGTGTTTAGAGGTGTTAAAAAATAAGGAGTGGAATCTTGGTTTCCCAGAGCAGTGGTAAGGAGTCATAAGACTCATTTTTTGCCCACTGGGCTGCTGGGGTGTTATGTAAAAGTTGTTGTCTTCCAGTAACTACCCCATGTACTTGGGCAGCAATGGGATGAGCTCCAGAAATGAAAAGCTGGTCTTTTATAGGGCTAAGAATTGTGTTAGAGATGCCTTTGACATAATCTAAGACCCTGTATAAATATTCTCTGTGTGACTATCTTATGCCTATGAGATATCCCTGCTTCTCTCTCTGTTAAGGTAAAATCTTCTCAGCAATTGAATTCTAAAGATTTGCAGTTTTGTTAAGGAGTTTATGACCCAAGTTCAGCTTTCATTTCTGGTTTACTAATTTAAATGTCATAGAAATTCTCCATTAGTTGTTGCATGGTGATCACATGACCTTTGCATGGTAAGTGTGGAGTCATCACTTCATTTTAATATACCTTCTCCTTTGTGTATATAGTGTACTTGTGGTATGACATGTGCAAAGATTCTGCCTGCTTTTTGACTATGAAGGAGACAGACCTGGAGGCTGTTGCAACAGCAGTCCAAAGGGTTGCTGGGATGCTTCAGCGCCCAGACCAGCTGGACAAAGTGGAGCAGTATCGAAGAAGGGAGGCTCGGAAGAAGGCCTCTGTGGAGGCCAGGCTAAAGGTAGGAGACCATAGAAATGATGAGACAGAGCCATTTGTCTTAAGTTTCTGTTCCCCACTACCCTGCTCACCTACAACCCTATTTTATGGAAATATTCTCTCAACTGAAGTTGACTCCATCTTGTGTCAAGTTGCCATAAAATTAGTCAACACAGTATAATATATATTATGTGTGTGTATATATTTAAATCTAGATCCTGTATATGAAAGAAAACCCGATATTTTTGTCTTTCTTCTTACTGTTTTCTCTAGTTCCTTTCATCTGGACCAGCACTTCTCAACCTGTAGATCATGATCCTTTTCAGGGTCCAATGACCCTTTCACAGGGGTCAGTCACCTACGACCATCAGAAAATACACATTTACAGTAATGTTCATAACAATAGCAAAAGTACAGTTATGAAGTAGCAAGGAGCTAGGTGGTGGTGGTGCACATCTTTAATCCCAGCACTTGGGAGACAGAGGCAGGTGAATCTCTGTAAGTTCAAGGCCATCCTGTTCTTCAGAGCAGTTTACAGGACAGCTAAGGCTGTACAAAGAGACCCTGTCTCGAACACCTACTAACCAACCAACCTACCAAACAAAATGAAGTGGCAACAAAGATAATTTTACGATTGGGATCACCACAACATGAGGAACGTATTAAAGGGCTGCAGCATTAGTAAGGTTGAGAACCACTGTACTAGACTTTTCTTGACACCTTATAATCCCCTTTAACTTTCATGGTGTGTTTTTCTGTGTATCTGTACTTAAATCTAATTTCTTCAATTCTGAAAGAAAATGTGCAATATTTGTTTTTCTGAGTTTGACTTATTTAATGAAAATGATCTCTAGTTTCATATATTTTTCTACAAATGACATCATTTCATCTTCACATTTGGATAAAATTCTGTTGTATACTTTGTCCATTCATCTGTTGATGGACTTCTAGGCCAGTTCTGTGTCTTGGCTCTTGTGAATAGTGAAGCAATAAGCTAGTAATACCTCTTTGGCCTGTAACTTAGACTCTTTTGGATATATACCTAGTAGAGGTGATATAGCTGGACTGTATGGTAGTTTTATGTTTTGAAAAAAGCCTCCATACTGATTCCATTGGCTATACCTGTTTAGAGTCCAATCAACAGTGTTTAAAGAAGGTTCCCCTCCCCCACACCATTCTTATTTGTTGACATTTGTTTTAGTTAACAACAAAAAAACTTTGTTTTTAGATTCATTTATTTCATTTTATGTATATGAGTGTTGTGTCTTCAGGTATGCATGTATACCATGTGCCTGTCTGGTGTCTGCAGCAGTCAGAAGAAGGCATCAGGAACTAGAGTTGTGGATGGTTGTGAGCCACCATGTGGATGCTAGGGATTGAAGCCAGAACTTCAAGGGCAGTAAATGCTCTTGATCACTGAGCCATCTCTCCGACTCCCAGCATGTTTTGTTTTTGCTTTTTTTTCAAATGATAGCCATTATGATTGAAGTGAGATAGAATATTAATGCACTTTTGTTTATTCAGCTATTCTTGCTTGTTTGATTGATTGATTGATTTGTGTGTGTGTTTAGATAAGATTTCACCATACATCTCTGGCTGGCTTTGTATTCCCTGTGTAGCCCAAACTGGCCTCACATTCACAGTAGTTCTTTTGCTTTAGGGCTTGAATGCTGACTTTACAGTTGTGTGTCACCACATCCACACTTAGTATAGTTTTAATTGCATTTTCCTAAAGGATAATGTTGAACATTTTTTTGGCATGGATCTTATTGTTTTGTTTTTGGCCATTTGCATTTCTTCTTTTGAGAGCTATATGTTCAGTTTGTTAGCTTGTTAATGGAGATTTGGAATGTGTGTGTGTGTGTTCTTGTTCTTGTTGTTATTTTGAGTTCTTGATGGATGGTAGGTATTAATCTCCTGTTGGATACAGAGAATGCAAAAATCTCTTTTGTAGGCTGTCTTGCCGTCACTAGTTTTGACTGTATCATTTGCCATTTAGAAGCTTTTTTATTTCTTGTTGTCCTATTTGTCACTTCTTAATGATTATGTCTTGAGCCTATTTCACTTCTTTTCCAGGCATCTTGCCTATGCTAATAGTTTACAATGTTTCTCTGTTTTCCTGTAGCATTTCAGATCTTAATATTAAGGTCTTTGATCCATTTTTAATTGATTTTTGTGCACAGTGAGTGACAGGGATCTGGTTTTATTCTTCTACATGTGAGTACTGAGTTTTCCAAGCACTGTTTTAAAGAGAGCATCTTTTCCAATTATAGTTTTGATAACTTTATCAAAAACTATGTGGTTGGAATTGTATTTTCTTTCTTTACTGGATCTTTAGCCTGTCCCATTGGATTATGGGTCAGTTTTCATGTAAGCACCATGCTGTTTTTGTTTTTTGGCTTTGTAGTATAATCTGAGAACAAGAATTGTAATGCATAAAATAATTGGTTTTCCTGCTTAGAATTAATTTGATTGTATTTTGAAGTCCTGTGCTTCTATAACAATTTTAGGATGGCTTTTTCTTATTGCTTTGTCTTCACATATCTCTTAGTTCTTTGAAAGTTTTCAGTTATCTTCAATGTGTTTTAATAATACTCATCTCTCCAACTCTTCTCAGATCCATTTCTCTGTCCAACCAACTTTAAATCCTTCTTAAAAAAGAAAAAAACAACCTTCCAAAACCAGTTTGTGCTGCCCAGATATTCTTAGATGTATGGTCTTCTACTGGAGTGTAGTCAACTTACTAGGTGCTAGGCTCTTAGAGAAAACTGACTCTTCTTTGCCCAGCAGGTAACAATTGCCAACCTCTGTACTACTAGGCATGGGACTGTGAGCCCAGCTCTCTTGATATGCGAGAATTTTGTCTGGTTTGGGCTTGCACAGATGTTGTACGTGCTGTCAAAACCACTGTGAGTTCTTATGTGCAGCTGCTCTACTGTATCCAAATGTGTCCTGTGACCATTCAATGCCTCTGGCTCTTACACATTGTCTGTTCCCTCTTCCACAATGGTCCCAGGCTGCACTTTTTTTTGGAGGGGGAGGTGAGGTACAGGAGATATGTTCCCTTTAGGGCTGAGCATTCTACACTTTCTTATTCTCTGCACCTTGGCTAGTTGTGAGTTTCCATGTTAAACATCATTCACTGAAAGTGAAAGCTTCTCAGGTGAGGATCGAGGGATGCATTGATTTGTGTAATGCAAGTCATTAGAAATCAATTTAATACTGTGTAAAATAATGGTAGGTTCCTTTATTTAAAGGAAAATAATAGTAGGTTCTTTCCTGAGCCCTGTGAACTATTTAGCCATGGGTTCTTGACTCAACAGTGATACCAGGGGTGAGTTTTTATCTTGTGGAGCTGGGTTTAAATCCAAGCAGAAAGTAGTTTACTCCCATGGTGTTTGTGCCATGACTACACCAATAGACATGTCTTGACAGACCGGTCATTGTTGTAGCTTACAGAGTTTACAGCTGAGTATGATGATGGTTTCTTCTCTCTTCTATGGTAGCTTGCATAGCACCCTCCAGCACTGTAAAGTTATTCGGTAGGGATGAAGCTTCTGGGTCCATAGAAGCCTCATTTTTCTCAGGTTCTATCACTTAAGTATGTGGTATCTTCAACAACAGGTCTTTTACCATCAAGCATAACTAAGAGCAATGCATTGGCCTGTAATATTTGAGGTCTATGAGACCACACTGGCCAACAGCTCCAAAAGAAATAACCTGTTCTGGCACTGGACTTTTTATTTGTTAGCCTCTAGTCTGTTAGGGGCATTGTTGCCCTGTGACAGGCTTACTCCATGTCTTAGAGTTGCTGTTGCTGTGTTGAAAAACCATGACCAAAAAAACCCTGGGGAGGAACGGGTTTATTTGGCTTATACCTTCCACAGCACTGTTCATCATTAGAGGAATTCAGGACAGGAACTCAAACAGGACAGGATCCTGGAGGCAGGAACCAATGCAGAGGCTGTGGAGGGGTGCTGTTGACTGACTTGCTCCCATGACTTTGCTCAGCCTGCTCTCTTATAAAACCCAGGAATGGCACCACACACCATGGGCTGGGCCCTACCTCATAAATCACTAATTAAGAAAATTCCTTACAGCTTAGGTCTTATGGAGGCATTTTTTTCAATTGAGGTTCCCTCCTTTCAGATGGCTCTAGCTTGTGTCAAGGTGACATCAAACTAGCCAGGACACTCCATTTTGACTCTACATTATGTCTGTTTAGGACATTTCTATAATAGTAGTGTCCTTTCCCATACTCCTTCTGCTCTACCCTCTGCTTCCTCTCCTCAGTTTAACCCTGCCCATTCTGTTACTTCCTTTTAGCCCTTTATAGTAATACATTCTGTCTTTCCTCCTGTGAACATCTCTCCTCATGGCCCCTTAGTAATTCCCTGACCTCTATGGGTATTCCAAACAAAATACACTTTTTTTTTTTTCCAGCATAAAATTGCTTTGTCTCTTTTGGGTCTTGTGCTTTTATAATAACTTTAGATTTGTTTTTTTCAATTCTGTGAAGAATCCCATTGAGATTTTAATGAGGATTTCGTGACTTTGCTTCTGCCCTTCTCACAGAATCAAATGAGCATCAGAGGTTTGTGCATCTTCCAGTGTCTTCTTCAATTTCTTTCTTCAGTGTTTTAAAGTTTATATTGCTGAGCTCCTTCTGCGCCTTGCTGATGTTTGTTCCTAGGTATATACTGTTTGTTTTGAAGCTATTGTGAAATTTAAGAAAAAAACAAAAACGGTTTCTTTCTTGACAAGTTAACTATTAACTACTATATAGAAAAGCTACTGATTTGGTATGTTGATATTCTGCTATTTTGCTGAAGTGTTTATCAGGTCTGTGAGTTTCCTGGTGAAGTCTTTAAGGTCTTTTAAATATAGGGTTATGCCATCTGTAAATAGGATTTATTTTACTTTTTTTTCTATCTGTATTCCTCTTTTTTCTCTTGCCTCATTGCTCTACCTAAGACTTACAGCACTACAGCAAGAGTGAAGAAAGTAGGCACTTTTGTCTTGTTCCTAGTTTTAGAGGAAATGCTTTCCGTTTTTACTCATTGGTATAATGTTGGCTATAGGTTTGTTATAAATAATTTTTATTTTCTTTCTATTCCTAAATTCTTCAGGAATTTTATTGTGAAAGGTATTGAATTTATCTGTGTCTGTTGAGATGGATCATGTGATTTCTGCCTTTCAATCTTATTTATATGCTGTCTTATATTTATTGGTTTGTGCTTTTAATTATTCTTGCATCCTAGGAATCAAGCCAATTTTATTATGACAGTGAACTTCTTGATATGTTCTTGAATTCAGCTTATGAGTATTTTACTAACAATTTTATTTCTTCTATGTTTATCAGGAAAGTTGATCTACTGAAGTTTTCTTTGTTGTTGTCGTATTGTTATATCCTTAGACTACTGTTGTATCAGGGTAGTACTCTGTTCATAGAATGATTTTGGTAGGGTTTCTTTTCTGCTTTCTGGAACAGTTTTGGGAGCATTGGTATTAGCTCTTCTTTAGTTTAGCCTAAGCTTTCCTTGATTGGAGTCTCTGTTCTACTTCTGTCTTGTGATTTGTTTTAGGTATGTTTAAGTTGTTTATGTTCCTTGATGTAATTTGGGTAAGTCATATGTATTTAGGAATTTATTCATTTCTTAGATCTTGCAGTTTGGGGGCCATAGGTTAAATTATGCCCCAACGAGCCTTTGTATTTCCTTGGTATCTGTTGTCCCCCTTGTCATCTCTAATTTTTATTAATTTGGGCCTTTGTTCCCATCTTGGTTATTTTGTCAATCTTTCTTTCTTTTTTTTCAAAGAACTAACTCTTTGGTTGATCTTATGTATTGCCATTTAATTTCCATTTTATTAATTCCTGTCCTGATTCTGATCTTTATTTTTTGCTGTTTGAATTTATCTTGTTCTTGTTTTTCTAAGATCCTGAATTAGATCCTTAGTTAATTGGTTTTTTTTTCTTTTTTTATGTAAGCATTCAAAGCTGTGAACTTTTCTCAAGATAGCCTTAGCTATATCCTAAAGGTTCTGATAAACTGCTTTATTTTCATTTGCTAAGAATTTTTAAATTTCTACTCTGATTTTTTTATGACCTACTGATCATTCAAGCTTATTTTATTTAGTCTACCAATTATTTTTATAGATTCTGTGGTCTCTCTTGCTATTGATTACTTATTTTATTCCATTGTGATCTAATAAGATAAGAAATTATTTGAATTTTTTGTATTTGTTAATACAAACTTACTGTATGGACTAAAATGTGATCTATGTTAGAGACAGTTCCATAGCTTGATGAGAAAAATGTGTATTATTCAGTTGTTGTCTTGAATACTCCGTAGAATCAGGTGTGTCTGACCTGTTATGTGAAGCTATGAATGCGCAGCCCAACATAAAATACTAAGGTTATTTAAAACAAGAAATTAAAAAACAAATTCTATTGTGAAGTTGAATGTCAGTTTTGTAGCTAACAAATCATTTTGCAGTGTCAATAAGTTAGGCATGCCTGTGTATAGATGAGCTTTTAAGTCTATTTGTTCTGTGGTATAATTAACAATGAAGTTTCTTTATTGATTTTTAGTCTAGATGACCTATTGATAACAGTAGAATTTTTTTATTGAATGATTATTGAAGTTACCAGAACCTGTCTACCTCTTTATATCCAGTAGTATTTTATAAAATCATAAGACCCATTATTTGGTACATATATATTTACAATTGTTGTATCTTCTTAATGGATTGTTCCTTAATTAATATGTATTGGTCTTTATGTCTTATGACTAGTTTTGGTTTTAAAACTATTTTATCATATCTCAGAATGGCCTAATTTTTGTTTGTCCTATTTCAGCTAAGGATCTTCTTTTCAGCTTTTATTTATTCCAAATTAAATCAGCTTCGTCTTTCATTGTCAGTCTATGAATATCCTTGCCCATGAGGTGTGATTCTTGAAGATAATAGATACTTGGATCTTGATTTGTTTGTTTATTTGTTTTCCAGTTCAGTCTGTTAGTTTGTGTCTTTTAATTGTAGAATGAAGATCATTTTTATTTAGTTACTGAGAGCAGTTTGCTGGTTACTGTAATTTTGTTGGTTATTTTTTCTAGTCACTTGAACTGTTTGGTCTTTGCTTTCTCCCCATCCAGGTAGAGTTGCTGGTTTACTGAGCTGGATATGATAGAGTCTTTGTTCTCCTTTGTTAATCTATTCCTTTTGAAATTTATTCATTTCTGTAATCTCCTGAATGAAACTACCTTTTTCTCTGCTTTCTGCTTATGAATCTTTTAAAGTATTATTTAAGCTTTAAAGTATGATGTCTGTTCCCAGGCAGTATTGAAAAAAGCAAAAAGTTACTGTATAAGCCCATTAAATCACTCTCTTGTCTTTTTCCCCCTAAAATTGAGTAGTTTTGTTCCTTCTTTCTGAACTTGATCCTCCCTGGAAAAATGTATTCCTCTGGAAATCATGTATGGCTGTCATTGGCTTTGCTTACCTGCATGGTGTCTCCTTTAGGCTGCAATCCAGTCTCAACTAGATGGGGTACGCACAGGTCTAAGCCAGCTCCACAATGCATTGAATGATGTCAAGGATATCCAGCAGTCACTGGCTGATGTCAGCAAGGACTGGAGGCAGAGCATCAATACCATTGAGAGTCTCAAAGACGTAAAGGATGCAGTGGTGCAGCACAGCCAGCTGGCTGCAGCTGTGGAGAACCTCAAGAACATATTCTCTGGTGAGTGGCAGATAGGAGAGGGAATTGGGGGAGGATTTGGGTAGCTCTAGAACACTCATAATGGTATCGTTCTATACACATACTTACTTTTCCTCTAAACACTGGGAGCTCTGAGAGATTAGTAGGGGCAGACCAGCATTTCTTTGCTATAAACTTTTTAGGCCTTTCCTTGAGTGCACAGTAAGCTTGATTCTGCCGCTCACATAACTTCTCTGAACATGAGTGGAAAGGGTCAGTTGAGCAAATGTAAATAAGGACAGTGGAGAGCATACTGACCTGTGTCTGGATGCTGCACAGACAAACACTGCAGAGACAGTGTTTTTAGATGTGGATGAGTGACTAGGAGTCTACCGAGCAAGAGTAGAGGTAGAAATACATGTTCTTTAGAGGGGCAGCTCCCTGGGCAGGATGGGAGGCAGGCCCTGAGACAGAGGATCTGGGAGAAGAGCAGTTCTTAAGCTAGGACAAGTAAGTGCCACAGGCCAGGGAGCAGGTGAGATGGGAGCCAGGTGGGCAGAACAGAGCAGGTCAGGAGTCTCTCAGTGTGACAGCTAGAGCTGTGAGGATCCTGGAAAAGAGGCAGAAGCTGGCTGACAGGCTAGAGTTGTCTCTGGTACTGTGTTATGGAATGCAGAATGCGCCACAGCTCATTCATGAACAGTGTCAGCTGTCTCCAAACACTGAGCTAGTTCTCTACAATGGCCAAGTCATTAATGATGTGACTGGAATAGGGTTTTTCTTTATAGAGAGATCTATTCAGATTTTCTGCTGCTTTGTTTTTCAGTCGGGTAGATTTTGTATCCAAAAAAATTTTTTTTTAATCTGAGTTGCCTAGTTTCTTGGTATTCAGTTTTTTCACTGTTCTCTTTTACAGTCTCTTTTTCAATTTCTGAAGAATTAGTAATATTCCTACTTTTGTATTTTAATTAGAATCTTCTGTCTTAGACCATTTGAACTAAGGGTTTGCCAGTTTCCTTAATCTTTTCAAAGGACCAGGTTATCTCTGTTGGTTTTTATATGCTCTGTTGTTTATCTGTATTCTGATCTCCATTTTTTCCTTCCTTTTAGTTTTGGTTTAGTTACTTTTTTTTTTTTTTTTAAAGATTCATGTATTTTATTTTATGTGTGTGAGTGTTTGCCTATATGTACGTATGTCTACCACAGTCATGCCTAGGACCTGCAGAAGTCAGAAAAAGGACATTAGAGTACCTGTAACTGGAATTGTAGGTAGTGGTGAGCCTCTGTGTGGGTGTTGGGAACTGAATTGGGTTCTCTGTAAGAACGGCAAGGGCTCTTAACCACCGAACTATCTCTTTAACCTATCTCCTTTTTCCGCTCCTTAAGTTGTAAAGTTGGGTAACAAGTTTGAGAACTTTTTTTTTCAATTTTATTTTATTTTTATTAATTATTTATTTACATTTCAAATGTCACTCTTCCTGGTCCCCCTCCACAAGCCCCTACTCCATCCTCCCTCCCCTTCACCTCTAAGAGGGTGCTCCCCCACTCACCCATCTACTCCCACCTCACCCCTCTAGTATCCTCCTTCTCTAGGGCATCAATTCTTCACAGGACCAAGTGCATCCCCTCCCCCTGAGGCCAGACAAGGCAGCCCTATGCTACATATGTAGCAGGGGTTGGGGGGATCACGGACCAGCCCATGTATGCTCTTTGGTTAGTGGCTTAGTCTCTGGGAGCTCTGAGGAGTCTAGTTAGTTGATACTGTTGTTCTTTCTATGGGTTGTAATCCCTTTCAGCTCCTTCAGTCCTTCCCCTAACTCTTCCATAGAGGCCCCTGAGCTCGGTCCAGTGGTTGGCTATAAGTATCTGCATCTGTCTCAGTCAGCTACTGGTAGAGCCTCTCAGAGGACAGCCATGTTAGGCTTCTGTATGTAAGCACCACATAGCATCAGTAATAGTGCCAGCCATTGCTGTCCTCCCATGAAATGGATCCCAAGTTGGGACAGTCACTGCACAGCCTTTCCTTTAATCTCTGCTCCACTTTTGTCCCTGTGTTTCCTTTAGACAGGAATAATTCTGAGTCAAAAATTTTGAGATGTGTGGGTGGTTCCATCCCTCAACTTTGGGCCATGTCTATTTATTGGAGGTTTCTTCAGATTCTATTTCCTCACTATTAGGCATTTCAGCTAAGTTATCCCCGTTGGGTCCTAGGAGACTCTCACATCTCTGGTATCTGGGACTTTCTAGAGGTTTCTCCTATCCCACACCCCACACTGCTGCATATTCTATTCATTCTCCTAGCCCTCTGGGCTTCTCTACTGTCTCCCTCCCGTGCCTGATCCTGCCACCCTTTTTTCCCTCCTCTTCCCACCCAGGCCCCTCCCTCCCTCTGCTTCCCATGATTATTTTCCCTATTCTAAGAGGATTGAAGTATTCACACTTGGCCTGCCTTCTTGTTAAGCTTTATATGGTCTGTGAGTTCTATCATTAACTTTTTTGGCTACTACCACTTATCAGTGAGTATATACCATATATGTCCTTTTGGTCTGGGTTACCTCAACTCAGGATGATATTTTCTAGTTCCATCCATTTGCCCACAAAATTCATGATGTCCTCAATTCTTAATAACTGAGTAATATTTGCTTATGTCTATATTTCCTGTTCTCTTTACTAAAGTTTTCCATCTCCAGGATCCTCTCAGATTGTGTAAATGAACCACATTTTCTGTATCCATTCTTCTGTTGAGGGACATCTGGGTTGTTTCCAGATTCTGGCAATTATATATAAGGCTGCTATGAACATAGTGCTATGAACATGTCCTTGTGATATGCTGGAACATCTTTTGGGAGGTATATGTCCAAGAGTGGTATTATAGCTGGGTCTTGAGGTAGAAACTATTCCCAATTTTCTGAGAAACTGACAAATTGATTTCCAGAGTGGTTGTACAAGTTTGCACTCCAACCAGCAATGGAGGAACGGTCCCCTTGCTTCACATTCTCGCCAGCAAAACCTTGAGGTTTTGATTAAGATCAAAATGGCTAAGGCCATTCTGACTGGGTATAAGGTAGAATCTCAGAGTCGTTTTGATTTGCATTTCCGTGATGACTAAGGATGTTGAATATGTAAGTGTTTCTCAGCCATTAGAGATCTCTTTGTTTAGCTCTGTACCCCATTTTTAAATTGGGTTATCTGGGTTGTTGGTGTCTAACTTCTTGAGTTCTTTATATATTTTGGATATTAGTCCTCTTTGAGATTGTCCTTTGCCTTACAGAAGCTTTTCAGTTTCATGAGGTCCCATTTGTTAGTTGTTGATCTTAGTGCCTAAGTTATTGGTCTTCTGTTCAGAAATTTGGTTTTGTCATAGAATATCTTGGTATCTCCATCTGTGGAGATTGAAAGTGTTGCTGGGTATAGTAGTCTGGGCTGACATTTGTGGTGTCTTAGGGTTTGCAAGACAGATGCACAAGCCCTTCTGGCTTTTAAAGTCTGTTGAGGAGTCAGGTGTAATTCTGATGGATCTGCCTTTTTAAGTCACTTGGCCTTATTCTCTAGTAGCTTTTAATATTCTTTCTTTTTTCTGTACATTTAGTGTTTTAGTTGTTATGTGGCAGGAGGATTTTCTCTTTGGTCCACTCTTTTTGGTGTCCGTAAGCTTCTTGTATGTTTATAGGCATGTCTTTCTTTAGGTTGGGGAAATTTTATTCTAAGATTTTGTTGAAGGTATTTTCTGGGCCCTTGAGTTGGGAATCTTCTCCTCCTATTCCTGTTATTCTTAAGTTTGGTCTTTTAATAATTTTCCCAAATTCTCTGCATGTTTTGTGTTAGAAATGTTTTAGCTTTAGCATTTTTTTTTAGATATATCAATTCCTTCTGTTATATCTTCTACTCCTGGGATTCTTACTTCCATCTCTTGTATTCTGTTGGTGATGTTTGTGTCTATTATTTCCTGTTTCTTTACTGAGTTTTCCATCTCCAGGATCCTCTCAGATTTTGTTTTCTTTATTGCTTTTATTTTCATTTTCAGGTCTTGAACTGCTTTGTTTATTTCTTTCACCTGTCTGATTGTATTTTCTTGTATTTCTTTAAGGAATCTGTTCATTTCCTTTTTAAAGGCCTCTGTCATCTTCATAAGATTAGATATAAGGTTATTTTCTTTCAATTCAGCTGTGTTAGAATCTTTGCTGTAGTAGGATAGCTGGATTCTGGTGGTTCCGTATTGTCCAGGTTTTTGTTGATTGTGTCCTTATGCTGGTCTTTAGCCATCTGGTTTTCCATGAACAGAAATGACTCAGAAAGCTATAACAACTTAAGTCAACCAAAGCATGGATGACAGCTCACATAGCTGGAATCTCAGAGCACAGAGCACAGCTTTCAGGCAGCTCAACAGGTTAGGGAGTGTCCTTCCAGGTGCCTCAGCTAGTCTTTGTTTCTTCCAGGGACCCTGCTGGTCTTTGTTCCATCTAGGCAATTCATCAGGTCTCCTTTCATATGGCTGGGCTTGAGTAAGAGTCCCTAGTTTTTACTGTATTGCATAGATCCTCGGTTTCTTCACACACTTGCTTGTTTTGTCCTCACTGAGAGAAGGTACTGGTCTCCAGTGATCCTAACAGAGCCACGCCTTTCCCTTCTGTTGTATCAGTTTTTGCTTCATATATTCTTGTAATCTGTTTGAGGTGCAGAAATGACAATAATTGTCGTAACTATGTAACTGTACCATCTTGCTAATAGACCCTTCTGTTATATCCTCCTTCAATTTGCTTAAAGCTGTTTTGTCTCATGCAATACTGCGTTTGACTCCGTTACTATTTACACGGGCAATCTTTCTCTAATATTCTCAGCTTAAGGGTAGTCTTTTGTAGACATGTATGGTTGAATCACTTTTTAAAAAATTATGTTTATTTTATGTGTATGAGTGCTTTTTCTACATGTATACATATGCACTATATGCAATGCTTAGTGCCCAAAGAGGTCAGGAGACAGTGCAGGATCCCTTGGAGCTAGAGTTATAGATGGTTGTGAGGGTTACAGGATGAATGCTGAGAACTGGATCCAGGCTCTCTGGAACAGCTGCAAGTGCTCATAAACGTTGGATCATCTTTCTAGCCCATGATTAAATCACTTTTAAATTGTTTTTTTTTCTGCCATCTATTTTGATTGGAGAATTTAAACTGCTTATAGTTAAAGTAATTACTAGTAAGAAACGGTTTTACTGTTTGTTTTTCATATGCTGAACTTTTTATTCCTTATATCACATACTATAGTTTTCTATGTTTTTTTCTAATGAAACACTTAAGTTCCCATTTTTCTTTTGTTTTATGTATTTAGATATTTTCTTTGTGGTTACTGTAGGACTGACATCTGATGTCTTGAAATTGTTATCACCTCCAGATTGAATTTATACCATCGTGAATTTACTAACATGTAAAAACTTTATTTCTATATAACTTCATCCTACCCCTCTTCACTTTCTACTTTATACTTTGTACATGTCTAAAAATGAACTGATACTCTATTAGTCAGGCCTTTTATGGCTAGGTTTATGAAATTGCCAGTCTTTCATAGACTCCAGAGTTTAAAACCGTTAGGGTCTGTCAGGGCTGCTGTCCAGGTGGGAAGATGGATGCCAGGTGCCTCTTGGTTTACCTGCTGTCATCTCTATGTGTTTTCACCGAGTCAACTTTTACCTTTTTTTAGTGCCTGAGATTGTGAGGGAGACCCAAGATCTCATCGAGCAAGGGGCCCTCCTGCAAGCCCACCGGAAGCTAATGGATCTGGAGTGTTCTCGGGATGGGCTAATGTGTGAGCAGTACCGCATGGACAGTGGGAACAAACGGGACATGACCCTCATTCATAGCTACTTTGGTAGCACACAGGGACTCTCTGATGAGCTGGCTAAGCAGCTGTGGATGGTGCTGCAAAGATCACTGGTCACTGTCCGCCGGGATCCTACCTTGCTGGTCTCTGTGGTCAGAATCATTGAAAGGGAAGAAAAAATTGACAGGCGGATACTTGATCGAAAAAAGCAAACTGGGTTTGTTCCTCCTGGAAGGCCCAAAAACTGGAAGGAAAAAATGTTTGCCATCTTGGACAGAACTGTGACAACTAGAATCGAAGGTACACAGGCAGACACCAGAGAGTCTGACAAGATGTGGCTTGTGCGCCACCTGGAGATCATTAGGAAGTATGTCCTGGATGATCTCATCATTGCCAAGAACCTCATGGTCCAGTGCTTCCCTCCTCACTATGAGATCTTTAAGAACCTCCTGAGCATGTACCACCAGGCCTTGAGTACTCGGATGCAGGACCTTGCGTCGGAGGACCTTGAGGCCAATGAGATTGTGAGCCTCTTGACATGGGTCCTAAATACCTACACCAGGTAGAATTGCTTTTATATGCCTACGTGTCTTTTTATCTAGAAACTTCTTTTTTTCTGCTTTTCATACTGACCAACCGTTTACAAACAGTCTCATGCGTTTTGAACCATGTCTTTTTCTGGCTTGTGAAGGTCTTTCTGTTTGCCTGTTGGTGGCTTATCCTTGAGGATGAACTAACCTGTCACATAGGTACAGTATTTCTACACAGTCTCTCCCATCTCCCTTGAGTACTCAGTTGTGCACCATGGAGTTGATTATTTTCTGTGCTCACTCTGTGCATTCTTGCTTCTTCACAGTGATTTCCTGAGACAAATACAGTATTGAACGTTTTGTAGGTTGGAAGCATATAGCCCTAAGAAATTCAGTGACTTTTTCAGAGTCACCAGGTTGGTGAAGAGATCACAGGCCTTGTTTTCCTCACCAGTACACTGTAACAGTTAGTCATTCAAATACAAATAGTTGTACACCAACTTAGTAGCCTGTGGTTCCCGAACTCAAGAGACTGAGTAGAAAGATGGTCTGAGCACAGCCGTAACAGAATAGCAGGACCTATCTCAAAAATAAAGAAATAGCAATGAGAATATATAGAAAAATATGTAAAGTATATAGAAAGATCAGTTATTCATTTTGCATTGCAGCTTGAGACTTGTTCTATGTGAAGGAATGGAGCCACTCTATGCATGAAGTAGTTAAAGGTGGACTTTGAAAGAAATGTCAGTGGGAGGCTATTGTGAGATGCTTTAAGATTAGGTAATTAAAATAGTTATTAATTTTAACTTTACTGTTATGGATAGAAAACTGCTAAATAATATACTGAAATGTCTTTATTTTTGCCCTTCTTGTTACCACGGAGAAAGGAAGCATGATTTTAACAGTGAGTTTTATTTTGTGTATATGTGGTTTTAACTGTTTATAGTAGGTATTTCTGTACCTCAATACAGAGAGCTATAAGCAGAAAGAAATTGTTAGGCGTGGATGATGATCATTATTTGATAATTTTTAAAAACATTTATTACTCTTAATTATAAGGAGGTGTGTATGTGTTTACATATAGTTATGTGTATGTGAATGCAGGTTCCTTCAGATGCCAGAGGTAGGTTCTCTGAATCTGGAATTACAAATGGCTGTGAGCTGTCTGACATGGGTGCTGAGAAATGAACTAAGGTCATCAAAAGAAAACAAGTGCTCTTAGCCACTGAGCCATCCCTCCAGCCCCATTATTTTGTAGCATTTATATGTATAGGCCTGGACTTTATGCCTTTACCACTTTATGAGGTCCAAATAGTCTCCATTATTCCATTCTGTAGTCTTTCACATTGTATAGCCTAGACCATAGTATGTCACATATCCTAGACTTTTCTGAACCCAGTTGAATGTACACGAGACAGGTATATATACTATGATCACCTCCATTTGGTACCTGAGGCACAGAGGGAATAATATTTTTACTTGTCATAGCTAGTGACATGGGAGCAAGATTCAAAGCTGGAGTCTGGGTCCTTACCCAGTTCTGTGTACTGGACTTTGATGCATGTTTATGGAACTTGCACAGCTCTCTGGCTTAGTTTTCTTTCTCTTGAGCCATGCTGAAAGTATCTTTGTACTTAAGAATTCTCTTCACATTGATCATGTATGCTTTATTACACTGGACCTGGAGAAAGTTGAGCCGTTTTTCCTCTGTAAACACAGGGCATTGAAGTTTTGGTGCCAGATAACCAAGATTAAACAAGTAGTCTTTTAATATGTGCAGGTTTTTATGAAGTTCTTTTTCACTCAGAAAGAATGCTATTCTAAATATATATTTGAGTATGTCATATAATGCGTATTGGTGTTGTAAGTAATGAGTTCTAGACTTTTGTGAGCCCAGTTGCACACACAAATATATTTTTTATGAAACTTAGCATTTGTTTCCCTGCCTTCTACACAATAAAATGAGTGTTATCTTTCTTTCCTTGCAAACATGTTTCCTTCGGTAACATTTATTTCTTACCTTAGTCTCACCCTCCTATAGGGATTAGTGACCTTTTATTACAGTGCTTTGTGTTCCAAATAACAGTACTTGCCCATTATCTTCTTACTTAATGAAGTGTGACAATTTGACAATTTCTGTTTGTATGGTCCTGGTCTCAGTTCTAGAGACACAGTGAATTCAGACAGAAAGACCTTTGTGGACTATATTTTGCATTTGAATGCAAGCTCCCTGTGCATCTGGCACAGCGTGAAGAAGCCATATTGAGATTACATAAGTGGCTGTGTAGCCTGCATGGCGACATCATGGAGTGGCCCCCAAATCCTTGACCTTTCATTCTGTGCTTTTTTTTTTCATTCTTTCTCATGCATGAGGCCTTCTGTTCTTCCTTATTTTGTGGAGTTATAGAAGTGTCAGCATTGAGATCTCTAGGATAATGCATTTACATGTCTAGCCAAACATGTAGATTCACTTGAGAGTGTTATTTGAGTGTTCTGCTGGGTTTGTCATTTTACACCTGCTTTTTTACTGTAGTACAGAGATGATGGGGAATGTGGAGCTAACCCCAGAAGTGGACGTTACTGCCCTGGACCCTCTCCTCTCTCCAAACGTGGTCTCTGAGCTGCTTGACACATATATGTCAACACTCACGGTAAATAGAATTGGGTTGCAGGCCCAGAAAGTGCTGTGGTGGTTGTCCATAGTGTGGTGAGACATATGAACTAACTCTCCTCAATAGACTAGCTGTTCTTCAAATGATCTGGGCATATCCATTTTCTGTAAAAGAAGGGATACCTGACTCTGGCCTGGATCTGGAGCTCATTTGAATGTATTTCACAGATAGGTGAGTCTTTTCTGCTGGAGGAGCCAACCTGTGCCACCTATTTGCCTCACAAGGCCTTATGTCTAAGGGAGCATGGGCCACCTTAGCATTGTATTCCAGTGTGAGGTGGGAAATTTGGGACAAAGGGGTCAGTCCCACATCAACCTCATAACCATTAGACAGTCTCAGTAAGATGGAAGAGGCAGCAAGATGGCATCCAAGCCACTACTGAGAGTTCCTGGGTTCTGCAGAGCTGTGTTCTCCTGTGGCCTGAGTTGACTGGGCTGCCAAGTCTGTTCTCTAAAGTCCTGGGCTTAACCATCAGATGCTGGACATCTGGTTTTGTCATCCAGCATAATGTTCATCAATAGCCCTCTTGATTCTTTCCCTCTTTATCTATAGTTAGTGTTTTGGTGGTCCACATATGAAAAGACCAGCATGAGCATTGCATACCAGTGCACATGAAGTGCCTGCTCTAGCAGGCTCTATGCTTGGAAGCAAGGATTGCTGTGAAAAGCTATATCTGGTCTATACAGCTACGGGTGCTATAGGGAAAATGTTGGTATACCTCAGAGCCTGTTTTTTTCTTTCCCATAATACCAAACTTGTAGTCCAACATCATTGCCTGGCTTCGGAAAGCACTGGAAACAGACAAGAAAGACTGGAGTAAAGAGACAGAGCCAGAAGCAGACCAGGATGGCTACTATCAGACTACACTTCCTGCCATTGTATTTCAGGTATAAGCACTAGATTTAAAGTTCCCAATTCCCATGTGGTTAATAGGATCTGTTGGTTTCAAAGACAGAAAATACCTTAGACTTCACAATGTAGATGTCAAGAACATGCTTTCCCTGATATCTCTGTCTCTACTTTCTAGAGCTAAAGAAACTGAGGCTCAGAATTACACCACCAAGTAGTGTTGCCCAGGATCACTTGAGATTTTCCAGAAGATCTTTTTGGGTCTGAACTGGAAGTTGATTATATTGGTTGTACCTGGTACTCCTGTTCTGTGCTCTTTTACATTCCATGTTCGTAAATGGTCAAGACTTGTCTTCAAAATGCCACATAATCGAGTTTAATTTTGCACATAAGTGCACATAACCATCCTCATGGCCCCACCTCTTTGTCAGCCCTCTTGTCACACTTTATCACCTCATGATTATAATCAAAGAGTAAATATTTCCCTGTGGTAGAACTCAGGCTGAAGGTAACTAGAAAATCGTGTGGTGGGCTTTTTTTGCCCCCTGGAGAAATTATTTAACTTTATTGTCTTTCACATAATTTTATTGTTTCTTTGAATTTGGACTATTCTAACTGCCAGATAAATTTTTTTTATTAATTATACTTTCTTTTTTGAGATCATAATATAATTACATCATTTCCTCCTTCCGGACTGTTTCATATACCCCTCCTTACTCTTTCAAATTCATGGCCTCTTTTTTATTAATTGCTGTTATATACATTTATGTGTATGACTATACACATATGTTTAATGTCATGAGTACATCCTGCTCAGTCTGTATAATGTTACTTGTACATATGTTTTCAGAGTTCACTATATTGGATAACCATTTGGTGTCTTCTTCCTTAGGAAGACTATTTCTCCTTCTCTCAGCATTCCATTAATTGCCCCTAGTTCTTTGTCTAGAGTTGAGGCCTCGTGAGCGTTCTCTTATCCAAGTTAGCATGTCTCTTGGTACTGTCCTTGTTCAGGGCATGTTTTGGCAGCCATATTGTGAGGCTTCAGAGGTATAACTTCTGAAATTTCTAGGAAACACAGTCTCACAGCAAACTTCCTGTTTTTTTGGCTCTTGCAGTCTTAACTCCTTCTCTTCCACAGTGATCCCTGAGCCTTAGGTGCAGGAGTTATATTGTAGATGTATCAGTTGGAACTGGGCTCCACAATTCTGTGTTTTGATTAGTTTTAGTTTTCTGTAATGGTTTCCATCTCTTGCAAAGAGAAGTTTTCTTGAAGAAGGGTGAAGCCTACACTTACCTGTCCATCTTAGTCACTATTCTCTTTTGCTGGGAAAAGACACCAACCATATAGATGCCATTACTACATCTGTACCCTTCAAAGGCTTATCTAGATCTGTTGAGATGAGCATGTAATTTTTGTTTTTAAATCCATTTATGTGGTTTCTTGAATTTATTGACTTGTATATGTTGAACTATCCCTGCATTTCAGGGATAAATCTAACTTGGTCATCTGTTTGATGTATCTGTATTCTCCACAAATACTGTATTGAACAGTTTGAATCTGTGTTCATCAGACATATTGGGCTTTAGTTTTGTTGTCATTGTTGTTCTTGTTGTTACCTGGTTTTGGTCTTAGAGTGATACTAGCTTGATAGAAGTTCTCCCTCCCTTCCTCTCTCCTCTTCCTCTTCCTCTGCCTCATCTTCTCTCTTCTCTCTCTCTCTCTCTCTCTCTCTCTCTTTCTCTCTTTTCTCCTCTCCCTGTCCCTTGCTCCCTCTTCCCCCCCCTCAAATTTTAAAAGAATGATTGGCTGTAGAGCTTCATCAAAAGTCTAGTATAATTTGTCTGTGAATCCATCTGATCCTGGACTTTTTATTATTATTTCAATTTTATCATTTGGTATGAGTTGTTGACTTCTTCTTGGTTTAATTTTGATGGTTTTGCTAAATCTAGAAATTAATTTCTCTTAGATTTTTCATCTTAACAGAGTACAGATTTTTAAAGTATTCCCTTATAATAAGCTGAATTTCTTTGGTATCTATTATATTGTTTCCCTGTTCATTTCTGATTCTGTACATTTGAATCTTCTCTTTCTTTTTCTTTATTTTTATTGAATTCTGTTTTTCAAGTCCTGGACCATCTTCAGCATTTCCATTAGCCTTATATTTGTATTTTCTTGGGCATTATTCAGTTCTTTTACATAATTTCACTGAGCTGCTTCTTTAAGTCTTGATTCTTTTGAATTTAGTGTTCTTTAATCGTTTCCTGAGGTTCATATAGGTAATTCTTATTGACAGACATTTCTATAAGGTATGGTAGGTTTTGGAGGAGAGACAAAGGCCTGATCTTTCATATCATTTGTATTTTTGTGACAAGTTCTAGGTGTTCTTTTGTTAGTTCTGTGTCTGATGTGACAGAGCAGGTTGGGGTAGAAGAGAGGACAGGATACATAGGCAGGTTGGGTCTAGAGGCTGGAAATTGCTTGGTAGGAATGAAAGCATGTGGACAAAGGAAACTGGACTGCTATGAAGGATGTATTTCCTAGTCCAAGCTTGGGGTGTGAGAGTAGATCTGGCTTAGTGAGAGGTTGAATATTGTGTGGTAGGGGCCTGTGAGTCAAGAGTAGGCAGAGTGGATCATGGGAGATGCCTAGAGGTTGTTTCAGGTGTAACAGGGGTGACCAGACTAGGCCAGGGCACTAGACGAGGACTCCAGGTTAGTTCTAGCAGGTTGGAGAGGATGTGTCAAGCAGACAGAGTCAGGCAGACTAACCAGTGTAGACCTTGGAGAAGGATGTCCCAGGTAGAATTTTATTAATGGGAACATTAGTCTATGCTCTTGTGAGACTTTTATAATTCTTAATGCCCTGTTCTTTTATTATTGCTCTCCTTTTGTGTCTCCCTTTTTCAATTTTTAGATGTTTGAACAGAATCTTCAAGTTGCTGCTCAAATAAGTGAAGATTTGAAACAAAGGTATTGGTTTTGTGTCTTCAGCAAATGAATTCTTTCCTAAGTAGGTATGTATTTTTGCCAGTAATCTAAACTACAAATTATGTGTTAAAAATAAGAGCAAAATTGGTTGATTCTAGGATGATGTTATTAAAAGATTAGCCCCCTTTTGTTGTTCAGAAATGCAAAGATATTAAAAAAGAAGAAGAAAATGCAAAAATGAAGACATCTTAATCAGATGGGACTTGTGACATACTGTTTCCCAGTGGGCCTTTCTCTGTTAATTGTTCACTTAAAGATGTTCAAGTCTATAGAGAAGAATCCCATGAGCTCTGTCCTCCCTTCATACTGCCCAAATCTTGTAGGCCATCCTCACATGCCCTGTTCTCTTATACTATAGCTCCCTTCTATCACTGATGCCCAGATATTTCTGTCTATGTACCAGATTCTCTGTTATAACCACATCAGTCATGTAGTGGGTAGCTGACATCTATTAGAGTTCATAGTCTTAACTGCTAGGTTGGCAGGTCTGTGTGTCATTGTGGTCTAAGTCTGTAGGCTTCAGGAGCATGAAGGCTGCCCCCTCACTCCTCACCAGGAACCGCTCTAGAGGCTGGCATGGATCTCTTTTTACTTACCAACACATGTCTTCAACATTAGTGGTCATATGCCATGTTTCTGACAGCTCACTTGCCAACCAGGCTCCTCCCTTCCTTAGAAACCCATCTCTGCCTGCCTAGGGGGCCATGATTCGATTCCTCTCAGTCACAGGGTCATAACTGATCTCCACATTCCATCCACAGAAGTATAGCTGAGCTCCTTAGCCCATTGATGGGGTCATTGCCCAAGTATCCCAAGGCTGTCACTTCACTTTTGAGGTGGGTATCTTCTATAAAGAGCATTTTTCCCTGGCTGATCTGGAACCACAGATGGGCAAAATCATAATAAATGTGTAGATCTTCCCCATTAATTAACAGTTTGAGGTTAATGTGTCAGAAAATTATACAGAATGCAACAGTGGCTTCCTAGGTGTTTGTTTTCCAGATATTTCAAGACTAGTTATTTTTTGTTTCATTTCTTCATAGCTTTTGAAAAGGGACTGTATATGATAATGTTTCTCACACTATTGAGGGTTTTGTGGAGGAGTGGAGTGGGGTACTGTGCCATGGTATACATGTGAAAAATCAGAGGACATATGGTCATATGAACCAACTTTGTGCAGTTGGTTCTCTCCTTCTACCTTTACATAAGTTTCAGGGATCTACCTCAGGTGGACAGGCTTTGTGGCAAGTACCTTTACCTACTGAGTCATCTCTCTAGTCCTGTTATATGAGTTGTGGGGTGAACTGTTAATGAAATACTGAGATACTTTTCTAGTTACAGTTATGTGCTTCATAATATCTTCATGTCAGAATACAAAACCATATTTCAAAGCCTGCTACAAAAATTATCTTTAAAATTCATTTAACATGATTGATTCTCTTCTCTAATAATTAATTCAGATAGCAAAAGTATGTTTATGTTTAAAGACTCCTCTGGCCAAAAATGGTGATATGAGTTCCCTGAGAAGCATGATATCTGCCTGGCACTGTAGACAGCTTTGGGATTCCCCAATGTGATTTCAGATACAAAGATGAAGCCCAGCTTTACAAAGAAGAGCACCTGAGAAACCGGCAGCACCCACACTGTTATGTGCAGTACATGATTGCCATCATCAATAACTGCCAGACCTTCAAGTAAGTGCTGTGTAGACAGAGAGAGACAGAGAGCATGCAAGCTTGTAGCTATTTCCCTGAGCCCTTGATGTTTCCTTGCAGAGAATCCATCATCAGTCTGAAAAGGAAATACCTAAAATACTGAAACAGAGGAGGGCCTATGTCTGAGTCAGCCGAACATGGATGGGATTCTGGATGCCATTGCTAAGGAAGGCTGCAGCAGTCTGCTAGAGGAGGTTTTCCTGGATCTAGAGGTGAGCTTGGCTTTTCCACCCCTGGGCCTAGAGCATGGGGTAGGGCAGGGGTTTGGGGGGATTCATGTTTTTTCTTGGACCACACTGTTGCCTACCTCATGTAGCTGCTGAGATGTTCCCTTGCATCTGTACTAAGCTACAGTCAGACAGCCACTGCCTGCCTGGTATGAAGACCTTCCTAGGCAAACTTAAATAAAGGATCCCAGGAAATAATTAGGTATCAAATGATAGAAAGTTACATGATAAATCAAGTATGTGGGGAACCGAGAACAAAACTCAGCTGAGCACACAGGTCACATAAATCAGCCTCACTTTAGAGCAGAATTCCAACATGCAACATCACCCAAAATCATTAACAAAACAATAAATTTCCATTCGTATCAAAAGCCTAGTGCACCATAAACAAACAGAGCCACTTTGGGACACAGATACCAGCATAGTTAATGCCTTGGGAGGAATCAGTATATATTAAAAAAAAAACTGACCATCTGTGGGTCTTGCTGCAAAGGAATCATCTTCTTCTTCTTCTTTTTTTTTAAAATCAGCCTCACTGAGTTCAGATCCTCAGTACCATGAGTATAGCCATGAATGCCTGTAAGCCCAGAGCTATGGGGAGCGGAGAAAGGACCACTGGGGCTTACTGGACAGCCAGAGTAGTCAAAATGGTGAACTCCAGGTTCAATGAAAGACATGTCTCAAGGAAGTAAGGTGTAGAGTGTGGAACAGGACACCTACATCCTCCGGCCTCTTTGTACAACACATACACACCAATTAAGAAAAGAGGAGACTTGTCTTTAGGATTATTTAAAAAAAAAAAAAAGACATTATGCAAAAATAGACAAAAGGTACAAATGATCTCTGCACAGAAAAAGAATTACCAGAGTTAAACATGAGCCAGATATCCATCTGCTGTCAATAGAGAAACATGGATCAATACTTAGTGTGAGCTGTTGCTTAGTCTGGGGCCAGGGATTGAAAACACATACTATACTACTCGTGAGGGAGCACAGTGTTTGACTCCGCTCTGGGTAGAACTGATTTTGCAGCATTTCAAATGAAGCATGGCTATATTTATCAGAGTTTTAATATATTTAACCTGTTGTTAGTACTAGTTTTTAGAAAGCTTGTATGTATAATATAAAGCTCCTAAATTTAAAGTATAGATTTGCAGATTATGTAAAAAGTAGACTGTTTTTTTTTAACCTGAGTGTATCACTGCCACATCAGAAAATCTGTGTGACCCCCAGTATACTGGCTGGTTTTCGTATCAACTTGACACAGCTGGAGTTATCACAGAGAAAGGAGCCTCCCTTGAGGAAATGCCTCCATAGATCCAGCTGTAGACATTTTCTCAATTAGTGATCAAGGGTAGGAGGGCCCATTGTAGGTGGTGCCATCCCAGGGCTCGTAGTCCTGGGTTCTATAAGAAAGCAAGCTGAGCAAGCCAGGGGAAGCAAGCCAGTAAGCAGCATTCCTCCATGGCTTCTGTATCCACCCCTGCCTCCAAGTTCCTGCCCTGTGTGAGTTCTTGTCCTGAGTTCCTTTGGTGATGAACAGCAATGTGGAAATGTAAGCTGAATAAATTCTTTCCTCCCCAACTTGCTTCTTGGTCATGATGTTTTGTGCAGGAATACAAACCCTGACTAAGATACCCAGGGAGTGACCACTCTGAGGTAGGGGTGATCCCAGATGTGGTGCCCAGTAAAGATTTGTGTGATCACCTTGTGCTTTTCAGCAACATCTGAATGAGCTGATGACAAAGAAGTGGCTGTTAGGGTCAAATGCTGTGGACATTATCTGTGTCACCGTAGAAGACTACTTCAATGACTTTGCCAAAATTAAAAAGCCATATAAAAAGGTAAGAAAATGGAGTTTAGTGCACTGGAGTCTACCTTCCATTTGGATTATAATTCAATGTCAAAATAGCTCTCTGCTTATGATCACTTGCCAGCATTGATGTAATCTAAAGAGTGTGAGGTGATGGGCTGGGATACAGATTGAAATGTTCTTTTGAGGAGCATTGTTTTAATGTAGTCAAACTCTACTCCTTTTTTATGGTTAATTCTTTTTTTGGAGGGGGAATCATACAGAATTATTTTCTTATCCAAGATCATGAAAATTATAAAGTCAGCTATAAAAGTGGTTTTAGAGATCTGGTCACCACCATACCACATGGTGCAGGATGCGCAAAGCCTCTCAGAGGCCCTCCTGCCACCAAGCCATGAGGCTTAGAAGGGAAAGATATTAGAGGCCCACTAGCCGGTCAGCAGTGGGAACCACCACAATGTGCAAGTATGTGGTAGACAGATGAGAGAGAAAGAGAAGTGAAGAGCATTATGAAGACAGATGGAACTGGAGATGTGAGGATGGAGAGAAATAGCCTGTTGTGAGTAGCCAGCCCTGCCCATGCTTCTGCTGAGGGCTCTGTCTGGGTGGCCATGGGTGACCAGCAGCAGGGGTCATTGGTATTGATGTCTGTGGTTCATATTACCACTAGAGACCATGGGGAAGTACCTGGTCCAGGCAGCCACCCGGAACCACGTAGATGTCCAAGGGTTGTACAGAACTGACCCCGATCCACACTAGCTGTGACTCTCTAGAGACCTGGCCCCACCTCTCACTGGCTGAAGCTCTTGGGAGAGCAGGCCCTGCACCTTGCCTGAACAGTACAGTGGAGCTGCCCCTCATAGCAGAGTTTGGGTATGGAGGTAGTGATAGAGTATAGGACGTCTGACCCCACTACTTGTCTGCCATGAGGTGGCACAGTCCAGAGGTGATGTCCTTGTAAAAGTATCTTGTATTTGCCTGATGTAATTGTTGTCTCAGAGGTTTACTGCCTGTCTGCTAATCTAGGCCTGCTCCTGGAAGTTTACCTCTGTATAATCTAATCTAGGCCTAGAGTGTTAATGTTTCTTCACCTCTGAGACTTACTGCTGAATTGCTCACCCTTTCTAGTTCTTTCTGATCTCTGGCTGGCTGGTTTAACTCAGCTGTTCTGGCTCAGACTCATCTCCAAGCTGATTGATTCAAACTGGCTTTCCTTAGCTTCTGACTTAATTGCTCTACTTGGCCTCATACTGACTTTGGCAATCTGTTCTAATCTTCTGGCTCCTCCTCATTCTCTGTCTTGTTCTGTCTTCATCTGTGTCTCTGTTGTTATCTCTCTGCCACCTGTCTCTGTACAACTCTCCTGGTAAAACTGTCCCCCACCTCTCTGCACTGCCCTCTCTAAGCCTCAGTTTTCCCTCTGTTCTTGTTAGAGTTGGTCATACCCTATTCTGTCAAATCTTTCTCTGATGGGTCACTTTGTCTGCCTCTCAAACATCAATTTCAAACATGGTGCATCCTTCTACAAACTAACTTTACTTTCATTGTTTGGGAATTAAAAGTATGTACTAAGATGTGTTTACATTCCAGCTAGATCACACATAGACCTAGAAGGTCTTTGAATGTGATCGGAGCAGCCATGTTGCTGGATGAAAATTTCTCTACCTGCCCCCTACCCTACCCCCTGCTTCCACCTGCAGCATTCAGGAGAGCAGAACAGGTCCTGAATATCACTTGGGAAGCACAGCAGAGCTGGCCTTGGGCAATCAGAGGGTGGGGGCACAGGTAAGCCACCATGAGGGTGAGAGCAAGAGAGAGCTGACCCTACCACTTGTCTACCTTGAAGTGGTGAGGTAGTGTGGATATGGGGGTGATGTACATGAGTTCACACACACACACACAACACACACACACCATCTACAGCACTTAGGAGAGCTGGAGAACTCACCCTGGTGATGAGGGTATGGGAGAGCTAAGCCCCTGACAGTTAGCCCACCCCCAAATCTACTCATCTCTGAACTGCTAGAGCTTGTGAAAGGGCCGTTCCTGCTGGTCCAAAGCTGCGGGATCTCCATGACACAGGGCAAAGCTAGAGTAACTGGGAGGAGTCCTTGTAAGGATCTTGTATTGATGGTGTGACAGAAGACAGAAGCATCGAACCATTGCAAATGAAGATGTGTGGACAGAGGGGTATACTGTGGGATACACTGTGGCATGCTACAGCTTCCATGACAAGATGTTTTCTGTGCTTGTTTTGTTTTGCTTATTTTTTGTTTTTTATTTTCTTTTTTGGGGGGGGGGGTCACAAGGGCAAAGGGCAGATACAGGGAACAGGGAGACAGAGTGGGACACGGGTGCATGATATGAGACTTGCAAAGAATCAATAATAAGGTTTTTTTTTTTTTTAAGTAACCGTACACCTTTATGTTTACATTCCAGCAGTTATGTGTTGTTTTTAAATACTGTAGTTGCTTTTTTTTTTTTAATTATCTTTTTTTTTTTTTTTAATCTTTTTACTGTTTCCTTCAAGCGTTTGTTGTTGGTTTTTTAGCAGGGTCTGACAGCCATGGTATAGTGTTTGGCCTGTTCATTTCTACCCATGCTAGAGCTTGTCCTTGCCAGCTATCTTAATAGCTTATCTCCTGGTATGTTTTGATCTCTGATTTTTATTTCACATGTAGATGGTGGGTCTTAAGGAAAGAGGAAATTATATACACTCTCAGACATATCTTAGTTTCAGTCTCAGCCTATTACAGTTTGATTTAATTAATGATCATTTTTTTTGTCTTCCTTGGAATCTTGTGTGAATCCAGTGTGATAGTGTGCCTGCAGGTCCTGTAGTTATGCATGCATCTCCATTTGAACCAGGGACAGTTGCCTGCCCCACGCACAGGGAGCTGACTCCAAAGCAGAGGCTACAACCACCAGCTATCATATCAGTGGTTGTACAATTAAAGGATCTGACTGACTTAAGTATCACTTCAGTAAGGCTCCCTCCATAGAGGGAATCTAATCTCTTCAACAAGCCAGCCTTCATGCTACTTCTACCATGTTCTAGACTTTTCCTTTGCTTTGTAATGCTCCAGAGGTGTATTTTCTCATTTGAGTCTTTCCTGAGGATTCCCAAGATATTTAGCCTTGGTTTTGGGTTTTTGTTAGCTGAGGGCGCAGGGTGGTGGTGGTGGTGGTGGTGGTGGTGGTGTGGTGGTGGTGGTGTTTTGTTCTCCACTAAACTGCTTATGGATAAGGTACTGCTGTTGGGCTCCATCTGTGCTAAGCTCCTCCTGATAACCCATCCTGTCAGTCAAGAGGCCAAAGCTTATTTGGTTCAGGCAGTTCCTCTACTGCAGCTCCACTTTGTATTAGGTTGAGATCCTCAGGACCAGGCAGAGTTGGAGCCTCTAAAGGAGTTGACCCAGAGGCTAGAGTACATCAAGCAAGTGCTGGCTTGGTGTCTGTTCACTGGGGTCACTGAAGCTCATTTGTAGATAATTTGGTGCCCTATAAAAATGATGCTGGAAGCAAGTTCTCCAAGAGATTTAAATCTTTCTGGTTTTTAGATGGAATATAAACATCAAGCCTTCATGGGGTATGTGTGGGTCCCTTCTTGCCCTTGTGTACAGCTGGCTGCATGCCTATCATTACTCTTGTCACCATGTGAATCCAGGAGAGTCCAAAACTTTATGGTGAAATTCAGACAGCGTAATTTAATGTACTTACTTCAAAATCCTACCAAATATATGGCCGGGTTAGGGTTAGTATTCTAGAAGTTGAGACAGGAGGATTATTGCGAGTTTGAAGCTAGCTTGGACTATATAGCTAAATCATGTCTCAACAGGAAAAAAAAAAAGTCCAACTAAGTTGTTGGAAATAAAAAGGCATACACCTGCCTGTTTGCAGGTCATTTTAGGTTTGATGAGAACATCCGTATGTACTAGCACTGTGGAATCTGCAACTGATTACATGTTTTTCCACAGAGGATGACAGCTGAGGCACACAGGCGTGTGGTGGTGGAATACCTGCGAGCTGTCATGCAGAAGCGTATTTCCTTTCGGAGTGCTGAAGAACGCAAGGAGGGTGCTGAGAAGATGGTCAGAGAGGCTGAACAGCTCCGCTTCCTATTCCGGAAGCTGGCATCTGTGAGTATTGAAAGGGGCTAAGCTCATGGGTGGTGTATATCATGTTATTGAGTTACCTAGTAGCTTGCTTTTGGTTCCTATGCCTGGACTGTTTAAGCCAGATGATGGGATCCAGGAACATCAGAACCAGTGGCCAGTCAGTTCTGTCTATCAAGAAGAGGGTCTGGGTCCAGAGCCCGCCCAGCTTCACAATTGATAAGAGCATTTCTACAGAGGCTGACACTTTGTTAAGGCAACTCTCAAGACTTTTCTGGTGGCAGCCCATGTGTAATTTCATGAAGTAATATATCTCTTCCTGTCCTTCTGTCTTCATCTGTTTGCTCTCGATGATTCTGGTTGCCACCCAGTAACCTCCTTGACTCAAGTGTCCATAACTGATACTCCTCACACCAGGCCTTTTCTCTGACTGGAGACTAACCTAATAACCTAACTAATAGTAACTAACCAAATCACCTCATGAGATTGGCTCCTGATTCTTGGTCAGAATGGATGAATCTTAGGGTGTTTACATAGATGAGCAGGGTGCCCAGCCTAACACCAGGTTTAGAGATGTCAACATGAAATTGGCGCTATTGCAAGAAATAAAGCTGAGGGCTGTTCCCTACACTGCTGCTGTTTTCCAGGGATTTGGTGAGGACGCAGATGGACACTGTGATACAATTGTTGCAGTGGCAGAAGTCATTAAGCTCACAGACCCTTCTCTGCTCTACCTAGAAGTCTCAACTTTGGTCAGCAAATATCCAGACATCAGGTAAGGCTTAGCATCTTTCCATCAGCAAGTAGCACAACAGGCCATTCCTACTGCCCTTAGGAAGACGAGCTGTGAGCATCAGGAGTCAGACAGAACATGCATGCCAACTAGATGTGAAGAGAAAGTTGTCAGGGCTATGGTGGTGAGGGTACAACAAGGAGTCATCTGTGCAGCCGTCCACCAGCCCTACATGATCTGATGTTAGCAGAGTCTGGCTGAGGTTTGTACATCTGCCTTGTAGTCAAGCTTGCTTTCCTGAATACATAATGGTCAGATGCAGGCCTGACTATACAAGGTGGCTGGTGTTTGCCTGAATTAGTAGTGGACAGTAGGCAGCTCTAACTGTACAAGATGCATGGTGTTGGGGAGGATTGAGTATTACATCTTTGATTGGTGAAGTTGGGAAGCTTATGACCACTGAGTGATCTAAACCACATTATCTAAGGAAGGAAGCTGACTTGAGTGTGGCCAGGATTTCCTCACATATATGTGCACTCAGTATCAGACTGAGGAAAAGGATATCTATTCCATGTCCCTCTACCTGCTGTGCTGGCTCTAGACCCCAGGACCTGCCTTTGTGACCTCCATTCCAGGAACCTGCCATGTCCTCTATGGATGAGCATGGCTAAGTTGTCTCATTGCCACTGTTAGAAGAGCAAGAGTTCTAAACCCTTCAGAGTCACCCTTCTGTGGTAGGCATTCTTGACACCAGTAGTTAGAACAGAAGTTTAGAAATTTGTTTGCATTTTTTGAAGAAAAAGTAAGATGAAATGTTGGGTATGTCTCTTCTGTAAAAGAAGGGATGTCCTTTGTGGCTGTCAGTATCCCACCCTCTGAGTATCACCTTTGGAGACTGAGGGAGCTGAGAGAAGATGGAGGTTCATGCTGACTTCTCTCCCACAGAGATGACCACATTGGTGCACTGCTGGCATTGCGAGGAGATGCCAGCCGGGACATGAAACAGACCATCATGGAGACGCTGGAGCAGGGCCCCATGCCAGCAAGCCCTAACTATGTACCCATCTTCAAGGAGATCGTTGTGCCTAGTCTGAACGTGGCAAAGCTCCTTAAGTAGCCCTGTCCTCCCTGCTACCCTGTGTGTCTTTCCTGTTGTACGTATTAAAACAAAAGTCCTTCTCTAGGTGCTCCGTATGATGTCAGCTACACGTTCCTGTCTTCTGTGGCATCACACTGTTCTCTACTATGAGAAAAAAGATGTAGCCGGCCAGCAGTGGCACACCGCTGCACTCGCCGCACTCTGGAGTTGGAGGCGGCCATCTCTCCTGAGTTCGAATCCAGCCTGTGCTTGTCAATCACGGGGGGTTGGGGGGGGACCAAAAAACAAAAAAAACCACTCAAGCTGGGCAGTGGTGGCATACGCCTTTAATCCCAGCACTTGGGAGGCAGAGGCAGGCGGATTTCTGAGTTCGAGGCCAGCCTGGTCTACAGAGTGAGTTCCATGACAGCCAGGGCTACACAGAGAAACCCTGTCTCAAAAAAAAAAAAAAAAAAAAAAAAAAAGATGTGTAGTGGGCATCACTTTTTCTTCCCTCCTGAAGTCTTGCTCTGCTTAATTAACACTTTGAACCTCTGCCACTTAATTAAAGGAAAAGAAAGCCAGGAAGCTTTTCATTACCAGTTGTAGGTTGTTCTGACTGGTTGTGATATGGCCATGTCCAGAGGCAACAGGAGGTCATCAGATCTCTGCTGACCTGTGAGTAGTCCTGAGCAGTCTGGGGCCAGGATCTGCCCTGGCCTTTCTGTCATTCTGATGTCCACAGCTCTTCTTGTACATGACGGTTGTCCTCTTGTTTCAGAGCTCCAGGGACTACCTTAAATTAAACATGGTTGGAGGGCCTAATAGGGGCTGTCCTATTGCCTAGGCCTTGTACCACATGGCCACCCTTGAATGTGTAGACTAATGAAATATTTTCTTTCTACTCTTGATGGCAGTGTTAACATTCTGATTTTATTGCATTCTTACAAAGTATAAAAAAAAAATCACAAATAACCCCTTTTCTGGAACTAAGTAAAAATTCCTCTGGGATTCAGAAGAAACATGAACTTCCTAGAGAGCCTGGCTGCTATTGTTTTGATCCAGGCCCTGCTTAACAATTCACTCAATGTGAATGACAACTGGGCAATGCTTTTGAAATGTGCACTGAGACGTATTGACAAATAGCAATGACTCTTGTGGTGACAAAAGATGCTTGTGTCTCCACTGAGGTTTCTCACTGTAGGCTGCTTCTGGGTATGTAGGGTAGACATTAAAATGACAGCTGAATGCCCACCTGGTTAAGCCCATTTGGCACTTGAGCCTTAGAGGTCAACAGAGGACAGGGGATATCATATTTGTGAACAGTGGGTAGTAGAATCATGGAGACAGGATAGAAATTGTTAGAAGTCAAGGGGTAGTACCAGGCAATGTACCAGTGGGTAGACAGTGTCCAGTGTTATAAAGGGAAAGCTGTGGCCAAGAATCTTTTTAGAGGACACCTATGTACAGGATTGGATAGGCTATTCCAGTCAGTGGGTTGTGGCTACGTATACCAAAGTTTATAGTGTCTGCTTCCTGAACATGGATGTGTGGCTGCCATTTGCCAGACAGGAAAGTGTTTGAGAGAGAACATTGACCAGTTATTGATTCCATGAAATGAGCTGTTAGCCATGAAAGGGTGTCTTCCAGATTAGCAAAGTCCCTTGGTTGTTGACTGTCTTAGATTCTTTTTCTGCAATGAGACATCATAACTAAAGCAACTATTATAAAAGAAAGCATTTAACTGGGAGCGTGCTTACAATTTCAAAGGTTTAGTCCATTATCATAATGGAGGGGAGCATAGCATCATGCAGTCAGATGCTGGAGCAGTAGCTGAGAGCTGTTCTGAAGGCACAGACAGACATGGGCTTTTGAAACTTCAGAGTTCATCCCCACCTCATGACACACTTCTCCAATAAGGCCATGCCTCCTAATCCGTTCAAATAGTCCCACTCTGTGGTGACTAAGCGTTCAAGTATATGAGCCTGTGGAGGCCATTCTTATTCCACCACCATATTGACTTTGTTTAGTTGGGTTCAGGATAAGTAGATGTTCCAGGCCATGCTGGATCACCAGTGAGATGGAGAAGCAGCTGTGAAATTGATGCTATTTCAGTCCCCTTTCCTCATATCTGTTGATGTACAGTTCAGGTTGGTGGGTGAGCTCCCTCTAAAGAAGGAAAGGATGAATGTCCTAGACACTTGAATTAGGTTGCCAGAACCAGGCCACCTCAACAAAGTCCTTTAATGCAGAGTTCAGGGAAAACTGAAAAAGCAGAGCCACGCTGGGTCAATTCCTTTCTTACTGCAGTGGAATGAATTATGACTTCTAAAAAGAAAGATTGAGATCTTATCTTTAGAACCCTGAATCACACTTGGGTTGAAAGTAGAGTCATTGCTGGTGTGATGTAACTGAAGGTACAAAGTCATATGGAAATAGTTTGAGTACTTTCATGGAGACGCCAACAGC
The DNA here is from genome assembly GCA_021653895.1 of Mastomys natalensis. Taxonomy (NCBI): domain Eukaryota; kingdom Metazoa; phylum Chordata; class Mammalia; order Rodentia; family Muridae; genus Mastomys; species Mastomys natalensis. Next base: position 237,996 of record JAJTUV010000883.1, read on the forward strand.
CCTTAAAAACAAGAGGAGGCCTGGAAGGACTCCTCTCCTGACTCCTGGACTTTATTTCTTCCCATAAGGCATGAAGCAGACTTCTTGAGTCACAAAATGTTCTTTGCTAGTTTACCCATTATATCTGCTTTGAGATGACTATAAACTTAACAGTTGAGATTCCTCTTGTAAACAGCCAATGTCTTTGGATTCTGCTTTGATATGCAATTTTAAGTGATATAAAATAAAAAGTGTGTTGCAGGACCTCTAGAGCTCATGTTTACCAGGCTCTGCCACACACACCTCTGCTTTGCACTGTCCTTACCTCGACCTACAGAGACCCTCCTTGGTGCCCTTTCTTGCCATTCCTTCTTACTCATGCACTTTGATGTCTGTAGCACCTCAGCCACCTCCTCAGCCACCTCCTCAGCCACCTCCTCAGCCACCTCCTCAGCCACCTCCTCAGCCATGGTGGGAGCTGTTTCAATTGCCCATTGCCCAGTCAGCCAGAGGAAATATCTGATCTGTTTTATGTCTGAGAGATGCTTAATTGGGGCTTTCCATAGATATGTCCAACAGCTTCCCATCTCTAATAGGAACACACTTTCAGTTTTATCTTAATTTTAATGCACAATAAACTGCTCCTTAAATTATCTTGGGTAGGACTTTTCATTCATAAACGAAGTTTGCACCCAAAATGCCTTAAAGTGTTTTTAATAGACATAGACAAGCAGTCACTGCAGTTTTGCTGATGGACTCTTGTACAGATGCTGTCCAACACATAGGGGCATTTTAAGGCACATTATTCTGTGGTCAGAATTAAAGTTCAACTATGATTATGTTCACAACATTAATACACAATTTTAACCATTCAAAATATATTTCTAGTTTTGATGAAGTTCTTTAAATTTCCTTTCATAAAAAGATTAGTAATACATAGTATATTGAACACTGTAATAAAATTATTTTCACGAAAATACAGAAGTGGAAATATAAATTTCCTAAATTTGTATACTTTGTAGTACCACAAAGTAGTTCAAAGTTCAGTATTAAATAAATAGAAATTCTCTCCTAATAAAAAAAACTTTTACAACAGTTTTCCTAAGGAAATACATTCATAGGATTTTACATTCTATTGTACAACAATGACAAGAACAACAGGGTCCTCAACTATGAAATGTAGCCACTGTATCATTTAAGCACAGGAAGTAGGGTTTTGTAAATGAGGCTTTCTTGTCAAGACTCTGATTCCATATGGCTATGCCCAGTGGTGTGGTTCACATGCTCAAAGGACATGGCCTGTGCACAGCTAGAACATGGACAGAGTGTCAAAAAGTTCCACAGATTGATCACCTGGCTGCTAGCTTTGGTATCTCTGGGTACTGGTGCAAGGTAACAGTTGCCGAGGCACTGCCTCATCACACTTGGCTTCTAATTCTGCAGTGGGAATTGGACTCCATGCCCAGCAGATTGGGTGAGGTGTTAAGGCAGTGTCCTGGCATAGGAAGGTATGAGAAACTTGTCTGCAGAGCAGGGGCTGACAGGTGCCTTGCAGAACACCCCTGGTACAGTAGCCAGGCACAGCCTGCCTCCGAAGTACTCCAAATGGCAGCTCCAAGTAGTCTGGTGAAATTGCTGATCCTGGCATTGTGCAGTGGCTGGACTTCAATTCAGAAATGGACAAATGTACCAAGGGCTATGGAAAACAGATGCTGAACATCTGATGGCTGAGTCTGAGCTAGCCAGTCAACAGCATACTGACAGGTTCATTTGGGGGACAACGCTCTGAAGTAGAATGCAGTATGTTGAGCAAACTTGCTTTGTTTTCATTCATTTCTCTCAGCTCTCTTCCTATCCATGAATCAACTGCAGCATTAATACAGATTGACGGACCTTCCTGTGACTCCTCTGAAGGCATCTGTCAACCTTGTTCCTGAGACACATATTTAGTTTCCTGAGCAGAGACCTGAGTGCTTTGTTTCAGAAATCTCCAGGAAGTCCTTAAGTCCACCTTTAACCCCATCTCCATCTCCTTAAGTAATACCCCTGGGGTGCAGGCAAAGTTTCCAGTGAGTTGGAAGCAAAACTCAGGTGACTGAACTTCTGAGGAAGGATGATAAGGGGTGAGGGCCAGCCCTCTTACCCCCTCCAGAGGGTCAATGTTCTAAGGCCTGAAGACTTGGGGCCAGGACAAAATGCCCAGAGAGTGGGTTCCTGCATCTCCCTACTCTTCGGTGATGTAGAGCCCCTCTATGTCCCAGGTCTTCCCTGCCTTTGACAGATGCCAGAGAACTGGCTATAATTTTGACCAAGAAGGTTTCCAATTGACCACCTCTAGTGCTCTAGCCCAGTCTTCCTGGTCATCTGCAGTGTTCCCAACTTAGGGATAGCTCAGGCCAGACACCTTGTTTGTGATGGCAAGGCCCAGGCTGGGAGGGGCCGGGCAGGGAAAGTCTGAGCTAGAGGAGCCAAATATTTCTGTAGTTGATCATAATGTGATAGGGCAGTCTGGAGAACTAACTTGGAAGGGGGTCAGATAGGGCCTTGGGGGTGTATATTTCTGGGGATGCCTATTTAGAATGAGGTTGATCTGGGCGGTGCCACTTCTACAAAACTCAATTTTTGAGACCTTTGTATCAGCAGTGATTAAATCCACCACAGGCCTCTCAGGGATCGTCCCCCTTCTCTGAGTAAGGGTGGCAAACACAAGGGATCACTTCGGGGTGGGGGTGGGAAGCAGCACCACAGAGCCCTAGGATCTGAACCAGGGCAAGAAGACGGCAGGAGGCAGTGTGGTATCCTGGGGACACCATATGGATTAAAAGATTCTTCCTAGGGCTAGGCTATGCATTAAGACTCCCAGGGTGCTTTAGACCCTAAGAAGACTAGCTGGTTGCAGAGGGGCCACTGAAGGAGACCCTTGGAGCTGGGCCACCGGCCAGACAGCAATCACAGGGGCGTTTCTTCTTGCTCCAGAGCATGCAGCGGCAGTTCTGTAGAGCCCGGAAGAGAAGCGAGTTTTAGCAGAGCTGGGCGTCTGCGTGGGCGAGGCCTTTGGAACGAGCGCCTACTGTGTACCCGGCGCGCAGCAGCCGACCGAGCGTGCGCACTGGGTGGGACCCGGTGCTCTGGCTCTGTCCCGGGATCACCAGGGGCAAAAGTGACAGTAGAGGTGCGCTCAGATGGGGCGGGGCTTGGGGCACCTGGGTGGGCGAGCCCTGCGGGAAGCAATGGCAGCTGGGCAGCAGCAGATGACTGACGAGATAGGCGTCCAGTTAGCGGTGTGCCAGAGCTTGTGTCACCTGTGGGAAGAAGAGAGTGAGTGGTTCCCGGTCCAGATCAACACTGACCTACAGAAACCTGTACTCAGCCCAGGATTCTCTTCCTCCTGAGTTTGCTGTTCCTCTGTGGCTTGCTCAAAAAAACTAGGTACCTGACCATGGAAAGGGTACCTCAGGCTCAAGTGCAAGGAAGGATCCCTTACCTTCCACACCAAACGGGGCATTTTCTGCTGTGCACTACTACAGAGTTACAAGGAGTTCCAGTCAGTGTCTCTGAACCTTCCTAGGCAGCTGTGCACTGAGCAGACAGCAGATCCGGATCACTCCCCATGTTCTGACACTTTCAAACCCTGCCATTGATAGCAGCCCCCTCTACAAGTGGTAGCAGTGCCACACCCACCCCTGGGTACTACTGCTCTACCCTAGAAGCCTGTCTCAAGCCTCAAGGCACACAAGGCTCTTTCAAAGAGCCAGGCCTTTAATCCCAGCACTCAGGAGGCAAAGGCAGCCATATTTCTGAGTTCCAAGACAGCCTGTTTTTCAGAACTAATTCCAAAACAGCCAGGGCTGCTTAGGGAAACTCTGTCAAAAGTCGGGGAGGTGAAGGCAAGCCCAGAGACAGAAGCAAAGAGCAGGTGGAAGAGCACTGAGGCCATTCAGGTTTCCTATTCCTGCTACAATCTCCAATTGTAAAGGACTATGTTTCATTTCATTTCACGCTAAACTGATAAAAGAACTCTGCAAATGTCCACTAAATAGAAATCCACTTTCATTGTCATCTGAAATGAACCTGAGACCTGACCACAGTATACTTCTATGTTGCCCAGACTAGTCTCAAGCCCTTAGTCTTCCTATCTTCTGTAAACACTGGGGTTATAGGCATACACCATCATGCCAGGCCCTTAAATCTATCTAGATACTACATAGTAGCTAGAGAAGTAGACTCAAATGGGAGTCCTCCATTAGTCTCCCAAGAAATATACAGCTGGACAGATGACCAAGACAGGTTTTACAGAGTGAAGACAAGCGGCTGCAAAGTCTGAAAAAGTGCAGGTACTGCAGAGAAGCCTGAAGACAACAGCTGGGAAGAAAGAAAGTGTTAGAGGAAGAAACCAGTTACATGTGTGTGGACTCAGGGGAAGCGGGTTGGATCTGTTGTTCCTCGTGGCCATCAGCCAGCAGGAAGGAATCCACCGATTTGTTGCTGAGGCGGAATGGTGTCAGGCGGCGAAAGTTGCTGGGAGAGTTGGGAATCTGGAAACGGGCCCTCTGAGAGGGCACCACGGTCTCCCCAGGGGACAGCCAGGGTGGCACCCTGGATAGGATGCTTGGGTCCAGATCCTCGTCAGGGGAGAACACGGGATTATCAATTCCTAAGAGAAAGGGCAGCTGGTCAACCTCAAAGAATCACTCTCAGGGGCAGGAGGAGGCTGGGTGGATAGGCTTTGTACTGGGTAACTGTGTCAACTCCTCTTGTGGCTACCACCTTCAGGGTAACCTTGATGGTCAGACTTATACATCTAACCACCATCCCACAGCTTCCTTCCACATTTGAGACCCCCAAATCTAGACAATTTCAACAACACCTCCCTTCTCTCAGGTCTGGCCTGCTCTTCCAGATATACTTGCCATCTGCCCTGGGAAGATATTTGGGTGGAGGAGGTGATACCTCCAAGACTGATACCAAGCCTCCCCAAGCCTTTGGCTCCTCCTTCAATAACCAAGCTCGCTTAGGGCAGCAGGGACATATCTCCCACTAGCCTCTCCCATCTTACCTGCCCCAGAGTCAGAGGCTACATCCTTGGTGACGCTGGCCAGAAACTCAATGCCTCCACTGATCTCTTCATAGTTGGTGGCCTCCTCAGGCTCTGAAAGTTCCAAATCTAGGTAGCAGAGGAAAAAAAGAATACTGTGAGTAAGAATGACTCAAGTTCTTGATGACTGCAGGTATGCTCCCCCATCTCAGCCCCCTCATGGGTAGTTTTTCACAGCATTTGGGTAGCCCAGGGTTCAAGGAGCTGGAGGCAGTTGTACAAAGGCCTGAACCACTTCTACAGTGCTTCCTTTTGTGACCCCAACCATGTTTGGTCTTTGGGAAGGTCTATTGGATAGGAATGGCTGGATCCCCAAGGCCTACAATGAAAGATGGATGGAGAAAGACTACTTATCTTTTAAAGGTGTGTGTGTGTGTGTGTGTGTGTGTGTGTGTGTGTGTGTACATGAGTATGTTTAGTGCCCATGCGGGCCGGAAGAGGGCATTAGATTCCCTGGAACTGGAGTCACAGGTGGCTTAAGTTGCCTCATCTGAACGTCTGAATGCTAGTAACTGAACTTGGGTCCTCTGGAAGAGCAACAACCACTCTTAAACTCTGAGATGTCTTTCCATCCCATAGTGGAAGTGCTCATCTATGCTGTTGCAGCAGGAGTATGGGAGAAGAGCAGTAAGAGTGTCTGGTCTAGTGGTATCCCACCCCCAACCCCCACCAAGGGATGCATGGAGGCCCAAGATCAGAATCCCTGGGTACAGCCACAGAGTCCCTCCTGAGTCAAGCACATGCAGAGGAACAGTTCTTACCTTTCTCCTTGATGGTGAAGTTGTGTGCCAGGTTTTCCATAGGCAGCTTCCCATTAGGAATGCTGCTATTCCTCTGTGGACAAGTATGAACTCTTACAGATGTACCCACACCCAGGCCCTAACTTGCAGGAACTTGGTCTCTGCTCTGGTGCAAGAATGTTCACCTTGCAGCTTGCCTGGCTATCAGGACCACAGAGGATCCCCTGATCCTTTCTGGTATTCAGTAGCCCACCCTATAACCACTGACCCCACCTTCCCTCACCCGCTTCTGTGCACGTTCCCTCTTGTACAGCTTGGCCGCCTTCTTGTTCTGGTTGATGCCTAGCTTAGCTGACTTAAAGGACTCCAGGCGCTTCCGCATGGTCCTGTGAAAGATTTCCTTGTCCTGCTTTTCATCCTCATTGGGTGTTAGCTCATGCCGACTATAAAGATGCTTGTACTGTGGGAAAAACTGGCAGTCAGTTTGGCCTGTATGGCCCAGGTAGGTCCCCAAATCTTCACCTCATCCCTGTAGACACCTTGTCTGAGAAGAAGGCAGACATTGCTGTAGGTGTGGGGCTGGGTTCCACCAGCCATATCACATGAGGGGATGACAAAGGTTTACCCTGTGGGATAGGAGGGCTCTGAGTGGCTCATCCCATGGTACCCACCTCCTGCCGAGGCTTGTACAGGTACTGTTGCAGTGTGTGGTGGGTGACCATGTCCTCAGTGTCACGGATGCTCCTCCGCCTCTGTTCCAAGGACTGCATGTCCAGGCATACAGCACTGACATTTTCCCTCCTGCATGGACCAACACTCAGCCCAGGGGAGTAGCTACACGGAAGTCTCCTGTCCTGCCTATGTACTTCATAGTCCCTTCCTGCTTCAGGGCTGCTTGGATGATCTCTAAGAATGCCTTCTAGACTTCTGTGTAAGGTTGCACCCCAGTACCACCAGTCTCCCTCTACAGCCCAACTATGACTCCCAAGGCCCACAGCCTCTCATAAGTGCTAGAATAGCCACCATCATAAGAACTGACCATTAGCTGCCCAGAGCAAAGGGCATGAAATGTTGAACCAGGTCAGGCACCTGCTGCTATCTCTTCCTGCCTTCTTCCTTCTCTCTAATCTCAGTGCTTCACACAGTCCTGCTGACTGCTGAATAAAGGCGTGCTTTCACAGATGGAGATGCAGGCATCTTTCTGTACCCTTTTCCTATCCTGGTCTACTTATACTTTCCTGACTCAGTTGCCTTAGGCCCTATAGGAAGAACTAATAGGCTTAAGGATCATAAGAGAGATGCTTTTAAGGAGTACACTTTCCCAGGGGAGTTTATGAACTGGTCACATACAAGAAATAGGAGACAGACGCCTCCACAGTAGATGGGCGAGGTGTGCTGAAGTCCACATTGACCATATTGTCCGTACTTGGGGAGCGAATGAAGGCCAGGGACCCACGACGCTCTCCCTGCAAGAAGAACATAGACTCATTAGCATTCAAGGATGATGCTTAGGTGGCACCTGCCATGTAGAAGTCAAAGATCCTGTGACCAAGCTCAAGGCCCTGTGGACTCTGCCAGGCAGAGATGGAGCTCAAGGAAGATCATCCTTCCTGGGACCCTGTGCAATGTCCATAGACACCTTGCAGTTCAGCAAGGGCCAAGAAGATATAGAGTAAGAGCTGGGATTGGGTCCATGTAGAGGTCATCAAAGCCTCACTTGAGAGGAGCAGAGCTAAAAGTTGAGCAGGAAAAACACAAAACAAAAAAACAGTAGGTAGAAACAGAATCTCTTAAAGGACACAAAAATATCTAAGGTATACCACCCCAGCTTGAAGGTAGGGGAGATGGTTATAGTCCCCATTAGTCTCTGAGTGCCAATGGCCATGGGGTCATGTGGTGCCTAATTGGGACCTATGTCTATTTAAAAAAGATGCTATGGAGCCCAGACAGGAGTGGGTGGGTCATGAATGAACTGGCCACAAGACAGTCAGTCACATATGTGTCATAGAAGGATTTAATCTGAATATGTACAACATATGTGTCTATGTTGTATCGATGCATACATGTGTTCATGACTATGTATATATGTATGTATGCATGTATGTATTAGTTTACATGTACTTGGGTATGTGTGTGTTCATATATGTAAGCGTGAGCATTACTATACATTTGGGTGTGCATGTATCAGCCATGCCTTTGTGTAGTTATGTACATATGAGACTGCTCCTTAAGGTCATCAGCCAGTAGAAAATATCTACCAACTTGCTTCTGAGTATAATGTATATGTATGAATAGGTAGAGGACCTGGGCCCATTACCCATTCTTCATTCTTTTCAGGGAAATACAGGCATTCATACTCCTCTAGAGCCCAGTCTCCATGATCAGGAGGATTTAGTTTCTACTAAAACCACAACATCTAGATAGTCACTGTACCTATGCCTCTGATTCTTGAGTGACAGGGAACTCTGACATGCCCTACTCCTAGAGTACAACTCCACAATTCACAAGAGCATTTACAGCGAACCATTCAAGCATAGCACACAAGAATCACTCATCACTGCCCTCTGCCTATGCCCTAGACCACATCTGTTGTCTTACTTTAGTCCTCAGCTTCAGCAGAGGGATAAATAGGATATTCTAGTACCTCAGCCACATAGCTAATAGCATCCTTCAAATTCAGCTCATGGAAAACATTCAGGATCCGATCTCGAGATTTTTGAGCAGATCTTCTCATGAGGACTTTGCTGAGGAACTTCCTATCAAAATTGGACCACCTGGGGGACAAAAGATCACATCAGCACTGGGAGTCTGGGGCTGACTGCCCCACATAGATTAGAAAGAGGTCAGAACAGGCAAATGCCTGCCAGAGCTAGTCGACATAGGACCATCCTTTTTATCCTCCTGGATTTTATTTATTGTGACAACCTGAAAGTGAGTTTTAAAGTGAAAGGTCGTCGTGCTACCTCAGGTCTCATCCTTTGCTTTCTCCTATTTTTGGCAGTGGTTGGCAATGGAAGTATATGCCCCCGCCCTTTTTTTTTTTTTTAAAGTAACAAAATGGACAGGTTTCCAAGTGGCCATCTGTCCCTCCAAGTGTTGTGAGGATGGGGCCAAGATTGAGACATCAATGGCAGCCATTGCTCCAAATCCATAGACATCGCTGCCTAGGGTGTGTTGCTCAAGTTAACTCTGTAGCTTCATGTGGACTCCAGGTAATTATCTCAAAACAGGTACTAACAAGGGTGAGGTAAGTGCTTCCATCATATAGTCCTAAGTACCACTTTACTTTACTGAATACAAGTGATTTCTGTTTCATGAACAAGATAATTTTAAATACTGACTAACACATCTTTCCCCTGTTAATGAAATAGAGAGGTGATTTGTTTTCCCGGCTTTTAATTCCTATATTATTTAAGTTTGGCATTCATTGCTCAGTAAAAGGGTGTCTGTCTCTATGCCTGGGGAAATCGTCAGGAATAAGATTCCAGCCCCGGTTTGTTGGATGCTCTATCCTCTTTGTTAGCATTAACTTTTTTTTCCCTGTTTGCATCTGGAAGTGTAGTTGACATTTAAGCCTGTGAATGGGGGTTCATGCACCATGACAAAGTCTCCATATGTTCATCCTTCTCTCCAATATAACTTCAGGGGCAGCATGGAACCCAGACAGTTTGTCTCTGGCTCTTTTAAATAGAGAGGCCCTCCAGAAATTGTGTTTTGTGGTTCTTGAATTTGGTATCACATTGGTGTAGCCTCCAGTGTTCCTAGTGGCCCTCTTGCACCTGGGGGACCCACTGTTCTATATTTGATTGGTCACAGGTAGAAGGGAGAATGTTACAACTTAGGCTACTCACTTATCTCTGAGGTAATTGTGTCCAATTTGTCCCGGAGATGTCCTCAATGGCTGAAAGGATGTGGTCAAAAGCCTTTCAGAGGAAAAAAAAAATTTAACTGGCCATCCTTCCTCACCCGCAGCCTACTCCCAGACCTTGTCTTCCCAGACCATGTCTTCCCAGACTGTACACTTCAACCTCTCCCTACCCGGCCATGTAGCTTCTCGTTCAGCTTTGGTTCACGCTGCTCACTCCTCTTCACCTTCAGCCACTGCACCAGGGGCTTAATGGTCAGGCCCTGAAAGACAGCCTCATGAATGAGCCTCCTGCCAGGCAGGATCCCCGAAGCCCCTAGGGGCCTCTAAGTCCAAAACCAGACAGATATTAGATCTCTTCTTCCACTGTAAACAGTCCAGGGACCCATGAATCCATTGACATTGCCCTATAAAAAGATGCCCTGAAGTCCTTGTGCTGTGGATGTCTATATGGACACCAGAACTTCCAGTGGTCACTTTGGCCAGCCAGATGCAAAGGTCCCAACCAATCGGCATTGCAGATGTAACTAGGTCTGCTCTCATCAGTCCTGGCCAGAAAGTAGCACTTTAAGGACAAATTGTGCTATGTCCCCTGTGGGGCCACATGAAAACCTACAAAATGCTCCTAATTACTAAAATTAAAGAAACCAATTAAAGTGTGGAATCTGGAAACAATCAACCTACAGCTGCTCTTAGATGGATCAAAGTTTGGACACCCCAGGCAGGGCCCTGAGCAAGCTGAGCCACACCTGAAAGATGACTGTGAAGAAGACCACAATGAGAGTGGTGCTGACAAACAGATTTTTCTCCTTGACTTTTTTCTCATCCAAAAGTACCACCAAGGCATAGGCCACTGCCCCACGCAGGCCACCATAGGACATGACCACCTGGTCTATGGTCTCTAGCTGCACCATGCGGTATCGGTTCAGGATCCAGGTCTGTAGAACAACACCTGTAGCGAGAGGTCACTCAGCTCCATGGCTGCTTCCCTCAAAGCCACCCCTCAGGATTCCCTAAAGCCTTTTCCCTCTACTCTTGGCTGACTGTGAAGGATGGACAGTGGATCTATCCCAAGGACACTATTAGTCAGGCCCTTTGTAGGATGAAGCAATAATGCTGTTCTAAGCCCAGCTCCCATTCCTTGATCCCTTGGTGCCACCTTGATCCCCATGCTTTGCCTTGAAAAATCCCCGCCTTTATGGAGATCAGTGATTGAACTTATTACTGAGCCACCCTGGGGGCCCCCAAATCTGTGATCTAAACTAAGGGAGCCTAGACACTACCACGAGTGCTCCTAGCCCTCACCAATGGCTCGGTATACAGAAATGAAGACCAGTGTCAGCAACACAAAAGCCGTGTTCCATGTCCAGATGAGGGGATCCACGGCTGAGATGCCCAGGAACATAAAGATAATGGTCTCTGCTCCACTGGCCAGCATCTTCATAGTGTAGCGCACAGTCGTGGCCGACTGCTCCGAGATGTTGGCCTTCACATACTTCTGACAGCAGATGCCGCAAAAGGTGATGCTGGGGGAAGGGAAGTGTGAGATTTCCCTGCCTCAATTCAAGCAGGCTGATCCCTCAGACCAGATATTTCCAGGCCCAGCTCCAGTTTCTCTGGTGGCATTGCTGGCCTCTACATGCCAACTTTGGTGTCAGGAGGCTCCTGCCCGAGAGTGAGGCTCCATGCCAGCAGAGGCTGTGATAGGGTTTCTAGACATTCTTCAATCATAAGCCATAGCACACACCTACCATGTCCTCTCAGTAGGCACCTGTCTAGTCAAGGATAATTCTGAAGACTTATTAACTTCTTAATAAAAAAAATAATAAATTGACTTCTTTGCCTCTGTCAATGAATTTCTATCCAACTAGAAAAGCCACGGAGGTGGCATCTCATCTATACAATGGCTTGAAATTTGTGCTCCAAGGAGGACACAGTAGGTAGGGACCAGGCTCACCCTGACAGCCCCTTCACCAGGATGATGGCAAAGAGCCCAACATACCCTTTGCTCACAGTGGCACCTTCTGCCAGAGTTTGAATGCAGGGGATGTCTGGCACATCACCATCTAGAAAGCCACCTACCCAGCCCAGCCAACAGCAGAGGGTTGTTTCTTGAGGGAGACTTACGCCAGGATGGCTGACAAGGACAGCATCTCGGAGGTCAGATAGGACAGGTAGGAAATGACAAAGACGAAGCCAGGCTCGATGATACGCACATGCTTGGTGAAGCGGGTCACCAAGGACAGCAGGAAGGCGAAGATAACACCCACCAGAGTGCCCCCCAGGCTCACCACGAAGAAGGACACTGTGAGAGAAAGGAATGAATGGTCCTTTGTGGCTGGTGATCTGAGCGAAGCTGACCAGGTTGGCTACTCATTCCACATGGAAGGCTTTTGGCAGCTGCTCACAGCAATGCTGAAAGTTTAGGAAATGAGGCAACTTTGTTCTCTATGGATAGAGTCTGGTCTCCAAGTTTAGTGCAGGAGGTAGATGAAAGAGGCATGGTATACAAGGGATAGGACCCCATGGTAGAGGCCATTGGCTTGACATCCCTGCAAGGCTGAGTTAGTAGCAAGGTCTGAACCCTGTGTCCTTATACACTCTCCATCTGGCCTTACTAGGGAGACATGGGTTGAGAACACACAGGATCCCCCAGGGCCTTTAGTGTTTGTGTGATATTCTGGGAAAGGAACCCCAGCATGGTAAGTAGCTAGAACATAAGCTTGAGACCCCAGGATAGCAGGAGGCTCGGAGATTCCATTCTAGAGAGGAGACAAGCCTCTGTGCTCTTTGACCACAAGATCTAAGACAAGCTAGGCAGGAACACTTCCAGTACATACCTATGCCTTTCACACAATCCACGCCAGTCACTGCATCACCACCCAGTGTCACAAAAGACTCAAAAACATTGTACAAGACCTAAGGGTACAAAAGACAGGAACATATCTGGTCAGCCCTGCGTCCACACCGACCCTTCCCTGTCCAGCATCCCCTCTTTTCTAGATTTGGGCCCCAGAGTTGACACCTGAAGCAGCTAAAGAACACTTTTAAAGTTGACACAAGTTGGCAATTGTCAACAGGAAAGGATCAGCAGAAATAGCAGATGGGATATGCAGACAAGTGAGTGCCCCAGAGCCAGGAAGACAGGTACAATCTCCAAGTCTTGTTCTATATTATTGCAGACATGTTCAAGAAACATTGAGGCAGCTGTACAGACTGTTTGGGACATAGTCATGGTGTCCTTGGCAAGGCCTCTGTGGGTTGTGTTTCATTATGAGGAAGAAGGTGGGAAAGGTATGAGGGAACCCTTGGTCCACAGGAAGCTCACCCAACTACTCACACAGGGAAGTCCTCAGAGCCACTGTGGCTCAGGAAGACTGAGAGCTACTTTCTGAGTTTCAGACTAGGTCTCAAATAGCCCCAAAGAATCTCCTACACACAGAAATCTGATACAAGGCACCCTGCAAGTGGTGCTCCACTCCAAGGGAGCATAAGACCTGGGGAAATTCTTAGGAACCATAGTCAATTTTAGAGGGCAGAAGAAACCAAACACACTTCCTCAGGTGACAGCTGAGGACTTGGGCCCCATTCTTACCAGTTAATCCTTATCCCCTCCCACAGACCTGTGGTCCATCTGGGGACAGGTTTTGAAATTTCCTCAGGGCTACACTAAAGCGACAGCAGTGCTCATGTTTCATTTACCTGCTTCTCACTGCCAGGACAATGCAACCTCATCTTTGTGGAGACCTTATGCCTACTCCACTTCATGGGTCTGAGAAGCTGTCAGGGAGCAGTTGAATGTGTTCCCTCCACTTACATGATAAGTCCTGACCAAAAGAACTCAGAATGATGCTATTTGATAGGAAGTCTTCAAAGAGAGTAGTTAAGGTTAAATGTGATTGATAGGGTAGATCCTGATATATAAAAAGAATGCATGTCATAGACACACACAGATGACCATGTGAGCACACAGGGAGAAGACAGCATTTGTGGGCTAAGGAAAAGGCCCTCCAGAGCCAGCTGCCATGATTGGTTCTAAGCCTCCAGCCTTCAGCATTGAGACAATAAACTCTAGGCTTCTGTAGTAATTGGTCATGGTGGGCCCAGCAGATTAATGCGATTCCTATAACACTTTGTCATTTGTTTATTCATCTTTTTGTTTCTTTGGAAATAGTGGGTAATATCAAGTGTGGTTTCAAAATTATAGACCTCTGCTCTAGGGGATGTGGATATGGAGATTTCAGCAGGGCAGCATTACTGCCAAAGATGGTAATGAATGGCCTAAGATTGTAAAAGAGAGAATTGGATGAAGCTGAGTTAGGGAGCCAAAAGAAGGTCAAAATCTGTGTCTCACCAACTCCCAACTCATACCCCAAGGCTGCTGCACCAGTAAAAAGGAACAGGTGATAGACATGCCCTGCAGGAGTTGGACATCTTAGGTTACAAATATGGCTTAAAAGGAGGGCATGTACAGATAGTAGCCCTCTTTCTAGCTTATCTATCTGAGGCATATTAGTAATGACCACTTGGCAAGGTATCCTAGAACCTCCATGCAAGTGAAATGCTCTGTAGCTACTCCAGGGACCCCATCATCACTCACCACAGTCACTGCGTCATTCAACATGATTCCCCAAAAACAATGATGAAGAGGACTTCATTGACATGGACTTCCTCAAACACAGCCAGCACAGCCACTGGGTCCACAGCTGCAATGAGGCTACCAAATAGCAGGAAATCCAGGAGTCCAATCTTCAGCTCACCTGCAAGAGATGTAGCCCATGGGACACAGGCTAGCCACCTGGCTCCTTCTCTCCAAATCCCACATCTCTCGGGTCCCTAGAAGATCAGAGTCATCAGGAATAAAAGCTAGGCACAACTCTTCCCAGGGCTACCCAGTGACAAAGAGGATCTCAAAGACTGGAGCTCACAGCCAGACATCCCAGAATATGTAAGACTACACAGTCCCCCATGTGGTGCTTCCTTCTCTTTTTCTGAGCTGGGGTAGAATTGTCATCCCTTGAGGCCAAGGAATGAGTATTAGGAAGTAAGAGCCCCAGGTAGCCAACGTGCCCAGGAAGTACCTCTACTTTATAGTGACTTGAACCCCATATGTCTGTGATTACTAAATTCTGCTGCCTCCAGCCAGTACCAGAGATCTCTGGAGTCTCCATTTAGAAGTGTACCACACAATAAACTGACAAAACATATAAGCCCTGCCAAGCTTTCCAGAGCAAACTACCTTCTAGGATAGCCTTGAAATGTCTTAGTAGGGCCAGTCTTTTGGTCTAGAATCTTTACAGACCCAAAGTGCATTCCAAAAACAAGCTGGATCCCAGCAGATGTATAGTTTACTGAATCAGGAATGACCTTCCAGCCTAGACAGTGTACACACATTTGCCTGGGACTTAACTAACCCTCCCAGTAAGGGTGAGCCTTAACTACTGTCTACAGAGACTGACCACTGCCTAGTTAAATGTGGATATACGAGCAGCCAAAATCACAAAGAAAAAAAAGATCTCATTGGATGAGGATAATCTTTCTGGTCAGCCTTGACCAGCTAGGTCTCAAAGGTGGAGCACGAGCCAACATCCCATATCTATCATTGGAGAGTGACCCTAACTGCAGGCAGTGATGTACAGCAAAACTGGTTATTAAAAGACACTATGGTATGATTCTTCAGGGCTATGGCATAGGGAAGGTGGGCCTAGGTGTCTCTGGACATTAAAATGCTCTAGAATTTGAAGACCATGTAATTTCCTGTGTAAGCATACTTGCTAAGACTCAGTGAACTATATTTAAAGGCCTATGCTTACACCATAAGTCAGTTTGTTACAGGGTTCTCCATGCACCCTAAAAACTGCTCCAGGAATATCACATGCTAGAATCTTATGGTTGACAGCCGTCAAGTGAGGGTCAACATGCTCCTTGAATTGCTGTGGATATTACATCCAGAAATGCTCTTTCCATATACAAGACATGTCTCTAAGCTCAGAAGTCAAAGACAGCCAGCCATCTTAGATATGTCCAAATCATATTATGGCATCACCAATGTGACCAGTAGTACCCACCCTAGAGCAGGATGCCTATAGTTTTAGAAGCCAGGCAAACCCTCAGCGCTGAGTTCTTTATCTAGTGATGCAGAACAACTGGGACTAAAGGGGGCTCACCTAAAATAATAAGCTCCAAAGTAATTGATAGTTCCTGGTTTTACCGTTTCCTGTTTCTCCTTGGTCTCCAGGATTTCAAGGGCCTCATTCACACAGTGAATGTTCCTAAGGGAAAGTCCTGAGTCCTTCTCTGAGCATCTACTCACATCTGTTCAGTCATCACCTGGTGTCTCCTAACTGGACAAAGATTCAGCAAGGAATTGTGATGGCCATTCTTGGTTGTTAGCTTGGCTATATCTTGGATGAACTAAACCCACAAATTATAAAGACCTTGTGAAAAGCTAAAGAAAGGCTTAGTGGTATATGCCTTTAATCCTAGCACTCAGGAAACAGAAGCATGCAGACCTCTGAGTTCAAAGTCAGAGCAAGTTCCAGGACAGCCAAGCTTAAGCAGTGAAGGAAGTCAAAAACAGAAAGCTGCTGCTGATGTAATAGAACAAGGAGGCATGTTCCAACCCCAGCAAGCAGAAGAACTCAGCTTCTTCAGTCACATGGCTCTGGTGTTAGAGTCAAGAGTAGAAAGGGTTACTGGGACAATTGATGCTGGTTGGCTGAAGCTAAGAAATTAGCAGTGATTAAGAAGAGACCAGCATCACTGAGGTGAAATCTTCTGGGAAATGTTTTCTGAGAGCACAAAGAAGCTGTGTTCCAGAGATAGACATCATGCTGGTAGTCAGACTTGGTAATAATAAGATTCATCCTGATGGTACTGGCTTGAAGGTATGAAGGAGTCATGGAGAACAGCTGAGGCTTGACACTGTGAGAGGCCAGATAAGGCCATTAGTGAAGGTGTAGCCTCAGCTGCAGTTGACGTCCCAGGACTGAAGGGGTCATGCAAAGAAGTTGAGGCTCGGCACCATGAAGAGAGCTTCTGAGAGGCTATTGGTGAAGCCTAGTTGCAGCAGAAGACCACAGTGTATTGGAAATGCCAATGTCATAGGATAATCACCAGGAATTGCAGCAGCAGTGGAGTGGAGTCAACCAGAGCCTAGAGTGCTACAGAGGGCCAGAGCTGGAGAAGTGACCCAAGCCCTTTGGTGAAGCTAGAAGATCATGTGTAGATCCCAGACATTGGAACAAGAAGCTGTAACATTGAAGTTGCCTTGAAGATCCCAAAATGTTAGAGATGCCAGAGCCATGGGATACTTGCCAAGGAACGCTGCTAACAGGGAGCAGAACCAGTCCATGATAAAAAAAAGTTTGTTGCAGTCAACAAAGATGAAAGGATTTGGAGATCTGAAAAGCACTTTGACATCAGACATGGAGATGCAGAGTTTAGAGTTTGCCCAGCTTGTTTTCATCTTGCTTTGGTCCAGTATTTCCTCATTATGGCATTTTGCAATGGTAACACATAACCTGTGATGTTGGAACTACGTGATCTGCCTTTTTATTTTGATTTTTATTGGGGATTGCAGTTAAGAGATTGTATGACTCTCAAAAGAGACTTTGGATTTGGGGCTTTTAAATATTGTTGAGACTGTGATAGCTATGGGGCTTTTAAAATTGGACTAAATGTATTTTGCATTCTGTATGGCTAGGTATAGCCCCTATAGACTCATATGTTTGAACAAACTGTGGGGCCAGGGCGTGGAATGTGGTGGTTTGAATAGGTTTGGCCCCATAAATTCATGTGTTTGAATGCTTGGCAATTGAGAGTAGCACTATTAGGAGGTATGGTCTTATTGGAGGACGTGTGTGACTGTGTAGGTGCGCTCTGAGTGCTCCTGGTGCTCAAGCTCTGCCCAGTGTGGAAGAGAGCCTCTTCCTAGCTGCATTCTGACCAAGATGTAGAACTCTCAGCTCTTCCAGTACCATATCTGCCTGGATGCTGACATGCTTTCCACCATGATGATGACAGACTGAACCTTTGAAACTGTAAGCCAGCTCCAATTAAATGTTTTTCTTTATAAGGGTTGCCTTAGTCATGGTTTCTCTTCACAGCAATAGAAACCCTAACTAAAGACAAAAGGGTTTGGTGTTTCTGGGAGGTAACCAAGGTTAAGTGAAGTATTTGTTATTGTATTTGAGCAAAAAAAGCACCAAACTACTCAAGACTTTGAGGTACTCAACTCTGTAATTCACTCACGAGGCTAGGAGCATTCCACTTTCGTCTCCTTCTCCCATGGGGGTTGAACAGCTGGTTCACAACACGCTTGCAGCTATGATAAGAGTTAGAACAGCTGCCTGTGCACACCTACCCACACTGCGGTCTCTGTGGTGACAAATCTGTTCTAAACATGACACAAAAGCCTTAGTTTACAGATGTCCCAAGGAAGCTAATTAAAGATTGAACCTTTTTAACATACCAAGCTATTTACTTAAGTAGTCCACAGAGACACTGCCCATCATCCTTAGCCCTATTCCTTCTATATCTGAATCATTACATTGGCTGAACAATGTGACTTGAACTCACCCAGAGGACAATGCACAGACTTACCCATCAGGCCACTGAGGAAGACACCATAGAGGGACAATCCTGTGGTGGCTGCATTCCATATAGTGCCAATGACAGCATATAGCAGAATGGTGCCCAGGTTGCCAAAGAAGAGTCGATTGGGCATAAAGTATCCAGCGTCC
The DNA here is from genome assembly GCA_021653895.1 of Mastomys natalensis. Lineage (NCBI taxonomy): Eukaryota > Metazoa > Chordata > Mammalia > Rodentia > Muridae > Mastomys > Mastomys natalensis. The sequence goes on from JAJTUV010000883.1 coordinate 256,419, forward strand.
AACACAATAGGTGGCAGCAAGTAGAAGAAGAAAAGTGTGGGTGTGAGTGTGAAGGAGGCGATGTGGTCAGCTGCCCAGACGATGCCGCCCAGCACCAGGCCCAGAACGATGAGCAGAGCACTCTCAGGGACGATACTGGTGACCTTGTGGGACAGGTGAAAGACTGTGGGAAGGAAATAGGGTCAGACAGATTAGGGCCCATAAGGCAACACAATGTCAAAAAGAAGATCTGGAGACAAGGTCCGCCAAAGGAATGGGAGGAGTCAGGGGGCCAGGACCATCCCCAACAAGGACCTCCCATGAGATCAGGGTGGATACTGGTTTCTTGCAAGCTTGAATATCAGGAAACCAACTAGTTTCCACCTGACGTTCTAAAGACCCCCACTGTAGAAGCTGCTATCAGCAGTTCTCAATCTGTGTCACAATCCCCAAAAGACTATCAAAAACATATATTCACAGTAGCAGAATTAGAGTTATAAAGTAATAACAAAAGTAATTTTATAATTGGGGGGTCACTACAACATGAGATATGGTATTAAAGGGTCTCAGCATTAGGAAGGTTGAGATCCATTGCATTAGATGGACCTCTTCCTAGGTACCTGGGATAATGATCCTCCTGTTTCTCCAGTCACCCACAGTTAATGGTGGGTGAGAGCAACGTTGATAATGAGCAGGTCACTCTATAGATGAGTGTTTCCTACCCAAAGCTGGGACACATAGACAGAGCCAAGGCCAAGAACTGGATAGGCATTGGATGACACCAACGATGACTCCACAAGTGGAGGCTACATAGCAATTGAGAAGAAGAGGCCTAAGTTAGAATATATCTTGCCCCCCAGGTGGATGCCCTCCAATTTGTCCTGGCCTGTTTCATTGCAGTCACCTTTAGGACACTCATGCTCCTCATATTTCCCCCATGACCCTTTAGGGGTGACAGCCATCTAGGAGAATCAGCTACTATAGCCTCATATCCCTCACGACCCCTTTGGGTCACAGCCATCTAGGAGAAGGAGCTAATACAGCAAAGGCCACCAGAACCCCAGGCAAAAACTATCAAAAGCAATACCAGTTTGCTTCCTGATATTCAAGCTTGCAGAAAACCTTTGACTACCCTCCTCAAGCCTCTTAGTCTCCTCAGTCTCCTCAGCCATCACCAATGCTGCTAGAACCTTGACAGGTGCTCAGCTCTGCCCTATAGAGAACAGTCATTTGGCCATGGATTTGTGTCTGATTTGGATTCAAAAGAAAGGTGATCGGAATTCCTATGCTAAGCCTGATTTTAACACAGTTGGAATGCTGACAGACTGGGCTGCCTCCTTTGGCTTAAGCAATGTTTTGTACAATCAAATTCATTCAACAAGGCTGTTACGCTTATGCTTATAGTATCTCTGAAATTTAAAAAAGGAGGTATGTGTTCTCCCCACCCTGCAGCCCCCCACTGACAAACATCCAAGATCTCTCTTAGCCCAGGGTGGTATGCTAATCTACAGGAGTCTGATCTCAGAAACAGGATTTCCTGGTGGGACAAATGATAGTGGGGCCTGCAGGATGCTTTTGGACCCACCCTTCTAAACTGGATAGCCTGGACAGGGCTCCCTGGCTGGTTTCTCCACAGGTAATTGCAGGGATTAGGTGGGCTCCTAAGGGGTGGAGGTTGCTACTGTCTTTAACCATGACACTCCTAGACTGCATACAAATGGTGCCTAGACCTTTGCAAGCCTGGAGAAAAGCAAGTGTCAGATCAGTTTGACATCTCACAGTTGTCAACCTTCTAGAATTTTACAGAAATCATCAGCATAACAGAGACTTTGTCATATCATTTGTCACCACCTATAGTCCCCATCTAGACTCTGAGCTCCAGGAAGGGTCAGGTTTGAGCTGACACAGATAGATGGGGTATGCTCTGAGGATTGGAGGGACTGCCTGCCTGTGCCCCACAGATGATTATCCCATCCCAGCACATCATACTGACTTGAATCAAGTTTCTCTTCTTTCCTCTGAGAGTTTCCACCACTAATATCAGGTAGAGTTAGTTGTGAGACTCACCCTGTAATACCAAAGGCCTAGCAAGACCACAAACATGATATAATTTCCAGGCCATGTTGAGTGCCTGGGACAAGTATATTAGAGAAGTTACCAACTCAGAATGTGGGAAGCTGCTGAATGAGGGTTGCCAAGGGTACTTTCTTGATTCCTCAGGACCCTCCACAGGGTTATTCAGTCTTTGGAGGTACTGGGGCCACCAGAAAATATCTGAAAGGTCTGGTGTTGCTGGGGTTTACAATACCTTCTCTTATGGGTGCTGTCTCTACTCCAGGGAGAGACCATGATGTGGATAAGAAGATCCTAAATATTGGCTACCCTCAAAGAGCTGGGCACAAATATGTATAGCATCACCAGCCTCACCCAGAAAGCTTGCATCCTTGCCCTGAACCTTAAGGCCATGGGACTGGGCAGCCCACGAATCACAGCATGTCTTGGCACCCAACTTGAGACCCCAGACTCAACAGATCCTGAACAATCCTAGTGCTCTGAATTCTTAGACTCAAGGGAGTTGTGCTGAGTTCTTGTGGACCCTGGGAAAAGACTGTAATGCCAGAGCAAGTCTAAGAGCCAAATCTTTTGCATCCCTGTCAAGATAAGATTCCTGCTTCCTATTCTTCCCAATCACTATAAACATTGGGCTTGGACGACAAAGGCTGTGTTCAGAACTGTCTGAAGCCCCTGAGTCCCCAAAGATTTATAGCAACTGTTCCATGACCATAGCACCCATGAGTTCTAGTTGTGATTCAGCTTCTTTCTAAAGGGTGGAAACCATGCCTTACCCTGGCTCTGTCCTCCAGTTCCACAAGACCTATGTGCCAGGCTTCCAAGAAGCTTTATGACAGCCACACTCTGAGATGGCTCCAGTTGGGGGTTTCATTTCTGCTCTGCACTATGCAGTCTAAGTCTGAAAGCTGGTGCCCTGTTCCCTTTGGGTCTCTGGAGTGTGAGTCTCTTTGAAAAGCCATGAAAATGGACTAGAAAAACCTCTGGCTTTGACCACACCCAAGCTGTGAGGTTGCTTTTTGCTCAGGACTTTGGTCTTTTCCTACACCCTTTCTCTATAGCAGAGACCAAAAATACCTCACCTCTGTGGAGTTCCCTTTGACAGTCAAGACTAGGGAATGTACAAGAGTCATTCTTATCTCTGGAACAACAAGGTAAGTCTGCCCTTTAGACACTATCAGCTAATCCCTTCTATGTAGTTGCTGGTGAGTATAAGATCTCAACAACTGGACTCTATATGCATGGAAGACAGGCTAGCTTCAGATCAGCTGCTTTTCCTCAGAAGTAGACCCTGAAAATCCCAGGAAATTGACCTCTTCATTTTCTCAGAACATCTTTCTATGTGTGGTATGGATGGGATAAAGACTACCTGTGTCCTTTGTCATCTCTGTGATAGGACCAACCATGAACACACACTTCTACACATGAAAGAAGCCAAAAGAGTGAAAGATTATAAATTATTAGGTCCAAAATGTCCCCTGGAAGTATACTGCTGTCCTCTTCATACTTCATAGTCCAATATCTCACTGAGGACTGACCCCCAATTTCTTTTTACTGTTTGTAGGTAGTGACTATCTTTTCATGTTTAAGATACTTCTGTTCTTGTCTGTGAGATGCTGTTTACAGAATTTGATAGCTTCTTCACTGGAGTGTTAATCCTTGTCATAAACTGAGCTGTAAAATTCTGATTCCTTCCTTGACTGCCCACAGCCGTATTTGATTGGCCACAGCATGCCAATGTAGGCCTTATGTGTCCTGGTCCTACCAAGGCTTGTCTTGATATGTTCTGGGTAATCTGTTCCTAGAACCTTGAGTGGACATTGCTCCTTGTGCTTCAGGAAGGGCTCAGGCAAGCCTGCTTTGATTATTTTATTTTTAATACCACAAGTTTGCTGTAAAAGGCACATTTCATCCTTAAGAATGACCTGAGGACAGATACTAACACAAATGTCCCACTTTCAGCCTGTGGTTTTTGTTCCTTCTATTTCCAGGGGCTTCCTAAACAACAGAGCAGGTGGCTGGTTCTGCACGCTTTGATAGTTCCCTATGGCCTGGTATAGTGAAGGTACTAGCAGCATCCCTGTAATGGCCTGGAGTGGAGCAGCAGGCATCCACACTTGGACTATGCCAGGTTTCTTGCTCTGTGTGCTTCTCCCTCTGATCATCTTACTCTCATTGTTAAGTCTCAAGCCTTCCATCTCTTAGGAATCTCTCACAGCTTTTTGCAGTTATAATTTATTTCTCAGGCCTGATGTCGGTAGCTCATGCATCATTTTCAAAGCTCTGAAAATCCTATCCAGGTTATCATGTCTGGCAATAAACTGTAGGCTCTGGAATCTGCACTCTGACTCTGTATCTCTGATTAATCTGGGGTTTTGTTCATCTCCCATGGGTCTGGACCCTTTTCTGGTTCACAGTGTCACTAGTTACCCCTGAGCAATCTCCATGCATTGTGTTACTGCCTATCTTGGACAGCTTTCCCAGGGACCTCAGCCACCTCTTCTAGTGCCTGAGTGTTCTTCTGGGCTGGATGACTTCCCTACTTCCCAGTCTTCGGTAGCTGGGAGTTTTGCTATGACCACCAAGAGGAAACCTCAGAGAGACACCTGAGTCTCAGTGGCTCTGAGTTAGCAATTGGCCTTTTGTTATAGGTTGGGATCATCCTCACTCATGAGAGAATACCTGCTGGATTGAGGCCCACGGAAACCACTTGGCACAGCCTAGAGTAGCCTAGTCTGCGCCAGCTCTTGTGTGCCCCTATGACTAACTCCTGAACAGCAATCTGCATTATAATTAGCTACTTATGCTAGAGGTTCAATTGGCTTTAAGTAGCAATTTGTTAGTAGCTCAACAATTAGAGCATAATGGGCATACTATAAATTAGCAAGCCAGCTGCTGTATAACAATCCTATAGTAAGTAGTACCTGCTTCCTGTTGCTGAAAAGCTGGAGACCTGTAGTTGGCCACATAGGTTTGATGTGTGTCAGGAGACATTCACACACAGGAATGTCCCAAGCATGAGTCTGGGCCAGCTTCTTCCAAGGTGCTGGGTGATTTCTGCTGGGGTCTTTCTGCTTTAAAGATGGCAATATAGGTTGCAGGTTACTGTGGTGAAAAGTACACTACACATCAGGCCTTTCTTCCTTCCTGTACCTTCTTCCGATATCACAGATGTATCCATCATCTGGTACACCCCTCCCATCTGAAAAGTAGGTGCTGATGCCCTGCATTATGGCTTGAGGAAGCAAGGCAAGAGGACCTGGTAGAGCCTAAGGAGGAGGTTTCAGTGCTTCCTCACAGTGATCTTCGTCTATGTATGACTGACTGGTCCTTAAGTTGCCTGGAAGCCCAGCCTTGGGGACATGGAGATGTTGGTGTATCATAGAAGGAGAATTTCTTCCCCACAGTGGAGAGCTGACTCCCAGCCCATACACCTGCAGAGGACAGGATCTGGGAGGCTGTGACATGTGAAGCAGACCTTCAGTGTACAGTGAATTTCTCAGGCCCACTAGTTCATTAGGGAAAGTGTGGCCTATAGGCTACAAAAGCTGTTTGGGGATTTACATCCTAAACATCCCCCAAAGGCTATAATATGAAAGCCTGGCTCCCAGGATGGTGCTATTGTAGAGCTTGTAGAAGGTAGATCTAGGGAGAGTCCTAGATGGTTAGATTATCTGGCCTTGAGGGAGTTTATGACATCCTTCTCTCCTTAGCTTTTATTCTTTGTTTTTAAAGATGTATTTTTTTAATGTGTGTGTGTGTGTGTGTGTGTGTGTGTGTGTGTGTGTGTGTGTCTGCATGTGTTTTAATGTGTGCTCCCTTAGAGGTTAGAAGGTATCGAATGCTCTGGAACTGAGGTTACAGGAGTTGGCAAGCCACCTGATGTGGGTGCTAGAAATGGAATTTAAGTCTTCTACAAGAGCAGTAAGTACTGCTCACCCCTAAGCCATTTCTCTAGCCCCTCCTTTGTTTCTTTATGCCCCTAACCATGAGGTTAGAGGTTTTGCTTGGCCACATGATCCTTTCATGATGTGTTGTCATGGCCTGGAACCTCCAAAGTCATAAACCTAAATAAGTTTTTTTTTTTTTTTTATACTTGTAAGTTGATCATCTCAGGCATTCGTTATAATGATGGAAAGCTGACCAGAACAGCAGCAGAGGGTGTCTGAGGTCTTAACACAGAGAGAACAAACACCTTGTTGCACTTACTGTCCCAGGGCAGACAATGTTCTAGAATCTATTAGAATGTGTTCTGCTGGGGTTGGGCTTGGTTTTGTAACTTCCAAAGCCAAAACCAAAGCAAACTTCAGGAAAACAAGAGCCAATAACAGTAGGAAACAGGGAGAGGGTTTCTTTAGAGAACAAATAAAATATTCTAGGAACTAGAAAAACAGTGTGAACAGAGTGGGGCCCTGATCCTCTGTGTCAGCTGAGGATATTCTAAAGGGCATGTGTGATAGGACACCCAAGCCCACAGGTAACTTATTGCTGAGGCTTACAGTCACAGCTAATTAAGCACAAAATGGTACAACCATCTGATGGTGACAACAGACAGCAAATGCTTTAGTTATAATTACAAACTCTCTGACTGAAGTAAAAGGTCCAAGCATTCATAAGCAGACACTTTGGGACTAGTCACCAGAAAGAGCAGATACTTCTCGGGGAGACACCAGCTGACCCTGACCCTCTCACACCATGAGAATGCAGCTGAGGACAGGCCTTGGTCAGGCCCACAGTCAGCCCCACTGCCAAGGATCTTTCAAGGTGACAGGCAGATTTAGCTGAGTCCTTGCAAATGCAGCAGCACAGTAAATCCTTTGGTTTTACTTTAACAGGTACAAGCCTTGGAGAATTAAACTCTGCCTAACAGAGCAACTGGACCGAGCAGTGAAAACCTGCCCAGAGGAAAGAAGGGAAGCGCCTGATACATGGGCCCCCTCTTTGTGCAGCAGAGCAGGTCAGGGCCAGACATGAGCTCACACGCATGTGCATTTTCCTGTGCTCACATGGATACACAGAGACAAACACATAGATAGCCTAAGCATGCTCACACACCAGACACTTGTGGGCACCAAAAGATCCTCAAGAAAACGGCCAGAGTCTGTAAAGCCAGCAAGTTCAGCCCAGCTGCCTAGCTTACACACAGAAGACCCTATTGTTCTGACCTCAATATTACTTCTGTTCTTAGCTGTGCCCACTGGGCACTTTGCAGAAATTTCAGTAAGTATGTCAGGTATAGATCCAGGGCAAGAGGTAAAGATATTTATAATCCACTTAGAGTCTAACCTATTCTTCCTCCTGCTTACATCCTACTAGGCAAGTACCTGGAAATTCACACTGGTCAAGGCAGACCTAGTTTCTCCTGTTGTAGGCAGGGAACCCCCCTATGAGCCAGGGATTCTTTGGACCTGAGCAACTTGGAAAACAACATTCTCAGGACTAACCCTTCTGCTTACAAATGGCAAGGAAACATTGTTCATTTATGAAACCTAGGAAAACACTGCTAATTTCTAAATTAATAAATTGTTGGTGGCTTTCCAGAGAAGTAGTGGCTCCTTCTATTCTAAGCTATGGAGAGCCACAAAAGCAAGGTCTTCCTGCAGCCCCAAAGGGCCCCAGGCCAATGCAGACAAGTGTCTGTGGGCCTGCCACAGCCTTTGTTCCTGACAGACAGGAAACCTGTAACCTTAGTCATTAGCAGGTGGGAAACCCAGATCTCCTTAGACCTGTACTGAGAGATGGTTTCAGAGCCTTTCATGTGTTGTGGTTTCTTCTCATTGGTTATCAACTATGTAAGTTACTCTTTTGACTTATTTTATATCCTCATTACCACACAGCTCTGTTTTACATCTACTCAAACTAATATTTTTGTGGAAGGTTGCTCAGATAGGCTAGAGTGCGGCTCCTTAAAGACCTGCTACCTGTGTTCACTCCATTGCTCCAGGGTACCAACCAGCCAACATGGCAGTCACCTACCATGTGGCAGTTGTTTCTAGTGGTATTAAGCACAAATGTGTGCCTTAACAGCAACAGTTAACTGCTTATTAAGCATAAGAGTGAGAACATCTTGGGTCTGTGGTGTGGTCAGAAGTCAGCTAGGTATCAGTCTTGCTCCTTCCTCTTCACCAAAGATTCTTCCTAGAGGCACCATACTCCAGCCTACTTCAAGGTAATTCTACTCCTGAAGTTCATCACTTACAAAGCACAAGCTTCCAGATTTTCTTTATGATTTCACAATTGATTATACCTTAAAACTCGAGAGAAAGATTTTAATAATCACATCTAATGATTGGGTATTGGAATAGCTTCTATTGTTCCAATTCACCCTCAAATAACAGTTACAAAAAATGCTGAATGAAATATGGAAACAGCAGGCCCAAACTGGAAGGATATTTAAATCTCATAAGGGAACAGCCTGGAGACTTCTCCACCATCCTGAATCCTAAGCACAGGTCCCAGCTACAGCTGAGCAACCAGACAAGCCCACCAGAAACCTTTAGGCCACTACCTAGAAATCAGGAAACAAAGATCCAAGAGCTACTAAAAAGAGAATGGCAAATCTCAGGAAGGAGAGAGCCAGAGATGGGATCCTCATATTCTCAGTGAGAAATATTAACCTTCAGCCAGTTCCTGTAATTTCCTGTGAACTCACACAGGAGTACGGTGGATCTCATGCTGTCAACTAGAGCAAAAAGAACAGCATAAATATCTGTCATGATAGGAACAGAGAGTACTTGGAGTTTCAGTCCACACAAAGGTCAATTGCCTAGTAAGACCATCACCTCAGAAAGCAGTTATCTCCAGGGGAACATAGTAGCACACAGTTTCTGCAGAGTATAAGTTACAAAGTCTTCGTCACAGTTCAAAATTACTAGACATGAAGAAGTAGAAAAGTAGGACCAATCACAGAACAACTGATGAGGACCTTAAAATGATGCAGATGCAAATACTGAAACTATTAAATAAGTATTTTAACGAAGCTGTTAAAACTACTTACTACAAGAAAATTTAATTGTTAATCGAAAAAGATGGATAGTCTAGGAATTGAAGTAGGACATAGGTTAGCAGTTTTTCTCTAAAACAGTAGCAATACCACAAGATTTATGGGACATACAATTGATTAGCTCTAAAAAACATTGCTGTATTATACGGAAACAAAAGGGCAAGGCTGTAAAGATTTGTTCTAATAAAACTTTATTTAAATAAATAGGTATCTGGTCCATGGACCACAGTTTCTTGACCCCTAAAATATGTTATCAAAAACAGGAAGTGGTGGCACACACCTTTAATCCCAGGGATTTGGGAGGCAGAGGCAATCAAGGCCAGTTTATAGATCAAGTTCTAGGACAGCCAAGGCTACACAGAAAAACCCCGCCTTGCAAAACAAACAAACAACAAAAAGATTCAAATGGAAATTCTGTAGTTGAAGAATGCAATATCCGAAATAAAAAGTTAGACTGATTTCACAGCATAGAGATGGTAGAATCGTTAGCAATTTGGCCAGTAGAAATGGCACAATCTGAGGCACAAAGAGAAAAGACATTTTTTTTTTTTAAGGGAGGAAAACACTATGATCTTCAGGGCAATATCAAAAGATCTAATGTATGTGTGTAGTGAGGGCTCTAAAATGAAAGAGAAAGTAATCAGTAAGAGAGTTTTGAAAAAAAATTAGTAGCAGAAAATATTTCCAACTTGGTGGGAGACATACTTACAGAGTTCAGAAATTCTTCCAACTTCAAACAGCAAGTATTTTTTTTTTTTTAACTACACTTGATAGGACCATTAAGTTCAAATAGCTTAAAAAGAAAATCTGAGAAAATTGGCAATTTGAATAACTGTTTCTTTTTGTTTAACTCTATCAAAGGACAGGAAAGAAACTTGGGTCTGTTGTAAGTCTATCAATGCTTGGCCTCTCTTGTCTCAGAGACGATCTGTCTTCAGGAGCTAGTGTTTTTACAGAGGCCTGGAGCCTGACTTTGTTAAATGTATCATATGTCCTCAGGACCCTCCTACAGCACTACACTTTTAAAATCATGCTTTTGAAGTGGATACCACAAATGGTGTTTTAACTGATCTCAAATGCTCAGCAATTCTGTTTTCCCTTTGGTTTATCAACAACCACATAGTGCCTTGTTGAAGCTGCAGATGAGCGGGACAAAGTCCCTCATGCTACTTGAAGGAAAGGTCATTGCCAGCACATCCTGTAGTGGCTAGACCTCTGACACAGACAGCTTCCACACAAGGTGCACCTATATCTCCATGATATTGCAGAAATATTTTTTATACTTCCTGAACAGTGGGTATTTCAGGAAGACAGGCTGGCAGGGATAGTGATAGGCACACAAGTGCCATCTGAGGGCAGAGGCAACACCCAGTAAGTATTCTCCACAACTGCAGTCTCTGCCTTCATTCCCATTATTACAGGCCCTCCCTGAGGCCATAGTCCAACAGGAGTTCCCTGGTATTTATCATGATGAGTTGAGAGGGCACTGAAGGAATTCTGGGCTCTCAAGTAGGAACTGTGGGCAAGTCCTGGCTTTCTGAAGCAGGTTCCTTGGGAACCACAAGGACTTGGACTCCAATCTTTAGTGTTGACCAGGTTGCACATTTTAAATGTAGAGACCGAAAGGCAAGTGGAAGAATCAGCCAGCTCCTAGTCAGCAATGAGACATGGCCAGAATGACTTTTTCCCATGTCCCTTAAGCCTAGAGCAGGGCCCCCAGGGAGGTCTCTAACCCTCTTTTTACCCAGATCTCCAAACCTATCCCATCTGTTCTGGGACCTCACAAACTATGGATTATTTGGCCATCAGCTCCCTAAGGGCAGAATTGAATTACAGGGTGCCTGGTAGGGATCTTGGATAGAGAATCTAGTTCAAGGTTCTTTTATAGTGTGAGACTCAGTCCAGGGCCTTCAGGTTTAAAAGGGAACCCCATTCCAAGCTGGAAATTAGGGGGAAGCAGTGGGCAAGGCACATCAATATTCAATCAGTACTAGGGACTAGCTGTGGACAGTGGCACAGAGACAGGGTAACTAATCCCAGATATGATGGCTGCAGCCAACATACGTGAGGATTGGAGGAGCAGAGTTCACATCAGAGCCAACAACAGGTGGCCTGTCACCACCCAGGGCTTCCCCAAAAGCATGAAAAATGCCAGAAAAGCATGAAAAGGCTAGGCAAGTCAGGACCACCCCCTTTCATGGCTTTGAACTTGAAGAACAATCTGTCAAATCACAGGAAACCACTGCAAGAGGAGCAAGAGCCTAAAGATTAAAAGGTCAAATTGATGTAAAATTTACTAAAGCAAAGATTCTCAACATAGGACAGGGCATGAGACACAGGTAGATGCTCTAAGAGCTCCAAAGAGTTTACAAGCATAATTCCAGTTAATCTTGCCGACCTTCATACCTTCATGTGAAAAATTCCAGCAAGGCATTTTCTGAGGACTTCTTTTATGCAGATAAACTGTATGGCAGTGTCCCAAGGCTGCTGTTCATTGGGCCTGTGCCCATTCGCATGGTTATGGTTACTACCACCTGAGAGCTCACGACTTTTCTCCAAAGCTGGGACTTTGTCACCATTTGCTTCCTGGACACAAAGCAGGAACTCCTCAGGACTATTGAGCTTTGCTGTTCATATATCACAGGCAGATGATAAGTTGGAACTCCAAAGATTAAAAAAAGTCATAAAGTGTCCTAGAAGAACAGTCCCTCAGTGAGGGCGGAGTTTGGAGACATTGGTATGTGAAAATGTTGATGGATTACTGCCAGGCCTCATGCCAACAGTTCATCCTTCAGCTAGCTGCTCCTCTGAGACAGATGGTTCAGAGCCCAGAGGGGCCTCCTGAGGGCCCCCACCAACATCTACCTCCCTGGGGCAAGGTGCCCTCAAAAGGTACAAACAGCCTCTATCTGTGGAGCCAGAAGGGCATGGTTCCTGCACACCCGAGGGCTCTATGTTCCCAGGACTCGTTGGTTCACTTTCTTACAGGCAGTTTTATCTTTGGACTTCACTTCCTGGTGTAAGATGACAATCTCATCTTTTCTGGATGTTGTGAAGATGAAAACTGGATTCCCAGAGAGTAGATGCATTACTTTATTCTTGATCCCAAAGAAAACAAAGGGGCAGAGGGCTTATTGATTGTCTTTATTTCCAAGGTTTGGGCCAAAAAGAAGTAGGGAACTAAAGACCCTGGTATTCCTGTCTCTCCACAGATACCACAATACTCCTGTTCCAGGTTCCAGTGAGGTTTTGTACCCCCAAAATATGGCCCAGTTCAAGAACTAGCTAAGAATCTCAGGGAATAGCAAGAGATACATACTCAGCTAGTAAGGGGCTAGATTTGTAGGGAAATGTCAGACACTAGTACTCTGAAGAAAGGAGTGTGTTCTTAAAAGAAGGTCTATGCAGGGACTCGGCACTTCTTGGGGTCCAGGCCTGTAATCTCAGCATGTGGTAGGGCAGCAGGCAGAATGATCATTAAAGAAAGAGAAAGAGAAGGAAGATAAATGGGAGAAAGAGGGGAAAGAGATCTCTTAAAAGTTAACAACACAAGAACAGTAATTTCAAAAATCAGCAGAAGAGCTGAAAAATGAAATTCTATCAGAAAATAGGAGAAAGAAAATACACATGTTGACGATCTGTGCTGCTAGACTAAATGGAAGAAAATATATGAGTCCATAAGGGAAGTAGACCTGCTGCAAAGATACTGTTTTAAACAGAATTGATCCTATATTATGGGGAGGAATCCCTGTACAAAGAACGCTGACAATGGCTTACAAGGTCAGAAATCAACCATGAAAGAAACCAAGTAGTGTCTCAAACTCTAGACACAAAAGCACTTATATCCTGCACCTCTCTATACCCAGAGTGACCAAATTATAACATATCAACGACCACCAGGTTACTCCCTAGCCCTGGCACTATGGACCTGACCCTCAGAAGCCTAAGGGAAAGCTTCTGAAGAAAATACTTTAAAGAGAAGAACCACAGTACAAAAGCAGAGGATGCAAAGATAGTCGAGGTTAACAGAGATAGTGTCAGGGGATCAGGCAAAGCTGGACAAGGAGATCTGAATCCATCAAGAAGAAAACAAGAGAACCTCAGGCCTCAAGCAGAGCACAGCAGCATATGGCCTAAGCAAAAATTTCCAGAAAATCATGCCAATAGCACTGGCGAGATGATTAGCAAGTAAAAGCACTTGCCACAAAGCCAAGTGAACTGATTTTGATACTTGGGACCCACATGGTAGAAAGAGAACACTAACTTCTGAACGTGGTCCTCTGGCCATCATACACATACTATGGCATAAGCACATAGGTATGCACACATATAGTGAATTGGCCTGATGCTGCTTGTATTCTAATGCTAATATTGAACCCCCAAGACCTGGTTGTCCCAGACATGAGAGAGTCTTCACATAGTCTCAAGTGACACTGTGTGACCTTGCCCCCAAGTTATTTTTGGTTGGTGAATAAAGATGCCGACAGCCAATAGGTAGGTAGACAAGACATAGGCAGGGTTAAGGATTCCCAGGCTTTGGATTGGAGGAGAATGACAAGGAGAGAAGAAGTGAAGAAAAAGGGAGAAGCTACCATGGATTAGTTGAGTCATAAAAATGTGGCCCTGAGGACTGGCCAACTGGAGTTGAGTAACCCCAATGAAACATAGTAAGTAATAACTCGTGGTTATCGATATGAAGGTAGATAGCATAGAGGGTAGATATCTGCCCAGCTCTTGCGCTGATTAAGGCTTATTGTAAATAATAAAAGGGGTGTGTGTGTGTGTGTGTGTGTGTGTGTTTTATCCAGGAACTGAATGATCAAGGTGAGGTAGAAACCCCAGGTTGGTTGGTATTAAAATTTTCTACAATACACACACACACACACACACACACACACACACACACACACAATAAAATGATATCAATAACAAAAATGGTGCCTAATAACTTCAGGCAAAACAGAAAACTACATAGGCAGTAGAGAAGCAATTGTATGTGTCACATGCTGTGGAGAATTTTTCAGTTACAGTAACTACAACCCTGGAATGTTATGGAAGACAGCAGACCCAAAAGCACAATATGAGTTGGGCAGCAGGACAGATTCCAAGATCAACCTGGACAGGAGGAGAGTTGAACATAACATTCTGTCCTCTGAGCTTACTTGGTCATCTTGATCATGAGGGACAAGAAAATAGTGGCAGAAGTTGCCTCTTTCCAAACAGTCCTAGAACTGCTGGAGTCTCAGTGCTGACAACCAAAAGAGAGAAAGATACTATAGCTGCTGTGCTGGCTGAAGAGAGTTTGCAGAATGCAGTGTGTTTACTCAGTAGCTCTGGGCCCTCTCCTATTCTAAGGACACAAGCAGCATAATGAAGACCCAAGCAGGCAGATCTGAATTGAAGCTTCCCAATGGGACCCAGAAAGACACAAAGCAAGTACAAATGTGTAGAGCAGAGTACAGAAAGGACCAGTGGGGAGGGGAATAGCAAGACGTTCCACCTGTAGAGCATGACACCTCCTCTGGTAACTACCATACTCCAAGATTTCCTATGGTTCCCACTGTCCCGTATCTGTGTTGTGTATCTGTGACTCTGTCACCTGTCACCTTGTGTATTTCTTGACCAGATTCTCTTCCTGTAACTCTGTAACTTCTTATCTCATGGACTCACATCAAAATTCCAGGAAAGAATTTCATTCATTTACTTACTCACATGTGATATTTTGACCACAATACACTAAATTACCTAACACACAGCAAACAGCAAAGCCACAGGCCACAGCCAAGTCTCTATAGGCCTTGTTTGCTGATATCAAGAGAATCAGTCATGGATGATATGATTGTCAATGTAGAAAGTCCAAAAAAAAAAAAAAAAAAAAAACAACCACAAGATTTCTGGAACTGATGAGTGACTGCAGCAAGGTTACAGAATGCAACACTCATACACCAAGTCCACTGATTTTCTACATACCAGCAAAAGAGCTATAGCACTTGAAATTTAAAACATCTTCTATATACTTTAGCACAAAACTGATGCATAAATCGCCCTCTCCCAAAGTGACAAGATATGTATTATGAAAGCCATAAACTTTGAAGGAATAAATCAGATAACAATAAGTTAGGGTGTTCCATGCTTATAGATTAGAAGTCTGAGTCTTGTCAAAATGTTGGTTCTCTCCCCACTTCATTGTGGATGCAGGCATACTGGTCTACAGTTCATTTATGAGGCAGAAGCCCAGGAATAGATGCTCTGTGGTGAAGGAAAACAAGCAAAATGGATACCCCAACTGCCAGATCTGTTGCAGTTGGGCTTTTGGAGCTGCCTAGTGCTGGGAGAGCAGTCAGATCATTGCCAATGACTGACAGAGAGAGGCCAGCAAACAGCATAGGCAGAGAAGCATGGAGATTCAACAGAGACAGATTATTTTTCAACAAATAGTACCGAAATAATTGGACATATAGATGTGAAAGTATGAATCTAGACACAGATCCTACAACCTTTTTAAAAAAAACCCACAAAACAACTAACTGAATGGACTAAAGACATGAAAGTAAAAACAATTTCTAGAAAGAATATAACATGGGGGAAAAACTCTAGATTATCTCAGGTTTAATAATGAATCTTTAGATAAAATACCCAAAATATGAAACACAAAAGAAAAAATAGGTAAGTTGGACTTCACTAAATCTAAAACTTTGGAAAGCTAGGGATATCAGTCATTGAAGAAACACTTGCTTAGCACAAATAAAACCTTGAGTTCAATCCCTAAGCACCGCCCCCAAATTTATTAATTAAAAAACTTTGGAGAAAGTTTGTAGCTGTTCATCTAACAAAAGTTAATATCAAAAAATATATAAAATATTAAACACCAAAAGATAAGTGGTTCATGTGTCCAATAAATATTAACACATGAAAAATGTTCAATATCCTTATTTTATCACATAAACACAATTAAAACCACATTGAGATTCCACCTTTCTCCTGTCAGTAATCAATATAGCAAGCAATGAATACTGCAGAGAATGGGGGAGGGGAGACACCTTCATACACTGCCGATGGGAATGTAAATTTGCCAGTCACAAAAATGTGGCATATAAGCAAAGAAAGTTTCATTCGTTAAGCACAAAATTATAACATTTGGAAGAAAATAGACAGAAACAGGGATCCCCCCGTCAAACAAAATAAGCCAGACACAGAGGGGTTAAGTACTGCATGTTTTCTCTAACACATGGTGTGATGCTTAATCTTGATGGTCAACTTAATGGGGTTTAGAATCTCCCAGGAGGCAAACTTCTGGGTATGTCTGGGAGGGTCTTTCTAGAGAGGTTTAGCCATGGTAGAAAAGACCCATCTCAGATGTGTGCAGCACCACCCCAACGGCTGGAGAAAGCGGACTGAATGTGGATGCCTTACGCTGCCATTACCAGGCCTTGGCTACTGTGGTAGAATGCACCTTCACACTGTGAACCAAAGTAAACCCATCTTCTTCAAGTTGTTTTTGGTTTTGTTTTGAGGTATTTTGTAACAACAATGTGAAAAATGACCCATTTTCGAGATTCTTGAGCTTTTTTATGACACGGAAGTAAGGTCAGTAAGAAGGAGAAGATAAGCAGATTGGGTGTGGGGGTTAGGGAATACAAGAGAGGGCAATTGGGAGTGAGTAAGTTATCTAGAAATCTGAAAATTAAAAACTTTTGTTTTAAAGAGACAGGTTCTTACTGCCCGTAGCTCAGGTTGGCCTCAAACTCATCACATTCTTGCTTCGGGTTCCCAAGTGCTAGGATTATAGTCATGTGCCACAGTTTCCAGCTAAAATGAAATACTCCTGTCCTGCAAAAGACACTATTAAAAGTTAACAGAGACTGGAAGAAAATATTTGTAAAATGCGTATTTGATAAAGGCTTCTCTCCAAAATATAAAAAGAACTCTTTAAAATTGATTAGAAGACAAAGAACTCAATTAAAAGTGAGTCAGCTGTCAAGCCAGAAACTTTATCAGAGATGCACAAATGTCAAGCAAAGCATATGAAGGGATAATTCCTCCTGGAACAGGGAAAAGAAAAGATGTAAGAGCTGGGAAAACTGGAGTCAGGGTACTGTGTAACGCTGGCTTCTGGACAGGATATAATCGACTACCGCACTCAGGAATTTATGGCAGCTGTGATCACCTGTGTAAGATCTGCACAAGAGAAACCTGTCAGCATTCCAACTGAAGGGGACAGGGCTTTCGAGGATCCATCTACTAACTGAGGACCAACTGGCAATTGGTGACTGCTGGGGAAATGGGGACGTGTTCCTTCGAGTTTTTGGCCACCAGTAAATTGGCCATGTTCTCTTGGATGGTTCTACAACCATGAGCTTGCAGGCAGCACTATCAAGATTTGTTGAGTTATAAATAAAAGGAAATAAAGGTGGGAAGGGAGGTATTAGAGAGTGGAGAAAAATATGAGGGAAGATTTGGGTTGAATACAATCAAGATACATTGTGAGACTTGTGTGAGATTGTCAAAGAAAAAAAAATCTGTACAAAAAAGAAAAAGAAAAGATCTTTCACATTGCTTGGTACCAGGAGAGAACTGAAAGTTTCAACACAAGGGTCCACTGCATACCAACCAGAGTTGCAACAGTCCGGATCACTGTCCATTCAGTGTTGGCACGGAGTTGGGGTGATGAACTCTCACCACTGCTGGTACAAAATAGTGAAGCCACTTGGGGAAGCAGTTGGCTGTTTCTTCCAACACTAAAATGTATTCATAGCATCTGAATCAAAGAACTTGAAAACTAAGTCCACACAAAAACTTGCACACAGATCTTTATGCTAGCTTTATTTAAAATTGTCCAAAGTTTGAATATGTTCTCCAGTGGATAAATGAATAAATTGAGTATATCCATATAATGGAATAATTGCATGGTTAAAACTATTAGAGAGGAGCAACCTTAAACACGTGTTATTAAGTGCCAGTCGAAAAATGTCACAGACTACCTGATTCCATTCTGGAAAAGACAAAACTATAGAAACAATAAAAAAAAGATGGATGGTTGTCAGAATTTGGGGAGGGGAGATGTGAGTAGATAAGATCAACATGGGAGTTGAAGCAGGTAAAATACATATCACAGTGGTGGATGCATGTTATACATTTGTTAGTACCTTTACAATAGACATCAATTTGGTGTGATTGACAAATACTTCCAGTTAAAATTCTTAACTACCAGAGGAGGAGGCAGCTTGGACAAGGTAGGATCAGCTGTACCAGCACACTGATTATTCTCCAAATCTAAAACTCTACTTTAAAATTAGGTATGTTGGCTTTTTGAGAATTATCCTCAGGGAAGTCATGCTGAGTGACTCTGAATAACATAGGCTATAAAAGGCCAGGTTAGGAGACAGACCACTTCATGTGCTAAATACCCTGCTCTTCACTGAGGTGTGAACATAGGGTTGTAATTTTATGCCATCCCAACTATTGACAGTGACCTCACCATACTAATAGTTTCAGATTTTAATAAAAAATTAGAACAAATAAAAATCCTACTTTTCACTGGAAAGTAAAAGAGGAAAAGGTGCCCTGGGCAATCAAAAAAGGAAGAGCAAAAACTACATCTGTAGAACACAGCCCTTAGGAATGCAAAGGCTTTGGGGCTGGACTGCAAGGCAACAGATGAGTTGGGGTCATGCAATAGGGTCCTCCTCAGACTCCTAGGCCAAAAGACAGCAAATGTACGTTGGGTGCCCTGGTGTCATATGAGCTTGTATATACAGGTATGGCATGGTATGGGCAGAGAAAAGCACTCTCCCAAGGAACCAGCTACTAGTGGCTCTAAGAAACACAAATCCAGGGTACCTTAAATATTTGTTTCAGCCCTCAGTTTATCTCACTTTGTTATCTTTATACTTTCAGAAAAGGAAAGGGAACCCTTTCTGGGGTTGAAGATGGCCATAGTACAGTAGCATGCCTGCATGTACAAATCACATGAGCCACCCACAACTAGATGCCCTTCACTGCCTCTACTCTGTAACAGAGTCCAGGCTCCACTAGGAACATAGCAGCCTCTCTGAGGATACAGAGCATGGCAGGAACAGAGAGACTGGGTAAACAGTAAGGCCCAATGTCAGCTGCCATAGGCACAGAGAAGGCATTCTGTCTGATACTACATCTAACCAGGTAAGGCCTGACTGTGGAGAGTCTCTCATGACCCTAGACACCATGACTGTCACCATGACTGCAGTGTGTTCTCTATAACACAGTTTTCCTCCATTGCAAGGTATTTTTCCATGTACCTTATTACACTCTACCAGATGCCACTCCCAAAAGCAGCCACAAATGCATCTCCACAGCGTTCACGTATGTGTACTCTAAGAGGGCTGGGTCCAAGGGCCACCCTAACAACTCTAGTAGGTGAGACAATGACAGGTTCCCTTCATCTTCTCTATGATGTCAATGGTGATGTTACCAGCTTGCACCCATCCTTGTTCCCAGGAGAACGTGAATTCATTTGTAAAAGTTTTTCATGCAATATATTTGGATCGTATTCTTTACCCTCCCCCAAATCCCCAAGGTCCTCCCTACCACCAAACTTCATGTTCTTTCTAAAAAAAACCCACCCAAATAACAACAAAATATGGTGTCTATTTGTGTTAACCAATTACTCCTGACCATGAAGCCTGCCTATAGTTAGTATAATCAGGGTCACTCCACTAACAACAACTAATTTCCCTTCTCCAAGCAGCTATCACTTGCAAATAGCTTCTCTCTCAGTTAGGTTGGGACTTTGTGCTCACTTCTTCTCTGTGCTGGAATTTTGTCTGGCTTGAACTTGTACAGGTTCATGCATTCTGTCATAGTCTGGGTGAATTCATATGTGCATCAACCCTGTTGTGTCTGGAAAACGCTGTTTCCTTGAAGTCACCCACCACCTCTGCATCTCTGAACCGGAGGGGAAGGGCATGATAAAAGCATTCCAATTAGGGCTGAATGCTCCAAAGTATGACGGTGAATTCTTAAACATCTCACAATTGAAGCCTACAAATGTCTCCATGGGTAAAAGTACTGGCCACATAGACCTGATGACTTGAGTTTGATTCCTTGAACACACACTGGAAGGGAATTGACTTCTGAAAGCTGTGCTTCTATCTCCACAGATGTGCTGTGGCATGTGCACATGTACCCAGCCCCTGAACCCAAAAAAACAGAGGAGGGATTTAAATTTTAAAAAGTAACTTTCCCATAGTTGTTGTCAGGATCCCTTGCTATGGGACTGGATTATAAACAGTCAAAACACAATTTTGTGGCTTTCACAGACCGCACTGCTGGCAAAAGGCTGTTTGTTCTCTGACCCTTCTTCTGGTAGAACACCAGGGGCTAGTCTGTCCTCACTCAAGACACTGAATGACTCCAGCGCACCCAGTACCAGAAAGTTTGGGAGATACTGTGCTCTCAGGAGTAGACTAGGCTCAAAGCCCATCTGTTCTTTGTGAATACCCACACTCACCTTCAGACCTCAAAGAACAGAATTAAAGGCTGAAAGTTGGGCTGGTAAGATGGATCAGCAAATAAAGATGCCTGCTCCCAAGCCTGAGAACCTGAGTTCTATTCTGGAGACTCATACAATAGAAGGAAAGAAACAACTCCTGACAGTTGTTCTCTGACCTCCAAACATCATTTACAACACACACATTCATTCATGCATATATATTTTTAAAAGAACAAAATATTTTTATTACATTTATTTGCTCATTTCATGAGAGAAAGAGAGAGAGAGACAGAGAGAAAGAAGAGAGACAGAGAAAGAGAGAGAGACAGAGAGAGAAGAGGGAGAAGAGAGAGAGAGAGAGAGAGAGAGAGAGAGAGAGAGAGAGAGAGAGAGAGAGAACACACTAGGGCATGCATGTGGAGGTCTGAAGATAACTTGCAGGAATTAATTTTTTCCTTCCACCATGTGGGAACCTCCTCACTCCACACAAACTCAGGTGATAAGTATTTTTAAAAATTGGGCTAGTAAGCAGGTTAAGGTTCTTGTTGCCAAGCCTAATGGCCTAAGTTCAATCCCCAGGACCCACATAGTCAATGAAAATAAGTGTCTCCTACAAGTTTTTCTCTGACCACCACAAATATTCCTTAGCACGTATACATGCACAATGTCCAGCTTGGGAATGGTGTTTCTAGCTATGTAAGACTTTCATGGCATTTTTGTTTGTTGTCGACATTATGTGCTGTAACCTTCTCAGACACCAGATACCTTGTAAGTACCTCATCTGCTGTGATGAGATCCATAGAGAGATGCAGATGCTGGCTCATGTCCTGTGAAGAGCATGAGACACTGGAGAGTTAGGAGCTTGTCCCTGCACAGTTAAACCAGTGCTTTTTAGATACTGTGACATAATACGTAGGAACCAAGAGCCCAGTTGTGAAAGGAACTTCATTGGTATGTGTTTCTAAGAGCCCTGGAATGCAGTGTTTCCTTGGAGAATATGCCATTTATCCTTCATATGTACCTCTCTGAAGTTCTGGAACCTTTTGTCCAGGCCAGTATTTCTCTCAGGATTTCTAATTTTAGAAGTTGGAGTCATCTCCATGGACTGACCTGGACTGGGAACCACTGGTCTCCTAGATAAGATGAAAAGATGGGCCCAGAGATAGCACTACCTGGGCAAAGTATGCTTACATACTCCTCCAGTGGAGAACAAGAACATGAGCAGTCTGAGTATGCACATGCAAAATCACCCATGCTTATATTCACACAGGTAGCACACACACAAGTGTGTGTGCATCTACGTGCTCCAGCATAATCATCAATTAGTCTGTGCTGTTTGCACACACAAGCACACTTCCTAAGAGGCCTCTGGACTCCTAGATCCACATTTCATTGGCTCCTCCGCATCCACTAGCTTATACCTTTCCTCCCACCTCTCTCAGTCTTCCTTGTATGACTGAGATAAGCTACATTGCTTCCAATGCATTTGGGCTGCAGTTAGGGCTCCCCAAGCTCCAGGTTCCTTACTTTCAAAGAAGCGATTATACTCACCTTACTGTATCTCCTCCTCAGGCAGCTGTCTCTTGGACAGCTTCAACAAAGTTGGAGGTTCAGGAGGCCCAGAGAGGACTTAGGAGAAAGGCTTAGCTGATGCTAACTTCTGTGGGCTCAGGTTGAGGGACACAAAGCATCCCTAGAACAGGAGAGCTGCTATGGGTCCACATCCCCTGAACGAACCTGGGCCAAATCTAAGCAATTCCATTTCTTCAGAAAGTCCATAAAGACAGGCTTTTAAGTATCCCATTTTGCTTGGGAAACTCTTTCACAGCAGAGAACTTAAATCTAACTGGACTTTGGCACATCAACTCAGCAGGTGGTAAATCCAGCTGGTTTCCTGACTTGCCCAGGAGGGAGAGAGGAACAGAAGCTCCACCTCATTGGAAACTTCCCTCTTCAGAGAGAGCTTGAAAATCTGACCTGAAAATGATGCTGGTTTTGTCTTTATCTAGGGATAGCTCCTGGAGCTGAACTGATGGCTCCACACAAAGCCCTTAAGATAAATGTCTAGGGATAAGAGGCTGGCAAGTGTTCCTAACCATCTCCTTCCCAGGGGCCAAGCATTCTTCATGGGGCTCCAGACAAAGTCCGCACCATTTACCCAACAGGAGCCTTCTCCATCTGTTCCTGACCATGCCCTCTCTAACCAATGATGCAGCCCCAATGATCCTGGTTCTGTATTACCTGAATTCACCCTCATCTGTCCCCATTTCTTGGGTCTCTAGGGTTTAAGCCAGTGTCCATTCCCTTTACTCCAAAGCTCTCCTTACTGTGTCCAAGATAGGTTACACCCTCAGCATTCCTAGCAGCTCCCCAGCCCCTCAGTCTGAACTCTGTCCCCTGTGGCCAGCAGTCTGAGGGCTCTCCTTCAGATAAAAGATCCTTCTTAGAGAAACGGCAGCGATAGAGAGACACGGACAATAGGAGCAACCAGCTTGAAGCAAAGGCCAATGTACACAAGCCTGACAGACTTCACCTGTTCAGCTGCTAGGTGACACTCAGATGTCACACCCACAGTACTCTAAGCTTACAGGAGCACCTTTTGCCTGCCACGCCTGAAAATGTGTTGTCACCAGGGATGCCATGCACAGGAAACTGGGTGACAGTTTGGGGAAGAATCTGATTAAGGACTTAGGAATCTCTTTCCTTGAACTCAGGATCAAAGGGGCGCTTGGAACTTAAGGTGGGAAGCCACTAGGTTTACAGCATGACATTTACTCATCTGTATGTGTACATATCTGTGTATCCAACCAGCTATTCACACCCAACCTCACATGCATTCACTCCTTGCAGAAGCCTTGGTAGATACAGACAGGTCAGCCACCAGATACTCGGTATGAACAGAACTGCACACTTACTTGAGTCAAAAGAGCTTAGAGTTAGGGAAGGTATCCTCAAGGGCTGGGTTAGCCTAGTGATTTCTAAGCTGGGAAAAGATGGGGTAGTCGGAAGCTGGATGTGAAAGAATAAGGCTGCAGATGAGAGAGGAGTCTGGGCTCCAGCTGGAACCGGAAAAGGACTTAGCTGGAACTCAGCTGGCACCCAGCTCAGAGCCATGATATACTCACTGACAGCCCTCCCCTTATTCCTTCTTGTCTCTCACTAATGGCATTCCATTGTACTGGCCACTGACCCCTAAGTCCATGACTCCTCAAGACAGGGCCAAGTTAGGAAGAGCTAGAGAACGTCCTAAACTCACCGGCACTTGCCTATCCGTATTCCTGGCTAGAGATCTGAGAAAAGTAAAGCCTAGAGAAGAGCAGAAAGAGAAAGGAACTGAGGAGAGAGGTGGGTTAGGGGGCATAAGGAACAGCAGAGTAGGCTGTAGCTGAGGCTGGCAGCTGAGCCTGCTCAGCCCTTAGCAATAGTGAGATATGCGGGAGAGTGGACAGGGACTCCCAGCTGCCCACATTGATTAGAAAAACCACACCACCTCAGCTTTGGAAGGGTATGTGGGTGCCATTCAACCTCAGCACTGACATGCATCACCCTAAAATATAGTGCCCTGAGACCTAAATGCCATGGCATAGTGATCCCAGGGACAGCAATATCCTACAACAGAGAAGGTGAAAAGCCTTTCTCTAAAGGATGCTCCAAACCCTGGGGCTGGGTGGAGAAAGAACAGCTGAGCCGATCCTAACCTTGCCAGGCTTATTCAAACACACAGAGGACCCATGGGAGATCAGAACACACAAATCCATGGGAATCCCAACTTTAAAGCACCCCAAGCTCAGATACTTGTTCCCAAAGAAACCAAAAGGGAGTCCCAGCACATGACAGCTTATAGGGACAGATAATAATCTCACAGCCATGACATGACATGAAGCCACCTGAATGGTTGGGTTATCAGACTCAGAGGTGCACTGTAGCAGAGGGCTTGCAGGGTGCTTGTGCCTCACAGTGAGGTTGTCCAGGACAACAGTCCTAGAAGGCCGAATAGTTCTCTCTAGAAAGCAACAGGAAGAAAGGGGTGGCATAGTCACCTGTGCAAACAGGCAGGGTTAGTCAGGCTCATCCCTGCAATGCTACGGCACTTCCTAACCTTTGCTCTCTCTCCTCAGGATGCTTCAGCTTCCAGTGCTGCATGAATTTACAGTTCAAGCAACTGTCCAGGGGCAACTCCCCCAAAATAAGACCTTATACCTTCAGTGCCTCCTAGTGGATTCTACAGACTCCCCTCAGCCACATGAGTTCTGCCCCATGACTGCCCCTAGACTACTCTGTCTCTGTCTCTGTCTTTGTCTCTCCCCCCCTCCCTGCTGTACCTCTCTGACAAGTATAGCTCCACATCATTCTGTTCTGATCTGAGAGGCTCCTGATTTCCTTACTGATGGGACTCAGCCAGGGGCTGGTCACTGTTACTGCCTAGATCCCCTTCACTGAGGACCTCTGGAGGGCCTGGAGGACATCATTTTTGTCCCATATAATGACCTCGTCCCCTACTCTCCCAGTCTCCTTCACCAACTCCTAATTCCCTCTCTGGCTTTAGACAGAAGGTTTGGGTCCTGTGCCTGTGAGGCTCAGGACTTGCGAAATGGGATCCGTGCTACAGAGGCACCACGGCTCCCAGCACAGTACAAGGACCCAAAAGCTGTGTGCTAATAACCCTGCCATGTACAGACTCTTCCACCCAGCAACTCTGGGCAAGCTCCTCACCTCCCTGAAGCCCAGAAGCTCTGATTATTCTCCCACAGCCTCTCTGGTCTTACACTCTGTCTTGCAACCAAAGCACTGGTCTGAGAGGTCAGTCGTGACTGAGGCCCACTGTCTACACAACTTCAGCAAGGACCAAAGTCCTCCAAGGCCTGCAGATAAATTGGTTTAGTCTTCCCCTCACATTGCCTTGGCCTTTCCCAGTATCATTTCATTCTCTCTTTAGACTTTCCATAAGCTCCCTTTGCCTCTCCTCACCCTCCCCCTGGCCTCTTCTAGTCTCCCTTCAACTTCTCCACCAACTCCCCTGGCATCCCTTCAGACTCCTGCCCCAGCTTTCCCCTATCCCCAACAACCTCTTACTGTATGCTCCACCCTAGGTGGAGTCTTAGTGGAAACTAGGTGGACATAGGTGGACCCTTAATGCTGTCTGTGCTCTGATGTAGGCCCTTGTAGCCTAGTACCTGCCTAGCCTTGAGTCCCAACATTGTGGCTGCAGGCTAGGGACTCCTAAATGGGAGTGTGTGGACAGAGAAGGGAGCACCTCACCCACCTCTGGTGGACCCTGCCTTTCCACCACAGGCAATCAGACCTTTCCAGCCTACCACCTCTGTCCTATAGACAAGCACCCTGGCCTTGACATCTGTGCCCTTAGCCTTCCTGAGACCCCCAACTGCAATGATCACACTACCTGTGTTCCAGGATCCATGTCTTATCCCCCAGCTGGGTCAAACTGGCTGAAAAAAGCATGACCTCCTAACCATAAGGTTGGGCTGGGAGTTAAAAATAATCAGAAGAAATCCCATCAGCATAAGACTTTCCCATCCTCTCCTGGAAGGCAGTTCCTGTACAACTTGAGAATGAAATAGTGCAGACAGGTCCTAAACGTCTTTAAAGTACGCAGGGCTTAACGACGGAGAGCCGTGTCCTTTTCTGGGAGCTGTGGAGGTGTCAACTATACTACCCAAATTCACACACACGTATCAGCTATGTGCCCAACAGAGCTATTCGTGAGTGTCTGTGATGGGACATATGAGGCTGGTTGTACACGGAGGGAGTCTGAGAGGTTTCTGCAGAACAGGTCAAGGTCATCAAGGATCTGGAAAAATCCAGAGTTCACAGCTGAGGAAGAACTGTAAGGTAAGAACTGGGTACCAGAGTCTCTGCTATTAAGAGAGTGGTTCTTAAAGCCAGACAGGGTAGAGCTGAACCTGCAGATTGCTTCTCTCCCTCTCCGTTTCTATAGTGAGTCTTCGAGGACGATGATGTGTTCCTGGTGGTGTCTGATTAGAGTGAACCTGCTTCAAGAGCTAACACCGGTGAAGATTTGATGCATCTGCTTATTGTTGGGACTGAAAGGAACAGAACTGAGGGACAGCAACATTGGTCCTTAGAGGAGAGGGTCTTGTGGACAGATGAAAGGTGGGGAGGTGTCTGCTGTGATACCTAGAGCAGATATACTTGAGGAACTTCCTGGGTAAAGGACTCCAGTGCCAGGCTCTTAGTTGAACTTTCTGGTAACATGCAGTACAGTGCATGGAGCGGATCAACAAGGGCTAACCCCTGTAGGTTTAAGCAGGGAAGGATGTTGGGGGAGAAAGCAGGATCTGCTGGAAGTACTTGGATCAGAGAGAGCCAGACTCAGCCAGGAGGCCTTGGGGACCTGGGAAAAATCATCTCCATAATTTCTAGAAGTTGTCGGGGGAGGTTGAGTTGAATAATAGGGAACACCTGGGCCCACTAGAATATTTAAGACAGAGAGGTCCTTCTGTAGAGCTGCCTGTCCACTGGTGATCCTCTTGACTGATATTGCAGAGAGTTGCTGCTGACTCTGGTGGCCAGCCCTTCTGGAGCAAGTTCATGGCCCTTGGAGACCTGCAGAGCTATAATCCTTAGGAATCAGGCTGCCCCTTAGTGTGCTGGCCCAGCACCGAGCATGGCAGATAAACTTGACTATGCTGAGCTGAGATACTAAACTCCAAATCTGTAGTCCAAGGGTACAGAAATCTGTAGTCCAAGGGTACAGAGAGATGCACCCAGATGACACAGAAGGCACACACTCACTTCATATACTAGAATGCTGCAGTCCATGGAGAAGCAGATGAACTTGGTGAAAGGACGTTCTTGGAACCTCCCTGGCCCTTTCTGAACACTCCATGTGAAGAAGTCACAGCAACACACAGCACAAACCTTACTGAAAAGCCCAGTCCCAGTTCCAATAGGCTAAATGAATGGGAAGAGGAGGCAGCAAGAGATAAAATTAAAAAAACAAAAAAAAAAAGCCTTCACTAACCAGGCACTCTGAGTCTGAGCTCTGTAACTGTTCTCTCCATAGCTTCCCACATGCTCCCCTCATCCTGCTAAAGAGGCATGTATACTCTCTCCTCGGTCTTGGAAGGCCTCTTCTGCCTCTTCTATTTCATAACCTTAAAGGAAACTGGCAGGCTAGGAATCTCTGTATCTGCTCTTGCTCTCCCCGAATAAGGGTCTAACAAATTCCACAGGGACCACATCCTTAACAACCTCCACAAAGTTAATAAAGCTTTGAGCATCTTAAATTGTTTTAAGACCTCTGACCTTCCTCTCACCTTGTCAGGAGCTCCTTCAATCCCACTTCCCAGTTTCACTGAGCCAGATGAGAGAGGAGAATCACCTTCCCCTCCAGACAAGGAGTCATGAGTTTCTCTGAATTAATCATAAGATTTATTTATTTATTTATTTATTTATTTATTTATTATTTAACTTCTCTGAACCCAGACTCTCCACTCCGGTGCCACGTACAAGTCAGGTCTCTCAGTGCAATACGAAGTTCCAAGGTACCAACTAGGGTAACATCTAGAGAAGGATTTGGGTAGAACGGGGCCATGAGCATGAGATTGTGGGGGCAGCGCGGGCCCTGTAGGACGTTGGATTAATTAGCTGGTGCATTTCTCCAACCAACAACGCAAGGCACTCTTGCTGAATGTGCCTCTTCCCCAGAAAGGGATAGAAAATGCAAGCGCAAAGGCAGGTGGTATAGACTCTAAGGGCATGGCTAAGACTCAGTCATGGGATATCATCATCCACAAAACCCGGCTGCTTACCGATTTTGGCCAAGCTGGCCACGAGGATCCAGAGCGCAATGATGTATGGATCCTGGACGTGGTGCCATTTGAAGGTGACTATCTGGAAGCTCGCACCAGGGCTCGGTTCCTCCTCAAACCCACTCGCGCCTCTCAGGCTGGTCAGCGCCAGCGCCAGCGCCAGCAGCGGCTTCCACCCTGGTCCCAGAGCCCGGTGCCACATCGCTGCTGCTCAGCTCCGGGAGCTGACACGCATACCTTGGTGAGAACCTGCTGCGCTCTTGGTCGCAGCCCTCTGCGCGATCCCAGAGCTGGCAACAGTCAGGTCCCCAGGCCCGCCCGGGTGGCCTTTAATCCCGCTGCCCCCTCCTGCGCCAGGGCGGGGCCTTCCCGCCCCCGCTGCGCACACGTGAACGCAAACAGTCAAGCTGCGTTAGAAGCACTCCCGCCTGCACTGCTCACGCCCACCTAGCTGGTTGGGCCCCAGCCTAGAAGTCTAGGCTCTCTGGGTGCCGCGGGCTCCTGAGCCAGCAGCTAGAACCTGTGGATTCCAGGTCCTCGAGGTCGCTCCTCCCCAAGGTCGAGTGGCACCTAGCCCACTGGCAGTTGCTTCCTTCCCGGCAGAGTGCAGCGCGAGGCTAGGCATGCGGCTGTCGACTCTGCCCGTTAAATGGGACTTGCTTCTCCCGCAGCCGGGTGGTTTCGCTAGTTACGGGGTACGCTGCACCCCGTTAAATACACTCAGCAAGGCCCCTCTCCATTGAGAACCTGGAGTTCGCAGGTAGCACACCATGGCATCTAAGTAGATTGGGGCAGTCAAAAAAGACAGAAAATTAAGGGGAAATCGAATGGGAAGAGGCTTCTCATTCCAGAGTATTCTCAAGCCTCTGGCCAAATGAGAGTCAAGAATTTCATCACAATTAAAAATTGCTGTGAACTTTGCATACATACAGTATTCTTTTATATGGAAATATTTTTTTTTTTAAAAATTAAATGGCAGTGAACCACACTTAATGCCTAAGCATATGTGACTTTAATCCCTTTCCCAGATAAAAGCCTGCAGTTTTCTGGGAATCTCGAAAATACGATTATAAACTTTGTTTACAAGAAAACAAAACCAAAAAGTTACCATAGCCAGTGTAGTGCTGCATGGCTGTTATATCAGTATTTGGGAGATGAAGGGACAAATTCAAAGCAAGCTTTGGTTATGTAGCAAATTTAAGGCCAGTTTGGGATACATGAGACCCTGGCTCAAACAAACACAACAAAAAGCCATATCTTAACCCTTGCACAATCTTTGTGATACACGGTTTTACCTTATCAGCTGCAATCCTTCTTAGTGTGCCCTAGAACCCATCCTAAAATCTCTTTGGGGGGGGGGCCTTAGCCACCCTTTAAGATGTAACTTCAGAAGTCACCACTAAAACTGTATACATGGCTACTGTAAAACACTTCTACCTTCCAAACCTGGTCTTCAACCAGCCCTAGGCAGCTCCTCTTCCAACCACTTAAGCCTTGGAAACACTTGACTAGACACTCTTCAGCTGCCCCTTTTGGACCCCCTATTAGGATACCCAAAGAATAGATCCAGTTCTCCCTGGATTCAATCCATCTTCAGACCATAGTCTCTTGCTGATACTCTCTTGCCCTACTTGCTCTGAGGCTCCAGACACCCCTCCCCATGCTCACCACTTCGATGCTTAAGATCTTGCTCTAGTGTCTAGTGTCGATACCGAGATCCTGACTCGGCTCCTCCGCTTAGCTCGTTCATCAGCTAAGGACTGAATATCCATGGGCTGTCCTCTATGGAATGTCTACTTTGTAAGTGAGGGACTGTTGCATAACACAGCTGATCCCCAGGACTTGGAATAGTGTCTACTCTCTACAGTAACATGTATGAAATACTGAAGACAGGAGACTGACTGGATAAGTGACAAGACAGGCAGGGTTACCTTTTGGCATCTAAGCCCAGAGGTGAGAACTCCCATGAGGTAAGTATTGGACTGAGTGGCTTTATTTTTGTCTTGCTATCTTATGCTGATGGGTGTTGGCTTGCATGACAGGATGGTAGAGCTGGGTGGTTGGGTGGTGAGTGTTGGGGCAGAGGATGGGTGGTTGAACTGAGCTGATCATAGGGCCTGGCACAGAACAGAGTGTCATAACTCTGTAATTGGCCACCAGGTTTGCAATCTTGGTGCTTACTTGAACATCTTGTACAGTGAGTTGCTGGGATTGCTCCCAGTTCATATGGTCAAACTGAACCTGCTCTTTCCAGTCACATTCCCAGCCTTCTGTCCCAGAGGAAGACTAGAAGAATGAGAACAGTCTTATTCCTAGTTTAGATGCTCCTGGGTAAAGCCTCAGGTGTGGCATACTTTCTAGATACTGCCCTTGTATCCCACAGGAAGGCCAAATCCCATGGCAATAGTGTGTTTATGATATCCAGTAGCCCTTCAAAGATTTTTATCTATACCTGTCTAACCTGAGAGCCTGTAGCCCGGAACCCACACAATTCAACATTACAGCATTACAATGCACAGATAAGAACTCAAGATGAAGCCGGGCGGTGGTGGCGCACGCCTTTAATCCCAGCACTTGGGAGGCAGAAGCAGGCGGATTTCTGAGTTCGAGGCCAGCCTGGTCTACAGAGTGAGTTCCAGGATAGCCAGGACTACACAGAGAAACCCTGTCTCGAAAAACCAAAAAAAAAAAAAAAAAAAAAAAAAAAAAAAGAACTCAAGATGAACACTGATACCATCCCTGGCCATTAGCCTGATGTGCCACTTACACTACAAGCCACCTAAGACAATAGAAAGCATTTCTAATGGAGTAAAAGAAAGCCTTTGCAATGTCACATATAAGAACAATGTCACCCTCATAACCCACTACTCATTGCTCAAGTGAGAGCTTGGCTGGGTGGCAAGGGTTGTGAGCACTTGAGAATGAAGGTACATATGACCCCAGGCTTGCTAGAAGACTCAAGCAATGATTGTTCCTACACTCTGGTGACTGAGAGCAGTGAAGCAGTGGCCATGGACACCAGCCATAGCAGAAGCTGTCATGATAGCTATGTGAGGTTGTGTCTCATCAGTGGACTAGGGCTGAGGTGCTGGCAGCTCTCATGGCCTGTTTCTCTTCTGCAAGGCTGTGGTTTTAGAAAGCCTGTGCCATCCCCCAGGGCAAGGCACTCGAATCTGAAAAACTGTATGAACAGTGACACCTGCAGTGGTTTGATAACTGCTGACTACCTCCTCCTTCAGTCTGGCATGTGCAGCCTTCCTGATTATCTAGACTTTCTGGAGCTCTTGGGCATTTTCCTGTACACATCTGGAGGGCCCATGATTAATCCAGAAGCTCAAAGATGCTGAGAAGCGGTCCAAAAAGGGCTAATAAATCCATGAGCACCTGAGCTTTAAAATTAAGGAAACAAAAGTGGAAAATATCTAGTTTGACACATTGACTTCTGATTATGATCATTTTTGAAAACTTGTGCATAATGTGGCTAATGATTACAAATCTATTTGTTTGTTGACAATACATGAACTATTACTTTGCAGCCTAAATTCGTGAAGTTTGTGGACTTTTTACATATTGCTTATGGGTTACCACCAGCTATGTTTGGAGAAGAAGGTTCATTACAGAGCTGCCCTGGCTTTCTTTCTTTGACTATGAAAAGAAGATGCCCACTGGGTGCCAAGCACTTAGAGTTAGAAGAGATCCACCTGGGACCTCTTCCAGGAACCAAAACCAAAATCAACACTCAAGGCAGAGTTATTGTTAGTTTTTTTTAGGGGAGTGGGTGTTGATCGTATACAATCTCAAATTGCATTTCTCAAAAACAAGTGAACATCATGCTTTTATGTCTGCCTGTTAGTACCTTTGACACTCCCTGGTCAAGCTTGGGCCTTTGCCCAGCCTGGAACTCTCTGATCACTCTACCTGTATTCTGCTCCAGCCTGTGCCAGCTAGGCCTGGGTCTTACCTTATGTAGTAGATGGGCAGGCCACTCTCACAGGGGTGTGTGCTATGACTCTGGATCCTGGGAAACCTTGGAGCTGATCAGGCTAGGCACATCAGAGCTTAACACAGCAGCAGAACCAATACAGGACAACAGAGTTGTCTGTTGTGTTGCCAATCCCAGATGGCTCTCAGTGGGCGGAGCTGAGGCCAGTGGCTGCTCTGGCTCTACTGCATTACATTCTGAAGTGGGTTAGAGGCAGTAGACTGTGGGGCCTCAGGACAACTTTCTCAGCTCCTAGCCCTGCACTGCTCTTCCTGTCACCTGTTTATCTTCCATTTGTCACCTGTCACTCAGCTACTCCCACTCCATGAGGGTGCATGTCTCCTAAGAAGTCTCTTAGTTCTTGATCATCTCCATGGAGTTTTTGGCTCTTCCTTGCTAGATCCAATTCCCAGAGGGACTGGGCCACACTTGGTGTCCCAGTATAAGGGTTAATATTATGTACTCCCTCTTTTTCCCCATGGTCCCTGGGCTGGGTCCCCACCTGTCTGGTCCATATTGAGAAAGAGACCCACAGATTCTTCACAAGCCCTGTGCTGCAGCCAAGACTCTGAGGACCTTATAGAAAATGATCACATGGACCTGGAATTCATATTTCCCAAGCCAATCTCAAGTGGCAGAGTGTCCAACTGTCTTGAGTCAAACCACTATGAGGAAGAACAAGGGCTAACTGTAGACTGAACTGGGACACAAAGCCACCATACTGCCTTCAGTAGATTAAAGAATAAAAATAAAAATCAACAAGCTGTAGCCAAGCTGGGCAGGCAGCAGGACAACTTGCAAACTGTAAAACAAAAATAATTCCTCTAACCTGACAACTGGAAGATGAACTGGTGACTCCAAGCAGCAGGGGAAGCAAGAGAGCAGGGGACACAGAAGTTACTTCCAGCCCTCTATGCATCCTGGTGTCTCAGCTCAACGTCCTGCTCTGAAAACTGCACTTTGAGAGTAAAGGAATATATTGAATTCTGAAGAACTCTCAGGCAAATCACCTTCATACAGGCACAATTTTCCCAATACTCCATAGTAGAGTCATAGGTTATATGACCTAGTGATCTCAGCTTAGGCTTACTTGGTATGAGCACACTGTGATGTTTGCAGAAAGCCAAACGTCCATCTTCAGCCATCTGGGTTGGCTCTCCTCTCAG
Source organism: Mastomys natalensis (assembly GCA_021653895.1). NCBI lineage: Eukaryota > Metazoa > Chordata > Mammalia > Rodentia > Muridae > Mastomys > Mastomys natalensis. Next base: position 289,882 of record JAJTUV010000883.1, read on the forward strand.
CACTGCTATGTTCCAGTTCATGTTCACACAGAACATGGTGGGAATTGATGTCTCTCAGGTCACACACTTGGGTGATCATCCAAACATTCTCCTCTAACTCCCTTCTGGTTCCCTCAGGATCTTTGGAATGTATCCAACCAGACGCAGGACAATCTTGCAGACCGGGCTTGTGCATCAGTTTCGTTCCACAGATCATGATCTCGATCCTTTTCTTGTATTTCCCTGGGTTGGGGTGTGTGTGTCAATAATCACTAAAGACTTAGCAGCTCTTTCAACTGTAGGCTTGGCTGAGACTCAGAACCACCTTGTGGTCTTCAGAGTCCCTAGAAACACCTATAATCAAGTGTATCTGGTGGAAACAAACTGAAGACAAACAGCCCTGGGGTGTCAGAGGAGGGGGTAACACAGGAATGCCCCACCTCTCTGCGTTTCCTATTCTACTCTGTAAAATGAGGGGTCCTTAATTACAATGTCTTCCTGGGGGTTACTATTGAATACCACCCTGTGTGTGGTGTTGCATCCTGACTACCAGACTGTGGTGTTGCATGCTTAACTTACTGTCTTAGTGGCTCTCAGACACTTTGAGAGGCCCAGCTCTTGGTCACTACTATAAGCCAAGGCCTTTCCACTCTGAATTGTTTCCATAAATGGAGCACCCATTCAACCAGTCTTAGCTTAATTCTTATGCACAGCTAACCCTCTGGGTGAAGATCTAAGATCTCCCCCTGGCTCCTGTTTGGCCTTCCATTTCAAACTAGAAAGGGAAGATAGTCTCCAGGTACTTCTAAACAGAAGCCTGATATGAAAAAAGAGTGTTCTGGACTTGGCTGGGCTCAGATCCCATCTGTCTTGGACAAGACTTGATTTTATCCACAAGCCTCACAGTGTCTGTGTTTCATATGTGTGAGCAGCAGCAAATAGACTCAGAAGCCTTCTCTGATCCCTGACAACATAACCACAACCCATAGTAGGCAGTGCCAGCCCCACCACCTGGAGCAGGAAAGACATCCAGCTCCCCTATCAGTCAAGAAGGCTCCAGAGAAAGGATCGATTCAGGGTGCTGGACAATGGCCAGGTCCCCATGGGCATGAAAAGTGCAGCTGTCCCAGCTGTCAAGGCTCCCTGCCTTGTCTAGAGATCAATAGTCTTAAGCCTTGAAAAGCCAGATGACAATAGGCCCAGTAGAGGAAGGCTGCTGGACTTTGTCTATGTCTGATATCGTGTATGCTGAAGGATTTAGGATGGCACGGTCTCAGAAGTACTGTGCACATGAAGAGATCCCATCCTCTGGTCCCAGCAAGGAACTCTGGCTGCTGGGATGAACTCTATTTATGGCAAGCAGATACAGCTTTGTTTGCAGAAATACTCCTAGTTGACTTTCTTAAGAATACAGGGAATTTCCCTGATGAATGGCACTTTTGTTCATAGGAACAAGTCCAGATATCCCAAATAGCATGCTGTAAAAATGGTCATGCATTTGTCACCAGTGGCATTCTTGAGTACAAGCAGAGGCTAAAGTCTGTCGGCAGGCTTCCACATCATGCTGTGTTGCAAATCCATAGGGAATCAGGAGTTAAAGTGAGCCCTATTTAGACCACGATCCCAGGTACCAGGGAGACTTGTTGGAGTGGAAGGTGAAATGTGCCCACTCCCAGGAGCAGGGTGGACCCCAATTCTCTATCAGAAGCTCTGGTAGGGGCTGACTGTAACCCCTGTTACTTTCACCACCCCTGTTTGCTTTCAACATATGCTGATCTGGATTGGTGGGAGCCACCACAGCAAAATAAGGAGTCAGTTGGTTGCCTACTAATCCTTGAACAATCAGAGTAGGAAGGAATCTGGTCACACACCTGGGCTTGGAGGACCTCTGAGTACTGGGAAAGGAATTGGGGCTTTTTACAAACAGTCTCTGACCCAGGTCTGCACTACAAAGACCTAACAGAGAACAGCAGACAAAGAGCCTCAGGGAAACCCCAGTCTGTGTTCCTGGCCACTACTGTCAAGGGCTCTGTCCACATGAAAAGAAAAGGCATCACCTAAACCAAAGATAGTTCTGGACCCTGAGAGCAGGGCAGCATCAAAGTTGTTCAGCAGAGGATGGAAATTTTTCAGAGAGGAATGTCTGCATTTGTGGAAGGATAGGGAATTTCTAGGCAGAGGCCAGAACACAACTCATTTGCACACATTAGCCTTTCAGATTGGAATGTCACTCATGCCAGACCCTGGTAGCACAGAATAGTTTCTGGGGCAGGACTCCATGTCCTAGCACGTGAGGGTCCCTTGGCTCCTTCCAACCCCACAGATTCTTCCATTAAATCCGTCATCCCATTCAGGCACTATAGACGTGGGACTCGACATACTGGCCCAACTCAAGCAGAGAAAGGAGAAGAATGCCAACTGAGCCAATCATTCCAAGGGACAGCAAGTGGGCTGCCAGCCAGCCAACCTTCTCTGTGTAGCTGGGCCTGGGAACCCTGTGGGATGTACACAGCCCAGGCTAAAGCTGGCCCTTTCTGAAGCCCTGTTAGAAGGGGACTTATTCCATAATGAGTGCAACTCTGCACCCCACCCAGACCCACCTGAGACCTTGCAGGAGGAGCTCAGCCATACTCTCACCCCAGGTGGGTACAGGCTGTACTGGACCAGCCCTGGCTGGGCTTAGGTCAATTGGGTTGTAAAGGACATGGTCGTACTGGGCATAAACCCTGACTTCTTCCCAGAACCAGGAGTTGCGGGTTTATGGAGTGTAATCCCAAGGGAGGATTAGGCTGCCAGCAGCATCTGACTCACCATTTAGTGGCCCTGAAGAGGGTGTGGTAGCTTCTCCACACCTGGGCAGCCCACCTGGGCAAGGGGAGCCTGGCCTGAAAGGAGGTAGAGCCCTCTTTCAAGATCTGCAGTGCAAGATATCATTCAAAACTGCACCCCTGCCCCCCAGCAGCTCAAACTAAGGGGAAAGAGGTACCGGTGACCAGACTTGAAGCCTTGCTGCCAGGAACACCCCCTGTGAGTTTATATTTCAGGAATAATATTTTCAAAGATCAATCTCACGCTTCCGCTATTTCAGCTTGTGAAAACAAAGGTGTTTTCCTTGGACATGGGTGTGGGGTATGTTCCCCTCCCTGAGTTGTGACCTTTTGGCAGGTTTCGATGGAAGCTGACACATCACTCCTACCCTAGCCGTACTGCCCTAGTGTCAGTGTCCAAACACGTGTTGTGTAGAGGCTGGTTCCCAACTGGATTGAAGTATATTGAATTCTAGCTGAACAGCGCCTCCCTGATAAGGATGTCTCTCAGGGTTCTCTTAGGCATCTGTCTGCATGTGCACAGCCAGGGTGCCCTGACTGTGCAAGAGATAAGGGACTGCTGGCAAGGAATGTGCCCTCCTTGAGCTGAACACCCACCAGTGCTCCCTGTCTCCCACAGCACTGGTTGCTGTGGGCCCCTGTAGTGGCCACGTGGATGGCCCTTTGTGTTTGTCTGCACATGAATGCATTCATTGTTCTGTCTCTGCATTTCCCTATTTAGAGACTGGTATTATACACACAGAAAAACAACAACAGCCTCTAACTGGCACCCCCCACCCATGTACCCTCACCTGGTTTTCATTTGATATCCCTGGGAAACACAAAGGCAGGCTGGCCTGGCATTCACATTGTTCTTCTAATCCCATTTTAAAGCCAGGAAGCTGAAGGCTGAGTAGCTGATCTCAGGCCATAGGGTCCCAGAGCCAGTGATTTGCACCCACCCAGCTCTAATACCCACCCTCTGCTAATGGTCTTGGATATTCTCACTAAGAGTCAGGGGTTCTGTCCATGACAAAGGCCTGTGGAATCTATACCATATCTGATATGTGGGAGGACAACAAGGTTTTAGCAACCTACTCTAGGAAAAACTCAAGAGTCCAGGCTCAGTGAAATATGGGTAAATGTGTGAGTCCTATAAGGGTGTTCCACAGGCACAGAGGCTGTTTGTAATGAGTCCAAACAAACCACCTTCCAGATTCATGGCTTATATGGAACTTGGCTAGTACAACACACTCACCCTGGTAGACAAGGAATGGCAAGCTATTAGAGAAGTTAATGGCAAGGACAATGAATTGGTTTATTTATTCCAATAGCACTGATGGCAATGTCATTGGTTGGTCACAGACTGTGGTGATTTGAGTAAGAATGGCTTCCATAGGCTCATATGTTTGAATGCTTAGTAACCAGGAAGTGACAATATTTGAAGGGATTAGAAGGATTAGGTGGTGTGGCTTTGTTGAAGGAAGTGTATCACTGGGGATATGCCTTGTGGTTGCAAAAACCCATGTCAAGCCCAGAGTTGTTCTTTCTGCCTATGGGTCAGTATGTAACACTCAGCTATGGTTCCAGCATCATGCATGCCATCAAGCTCCCTGCCATGATGATAATGGATTAAACCTCTGAAACTGTAAGCAAGCCCCAATTAAGTGCTTTCTCATCTAATAGTTGGCTTGGTCATGGTGTCTCTTCACATAATTAGAACCGTGACTAAGACAAAAGTTGGTACCAGGGAGTGGTATACTGCTGCATTTGGCCTGACCATGCTTTTGCTTGGAGGAATATGGGAGACTTTAGGGCTTTTGAGTAGAAAAGTGGTTGAATACTTTAACTGGGGCTTTATTAGACCATTCTAGTAGGAATATGGAAAACAGTAAGGCTGAGAGTGATGTAAATTATAATGGCCCAGCTCCAGTGGTTTCAGAAGGAAAGAATATTAGTAACTGCTCTAAAAACAATTCTTGTAATATTTTGACAAAGAATTTGGCTGCTTTTGCCCTTAATAAAAATCTTCCTGAGAATAAATTGAAGAGTTTGGATTAATGGCATTGGCAGAGAAGATTTCAAGAAAGCCTAGTATTGACAGTGTCCTGTAGTTATTAGTAAATCATTCTTACGCAGATCTATAACAAAAAGAAGCAAGCTGAACAAAGAGAAATACAAAATGTACAGTTTGAAGAGAAAAGGAACACGAGGAAAGGTCATCTTGGAGTGAAGTCTTGTGCTCAAGGAAATAAAATGTTTAAAGAAAAGTCTAATGTTAAATCTGATAAAGGAAATGGTGGCCTCAGAGCAAGATCCCACCCAGCTAAGCTTCCAACTCCTGAAGAGGAATTAAAGGGAAGCCTAAGCAGTGAAGGGAATCATCAACAACTGAAAGCTGGTGCAGTTCTGAGTGAACAAGAGGCAAAGCTCCAGCTCCCATCAAGTAGCAGAACTTGGCAGCTGCCGCCACACGATTCTGGCTTTGTCAAGAACAGGAGAAGGGATTATGGAATCTCCTTCCATGGCTAAGGAAAACTGCTGAAGCCAGGTGTGACTGTGACTGGGGTGTCTCTTCATGTAGGCCCAGAGGGGCCATTACATGAATCTGTCAAAGCGAAGCCTAGGTTGTGTTGCTAGATGTTAGAGACACTAGAGTCATGGGACATCTGCCAAGGAAAGCTGCAGACTAGGTATAAAACCAGCCCAAGGAAAAGAAGTGTGTCTCAGTCAACAAAGCAAAAGAAGTTGGAGATCCAAAGAGCACGTTGACATAGGACGTGGAGATAAAGAATTTGGTGTTTGCCCTGCTGGTTCTGTTTTTCCTTTGGTCCAGTATTTCTTCACTATGCCCTATTTACTCCCTTTTAGAATGGTAATGTATAACCTGTGCCACTGTATGTCATAAGTATGTGATCTGTTTTTTATTTTGGTTTTATAGGGGATTACAGTTAAGAGATTCCCCTGAGTCTCAGAAAAGACTTTGGACTTTTAAGCAATGTCTAGACTGTGATAACTGTGGAGACTTTTGAAGTTGGATAAATTCATTTTCCATTATGATTGCCAACATGTCAGGCATTTCATGGGATGCCTAGTGGGTGTTGGGGTGAGGGTCCAGGAGTCCTGGTTGTCCCTGAGCAGCATATGGACATACAAGGGGAGAAGGATCATTGGTCTACCACACACACCTTTGTGATGTTGTTGGAGTGAAATATGGTGGTTTGAATAAGAATGCTTCCCATAAGCTCATGCATTTGAATGCTTAGTCACCAGAGAGTAACAATATTTGAAAGGATTAGAAGGATTAGGAGGTGTGGCTTTGTTGGAAGAAGTGGATCACTAATGGACTTTGAAGTTTCAGAAGCTCATGTCAAGCCCAGAGTCTCAGTCTCTCTCTCTCTCTCTCTCTCTCTCTCTCTCTCTCTCTCTCTCTCTCTCTCTCCCTTCTCCCCCCTCATTCCCACCTGTTGATAAGTATGTAGCTCTCAGCTACTCCTCTAGTACCTGTCTACATGCTGTCATGCTTTCTATCCAGATGATAATAGATTAAATCTCTGAAACTGTAAGCAAGCCCCTAATTAAATGTTTTCTCTTCTAATAGTTTCCTTGGTCAGAGTGTCTCTTCACAGAAGTAAAACAATAACAAAGGCACAGACCATGGTCACTGTCCCCAGCCTCAGCACAGAGTCTCAACTCATGTGTCCCTAAACCTAGGTTCATGAAGCCCATAATATGACTTCAGTCAACTGGGTCAGATGTCAGAGCATCCAACACCACTAAGGGGTCATCCCTGTTGCACAGAAGCTTCTCCAGCAGCTTTGCCCACTAGCCTGAGCACAGGAGCTAGAACAGGGTAGGGCAGGGCATAGAGCCAATCCTCAACTGCATCTGCAAAGTAGTTTTCTTCACAGGACTAGTTGTCTGGAATGCAACATGTTGTAACATATGTGTGCTGGTGTATGTATGATCTAGGAAGTAGACAGAAATTTTGCTTTAACTTCTTCAGTTCAAGGGCCTCAGATAGGAGCTGACTCTAGTTGTTGTTGCCTGAATGTAACTTCCTACTTCTACTTCCCCTTCCTATATCAGCTCACATAGAAAGCAGTGGGCTCAGAGGTGCTACTAGGGGCTCTGCCTTCCTTTTTGAGGAAGGAAGTTACGACTACCTACCTCCTGGATCAAGGACTGGTTTAGCACATGGTGACTTCACTAGTAGAATGATCACGACAGAAGAGCAGAGTTGAGAAGAGTCCCCATCAGCTCCTTTTCCTGAGATTAATTTCTCTGTGCCCTTGCAAGGAAGGGAACACTTGCCCCCAGAACCTCTGCTATTCTGCTGGCATCTAGGTCTCTCCAGAATCTATACATCCACCATAGCACCCTGTCATTTCCCATACTCCCAGGACAGACTGTGCGGGGCCTATATTCCTGCCATAACCTGCCTGAAAAAAGGGAGCTACCAGCCCAAGAACTGAATGACTGAATTATGGGGCTACAGTTCATAATGAGAAAAAGGGCTTCTGCAGGCAGGAAGACCCTGACTCAGTCTGGGCCCCTGGAGTGACTGCTTATATGAATGAGTACTTCACCATGGCCTGAGACTGGTGTAGACAATGGTATGAGATAACATTAGTAGTACAACCTTCAGAGGAATTTCCAATAGAGACAGGTCCAAAGAATCACAAAGTGGGCCCCCTCAGTGTGATAGGTGCAGAGAGGAGAGGGGCAGGGCCTTGGTAACCCCACGCCCTCCCCTGGTGTGTTGTCAGGAGTAACTAGCTCCCTTTCCTCATGACCTTGGCATCTCACAATGAGAGAAGGTTCTTATCAGCTTCCCTTCTCCTCATTAAATCCTTATCGAACAATAGTTCTGGCATTGATGATATACTGAAGGGTGTGGAATTATATATTAACTTGTGCTAATTAATGTTTATGACACTGGGTGCTGTGTGCCACTAGCCACAACCACAACAAACAACTTATATTCAATAGTGACCAAGACCTCTCTTACCCTCATGGCCATAGGACTGGCCAACTTGGAAAGCTGCCTCTGTAGTCCTTTGCCTCCCAGGCTGATTGAGGTTCCTGACCAGAGCACTCCCTCAGTTCCCATGAAGTTGTCCTCAGATGCCTTCCCTGCTTCACTTCTGAACAGTGTTGAGTAGTGGAGATGCCACTACCTTGAACCCAATCATTATCTCTACACTAAAACTGCAGTTTAGTTGGTTTTGGTGGAAAGAAAAGCCTCAACTCATCCTAAGTTCCTCACTTACATCATTTCCCATGATTCCAGATACAAATGGTCCCCTCCTCTTTCTATTCAAGTGTTCAGCCTCCAACTTTCCAATTCTTTGACAAGTTCTCCCAAAGTAGTTTGTCCAGGCTACGTATAGGTTCTATACTACCATCTCCCACAGCTGGAGCAGGATTCCATTGACCTCTACCTCCTGCCTTGCCTTCCCCCACCAAGGAACCGAGGAAGCCTCAGTATCTCTTGGGCCTCAGGTCTTTTCTTGTTGAAGGGTCTCCACTTTCAGAAGTATCCTCTAACCTTTGAACCCTCCCAGCCTCTCTTCTAAATAATGGCTTCTCTCCTGCACTCCCAGCTTGCAGACTGCTCTGAATTCATCCAGACATAATATTATTTTATCCACAATAATAAAGACAGCAGTCATGCAGTCATGTCTGTGGCAAGTAGGTCAGGACAACAGTGATCTACTTGCAAGAGTGAGCTTGAGAGATTAACACAGAATGCCCCGAGAGAACTCAGTGAGGTAAGCTAATAGGCTCTACATAACACTGTGGCTTGCTGTAGCCACGCAAGGGCATTTCCAGGAACCCAGACACACTGCAGACCTGAACAGCTTGAATGGGAAAGGTGCATGCTGGGAAGCCTCAGGGTGACCTTGACTAAGGAGGTACCAGTTGCCAGGTATGACTATGAAGGCCAGTAAACCTCAGGGTAGGTATGCTAGGCATCAAAGTTGGAGGGCCACAAAAGGACAGTAACATCACCATTATAGGAATATACATTACTTGGCTTTGGGGATGTTTGGGAACACTAGAACAGAGGTGAGTCCAAAGGAGGAAGCCTAGTTTTAGGGACCACCCACTGCTGTCCTAGTAGTCCAGTGTTAGGAAACACGAAAAAAGGATTCTCCAGGAGATGCGCTACCTTCACAGACTATCCCATCTATAATCAGGCCTCAGTTCATCAAAACACAGCTTTTAGTTTCTTCAAGAGCATGTGGTTCAGGTGATGCTACCCATGGGCCCAGCTCACAAGGCTTTTCTTTTTTCTTTTTCTTCAGCATAGTGACTTCTAAAGTTCCAGCCAGGCTAGTCAGTGAAAGAAGCCTCAAGGTGATACTGCAGAGGCAGACTATGACACAAAATGAGATTACACTGAAAGGCAGTTAGGTTGTCCCTACCTGTCTGTCACTGAGCCCCTATCAGGTGTCCTTGCTCTTCTCCCATAAGGATTCTTTTCTCTTTCAGTGAACTTTCTTCCAGTAACCTTAGGAAAGGCTGTCTGTTCTGTGGGTGTCTCCCCAGCCTTCCCAAGGAAGGAGAGCACATTGTGAATAACACAAGTCCCACTGGCTGTTGCCAGGCTACACCACAGCAAATCCGCATGTGTGCTCACTTTTCTGGAAGGTTCTCCCACTGACTAGACACAAGTCAGTCAGTGTCTACAGGATGGAATAAGATCTACTTGTGCTGACCTCTGAGGTTGTTGTAATTTGTCTCTAGAGTCCGTCATATATAGGTACTTATGACAGGGTTAGCACTGGGCTCTCCTATCTTAGCTTCCTGATATTCTTCCAGCCCAAAAAACATACTGGATTTAAAGCATCAGATGTGTGAAAGGAGGAAAGGGTCTGTAGACTTCATATACACCCATCAAGGCAGAGCCAAATCTGGATAGCTTTTTCTTGACAAAACCCCTATCTTTATACTGTGGAGCAACATACATTCCTCCTTGGATGCAGACAGAACTCAGAGGGTAAGACGGTATTCCAGGCTTCTTATCACTTCATAGGGAATCCAAAAAGATTTAAGTCTGTGGACAACAGTGTCTTTGCATCTCCACATGACTACGATCTGTTGTTTGTCCCTGCTGAGAATCTGGGACCAAGTTAAGGACCAGTGGTAAACTTCATTTTCTGGATAGCTACATTCTGTGGGAAGCAGTATCTAAGGAGAAGCTAAGCTTAGAGCCAGATTCATTCTGGATAGCAGACCCCCTCACTGCCTTCTAGCTCTAGATCCTCCTCCTCCTGTGCCCACACTCCTTCACCAACATCCTTTCTGGGCTACATCAGGCCTGCAGTTGGGATCTAGAAGTTCAGGGCTCTTTGAGAATAGCAGGCATCATCCTCTGTGCTGACTAAGGTATGCATCACTGTTGGCTATAGGTAAGGCAACAAGAACAATGTGAATGTCCAGGATCACCTTGGTTCCACCCAATCATGCTGAGATTGGAGATGACCCAGACTCTCAAATGGTAATCTGGAATCTGTCATCCACCCTGGAGAAGATCTGTTTCCCAATCACAAGGCTGATATGTCTTTAAATCTGGGCAGTCCTCAGCCCTAAAGTTGTTGGCAGGTCCCTCAGTTGACATCTTTGTACCCCATATCAGAGCAGTTATGCAAAGGGCAGTCCAGCAATGCTTCTGTCACAAGGATACTCCATGGAACTGGGTTCAACAGGAGTGGAAGGAGGTATCAAAAGGGCTGAGCTCAGAGTATCAGATTATCCTTCAAGCAAGAAGACAGAGATTCAGAACTGTGGGAGTGTCTGGGGATATGGGGTCTGATGTGTGTGTGTGTGTGTGTTTTCAGAAGGAACTGTGCTTAAGTATGACAACATTTAGATTATGAAGGGACAAGCTCAAGTCCCTATAGTAGAGGCAAGCAGGCCCTAGGCAGGTACGCAGTGACCTGGTGAGGATGCAGAGGTCAGGAATACTCATTTTTTCCAAGATCACTTATGGAGGAAAGCCTAACCACAGAGGATGTGGTTCAGTGGTGACTGTTGGAGAGATAAGAAGCCTAGAGAAGGCACAAACACAGTCGCAGGGTCCTTCCAGGTACAGTGGGGCCTCATGGCACGCAATGAAGATGTCTCATTGAGAGAAACAGGAAGAATGAGGCTGGGGTAGAGTGGGAGGCATCCACAGTGTGGGTGATCCTGTGACCAAGAAGAGAAAAAGCAGAAACACAACACAGTGCCTCTGTGACAGACCCAAGTTTAGGTGAACTGAATGGGAAGCTGAACTTTGAAGTGGAAGTAGAGGCTAAAGGAGCCAGTCCATCAGAAGAAGGAATCAAGGAACATGGCTTCCAGGGTATTGGAGGCATAAGAGCTGTTCTCCTTCAGGTCCCTAATCACAAAGCTCCAAGGATAGTGGCTCTGAATGATTATCATTACAACAGACATTCTTGGAGCTGAGAGCTATCTGAGAACCCAGTGTGCCCTATTCTTGAGGGAACTCTGAACAACTTCTTTATGACACTATGGCTAATTCTGTTGCTCCCTCCCTAGCCCTAAAGGGGGCTGGGCTATTCTTTTTAAAGTGGGCTGGGTCATCTTCCTGTTGTAGTCCTTCAAGAAATGGAAAGTCTACACTGACCCGCCCCTTCTGAGGGAGTCATAGCATGGCCTCATTCCTAAGTCTTCTTAGGTGGGGAGAAACTCAGAGCATGAGTGGGAGACAGAAGCTTGTGATTGGAACTGTGATAATTACCCCCCAGTTAACCCTTCTAAGGTTCAGAGGAGACCCACAGCTCCTGGTCTAACCTCTGTAGGCCTCTCAATGTCTTATGAATCCTAATCAGTTAAGGAGAAATGTTTCCCTTCCAGGAACTGGGCCATTCTCAAAAGCCATGTCCAGAGTCACCTGGATTCCCAGCCGGCAGAACTACTATCAGGAATGTCAGCAGGAAACTGGAAATTATTTCATCACCTCACCTTTAGCCACTCTCCTCACTGGGAGAAGGAGAAGGGCCAAGAAATCATCAGGTTTGCTGAATGCAGGCCAGTGCTACACAGAGGCCAAGAGAGGGTGGGGGCCTTCCACTTCCACTTCCTTACCTCATTTAGGTTTATGTGCTTTTAAATTACTCAGGTGGAGACAGAGTGTGATGTGCCCTACAGCTGGGCTGAAATCACAAGCTAGGCTTTAGGCCCTTGGGTCTCAGGGAGGAAAGCAAACAGAGACAAGTGCATAGAAGTCCTCCTGGGTATCAGTCTCCTTCCCAAAATGCTTTGGTGGTCCTGTGGGGAGACCTTGGGGGCCACAAATCAATGAATAGCCATCCAAAAGTATTTGTTTCTTGCTATGTGATCAAGACTGTGGTGGCTGATCCTTCCCAGGGCTATGTCTAGCTAGACCAAAAGGGGAGTCCAGCTGTCATACAAACTAGACAGGACTCAAAAGACACCAAAGAAGTCTTCCTACAGGCCATAGTAGAGGAACCTGTGCTTAAAGCCAGCTGGTCCTGCCACTAGACTCTGGAACAAAAAGATTATTGCAGTATTTCCTCAAAGTCTCAAGCCCTCAAACAAACCATAAATGAATAAACAGGCCTTATCTTTCTTTCCTATTTTTGTTTGTTTGTTTGTTTGGCTTTTTGAGACATAATTTGGCTATGTAACCTAGGCTGGCCTCAAATTCAATCTTCAGCTTCAGCCTCCCAAGTGTTGGGTTTCCAGATACACCTAGCTCTCTAGACTTTCTTTTTCTTTCCCATTTATGTCTCCACCTTCTTCTCTCTAGTGTATTCCATGTGTGTTTGTAGAGATGCAAGTATAACTATATGTGTGTGCACATTATGTGGAAGCCCGAGGTCATACTCAGATATCATTCCCCAGAAGTTGCTCATCCTTTTATTTAATAAAAGACCTCTCTACTTGACCCTGTGTTTCACCAAATACACTAGGTGAGCTGGTTAGAGAGTCTCAGGGATCTGCCAGTCTCTACCTCCCCAGTGCTAGGATTATAAACCCATACAACCACACCTAGCTTTTTACCTGGGTGTTAAGGATAAAACTCAGGTCCCCCTGCTTGCATAGCAAGGACTTTATCAGTTGAGAGCTACCTCTCCCAATCCAAACACTGTCTCTCTAAAGTGTGGCCACTTGGGGATCCCTGTCAGACTTAATCCCTGGTGATTAGAAGCCAAATCAGCTCATTGACCTGCCTTGGTTAGTAAAGGACACTGAAAAGTTCCTGGCTAGCTGCCCAGGTGTGTTTTCCATTCATGATAGCATCTGTGGGCATGCAGAGTTGCCTTATGGTAAAAGGTTCTGCTTCATGGTGGAGAGGTAACAAGCACTCTAGGTTGGAACATATATCAACATGCCTCAAAAAATCTGTTCCATTTATCTCTTCAGACTAACGAGTCTACTATCTAGTCCTAAATATTTCTACCCCTTCCTTGATCATCCACACCCTAGGCCATCACCACTGAAAGCAGTTTTATAGTTCATAGTTTTAAAGTAGCTTAGGAGTTTTATAACCAGTGGTCATCACTGGCTAGTTGCCGAAGTGGTCAGAGGGCCTGCACTCTGTAGGTGACTTGAGGCTAGTGTGTGCCTTGTACTACCTACTAGCACAGTCAATATAAGCAGATTACTTCATGCCAGGACTAAAGCATAAGTCTAGCTTTCTATTAAAGCAACATAAGGAGTCTTCTTCCCTCTTGGGACAAGGCCAAGGACTACAACTGTGGCCAAGACTCCAGGCTCCAGGTACTCTGCCCTCCCTAACCTCACTGAAGTATAATCATCTATGGAGCTTACTAAGCCTATGCCTGTAGCTTGAACTGGTTTGTAAGCCCTTTGCCTAGTAGGCCTAGACCCATAAGTCTATGCTCTGGATCAGGCCTCTGTAGTTCCTGGAAAGCTTGGACAACTTTGGGAGGATACCGGGAAGGAGAAGGTAGAGGAAAGTCACTTTGTTGGCTCCTGCCAAGGCCAGAGCAGCTGCCAGGGGCTTATCAGGAGGAAAGTCCACTCAAGGCCACACCTATCCTGGTATGACCCCAACACTGATATTAAAGAAACTATGATTTTGCTGGGGGTCTTAGTCTGAAGTATGGGTGTGTCAGTTGGACCATGAGTCATACAGTGACAACAAAGTAGTAGTATTTCAATGGGACCCCTACACCACAGCTCCAGTCCAGGGAGCCAGCCCTCAAGGTCTTCCTGATCACTCTTCCCTGTCCTATGCCCTTTTCCCCCATTGGAGGCCAAGGCTCAGAGCCTCATGCACTCAACAGCCTTGCTCTGGGTTGGTACACCGTATGCTTGTGCCTCAATGAGTTTAGGACGGGGTGACCATGTCGGGAGACAGCCACTCCTACTAATAAAGTTCACAGAATTACAAGGCTTGGACTTTGTGACATCTGATTATTCTTGCCGCTCAGACAGCCACATAAACTTCCTGCTCCTGAGTAAGTCAGAAAAGTTCCCTTTGCAGTGTATCCCAGCTCCTCAGGTCCAGTTCTTTAGATGCTAAAAGCACAGCTCCTGCCTATAGCTGCCTCCATCAAGTAACAGATTAGACCTCAGTTTGTGTGGAGAGGCGAGAGGTTCCCAAGACTTCAGCTAGAGGTCCTCAGTCCACAGGAAGAACCAAGATCAGTTTAGACAGAATAATATCCTTAGAAAGGATATTGCTGTGGGGCCTCCAAATGGCACAGGACTCAGACAGGATGGGAGTTGCCATGAATTAGAGTTCTGGTTATTTCACAGACTATACATTAGAATCACTGACATGAGTCTCTTTTGCATGTTAGTACGTTAGTAGTAAGTAAGGCAGGTCTCACTTTCTTAACACCTTAGAGCCTGTTCATGCCCCCAGGCTTAGTACACAACGTTGCTAGACATCAATCTGACAGCCACAGGCCAGAGTTATTGGCTGCCAAGTGGTAAGGCTGAGATCCAGCAGTAGACAGACATCTGCTTTGATGATAGTGGAGACTAGAGGTAAAAATATGGAGTACTCACTCTGGAAAAGCTCCTGCTCAGTGTCCCTATAGTCCAGGAGCATGTTAACTTGAAGCAGCACCTGCCCAGGCAGTAGAAACTCTCACCAAAGGGTGGGTGCCTGGACTCAGATGTGTCCTCTGGAGGGAATGAGTTGTTAAATAAAGGTGACAGAAAGTCCATCCTGCCAATCATGACTATACACACATCTATCACCATATGGTGTATCTCGACAGAAAGAATGGAGTGTGGTCCCTGCCTAATCTTTTCCAACTGGTCAACTGACAACCACACCACCTTAAGGAGAGTAATCCAATTTCCACAGATCTATGGTGCACTTCTGTGACATGCTAGTCATCTATTTCTGGAAGTTTAGCTCCTTCCTGACCTACATTCACATTAGCCCAGTACTTATCATGTACCTGAAGTTCTGTTAGTCAGTGTGGGCCCTTATGTGAACCCAGAAAATAAAGTTATAAATAAGCAATGCTATAAAACAATTTTAAGTATATGGAAAACTATGTGATATCAGAAGAAAAAAAACTCAGACACATACCACTGTGATTATCATTACATTGAAAAGTAATATAATATATTGATGTGTGCAAAAAAGTTTTGGGAAAACAGTCTACCTTACTGTACACTGGAAGCTAAGATTTAGGTTACATTGTACTTATGTTTATTAACTTTTACTTTTTACTAAAGCTTCACCTTTTCTTTTTACATTGAACACAGACGACATAAGAACAAAGTTAATTTTTTTAGAGTATCTTATTTTAAAAGGTTATTTTAAACAACTATTTTAGTTGAGGCCCCTTCCACGTAAGAAGGAGTAAGTAGGATCAGGATTACACTACCAGTGATCTGAACCAAATAAAGACTTAGAAATAAGACACGAAGCAAAAGCTTTCCAGACTCTAGACATCAGGCATTGTGTGTTGTGATCTCTTACGTATGGGAAGCAAACTATTACTGCATAATAAATAGCATTACAGCATATGTAGGAAAACTGTATGTCAGAAACAGCTCAAAGGCCAGTATGGAAGAGGCGGGAAACTAGTTTTCCCTTAGTTCAGTGTTGTCACTTGAATATAGACTATGAGAATACAGACGTGCATCAGAGATTCTAAGACAACAAATAAAACCAAACACCAAAGAAAATAAAATGAAATCACAGGAAAAAAAGAAAACAAAATAAGAGAAAACAAAGAGTGGATGGAACAAATAGAACCTCTTTAACTCTACCTTTCACAATCACATTAAATATAAATGGTCTAAACACTACAATTAAAATTTTTTAATGTGTTTCAGATTGGAGATAGGGGCATCTAAGGCCCAGTTATCTGCTATCTGCTTCTTAAAAAAACAAAACAAAACAAACACAAAAACAAACAGAATCTTTAAATTAAAGAAAAAAGTTAAGCTAAAACTACGGTCTTGGAGGAAAGCCACATTGTGTTGGTTGTAATCAAAGAAAGTGAGGGTGGCTAAAGTAGTGTGGGTGAGCCAGGTTGGCTGTTCTAAGATGGGTCATGGACAGGGAGGGAACTTTGAGGGACACAAGGACCTATGGGTGATGAAAAATCTCTTATCTTGTTTATGGTGGTATTTTCTCTAGTGGAGACACATGTCAGAACATAGAATTGATGCTTTATAGGGTTGATTGTATGTCAATTGCCCCTCAGTAAAGCTGTTAAATAAAACATGGGCGAGCAAGGTAACTTTATATTAGTTCTTACATAAAAAAAAAAAAAGTGACCTCCACAGCCCAGTGCTATGCAGCTCCAGTGACCCTTGCCAGAATAAATGTCCAGTCGTTCCTGTACTAGCGCAAGGTCCCATCTTTACATATTTCCTCCTACTCTATGTATCCAGGAAGAAAAGAGTCCATATGGAAAGAGGAGACTGAGCTCTGGAAGGGAAACCACAGAAGAAGCCTGATAGTTGTAGTTAGTAAAGGTGTCACCTGGGGATGTGGATGCTGCCCTCTGAGCATCCTTCCCCCTGGGATTCCTGTTCATTCTTCACATGGCTAAGCAGAAGAAGCTGGCTAGACACACCAAAAGAAGAATAGGAATCCAGGCAACAGGGGCATCTAGCCTTGCTCTATTCTTCCTACAAACTCTCCTCCCATTATGAGTTTTGTATGCAAATGAGTGAGTGCTGCTTCCACCTCCCTCCAGGGCATCTCCCAGATTGTCAACTCTTACTTCACTCAGATTGTAGAGCATTTTACAACAGGGGAAATAAACGAATATTGCCTTTCATCAAATCACAGGGCACCTTATCTATTTAGGGTGTACACCCCTACCTACTTCCAGAGGAATTTCAATCAAGTTATAAAATTATCCTCAACATAGAACAAGATAACTATAAATAGAAAAGAAACTCAGCACCCAGCCTCTTGTAGGGTGCCTGGGAGGTCACAGAAGTCAAGTACTGGTGTGGGGTCTGAGAGAGGTGTGTCTATCTCACTGGTGACCTTGCACTTCTATGAGGTTCTGCTTCCGAACGCATGGCCTGGGACAACACTGCCTCCATACACTGCTATCTCCTGAATAATTACCACAGCAATTCCAGTTAGCACAGGGCAGGTATGGCAACCAGGTAATCTGCCTTCAGGGACCCTATTCTAACTAGCGACAACTGAGGAAGTTGGTGGCTTACCCCTAGAAAATGAGACGCTTAGGGAAATGCCTCTTCCCTTAAGTAGAGTGAACTGGTAGCACTTCTGGGAGAACTTGCATCCACTGGCTGCTTGGGGAATGGAGACAAAATGTGCCCAGATGTCTACCCATCTGAAACAATCCCTGACTACAAGGCTCCTGAATCTGACCCTTAGGTGTGAATCCCTAAAGTTCCCCCCAAACCTCTGCCCACCACCAATGATAGGGGTTTGCACACACACAGAACTGTGTGATCAGTGGCAACTTCCCTTTATTACCAGTTCCATATAAGGTAATTATGTGTGGAAAGGCCAAGTTCGACTAACCATGGATCCTAGGTGTGTACCCATGCAGGATCATGGGGGAGCATAAAATCTGACTTGTGGCTGTAGTTGTTTCTGGCTCAAACAAATGGTAAGGCTAATATGCTGGCACGTTCCTGAAATCCCAACACCTAGGAGTCAGAAGAAGGAGTATTGCCACAAGTCTGAGGTTAGCCTGCACTATACAGTGAGTCTGTGGCCAGTCAGGGCTACAAAGCAAGATTGTGTCCAAAAGAGCCAAAATCCAGGAATCCAGGAGATGACTCCTTTAGTAAACCCCTTGCTTTGGCAAACATGAGTAGTTCAGCTCAGATCCTCAGCATCTACACGAAAGCTGGTTGTACTGTCATGAGCCTGTAATCCCAGTACTCAGGAGTTCAGGTAGAGTCAGCCTTGGAGCTCACTGGCCAGCCAGTCCAGCCAATCAGTGATCTCCAGGTTCAGTGAGAGAACCTGTCTCAAAAACTAAGAGAATGAGGGAGAGAGAGAGTGAGAGAGGGGGGGAGGGAGGGAAGGAAGGAAGGAAGGAGGAAGAAGAAGAGAAAGAGAGAGAGGGAGGGAGGGAGAGAGATGGAGGGAGGAAAGGAGGGAAAGAGGAGAAAGAGAGAGGAGAGAGAGAGACAGAGAGACAGAGAGAGAGAAGATGCCCAATATAACCACATAACTTCTGGCTCCCATACCTGTTTATGTATACACACACACACACACACACACAAATCAGTGATCAAAAATCAAGAACAAAACTTCAAAATAACAACAAAATCCCTCAAGACATGAAAGTAAAAACAGTTTCAGGATCAGTAGTGAGAAACAGCCACAGGTCAAAGGAACCCAGCCAACTGCTGGACTGGGCTGGGCCTGGGCCACTGGGGAAATAACCTGTGGTGGGGACAGTCTTCTCTCTGCCAGGTTCCTGGGCCACAAGAAAATGAGGATCTCAACCTCTTAGACCCCTCCAGGACGAGGTAATATGACTAAGGTAGGAATGAGCACAAGATTGAACTTCACACCATTGTGAACACAGTTTCTGGTCCTGCCACATTCTATAGTGGAACTAGTGTGAGCAAATCTGAGTGTGCTAACCTGCCCCTGTGCTGAGGCTCAAACCCTGGGGGTCTTAGAAAGGCTAGTGCTTATTAGCCTTGGAGGAACAGGAGCCACAGCTTGTGGCTGTGCTGGTATACTAAGCCATGAGCCATTCTGCTTCTTCACCATCTCTGACACTAACCTAGGAACTTGACAGTGCTAAAAAGAGCTCCAACATCTGAGTGATGTAGAAAAGCGGTACAAGACCTCAGATACTGACAGAAGATGAGCTTCCACCTCAGTGTGGCACCTAGAAGTGCATCCTCTCTGAGCCCTGACAGAGAAGCCAGGAGATAGCACAGCCCAGGAAGCTACCCTGGTGTCTGAAGCCACATTCATGTGGGTTTATGTGAGCGTCAGGGACCACAGAGACAGACATGTGGAGAAGGCCTGGTTCCTTCTATTGCTTCCTGTGCACACAGCAGTGGGAAGATGAGGCTGAAGAGGCAGCAGACTCTCTACTCTGCCCCACCTTTCGCAAGGGTAATTTCTTTTCTTAACTGTGGTTTCTGATTTCTAATCATTATTTCTGATAAAAATTAAATAGAAGAAAAAAAATATTAGTAGAGCAGAGTCCCCTTGAGCTCTCTGCTAGTGGCTCTGAAGAGGTGACTGCCTGCCCCCTGCTGGCTGTGGTCCTTGCAAGGAGAATCTTTATTTGCCCACATGAGCTAATAGGTAGTTCAAGATGCAATTCTCAGCCTTGCTGAGAGAGAATATGACAAGCTTCTATGTGTATATTGAGGTAAATCTCTACCCCAGATCCATCACTTCCAAACTCCACCATGCACAAACCCAGTCCTGCAGAGACTCAGCCTTGCCAGACTCCAGGCTTGAACAGATACCATCCCCATGTAAGTATCAGTCATACACAGATCCCATCATGCAGAGACCCAAACTTAGCACAAAACACTCTGAACAACATTCTTGGCAAGACTCCAGCCCTATGCAGATACCAGTCATGCATACACCTCAGGCCTGTGTAGACCCGGCTATGCTCATAGGCTAGCCCTAGACAGACCTCTGATTATATTCCAGCCCTGCACAGACACTATCTTCATGCTCATGAAGCCACATGGAAGCCAAGTCTGTCTACAATAGTGTTTTGAGTCCTGAATAAGATCACACCCACCTCCCAGAATTTTCTTACAGGTAACTAGTTTGAGCAGATCCTATTACCCAGGTCAATCTGTTCTTCCCTCACCTAGAAGCCCCTAGACCTTGTAAAATGCAATTTTGTTTTAACTTAGTAGGCTTGGGTAGGCCAGGCCTGGCAGCTCCAGGCTCCAGCATAACTGGATGAGTCTTTGAGCCAGCCATATCCTGCTGGTGCTGTCCCCAGGTCATGGATGAATGCTAGAGAAGAAACAGAATCAAGCACAAAGCCACAGGAGTTCTGAGCTTGGTGGAACACATGCTCAGCAGTGTTTTCCTCTGTGTTTATACAGCCTACAGGACTGACACAGATGTTTCTGCTCTATGAACACATTTCTAAGGGTCAGACAGACAGGGCTTTTTGATTTAGGGAAGTATCATGAGTTTACCTCTTCTTGAATGACAGTTTATATTTTTCCAGTAAGTTCTCTCTCTATATATCTATTATGTTACCCTTTCAAGTATTGATTCTGGACTTTATCCCTTTATGTATTTTTTGCGATATTGTGTGTATTCTATTTTTAGAAAACTAACCCTTTGTGCTATTATTTCTCTCCATTGTCTTCTATGTTTTCTCTCTCTATAGCTCTCTCCTTTCCCATTTCCCCTCCCCCTCCACTCTCTCCATTTGTCTTCTATATTCCAAGTGCTGTCCTAGGCTCAAGAATAACAAATCTCTGTCTTGTGGTGTTGCATTTCATCTGTAGTATGTCTTTGCATTTTGGTAATTGACCTTGGTCTGACTGCCTCCGATGCGTTAGTGCCAACTAAGCTCTTGTCAAGACTGAGTATCTCTGCACTGACACTGAACCGATGAGTGGACTCCATAACTTTGTAGTGGTTAGGAGGGTCTGACCTGAAAGAGTCTCCTGGGAGTGGATAGGACTACATTCCTCAGTCCACTTAGAGTTTCAAAGAATGAATATTTTTTTAGATACCAAGTCTTAAAAGTAGAAAAAAAAATATGAATTGGTTTCTTCCTTCTGAGCCTTTTAAAGAAGCAGAGAAGTGGTCTGGAGAAACGGCTTAATGGTTAAGCAAATCAATCTTCCAAGCACCCTTGCCTGATTTCTAAAACTCACTTCAGGAGGCTGGCTGTCACCTGTATTTCCAGCTCAAGAGGGATCCAGTGCATCTGGCCTCCATGGCTACATACACTCATCTTCTCACATAATTAAAAATAAATCTTAAAAGAAATAAAGAAGTAGACTAAGAACTGGTGAGATGGCTCAGTGGTTAAAGTGCTTTCTGTGTGAACATGAAGACCTGAGTTTGTTTGTTTTTTAAATGTAAAAGACATTTTTATTTTTTAGGTTTCCATGTGTCTTTTTTTTTAATTAGTTACTTTTTTTAAAAAATGTTAATCAAAGACTTTATAAGTTTGGTAATGCTCAATAACAAGATGCCCATACAATCAGAAGTATAACCCAATACCCAACCTAGATATACCAACTATCTTTGACTGGCGGAGACACATGAACATCCATCTCCATGTTCCAGATATTTCCTATTTTAGGTCTTTATTTAGATATTTTATTCATTGCTTGCATGATTATTTATTTGTTTGTTTTTTTGTTTGTTTGACAGGATGAGAGATAGAGTTTAAATTTCAACCTTCTACTTGTGGATACCCAGTTTCTCAGCATCACTTGTTGAAGAGGCTTATTTTATTTATTTATTATTTTATTTACTTTTAAATTTATTTATTATTTATTTATTTATTTTTACCATGTTGGATGCCTTGTTGAGATTCAGTTGGCTATAGCTTGGTAGGTTTGTTTCTAGATTCTCTGTTCTGTTCTGTGCTGTTTCATGCCACAGCACATAGTTTTTGTCACTCTTTCTCTGTTATGTAGTTTGAGATTAGGTATTGTGATATCTCCAACACTGCTGTTCTTACTCAGGATTGATGGTGTTGGGCTATTCTGACTCTGAGTATCTTTATGAATTTTAAGATCTTTTTTTCTAGCTTTTTGAAAAACATCTTTGGTGCTTTGATGCAGGAGTATATTGGATATGCAGATTGCTTTGTAGTGGGTATATTTTAGCAATAGTGTTGTCTCTAATCTACTAGCACAGGAGACATTTCTACTCTTTTGCTTCTCTGATTTCTTTCATTGGAATTCTATAATTGCCACTATAAAGGTCTTTCACATCCTTGGTTCAATTTACTCTTGGTCTTATTTTACTATTTTTATGGTTATATTAAGTGTGTTGTTATGATTTCTTTCTTAGCAAGTTTGTTATTGGCATATAAAAAACATACTGGAAGGGTATGGAGACTGAATTCACACACAGGGTTTCCAGGAATGTAAATAAGTACAGCCACTGGAGAACATTATGGAGGCTCCCTCAAAACACAAAATAGAAACTACCACATGATTTTACTATCTGTCTACATATTCAAAGGAAATCAAATCATCATACTACAGAGATGCCTGAGTACCTGCATTATTATTGTCCTGTTCTCAAGAGCCAATATATAGGATGAGCCTTGGTAGGTGTCCATCAAGAGAAAAATAGATAAATAAAATGGGATACACATACACACACCACCACACACACACACACACCACAACACACACACAATGGAACAATGGAATATCATTAAGTCATAAAGAAAGACAATATATTGTCATTTTCAGTAAAATACATGAAGCTGCGAGACATGCAAACAGGAGTGGATCACATGCTACCTATTTTTGCTTATGTGGAGCCTACAATATGTCAACCTGGATGTAGAAAAGTGTTTATTAGAGATTGGAGAAAAGGAAGAGGAATGAAGTGAGGCTGGTTTGATCAGTATCCACTGTGTACATGTGAAGAAATATCACACAGAATGCCACTAAGACACGTCAATAAAAACAAAATATCTTATGGGGATTGTGTAGGCAAGAGGAATTGCTTCATGTTCTCCAGGGCCTCTTCATATCTCAAGAAAAACTAGGTGAGCAAGAGCCTTCAGAGGAATCCCATCCTTCAAACCCAGTTCATCCTCTCTTGTTGGAGGCAGGGGGGTGTAGAGGTGGGAGCTGACCTGGAACCACCAGTAAAATGCTGGTTTCTGGAGTCTTTCTGATATTCTAGGCTGTTCCCAACTGTTGGTGTTCAGTTGGCTTAAAGGGAACGATAAGGAAGAGAAAGTGAGTATGGTTTCATATAGGCTCAAGGGCAGAGTTCTCTCCCTGAGGGGCAAGAGCCCAGGAGGCCAAATACTAAAAGGAAGAAATAGTCTAAGTCCCAGAGCACACACACCCCTTAGCAAGTATACATGCCCTCCCTTTACTTCCCCTACTATACAAGACATTCCACAGCACACTTGTGGTTGTGACTGGCAACTCTGGACTGACAGGGCAGTGAGCACTACCTGTATCCTTCACCATAGTCACCTCCTGTATTGAGTGGTCCTATGCCACGCACAGTTCTTTGTATACATATGAGCTCCCTGAGTACATTTGCAGCTGTTGTTAGTAATATTATAGACCAACAGACCCAGCTCTGTGATTCTCTGTGGTCCCACACTTCCACCAAAATAGCACAGAGTGCTGGGAGGTCCTGGGTCCCTGACATGGTTGGAGGGAAACAAGGTCCTCCAAGGACATCCTTCCACATACTTTAAAATTGCCCACTAGCTTATCATTAATCAAACAAACATATGCATACTTGCTAAAACAACAGCTTAGTAAGAACAGTGTGGGCTTCAGGGGAGGTAGGTTAGTGGAAAAGTACCATGGAACCATGAAAAGAATTAAAGGAAACGCTTCACAGCAAATTAATTTTATTTTTTAATACATCTCTTAAAGAAAACATTTTAAGAAGTAAATAAAAGCTACTGACCAGGAGAAGTTGAACACAGTTCAGAAAACTGACCAAAGATCCATAGACAGGGAGCAAAGTTCTGTAAGGACATACTATGATTCTCTTGAGCCAGTGCTGCATGGCTCTTCACAAACTTCACATTTATGTGTAAATTTCAGCCCTACTGGCTAATTTATATACAGAAGCCCCAGTGGTTTTAAGATCAGGACTGCAATAAATTTATAAATAACTTCCAAAATTTATCTCCAAAAAAGTCACAAGGAATTTACAGGTCACTTTCAAAGAAACTGTGTGTTCTGGCTACTTTTTTGTCAATGTGATACAAGCTAACATTTGGGAAGAGGGGCTCTTAATTGAGAAAATGCCTCCATAAGACTGACTGATAGGCAAGTCTATTGGGCATTTCCTTGATTAATTATTGATGTGGCTCAGCCCTAGATATGGGTGGTGCCACCTAGAGAGGTAGTCTTGGATGGTACAGAGAGAAAACTGAGAAAGCCATGAAGAGAAACCTAGTGCAGAGCACTCTTCTATGGCTTCTGCTTCAGTTTCAGCCACTAGGTTCCTTGCACTGACTTCCCTGGATGATAGATTACAAGCTGTAAGATGAAGTAAACCCTTTCTTCTCGGAGTTGTTTTGATCATAGTGTTTATTGTGTATTTGCAAATATATATGTGTGTATATGAGTGTGGAGGAGGCCATAGGTCAACTTTGGGTATTGATCCTTAGAGAGCACCTACCTGTTTTGGGGACAGAGTCTCTCACTGGATCCTAGAGCTTTCTAGGCTAGGCTGGCTGATTAGTGAGTACCAGGGATCTGCCTGTCTCCGTCCCTCCAGCACTGGTATTGCAAGAGCACATTAACTTTTTTTGTGGGTTTTGTGGGTCAGACTTAGGTCTTCATGTTTGCCCAGTAAAGGCTTTACTGATTGAACTCTCTCTCCAGAACAAAATGGAATGACTTCTGAAAAGAAGCTCTGCTGACTTTGGAACTTGTTCTTGCTAGTAATGTCCTGCCACTGTAAAAGGGAGATGAAGAAGTTTCTGGGAAGCCAGTGCAGATACACTGTAGATACAATAGGGTCTCTTTGGGCAGAAGACAATACAATGGAAGCTCGGTGTAGGAGATTGGTGTAGGAGGGAGTGAGATTGGGTAACAACAAGGGAGAAGCCTAGTCTCGAGTCTCTTTGCATCAGAAGTAATGTGCATAGGACTGGTTAAGACAGAGAAGGGAGGGAGCATGCCCTGTGATGAAAGACACTGGGGGACGGATGATACATGGCTAGTTGGCAGCAACAATTCTTCATTGTAAGTTAGGTAAAATCAGTCAGTTTTCACAACTGAAACTTGTAGAGATGTTTGCTATTTATAACTTAACTAGAAAAACTTTCATTTGTTGTTTTTTTGTTGTTTGTTTGTTTGTTTGAGACAGGGTTTCCTTGTGTAGCCCAAACTGTCCTGGAACTCACTCTGTAGACCAGGCTTACCTTGAACTCAGAGACCCACCTGCCTCTGCTTCCTAAGCGTGGGAATTAAAGGCCTGTGCCACCACCACCTAGTGAAACTAAACCCAGTTGGATAATCAGAAGTTAAATGATACATTTCATCCCTGTAACTTCTCCTGGAGAGAGGAACATGACTGAGGACTAGATGGTGCACCAGAGTGAGGCTGCTCCCTCCACCCCCCATCTACTCCTATGAAATGAGGCTTCCCTGCTGGAGATGAGACAAGAAGGAAAGCTGTTAACAAGTTGGTTAGTCTGAAGGCCTTGCATTCCAGCAGGGGCCTCACTTGGCGCAAACTGTGCAAGATTCTTCGGATGATAGTACAAGAGTAAGCTCACCGGTGGATTCAGTGTACTCTCAGTTTGTTCAAGCCACACTAGGGGAATGCATCCCAAACAGTACACAGACCTGCACACGCCCCTCATAACAATCCAGAAGACTCTAGAAAACAAGAAGATGAGGAATGTGCAGCTCTTTGAGGACTTGCAATATTACAAAGTAGGACACACAGTTCAGCATGAAAAAGATGAGCACAGGAAGTGGCAAACCACACAAAACCACATGGGGATGGGCATAATGAAGAACTCATTCTAGAAGGGTGGAGAATCAACACAAAGGTACTAGGATAATTGGACATCTGTCTGGGAGGAAAATTACACAATTATTGGAAAGATTTCTTAAATTGAACACAAATGAATTAAACACAAAGAAAAGGGGTAAGTTTGCATTAACATAAAAATTCCTGTTTAATCAAAAACCATGAACTTAGGATTCTGACAGACATCCAGACTTAAATAGTAACGTGACCATACCTCAATGACAGGATTCAGGTCACATCAGAGTTCCCTAAAAAAGGAAGAAGAAATTGACCCGAAGTCTCAGAGAGGTGTGCCACAGCAACAAAACCACCAAAGGTTAATAAAGACAACAATCAGTTCACCTCAATAGGAAGTGCAAACTACACTCAAGTGAGATGCCATTTAAAGATCCACAGTTCAAAGGCTTGATGACATCAGGAATACCCAGGGATGTGGATCTAAGGGGACTCCCATGGCATGGGAAGATTTGGTGAGACTTCTTGGCAATTCCTACCCAAGTCCAGTGTCCACATGTCTAACGAGAGAGTCACTCACTATAGCCTTACTGTTTGAGCATATTCCTGCAGTGCTCAGCATGGCTTTGTAGAAGGAGTGCAGCAGTGGCCAGCATTAATGAAGCAGACTCAGTAGGATATAGTTAAAATCTAGTAAATGCCCATTACCTGAGTTGCCTCTGAAGGATGCTCTCCACAAGGGGTGAGAAAAGCAAAGCACCTGACCTTTCACACAGCACTACAGAGACCTACATTCCACTTCCAATGACAGTGAGACTATATCTATGTCCATCCCTAAGAGCATAGACATATCCCCTGCAGTGGTCTGGGCAACTTAATTGAGCAGTGCTGGGGGAATACCAAGCTCTAAGGTCAGGAGGCTTGGCAGGCAGGTTTACCCAAGATCTTATCTCCCCCAATTCCATGGGATTGATAGGGGCTGCTCTTAGCTGAGGAGGTACCCTATCTAGGAAGAAGACACTCCCACCATTTCCCTTATTTCTCTTTGGGATAAATAATCCAGGGTTCCTCTTCTTTCTGTCTCTAGCTATGTCAGTTCCAAGAGTGACATAGGTCACACCTCAGTTCACACAATGGCACCCTCAGGGCACAGTTTCCTCCTCCTCCTCCTCCTCCTCCTCCTCCTCCTCCTCCTCCTCTTCCTCCTCCTCTCGTCCTTCTTGTCCTCTATCCTCCTCCTAACCTGATTACTTTCCTTCTGCTTCTAGACAGTATTTCATCTCTGTTCCCTAAAACCCATGGTCAAATGAAATCACCCCTAGCAGAGTTACCATCATTCCTCTGAAATGTTCATTGTGACCTATCTGATTTGGTTGTTTTGAAACTTACATAGAACTCTTAAGCTTGGCTTCTCAGCCCCAACTGTAGGTCCCTTGTGCACTGTGACCTCCCTCTCCTAAATGTCCAGGCCTTCCTTACTACTTTGTGTTTCTGGTCCACTTCCTCTGTAACTTTACCTGATCCCCGTGTTCCTGAAAACACCAACATTATTTACTTCACTCCTCTTAACATCTCCTGACAGATTGTTCCTTATCTACATGGATCATGGACACTCTGCCTACTCTGTGCACCCAGTTTCACTAGAGAGATTCTCCAAGGCCTTCAATACTCATCTGATCTGGGGACCTACATCCTCCTTGCAGGCAAGATGGAAGTATTATTCCCAATCAACCTGGAGGTCACCTCAGCTGCAAACTCACTGCTCCTTCCCCTGAACCTCCTCTCCCTTCCACATTTCACCTCCTCACCTGTAGATGATTCCTACAGCTCATGAATTTCCATGACTTCCTTCCATCTCAGAACAAGATAGATAACAAGATTATCTCCCAACTCCTCTGGGTATTTTTGCACAGTATCTTTTCCCTAACACAGAGGATTTAATTCATGGTGACCAGAAGGTGACCTCAGGGGCTCCTCTATGCCTCTCTACCTATGCCTATACTCTCCAATCTCCTCTACCCAAGGCCCTAGCAGCCCAGATAGAGGCTCAGTTGCTTCTCAAGTCCTTCACCAGCTGCCCGCATGCCATGAACTTCTACCACAGGCCTGGTTTCCCTCAAAGGAGTCTCTGTAGTCAAGAGCTATTATTCATATTTGTCTAGAACACACAGGACCCTGGGAGTATGAGATCTTAGTAAACAGGAACCACAAAAGGGCAGTGAAGCTTTGGCATACAGAGACCCTAGGAAAGGCATGAGATCTTGTCACAATGAAAACCTGAGAAAAGTATGAGACATTGGCACATGCAAAGCATGGGAGGGGTGTGAGAATCTGGCACAAGGAAAACATGAGAAGAGTGACCATACTGGTAGCTGGATTCTCATGCCAACCATCCGCTTTCCTAAATACCAGTACACCTCAGCTCTAGCCTGTTGGTTTCCTACCTTATGATTCTCTTCAGATCTTCCTGTAAGTGCTTCTCAGAGAGAACACTTCATTGGCTGTTAACTCCAATACCCCAAGTCCCCATACGACTCCTCAACTCTGGCATATATCACTCATAGCAGTGGCCACTAGGACATCAGGAACCCACTTGCTCTCTTGAGAGTATTCCCAGCGAATGAGAAATAAAGACAGCAGTAAGTTCACCCATGATTTGCACCCAAGCTATGAACCCTGTTCAGGGTTGTTGGGTATCAAAAGAGCATATAAGGAATGAGCATGGCCTAGGCTTTTTTGTTTTTATTGTTGTAATGGTAGATGATGCCCATGTACCCGTATGAAAGTCCAAAAGAATGGAGAGCCATGGCCCCAGTAGTGGGACATCCCATCTTCCAAGGAGGGAGGAGATCGGTTCCTACCTTCTGTATTGTGAGCTCATTTTGTTTATAGTGGACAGGAGTGGAGAAAGGCTGCCCCAGACATGGGGCTAACTTTTTTGTTGAGGAGTTATGGTTTCAGTCAGGCTTTCAGGTTAGGCTGCCACCTGACATGTCATTTCTTCACATCCTCCTTAATCTGTATCAATGGCCCCAGTGGTCCAGTGGAACTGGACTAGCCCCTGCATCTGCTGCTAATAAGAATGACCAGCACTGATCTCCCAGAAGGATCTCAATCAGTAGATCCTCCTAACAAAGGGCAGACTCTTGTCCCCAACATTTTGTCTTCTTCATCTTGATTTGATCACTTCCAGATAGTGATCAGCTCTCATTTAATTGGATACAATAACCCCAGATCAGATTTGGCCTTAGAGATGAGTTATCAATGCTGTGTAGTTTTACCCAGTGAGTATATTGTTTGGTACAGACAATGATGTTAATTCTCAATCCCATTTTATGGGTAGCATAAAATCTAAGGAAGATGCCAAGCACTTAGATAGGACAGCTGACCACATACAAAGGACATGTCCCTCTCTGTGCAGTTTGTATACAGATGGGAAAAGAGCAGGAGGCACAGGGGACCTCCTCAATTGTAGATAAGGGATTCCTGTACACCATCTGAATGTAGTCAGGGTTTACTCAACTCAGTGTAGCCAGAACCAATTTCACCCCAGTGTCCCGTTAAAATTCAACAGGCTTCAAAATACAGCCTTTTTTTCTGACAAGCTGAGCGAGTCTATGGACTGAGAGCCCAGAGGGCATATGGGTCTCTGTGAAGCTTTGGGGAGATCACTGAGTGGTTAAGGCCGATAGATGCATACCAGGGCTTTGGAGGCCATACCTGTACTGGAAAGAGCGAGGCTACTAGATTAATCATGATGCCTAGAAAGTAGGACTTGAAATAGAAAAGTCTCTGCTAATGAACATAGAACAACAACAACAAAACTCAAGCCAATACAGACTGCTTACCTAGGACAGAGAAGAGAGCCACCAAGGTCCATGCAGTGGTGAGGAAGGGAGCCCGCACAGACAGCCACTGTAGAGTGACCACTGAGAACCCACTGCTGTTCCAAGGATGGAGAAACTCTGGCCCAAGGCCTGGGCCAGAAAGTGCCTGGGGGTAAGCAACATCCCCCAACCAGGCCAACAGAACAAGAGTGAGCAGACTGTCGGATTCCCATGTCCACATGTTGGGGAGTGTGCTCCCACAAGGCTGTTTCTACCTGAGCTTCTCAACAGGCAATACCGATCTGGGAAGGCACATACCCAGCTGTCCTATAGCTATTAGAGGAATAGCTGGCTCTCCCTCTTCTGCCCAGACCCTCCCTTTTACTGACCACAGGCCCAGCCTTGTTCTGGGCAGCCAATGTCTCCCTACAAAACAGCAGGCCACTTCCTCCAGGCAGGAGTTCAAAGCCTTCATCCACTTCCCCGTCCTGGGAGATAAAAGGCCACCTGTCTACAGAGATTACTTACTGCTGTCACATAAAATATCAGTGGATGAAGAAGCAGGGTTTAATTGGCTCTTTATCGAGGGTTTTGGCCTCTAATAGGAGCACCACATGAGACAAGAGAAACTTCCGATAATGCCCAATACGAGCCAACACCACCGTGCAACCTATGGGGGCTGCAGCAAAATGTGTCCACAGAGCGCCAACTGCTTCTCCGGTTTCTGAGACACCCCAGGACATTTGCTCTTGTCAGGTTCTTTAACTCCCTATCCTGGTTGAGGCCCTCAATTCAACAGGTTTTTCTGTTCTACCAACTCTCCAACTTATTATGTTCAGACAGACTTACTACAGTATAAAAGTCTCTGCCCACATGGTTCCTACAGGTACAGTCTACACAGTCAAGCTATAACACACCAGGAGAGGGGACAGGAACAGCCCCTGACCTGCTGTGTGGCCCATAAAAAAAATGGGAGTGTAGGCATCCACAGAGCTCAGTGAAGTAGGACCTGTGCTGAGGACAGCTGGTATCTTACTGTCAGAGAAGTCCAATTCACAAGAAAGACAGTGACATTAAACTGACTCGGACTGGAGTTGGAGGAACCCATGTTAGTAACATCCAAAATGAATCAGGTATGTTGAAATAAATTCTAGATGTAAATAACTATGTGCTGTCTGAGTGTTCATGTGTATGTGCTCCCTATCTCTGGCCTGGGAAAAGCAAGAAGTGAGATGCCAGGTGCAGTAAGCCACATCCAGTAAGTACTCAGATTGTGTTTTCTAAATCCTTCTCTACAAGGTGGGAACTGGGATGGGCTTGGTGGCACATGCCTTTAAATCAAGCACCCAGGAACAGAGGCAGGTAGATCTTTGAGTTTGAGGCCATCCTGGTCTACAGAGTAAGTTCCAAGACAGCCAGAGCTACACAGAGAAACCCTGTCTTGAATAACAAGCAAACAAGAAGGTCACCCTTTCTCTGATCAGTGGGCTAGACTTGTCCTCTCCCAGTATCCTGGGAATAAGGACCAGCTCATTTTCTAGAAGTAGTACCCTGAGTCTGTGCTGTGGACATCTGATGCTGGGTTCCATCCTGGTCCTAGGACCTCTGCCATTCCATCACTAAAACTACATTGAACTCATTTTCTAGCAGGCAGACTGTGCTAGGGATCAGAGCTCTCTCACTCTACAAGGGCCCAGCATGTATGATTGTTTGGTTTCCTCTGATGAAGGACGACATAGTCAATTCTCAACAATGACAAGTTCAACTAGTTGTTTCTTTAGAGCCTGGATCCTGAAAACCTCAATAAGGCTACAAGGGTCCTTCTGGAAAGTCGGCGTCAGCTGAGCCTGTGAAAACCTAAGTCTGAAGGAGGTGTCAGGGCTGCCATCCATCAGTGTTTGAAAGATAGTTTTACATGTGCTCTGTCTTGTAGGCACTCACATGACAGTGAGCACATAGTGTTCCCTTTTTTGCTCCTGAATCTTAAGTGTCTGCATTTATTCTTTTCATCCCTGGGCCAGCCTAGTGTCCATTGGTGCTCGTGTTTGTGCATCTGTGAGAATCTCTGGTAGTCTGGACCTTTAAATCCTGGCTGTGGATGACAGGTCTCCTAGCCCTCTGAGTTACCATCTTCCTGACTCACACATTAAGGTGTAAAACTGACAGTAGTTGGAGGCTATGTGAGGAGATGGGTAGACAGGCCACAGGACATGAGGCAGGCCAGCACGTGTGTTCCTTTGCTTTTGAAGTTGCAAATGGAGTTACAATGGAGGACAGATGGAATCATCTTCAACTGTGAGTACAGCAAGTCCCTGGGAGCAAAGATGATACCAGAAACAGAAGGAAAAGAGGGTGGATATGCAGCATACTGTGGTCTTTGAGGGAGGAGTGGGAATCACTGCATGGGGGAGGGGCTGTAGCTGGCTACCCTCGTGCAGTCACACGTTGATCTAGCCATCTTGTACATCTGCCACTGGCTGAAGTTCAAAGTAGATGGCCCAGACGACAGTCTTTGCTCAGCTTGAGCTGGATTATAGCAGGGGCAGCATTCTAGGGAACCTATGAAATGGGTTTCTGCCTCCAGAAAGGGACACGTTCCTGTGATTACCTAACCTATTCGCAAGCTACCTCTTCACAAATTCCGAATTCCCTGGCCTTTCTCATCTCCTTCTCTACCATAAACTCCCAGACTGCTCCAGTAGACAAACTTTCCTCCCCATAACCTACATAATATTTTCACTCTAGTCCTGGCCATGACCAATCTCCCTTTTCTCTCTGCTCTGGACTCTTTCAGATGCCTCTGGCTGTTCTCTTTCTCTCTGACCTACAATAAAACTCTTCCCCCATTTATGAAGCAGTCATTTCAACCATTTCTTTACTGAGATCTTGCTTATATTGTGTGTGTGTGTGTGTGTGTGTGTGTGTTGGAAAGAAGAGAGAGAGAGAAGAGAGAGAGAGATGAGAGTAGAGAGAGAGGAGAGAAGAGAGAGAGAGAGAGAGAACAATTAAGGAAGACTCCTGTTATCAACCCTTGGTTTCTACATGTAAGTGCACACATGTCCTTATGTGCCACTCTCTGAACAGACACAAACAGAACAATAACAAAGAGTACCCCTAAGACTGTTTAGATGGGCACTCATACTATTTTCAAGGTTAAACATTATGTGTACATTACTGGTAATTCCATCAATGATGTCTCATTTGTTCTACAAGACCTACAAAACCAGAGTCAAACCTCATCAGATACTACCATCCCTTCTGGAAAATAGCTTTGTAGCTAAGTCTTCAGAGTTTCAGGTTAGAAATGGGTTGTGTCTGTTGTAATCTTAGTGCTAAGCCTATTAGTCTTTTGACTGTCTGCTTTAATGCTATTGTAATTTTATCTCCTCTCATTTGCAGTCAGTTCACCCGCTTATAGACACCTCTGCATACCTGGGTCCTCTTGATCATTCCAGGAGGCCTAAAAATAAACAAGAATGGAGAAAGAACCAACCACACTCCAGAACCAGCTGCTTCCCCATCATCCCCACCTGCCTCAATCCTCATCATCACGAAAGGCCAATGCAACATGTTCCATGTCACCAATCCCTCCTCCCCCCCCCATAATCAATCTCCTCCTCTCTCCCTCTCCTCTCCTCTCTCCCCTCTCTCTCCTCTATCTTCTTGAAGTAGTTTTTCAAATTTCACCCCCACCCAAACAAATCTCTCACACAATGTCTGTTGCATGGTGGTGTGATTTTTGAGGCATTCTATATCCCTCTGATGACCAGGATATGCAAAACCCTTACACTGGACCCTTCATGCACCATGTCAGATTAACTTGACATTCTTCTTCCCAACTCATTTTAGGGTCCCAACTCTAGAGTGGGCATTGTTAGGAAGCTAGTTAGAAATTAGCAGGCTTGAAAGTCACTGGAGATGGACCTCTCCTTTCATGATCAGCTTCAGACCCCACTTTCTGTGTCCTGGTTCACACAATGATTTTAAAGAAGGGAAAGTATCACAAATGCCCTCCTTCCTATTTAAAATATTATATAAAAATAGCTACAGCTGAGAGGAATGTGGTGGTAGCAGGGCTTTGAGATCCATTAAAGGCAAGTCATTCCATCATAGTAAAAAGTGGCTATTTATATAATATTTTTCCTTTCTCTATTTTTTCATCCGTTCTATTACATGGTTTTTGATGTAAGGGATCTGAGATGTGTCACTGTCCCTAGATGTAAACACAACTTTGTGAACTACCAAAAAGATTGCAAGATTACCAATTTGCAGGGTTACTGGTGAAGAACAAAGGTATACCATTGTCCTCATAGGGAAAGGCCCCTCATGAAAGCTGTCTACTCCAGGTACTTTAAGAAATAATACAAATCTACCTAAACACGTGCCATCACAATGGCACACTGGCAGTGGCATATTCCTCACTGTTGTCCTTGAGGATGCCTCCTGCTGTTCTGCATAAATTGCCTTTCTTCTACACCACACTGAGTCCTTTCTTAATTCATTCTATGGAGACCTCAAGGACCAGGGAGACAAGGGGAATCCAGAGTGAGATCCCATCCCCATGTCCATAAAATTCGAAAGACAGCTTGCTGAGTATCATCAGACCAAGCAGGTATAGTCGATTCCTCTCAGGACTGTGATGAAGCACAGGGATGACATTATTCTTGGCACCCAGCTCTCCCACAGTAGCATACCATAGCTTCTTATGTCCTACAACTCAGATCTCCACCACCTGGTGGGAAGGTAACTCTGTATTGTCTGGTAGGTGGATTCAGAAACCCCAGGCTTAGCAGGCTGTAGCTTCTAGATTCCCAGCTGAGTAGGTGGTCCTCAACTGTACTTAAGATCTTGATCTATTTCCTTGCCTCACTGGGTTGAACTTTAAGTAAACACAATTAAATGGATACTGTTGACCCTGAATACCTAAGGCTCCTGAACTATCACTGAACATGAGAGAAAAGATGTCAACCATCCACAGAGCTTAAACTACAATTCATTTCACCTAAGTCATCCAGCATGGCTAAAATACAAATCTCCAGGAACTTGGTAGCTTGAAACAGTGCAAGCCTTTACACCTCTTTATGAGGGAGGAGAGGGAGGGCCGGTTCTGTGACATATTTCTAATATGACCTTGTTGGCTCTGGATAGGGTGGTAGACCACTGAAAGCTTATCTTTTCTAGGTCATGTTCATAAGGCTGACACAGACACTGAAACCTCTTCTGAGGCCACCAGAACTAGCAATCAAAGAAAGTATTCAGGATGTCAGCCTTCCACGCTGAATCTCAGATGACACCCACCACATTTGATACCTTTAAATGGTTCCAAAGTCTAGCCTGATGTTTTGACAGGTAACCACAAACCTATATGGTTCCTGTAAACAGACCAGGATGGAGCTGACACTGTTAGGTGGGTTTGCTTTGCTCTGAGCAAACGCTGATTAACTACCTAATGTGTTTCTAGATCTTGAAAATGACAGTCATTACTCATCCACAACTTAATCTTCCATAGGCTAATCCGAGGAGTGTGACATAAAGATAGTTAAGAAATCTTCAGAATAATTTTAAGTTGTTCTCTTCTCCAAGGGATCCTTGAATACATGAGTATTCATGATAGTTAATCTGCCAACTGAGATACCTACTCTATAATCAACAGGCATAGTGTCTGTAGAGAAAACATGCTCCACAAAGGCTCAATTCTTGTCCAAGGCTGGAAGGACAGGTTAGACTGCCTGCAACTCATGTGACTACTCAGGGCAGCTTCCCAATGATCAGTGGGGAAGATCTCGCAGCTGGTCTCACTATTCCATCACATGGGCTCTGCAACCTGCCATAGTATCCCAGAAGGAAGGAAGAGGCCAAGCACCATGCCAGGAGGTCCTGAGGAGGAGTTCACATAAGGAAACCAATAGGGGAACAGGACATTAGTATCAGAGCCTTCCTTACACACAATTGCTCTATCTTACTGTTTGTAAATCTTCCCCTGTATCTAATATGTACATTAAGTCTCACCAAAGATACATATGTACAAGAAAGAACATAGTATAATATATGACATGTTAGTACCAGCTGAAGCTCCAGGCACCCACTGAGATGTTTAGACTTATCCCAAGGGACAAAGGGGATTGCTTTTATGGAGAGGGACAGAGGTTTGACACAATTAGTGACAGAGCTGTGATCAAATTCTAATTCAAATTTTTATTTCAGCTTTGAAGAAAACACATAACACTCACCTTTAAGGATATAGAAATGTTCTTAGGTTGATTTAAAAAAGATCTTGAAGTGCATAAATGAATGGAGATCAGTGGCTTTTGTGTTTCTATAAAACCTCAAAGTAGTCAATGACCAATAAAAGAAATGTTAATGCAACTAGATATGTTCTGATAACAGAAAGAATAACTTTCTTTGAAAAATTAGCTCTATTTTATTTTTAAGTGTGTGTGTGTGTGTGTGTGTGTGTGTGTTCATTTGTGTGTATATGCACAAAAGCCTGGGAAGGATGTCAAATCCACTGGAAGTAGAATTACAAGTGGTTGTGAGTCACCTGATATGGGTGTTGGGAAGTAAATTCTGGTCCTCTGTAAGAGTAGTACATATTCTTAATTGTTGAACCATCTCTCCAGTCCTTAAATATTTTAACAAGTTTTTATTACCCCCTCTCTCATGTGCACATATGTGTGTGTGTCTGCGTGTGCACACTTATGCATGTACCATCCCATAGCACACAAGAAGTCAGAGGAC
This sequence comes from Mastomys natalensis, assembly GCA_021653895.1. Classification (NCBI taxonomy): domain Eukaryota; kingdom Metazoa; phylum Chordata; class Mammalia; order Rodentia; family Muridae; genus Mastomys; species Mastomys natalensis. The sequence goes on from JAJTUV010000883.1 coordinate 326,340, forward strand.
GATCTGTACAGTCAGTTCTTTTCTTCCTGAAAACGTCAGTTCTTGTAAGTCCTTAGTATCAAATTCAGATCATCAGGCTTAGCAGCAGGTGCTGAGCCATCTCACCAGCCCCAGAGAATAATTCTCTTATTAAGAATGCTGATGACTTATATAAGAATATGTTATAAAGAAATCTAAATTTATAAAATGTGAGTTTCCACTTCTATTAATAACAAATAGTTGTAAACCTTGTTCCATAAGAGCAGAGTCAGGGACAGGATATTATTCATCTCACACAAAGAGCGTACACTCAACTACCATGAGCTTGTGGGACTGAGAAGCTTTTTGGAAGCAAAAGTCATAGGAGGCAGGCTCTGCATCTATGGCTGGGAGACAGGACATATTGGGCATTGTTATATCTTAGGGACTCAGAAGAGAGGTTCCCATGTGGAGAGGGGATTTAATTTTCTCCACATGATATAAAGGCAATTCAGCTTTAAAAAAAAAAATCATCTCCACCGCTTGCCAGCTTTTGTGTTTCTCAATCAAAACCTTTGTTCTCTTTGTGATAAAAAGCATCATGCTTAAATGATATTTTACTATAAGTACATTTTAGCCCAGGAGCCATTTTTCTTGAAGCTTTCCGAGATGTTCATGGCCATCTGGTTTTTCTGGAATGTTGTTCCTTTTGACTTGATATGACTCTGTCTACAAGTTGCCTTTGTGGTTTTATGCTGTTTTAGTTTTCTGCGGTTTCACTATGATGTACAAAACACATGGACTTCTTTTTAACACATTGTATCTAGACTCCTAAATCTATAGATATCATTTCTTACTTTTGGAGACTCTTCATTATTCTCTCTCCCAATGTACATTCAGTACCTACTATATTATCTCTCCTCCTCCTATGGTGGTCTCCTCATGACCCTTTCTCTGTGTTTTTTCATTCTTGACCTTCTTCTTGACCTTTCCCTCTGGTCTATCTTTCAGGGCATGAGATTTCTTTCTTTGCTGCTGGTCTGCTGTTGAACTCAAATTATTTTTATGTATGTGTGATTTAAAATTTTTAGCTATTGTAGAATTTCCGTTTGGCTCTTTAAACCTGACTTGTCAATTTTTACAGTTTTGGCTCTTCATGGAGATTGTCAACCTTACATTTATCCCCTTTATTACTCTCATAGCCCAATTTGAAGGCTATCTGTTTCTGCTCTTTGGTTGTGTTTTAGCCACTGGTACATGTGCTCGGTTTGTTCACTGTGTGCAGAATCATAGAAACAAGTTGAAAGCATAACATTGCTCTGTTTCTCCATCTGGAACTTTTGTTTTATTCTTCTCAGGCTTGGACACCGCATCCATCTGAGGCTGTTCTGACCCAGTGACAAGGATAGGAGCTACCTGAGACAATTAAGGCTAGGCTATTGCTCTGACATCAGTAGACTTGGTTTACCAGGTAGTGGCTAGAAAGCAGAGCTCCCCTTGCTGTGGGTCCCAGTGACAACATCTGCCTCTTGACCTTCAAAAGAGTGGATTCAGCTTTTGGGACTGGCAGAGCCTACAGAAACACAGCCCTATCCCAAACTCTTCATATTTACATTTTTCTCAGACATCTGATATGACTTCAACCACTTTCCAGTGCCTTCATTCATCCTGTCCAACTTTCCCACTGGCCTTTAGCATCAGACTTAGTTTAAATTAACTAGGCTTTCATTCCTAGCTATTATTTTTTTCCAGTTTAGTATTTAAAGAGACACTGAATTGGACTGGAGACTCTATGACTCTGACTTCTGTTGCTCTTCCAAAGGACCTGAGCATCTTCAGATCCTAGCACCAACACCAGGTGTCTCACAATTGCCTGTTATTCAAACTCTGTAAGATCTGACATCCTCTTCTGGCCTCCAGTGATACTTCTCCTAGACATACATATACATGGACATACAATAATTTTACATCTTTCTTTAAAGAAATAAAGAAAAAAAAATTACACTTTTCCTACTTTTCTGCAGCCTCTGGCTTTGGTCTTCGAGTGAGGCTCAAACCTAACATTGCCTGTCCTTTCTTGAAAAGTACCATGTAATACCCAGTTCCAAACTCTTTTTACCACTGGCACAACCTCATGTCCTCAGGTTTTACGACAGTCACATGAAAGAAAAGGCTCTCATGTTCCTGGTTCTTTTATACAGCAGATACTTAGGGTCTGATTAGAGAAGTCTGCACCTATGTTAATCATGAGGCTGTACCAAAATTTATGGAGAAACTTAATGACTCAACATCTGTAGCTAGCCATGTATTATGACTAAAGAGAGAAGAGGCTTGTCCTGGTTGGTTTTGTATTTTGTTTTGTTTTTCTGGTTTGCTTGCTTGCTTGCTTGACTGATTAATTGATTGGTCAATTTTATACAAGCTATTTGAGAAGAAGAACCCACAATTAAGAAAATGCCTTCATAAAATTGATCTGTAGGCAAGCCTGTGGAACATTTTCTTAGAGAGTGATTGCTGTGGGAGGTCCAGTCCATTGGAGATGCCATCTGAGTGGTCATAAGTTGTTTAAGAAAGCAGGCTGTGCAGGCCAGTAAACAGGGTTCCTTCATGACTTCAGCTTCAGCTCCTGTTTTGAATTCCTTCCCTGACTTCCTTCAGTGATTGAATGTAAGCTGAAATAAAGCATTTCCTTCCCAAGTTAATTCTGGTCATGACGTTTTATCACAGCAATAGAAACCTTAACTAAGACAAGGCTAAATGTATAAGCACAGGCATGTGGGTCTTTTGAGCTGCAAAGCAGAAGGCTACACACTGGGGACAGTAACTGATGACAGACATTCACAGTTTCCAAGCCATATTTCATCAACATACTGTCGAGACCAGTCTCCCTCCATGGGCTCTAGAGTACAAATTGTACCAGCCTCTCCTTTGTATTTACATACTACCTACCCTCTGCATCTCTGTGTATCCAAATTTCACCCTTCAAATACAGACATTAGTCATAGGCCCATCCTTATTCATGAGGATCCTCTTAACTTAGTTACATCCACAAACAGTATTTCTAAACAAATATTGGGTGTTGGGATTTGTGGGGATTTAAATTTATTTTATTTATTTATTTATTTATTTATTTATTTACTTAATTATTTATTGTGTATGCATGATGGGGTGAGGTGAGGGCATATACTTCCTAGTGTTTGTGTGGAAGTCAGAGGGCAACTTTCTGGAATTGATCCTATCCTTCCACCTTTATAAGTGTCAGGTCATCAGGCTTGCTCAGCAATTGTCTTTATCCACTGAGCCATCTTATAATTACCAGGATATTAAGATTGAATAAATTGATGGTGAATACACAAACTTATAGTGTGTTCTCTCTTTCAAGAACATGGACTGCCACCTTTCCTCAGGTCCAAAAGGCCACAGTAACCAGTCAACCTGTTCCCATAATTTATATCAATCAGAGAGGGTATCTATCAATATCTGCATTCTACAATATGAGAGATCTTGTATCAGACTCTTATGAGTGACAGGTATTCAATATAAAATTGGTATGAAAAGAGATTAAATTACTTAATTCAATGCCAGGGGATCAACTAGAGAAAATTAAATTTTCTTTATGGTCTGGAACAAGAGGTGTACAGTAGAATATTAAAATCTCCAAGCCAAGTAGGACCTGGTGGCATACACTCTGGAGTCAGAGATAAGTAGATCTCTGTTGTATAAACTGATAACATAAACACTACATTGTATTGTTAAGGGGAAGGTTTCTATTGTAGATATTAGAGCAAGAATAGTCAGAGATATCTGGAAAAGTCCAGAAGAGAGTGAGAAAGAAGTAGACTGGATATGACTAGCAGACTAGCAGGCTGGATCTGGCCAGGGCTCTCTGTGACAGAGGAGAAAATGGCAGGGGAGAGAGAATAGAGAAAACAGTGGGAGAGGCAGGAGCAGGAGGAGAGAGAGAGAGAGAGAGAGAGAGAGAGAGAGAGAGAGAGAGAAAGAAAATAGTCAAAATAGTAGGGTTATCAGGACAATGAGTAGGCAGGGGCAGAACCCCATGAGCTGGAGAGAGTTTAAGGTAGGGGAGGTGATGAGAAGGGCTAGGATACTAGCAAGGACTTTGAAATGTGCAACAGGTACCTGAGGTATTGAGGGTGTCTGGAGGCCAGCATGAGCTTTGATATGCTAACAGGCACCACAGGTAATTGTCTGCTCCATCTGTCTCAGGTAAGGGAAATAACTCTTTTGACAAGTATGAACTAGTTTCACAAGTTTCTGAAGAGTGCTAGTTTTTAACTGCCAGAAATCTTCCTATAGTTCAGGTTGAACTCATTTCTGGATATTTGGACTGCCATTTGCAGTTTAGGGAAATGGAGTTTCCTTTGGATCTAACATCTTGAGGACAGCCTGGTCTATACAAAGAGTTCCTGGTCAGTCAGGGCTACATAGTGGAAACCCATCTTTAAAGAATTCTAAGCCAATGGTTAGGAAGATACCTCAGTCAATGAAAAAACTGTGTTTAGTATGAAGACTTTGTTGTGGATAGCCTCAGCCTTGTATTTTGATCCTAGTTCCACCCTTCTGGGAGGGGCTGCAGAGGATGATTGAATCAATGTTGTGGATAGCCCCAGACTTGTATTTTGATCCTAGTTCCACCCTTCTGGGAGGGGCTGCAAAGGATGATTGAATCTGTACACAGGTGACATCTTGTAAACCTTCTGTCCAATTAAAACCTGTAAAATAAAGGCTAGAGCCAGAGATTGGGCAGTAGAAGGGGAGGCAGAGAAAAAGGCTTAGGGGAGGAGAGAGTGAGAGGAATTCGATATAAGAGGCAATCGACAGAGAAGCAGGTAGAACGAGAAGAAGAGAAGAAGGAGAAGCAGGAGGAAGCAGGAGGAAGCAGGCAGAAGGAAGCTGGCAGAAGGAAGCTGAAGCAGATGACAGAGGAGCTGGCCAGAGCTCGGAGGACAAGGATGCGGCCTGGATGAACCACAAGTTATAAGGGATCTCATAGCTGGGGATTAGAGTAGTGTAGTGGTAAATCTGCCCAATCTAGGCATGCTATTTATACCATAATTATTGAGTTGTGTCTTCCTTTACTGGTCTCCTTCGGGTAGGAGATCTTACAGCAACAAATTTGGCGGCTTAAATAATTCCCTCTACTACAAATTGGCACCCAACCCAGAGGCCGATTAAATAATCTCTACTACAAATTGGCGCCCAACTTCTACTATAAGACTTAAGTTTGGATTCCTAGTACCCACCCACCTCCACCCTCACCCTCCAAAAGCTAAGAAGAAGAGCATCCATTTGTAATTTCAACACTAGGGAAGTAGAGACAGATGGATTCCTGAGGCTTGCTAGTCAGGCAAATCTAGCCAAATTGACAAGTTCCAGATTCAGAGAGAGAAAGAGAGAGAATCTGTTCTAAAATATAAGATGGAAAGTGACTAAGAAAGACCTCTGGTGCGTACACACACACACACAAACAAGTTAAACCAATAGAACCATCAAGCCAGAGCAGTGTGTCTTGAAAGCATACAACTCAGAAATTGAGAAAAAGATATTCTCGAGTGAAGAAAAACTAGGCAAACTATGTGGGTCAAACAAACATGCTTCAGGATCTGGGGCTCAGATAATCTCCAGGCAGAGGAGGGTGCCAGCAGGACATAGCTCTGAAGGAAGGGAGAGAGAAACCATGGGATTTCCCGCTTTGCTTGGAAGTCAGTTTTGCCTTACGTTCACTCATCTGTCCGGAATTTCTATTTCATTGGTGTTAGTCTACTGAATCCTTCCCATTACCCTTAATCCTTCCCATTATCCTTAAATGTCCCAAATCATTATATTTAAAGTGGTATGTTTGTTGGTACCATGTATATAAGTCTTTAAAATAAATATGTTTGAAAACAGTGTTCCAACATTGACCATACATGGCATATAAATTTTAAGGACACTAAAACTAACAAAAAGTAGAAAATCTATATTAATCAAATACTCACAAACACTGGAGTAATAAAACAGATGCTTTGTTATGGTCTTGAGAGGCACCACAGACTAGTTTACTGGGATGACACCATTAAATGTGGACATGGCTAGTAAGAAGGCTATAAAGTATCATCTGGACTGAAGGAATTAGAAACCTTAGGCTCTTGCAGGGTCATAAGCAGTGCTTAAACTGGCTAAATTAATTTCTCAGAATTCTGGAGCCCAGAAGTCCAATGTCAAGATGCTGCAGAGATGAAGTCTATGAGGCCTCTCCCTTTTAATCTAGATGCTATCCACTCCCAGTGGCCTCTACTTTGTTCTCATGGCGTAGTGCCAGTGTCTCCTGCTCCTCCTGTGAGGATCTTTGTCATGGCAGGTCAGGGTTCACCCTCTAACCCTCCTTTGACACTCACTGCTTCATCAGATCCCACTTCCAAATACAGTCACACTGAGGCTCAGACTTCAGTGTGGCGATACTATGGTACATAGGCCCTTCCTATCCCCTCAGTAATTCCACACAAATGGAAGAACATATCAGATGTGATCAGTACTGAGTAACCATGAGGCACATTTGGGATATGGATCTTTCCACTGAAGACCAATACACATTTATCTTTAAGTACTTAGGGGCTATTTGACTCGATAGACCCTGCCTTTGGTTACGCTGCATACCTGACATGAAAGCAAACTGGGAATCAGTAAAACAAACTTCTCTGGTAAACCCTCAAATATGCAGAAATTGAACATTATTCTAAATAACAAGGCCCAAAGAGGAATAAAGTCATTTTTCAGGATGAACATAAAGGTATAACTTATCCTAAGTAAGCAGTGCTTAGAGGAAAATTCACAAAACTAATTGTTTCTATTAGCAGAATTTAACTAGAGAATAAATTTAGCATAAAAATATTTATATTGAAACAGAAGAAAGTTGGAAATAATAGTCTAAGTTTCCATCTTAAATTAATTTCAGGAGAAAATGAAACCAAGATCAAGCAAAAGAATAGAAATTATAAACACATATGAAACCAATGGAATTGAAAACAAAGACAGTAAAAAAAATATCAATAAAATGAAAGTTGTCTTTGTTTGTTGAGACAGGGTTTCAAATTTATATAGTCCTGACTGTCCTTGAACTCACTTTGTAGACGAAGCCAGCCTCAAACTTAGAGATCCACCTACTTCTGCCTCCTGAATACTGGGGATCAAAGGCATAAGCCACCACTACCAAACCAAAAAGTTGTTGCTTTGTTTTCGTTTGTTTGTTTTTGTTTTAAGATTAAAATGTGTAAGCCTTTTACCAGACTAATGAGAGAGAAAATTGGAGCAGGGGAGAGAACAGGGGTGGGGATGGAGGGAGAGTGGAAAGAGAAGGAAAAGATTGCATTTTCAACCCCACATGCACTCAGTAAACTGAGAATAGGAAGGAACTTCTTTAACCTTTTCACATATAGAGTGAAAAACCTACAGCCAACACTCCCCTTCACTGTGGTAGAAACCAGGCTCTTTCTCCCAGAGATGGAGTCACAAGGAGGTCTGTTTTTATCACACATTGCAAACACCAGAAATAACACTAGCTAGTGTCACAAAACTAGAGGCCCCCAAGGCTCACCGGCTGTAAAGGAGGAAACTAAACCATTTGTCTGCTGATGTCATCACTGTTTATGTGTCTAATTCCAAGAAATTAGCCATGAGACAAGCCCTGCTGGAGGTAGTTAGTCAAGGACCTAAAGTCCTGATGTTGACACACAAAGACCCATCTCTACTTTACTCATAGGCAGGGAGCCATAGGAATCACAACTCAGGACTCAGTGTTACTCCTCATGAGAAGGATTAAAATATGTTCACCAAAGAGCGTGAGAAAACGCTCGGCATTGTTAGCTACAAAGAAAAATCTAACACAATAATGTGATGCCACTGTGCACCTAGGAGAGAGCACAAAAGGTGAACGGAAAGGAAGGGGGCTCACAGAGAGCAAAGCCTTGCCTTGGATTTACACAAGAGGAAAACAACTCATTCCAAAGAGAAGCCTGGACACAACTCTAAGGCTCACATGAAGAACTAGAGAATGAACCTCCTACCCAAATGCAAGTAATACATGACCTTTTAAAAACACTTGTCACAAGTTTTGATGACTTGTCTGATCTACCTTACTGAAGTTCCACTCTGAATTTTAATTTTTCTTCAAATCCCTATGGGTTTCTACTAAGGGTATTAAACTAGTCATTTAATACATTGCATTACTAATGCAATATTTATCTGGAAAAGCAAAATAAAGCTAAGTAAAGTCTGTGGCATAGCTGCTATTTGGCCTAATATAGTGCAGACTGACCCAGAAGTAGAGAAAGATCAAATTCAGTGATTAAAGAAATGGGCCCAATGGGGACCAGCTGAAAATAATCCCAAGCAGAAGAAGCATGAGGTAGAAAGAGTAGAGTCTGGATCCTCACTTGGCAATGGTCAGTGATGGCAGCATTTGCTAAGAGTAAGACAGGCACATACCCCCAGCCCCAGTCTATGCAGCAAGGGTCACCAAGTCTCCTGAATCCTTCTTTGCTAGATGGCTATTTCAAGACCCTAGCAGCCTCATAATCAGCCTGTGTTGTCCTACCTCATTCAACCTCCTTCTAACCTACATACAGCTTTTCTAGATCTGTGATCTTTGCCTGCCACTTGCTTTTCTTTAAAGACTTTGCATACTTCCCACCCTTGAATAGGACCTAGAACCTGGGGGTTTACAACAGACACTTAAAAGCAAAGGGATGAGGCCGTTTGGGTGTGAGCCAGCAAAGAAGGTTCTTAGGCTCTGACCAGAACACCTGCCTTCCCAGAACACAGGAAGCCAAAAAAGATAGCAGTCAGGGAACAAGGCCAAGGGTCAGAGGTGGAGGCTGTGTCAGGACCCTGAAACTGGGTGGAGAAGTTGGCAAGAGTGAGCCCCCCTGTGATGGAGCTTCCCCCACCCCCTACCACATGAACAAAGACACCCCCCCAACCAGGTAGATCATCCTGCCCATCCCTTCATTGCATGCCTTCCCATTTTTCTTGTGACTTCATGTCTCACTCTGCATCCCACTTTGGGAATCTAAGACACCAGTCATGTCGGCAGATCAAGAGCAGGTTGCTAAACACAACCCTTGAAGTTGCTGGGAATTCAGGTGTGTGCTGGCTGGACGTGCTGGTGGACCAGGTGTGGGTGACTTAGGACTTCAAAGGTCTTGGGCAGGAAAGAGGTTGTGAGCTCAAATAGGTGAGTCAGGCCCATTGTTCTGTATATCTGAAAAATCAATTGAGTCCAAAGTAAAACATGTATTTAGCCAGCAAAAGTGTATGGCTAATTGGTTTTTAAAGGATGTGCTTCCTGATCCTTGATACTAAAAGGGACCCAAGATAAAAAGAAAGAAAGAAAGAAAGAAAGAAAGAAAGAAAGAAAAAGAAAGAAAGAAAGAAAGAAAGAAAGAAAGAAAGAAAGAAAAAGGAGAAAAGAAAAGAAAAACTGCTATCTGAGACCAAGTAAGTACAAACAGCAAAATAGCACAGAGTCCACACAAGACAACCACAGCTTTCCTTTGGGGGTAGTACTACCCCAATGAGAGATAGCACATAAAGACTTCTAAGCATGTATCACCAGTAGCAGCAGGCTGATAAGGGGGTAGGCCCTCCCAGGGATCCAAATATCTAATAGACCAAAGCTTGGGCTTCTCTGCATGGGTTCTGGGTCAGAGCTAGGCAGGTCCTTGGATCCCTAGCTCTCTGGATTCCCTGGCTAAATCTTCTGTAAGATGAGCTTTCATCTTACAGAATTTTAGACAGCACTCATTTGGTTCCTGCCCCAGACAGCACAATGGAAGTTGCAGGCTACTGCACCTCAGGTATCTTTGGGGAACAGGTTCTCAACTCTGAAGAGTATCTGGTAGGTTTGTTGCCTCTTAGAATGATTGTGTCTGGATCCTTATCAACCTTAGATGCTACTGTAGGGAGGGGCAGAGACAGGTGCTACTCTGTGCTACAGCAGGAACCAGCTGGGCTATAAGGACACTGTGAGCCCTGCTTGGGCATAGCTTCTGAGAGTCAGAGAATTCTATGGCTCTGAAGTCATCTTTTGGCTCCCCACATGCATACTCAGAGCTGACATAGACTGGAGATATGGGTGAGAATTTTGCACAGCAGGCAATGTAAACTGCTGTGTGACCTGACCAACCTCCTCTGGAGCTGCTGAAGAGATAATGAACATCTATGAACAGCTTGCTATGTTAGGGCCCTATCAAGCTGTCTTCTATATTCTAATATCTTGATACATTTTTGGATTTGGAATATATAAAAGTTGTCATAATCAAATGGGGTCATTTGTATTAACATTAACCAAAATAAATTAAAAGGTTTATAGATTGTGAAGAGGGGGACTCTCATGTTCATGTGCCTGATTAGTAATAGCTATGGACTAAGACTCTGCCAGAGTCAGAGCCAGGCAGAAACTGCCCAAACCTCACATGGGAAACTTCTGCCAGTAACTGCCTGTTCACATTAGGATTACTGACATCCTGGTTTCTGATCCTCATAACCAAGGATTAGTGTTTCAAAACAACTTATGCAGGCGTTTCACTTTGACTTTGAAAGCCTTCTTTTGTCTCATGTCCTGAATATGCCTCAAATACATGGCTTACATGGTCTCCTTGTTTTCAATTCCAAACACAGTAGAGTCTTTAGAGACTCTCTATAATTGGGGTTGACAAATAATGTGTGTATGTGTTGTTTCTGTAGCTGCTTTACCAAATTACTAGAGATATGCTCCCCTGGAACAACACAGACTTCTTGCCTCAGTTCTGGAGGCCACAAGTCCCACACAGACGTACAGGCAGAATCAAACTTTCTCTGTACCACCAGAGAAGTGTCTTCCCTGCTTCCTCTAATTCCCATGACCCCAGGTGCTCTCAGACTAGGGCGGCCTCACCTCAGCCTCTGCTTCAGTCTTAACTGACTCCTCTTGGGAGTGTCTTTTGACTCATACAAGGATTGTACCTGAACTAGCCTAATAACCAGGAAACTAACCTCAAGATTCATAGGCAACTTTGTCTTCAGTTCTATGAAGTGACATTTGACACGTAAACAATTTTTCATGGCATCTCAGGAAATTCATGCTGCTGTGAGATGCTGTGAGCTTCTATAGTGTATGTTTCTTCCTCAGACCTAGAATCCAGGATCAGGGCTGGTCAGGTCATTACTGGGGATCTGCCTCCCTGCTTTCCTTCTTGACAGAGACTAAGGAAATAGCTTGCTGATGCCTCTTGAAAGGCATTGATCCCAGTGTGAGGCTTTACCATATCACCTCCTAAGACCCTGAATTTAACCCTTTTCCACTGAGGTTAGCACTTTAATGTGTGAGTTTGGGGCTAGAAACATGTCATCTATAAAATAAAGTATGCTTTAGTTTAACAAAAGAACCTTTGCTAGCATATCACTCACTTGACCAAGAGTTTCTAAAAGACAACGTTCTGTCTTCTTTTCCTAGATGCTATACTCACATAACCCTCAGCTCGGGAAAAGGAGTCTCATCCAAATGATTAAGTCAACATATGACTTAGAAATGATAAAGGCCAGCAATAAGCTCTCTGATTACTCCCTGCTTATATAGCTAGGAAACCAGGTAAACAACGTGCAAGTTTTTCTTTGTGCTTTGCCCAGATCCACCTTCACTTACCCACATTGCCTGGACTTCATCCAGCTGGATCCCTGTCAAGGGTGTGACATCCCCTCAGGTTTCCCTTCTATTGGAGCATTAGCTCCTTGGGGTCTTCTCTGTTCCCCCCTATCCCCATGTTCTAGGTACTGGATCTCCTTAACTATGCCTCGAGTCCCCCAAATAGAACATGAGTTCTCTTTAGGGTGACGGATTCATTGAAAATTTCTCATAGTCACATGTATTCTGGCTATACACCCACTATGTGGTGTGGCCTATGCCAAATATATTGCATCCGCCACTGTGACAGATCTCAACAGCACAGATCAGACACAGCAGCAGTCAAGCAAAGCCAATGTTTTCTCTCCGACTCAGGGAAAAGTCTACAGTCAGAAGGTAGTAGTGGCATTAGTTTAGAGCCCAAGTTGAACACTACTGTAATGCCATTTCCTCCTCTTGGTTCCAAAGTGTCTGATACAGCTCTGGCCATCATAGCTCAAAGCAAAAAGAGAAGGTATGTGGCCTACCTCTTTTTCTAGAAACTCAGCTTTAAAATGTCATGGTAATTTTATAACTACATCCCACTAGTCAGAACTTGTTACCCCAAGCTGTAAGAGATGACAGGGAAAGGCAAGGCTGAGAGGGTTAGGAGCCATTAGTTACACGAAAAAAGTTTTAATGTTTTTCCATTTTTTTAAAGAGGCGAAGAAACTGAAGTGTGAAGTGAAGCCAGTCCAGGGGCACAGAACCTGTGAGTTCCCACTCTTAGTGCCCTGACAATATGTTGATATGTTATAAAGCCAGGATGCCCTCTGACCCTTGCTCTAACCCCCACTACACACTCAATATGAGAGGCTACTTTGGCCCATGCTCCCTGCCTTGTGCTGTCACATCAAGGTATATGACTGTAGAAGAGAAATGAGTGGTAGAGCCCTCGCAGGTCCTGGCCTCACAGAATCTTACCACATAATAGCCTTGAGCCTAATGAGAACTACACTCTAATGGTGACAGGGCTGACATTGGAAATCCTAAGTACTAAAAGAGCAGAGCTTGTTGGTCCAGCTTATAGTGTCTGGGCCTGCTGACTAAGACTGCCAAGAAAAGGCAAGTTTGTGTGATGGTAACAGGATGGGACTTGGTGTAAGCTCTTCTTTATAGAAGCCATAGGCTTTCTACAACCTGGAAACCTGGGCCACACTGTCTAGTCTAGTCAGAGAGTTAGCTCCCAGCTTCTCTAGGTGAGGAGGAGCTCCTCTAGACAGAGTGAGCCTGGGTCTCAGAAATGCTAAGCCTTGGCAGAAGGTGCCTGCTCCACCTAGACTGGGGTCTCGCTCTGTCTCTTCTTGCAATCTGCAAGCCTCAGTACAGATAGTTTGAGTGAATGGTTGAGGGAAATGCAAGGCATAGGGTAGTTCCTGGTGAGGACTAGGGCACAATGTTTATGGAGTGTTGTATACCATAGCATTCTTCAGACACTCCAGTATTTCAGTTGATTACTATCTGAGAGTTGCAGATACAGCTCCAGAGTATGGATTCTGCCTAGCTACCCAACCTTCCTCTCTGAAGATCATAGCTCAGCATTAGGGGCCAATGAGTACATCGAAGGAGTAGCTGCCCATCTAAGGATGTCACACCAGGAAGGTCACAACTATGGAAATCACTGCCAGGGAAGATTCACTACCTGGAGGAGCACACATGTGGCATCCCACCTGTGGGGGCATGTCTGAGCATTTATTCCTTATAGATCATCATCCAGGGGTCACACTTGAGTGGTCTCCGCCTTGGGGGATCACTACCTAAGAGACTCTTCCTCAAGGAGTGAGGCCTGGGCAATTTGTACCTAAAGGGCCATATCTTGGGAACTCATGCCTAGGAAGTCCCTATCCAGAGTATCGTGCCTGGGGAGTCTCCACCTGCAAAGTCAGGACTGCATGGTCACTATCTGGCAGTTACATGAAGAGTCCTATATCAGAGAATTATACCTATGAGGATCAAGTACCTGGTGAACACCATTGTGGTAACCACCTAGGGAGAATCTTATCTCTTGGGTTTGGTGGTCACATTTGGAGCCTCTACCACTTTTGCTGTTGTGATTGAGAACTCACATAGATAGAGACACTTCACTTAGATGTACATGCTAGGAACTAGCTCCTTCAGGCCCAGTGCTGGATAGATACCAAGGCAGTCTAATCTTGGACAGGAGTGGCTGGGCTCTGGCCTATGAGACCATGGGAGCTTTTTTTGTCAATATGGCAAGGTTGATAATCCTGAGACTCACAAGAGAAAATTAGTTCCATAATTTTGAGCCAATTTTGAAATAAGCTTTAATTAAATACTGACCAAGATGGACACTGATCAGGTCCATTCCCTGGAATCCGAGCAAGAGTCATGTGGTGTTGGAGGTTTTTAAGGGCAAAGCCACATGGCTACCATATTTCCCATATGGCTTTGTTATTTTTCAAGAACTACAACTCCCAGAATTCCAGGAAGTTACCTGGTCCTTGGGGCTTACAAGTTGACTTTGGCTCTTATGAGTAACCCAGCTACTATGGCTTAGCCTTTGGTCCCTAGGACAGAACAATGCCAATGGCTCATCCTCACCATTGCTCCAACTACATAACAGTGTTTTCAAACTCCTGGATACAATATCCTGCTTCAGGAACTCATGAGGTGAAGTGACTTCAGCCTGGTCTCGGCTGACCTTATAACCTCTGACCCAGGTTAGTGGAACCTGGGTCACTGACTTTAAATTCTCACCTTTCCATATAACATTGTCAGCAGGCTGGTGTGGCCCCTGATTGACTTCAGGAGGAAGTACTGTGGTGTGCTTCCCTGTGGTGACACACAAGCCCAGCTTTTATAACAGGAAGGAAAGATCTAACTAGCTAAGGAAGTAAGCTAAGTAGCTTAGTAAGCTTTAGTAGCTAAGGAAGTATTGCCTCTACAAGAGGAAGAGGGGCTTTAACAATGTCATGTCACCCATTACTCTACAAGGCCCACTGAGGATACAGGGCCAGAATGAGCCCTCCTCCTATCTAAAACTCTCAGTTTTGACCACACCTCCTCCTTTTACTCCTTATGGCCAAAGACAGTCATAGAAAAAGATAGAAACCCTCAGGGACCAGCTTGAACCCATATTTTCTTCAGGCACACATGAGTCAGCCTCAGGCTGCCCTGCCTCCCTCCTGGTCTTTTTGATGATGACTATATATTTTGTGCTCACATGTTTAGGGATTCAAGCTGGGAAGCGAGAGCCTCTATGGAAGGTCCTAGAAAACCTGCAAGGGTTATCAGGTAGAAAGAGCCAGAGAAGCCTCCTCTGCTCTCACAAAAGTCCAGTTGGCCTAGATTGTGGGTCTTAAGCAGCACATATTTTGACATGTCCTACAGGGATGGCATATAAAAAGAAGCAGTTCTCATAAGCCTTATACATGACAACAGTGGCTCTTCTTACCCTATCTCAGACATCTGATGAATGCCAAGATTGGGACCAGCATGAGGGAGAATGTATGTGAGATCAACTGAATGTTCTGTGTGGAAGGACTGCCTGCCAACTCTTCAGGTAGTAGGCAGGACCACACTGTGGGCCCCCAGCTAGCGAACCTTCAGGTCTAGATGAGAAACCTTTATGAACTCTGAGGCAGAAGGGATAGAGCCTGATGTGACCCAGCCAGGCTCAAGCTCTATTTCCGTGTCACATAACCGGTCCTTGCTCTGTGTTTTCACTAGCACCAAATCAAGTTCCAGTGCTGCTGGTTCACTCCGAAACACCTCAAATGGAACTTAAGGACATAAGACAGCTTAAATACATGTAGGTTTGGGTCACAGTCTAATGTTACCATGGCTGATGGTATTTAATAAACCGCCGTAAAGAGTATTTGGTAGTGATTAATCATTAGCATATCCTTTTACTGAGGCATGTAGAAATCACAGGCTTGTAGGAATCTCTGCAGGGTGCATAGCTAATCCTTGTCCCTCTTTCTTCAGTGAAGATGCAAAACTTCAGTAAACAGAAATGTTATTTCCCAAGTTTCTACTGGCACTTTTCATTGCAGTAGAAAAGCTGGCCCTTGGTCTGTCCCAGACAGACCACCCTCTCCCCAAAGTCCCACTTGGACTCTGATCTTGGTCAGGCAAAATAGAATGAAAGAAGGTGTTTGAAACCTGTGCTGTGTCCCGAGGTGCCATGTCTCTTAGATGGCAACCACACAAGCCTTTATTTGGCTTCTGAAAAGCTTAGATACCTGTTCAATGCCTGAAAGTCACCTAGATGGACAAAGTTCTAATCAGTAGACCCCAGGTTTGATGATGGGACTTTCAATGTGTCTTAGGCAGGAGAACATTTAGAAACTTTTGCACACAGCCTGTCTCTCCAGCCACAGGGTGAGGAAGCGCGGGATGTGTGGGAGAGGGGAGGGGAGAAGCATTTCAGGGGCTGGGGCAGGAGGGAACCTTAGGAGGGAAGGCTACTGGATGGGGTAGGAAATGAACGGAAGTGGGAGTAGACGCAAATGCCCCTGGCACTACCAGCTGTTACCACAGACTACACTGAATGTAATGGGACTCTCCTGGGGAGTATCCAAAGCAGGGTTAGGTTGCACACACATTACAGCCACTTGGGAGGGCGTGGATGAACCTGCCCTGCCCGAGAGAAAATTTTAAACACAGCCGAAGCTCCGCCCACCCTCCTGGGCCCGCCCCTTTCAGGGTTGGTCCAGCCCATTTCAGTTCACTACACTGCGCAGGCTCCGCGTGCCAGCGACCGGTTTGAAAACATGGCGCCAGGCCAGCGGTTGGTTTTGTGCGAAGAGACTGTTCGGGAGCGCAGCGGCCTCGGTCCCCACCGCGACCTGGGTGCGTGGGGGACCGACAGACACCCGGGGCTCAGGGTATCCCTGGGTTGGCGTGCCTGGCCTGATAGCTCTGCCTCACTGCGAATGCCACTTGGCCACAAACGGTCCCGGCCGGTGGGGCAGGGAGGCGGGGCCGACTGGGCGGGGTTGTGGGGAAGAGCGTGGCTGTGGTCCCTGAGAGCCGGTGAACCCGGCCTATGTTTTTATGTATGGCCATGGTCAGCCTGAGCCTCAATTTTGCAGCAGCTTTCTTCTGTCTTCCTGGGTTCCTACATGACATATCGTTTATGAGAAATGCAGGTCTGTTTTTATGATGGTTTGGACATCAGGGCCATGTTTTGTGCAAGAGATCGTGTGGAATTTGTACTGTGATTTTTTTTTTAACTTTTCCCCCCTGTACTTTTACAGTAAAACCACGCAGGCCTAGAATTTCCATTGTTGAAGATTTTAGGTTACAAATTCGATTTTTAAACTGATAGTGGTTTCATCTAGAGTAAATTTTCGTTATCTAAACGTATTTTTTTTTCTTGTCAACCGTATCTACATAGAACTGACTACAGCATTCTTTTACTAGTTTATTAATGTTTTTGGGGTCTGTAGGGATAGCCCCATTTTCATAAATGGTACTTAATCTGGCTGTGTTTTTCAGTCATGTTGGAGATTTATGGTCATTGACCATTTCAAAGACACCACTTTTGGGTTGGTTGATTTGTCTTCACTATTTTTAGATTTTACCTATTTCTTTGTGCTTACTTTGCATTTATTTTACTCTTTAGATTCTAGAAGTGAAACCTTGTGGATTAAAACTTGTTTTATAATTTAAATATTTTAATCTATAAATTTCTCTTTACATATCACACAGCTGCACAAACTAACACATTTGGTTGTCTTATCTCTCTCCTGTTTGTAATGGTACTGGAGATAGAACCTAGGGCTTTGCATGTGCTAAGCAAATGCTCTGTCATGTAACTTCACCCCAACCTTTTTTAATTTTTCAAGTGTGGTATTAAGCCAAGATGATTTTGATCTCCATATTTAACGGAACCTGGCCTTGGAATTTTATCAGACTCTCAAGTGGCTAGGATTGTAGTTAGTTTGCTACCCTGACTGGCTCTAATTTTCATTGATTTCAATATGCTTTTCAAATATCCCTTTAGGTATCTTCTTAGACCCATGAATTATTTAGTAATTGCTCACTTTTTTGTTCTTTAGGGATGTGTTTTTAAAGAATCCTGTGTTGGGAGGTTTTCTTGTTATTTTTTTCTGTTAATTCTAGTGTAATTCTATTATGGTCAGAGAACATACTATGTATGATTTTAGTTCTCTTAAGTCTGCAGAGATTGTTTAATGACCAAGAATCTGGTTTCTATTGGAGACTCTTGCAAGTACACATAAAACATGTGTCAGGTTGATTTTATTGGCTGATAGTATTCAGGTCAATCAGGAGGATTTTCTGTATAAAGACTTTGTTATTTAGTAAGAGGGTATATTAGTTGCTTTTCTCATTTCCTTTATGAAAAAAACTGATAAGCAACTGAAGAGTAAAAAGGTTTATTTTGACTCACAGTTGGAGGAGATAAAAGTCAAGGTGAAGAAGACATAGTGTCTAGGGCGTAGGGGGCCGTTCAAATTGCATTTGCAGTTAGGAAGCAGATAGCAATGAATACTAGGGCTTAGCCTGCTCTCCTCCATTATTTGTTCATTCATTCATTCATTCATTCATTATTCTTTCAAAGACAGAGTCCAGAAACTTGCTAAGAAGTAATGGTCCATACCTATAATCTTGGACTCAGGAGCTTGAAGCAAGAAAATCTAGCTTCAGGGTCATCCATGGCTATCTAGATTTGTCTCAAAAGCAAACAAATAAAATCAAGAAGATTAAAAAAAGACTGTATCGGGGCTGTTGAGATGGGCATAGGCCCTGATGCAGTAGGATTTTGTAGTATAAAGATTCTGTTCCTAGTATGACATGGGCAAGTAGATGTTTTAGCAAGCAAGCAGGGTAGGGAAACAAGGGTCCATGGCTGGAACATTACTAAGAGGAAATGAGGGAGCAGAATCTTCCTGTGCTCCTAGGATGGTGAAGGAAAAGTGATATGATGAAGGACCAAGGTGAGCAGACACCGAGGGCAGAAAATTCTTGGTGAAATGACTTGTCAGGGTTCTTTGCTAACTTCTGGTTTATAAGAAGTGCACTGGTTTATTAGAAGTGCCTAATTACACTTTGGTCAAGCAGAGTGTGTCTCTTGTGTTTCTAAAAATGTCTAAAATATTTCCCCTAAATTGAATTTCTATTATACTATTTTAAATTTTAAAAAAGATTAAAATGTTACAATTTTCTTTTCTTAGCTGAGCTTCGATCTTTATCTATTCCTGGAACATACCAAGAGAAGATCACTCACCTAGGGAACTCTTTGATGCGTTTGACAGCTCTAAAATCCTTAGACCTCTCACGTAACTCCTTGGTTAGTCTTGAGGTGAGTTTAGGTTTATTTGTTAAGATATCAGTATCAGAGGGACATTTTAATGGGTTTAAAAAAATGCAACATATTTCAAAACTATACAAAGCATGCTTATAGACTGTACCTTTAGAATGATTGTATTATACTATCACTAGTGTTTATCTGGAGCTAAGTGTCTAACCCATCCCATTATACCTTGAAACTACTTTGAATACCAAAATAATAGCTTTCTGAAGAAGATGGATTATCTTTAAAGGGAAGTAAACAAGATTCCAAAGCCTAAAGTGCATGCCCATGCCTCTCCATCCCTTCATCTGCTGTGCTACCTCCTTCTGTAGGTTATATCTATCCATGGCTTGTCATTTGGCCTTCCACCCTAAATGGCAGTATGCAAATTTGGGGCTCATTGCAGGTGCCCAGTCATGATTTGAAAACTAAAAAGTCTCCCAAGGAGATATAAGTGGGAAGTTTGTATAAATACTGCTTATTGCTTGTCTTAGTCAGGGTTTGTATTCCTGCACGAAACATCATGACCAAGAAGCAAGTTGGGGAGGAAAGGGTTTATTCAGCTTACACTTCCACATTGCTGTTCATCACTAAAGGAAGTCAGGACAGGAACTCACACAGGGCTGGAACTTGGAGGCAGGAGCTGATGCAGAGGCTGTGGAGGAGTGCTTGCTTCCCCTAGCTTGCTCAGCTTGCTTTCTTACAGAACCCAGGACCACCAGACCAGGAGTGCACCACCCACAATGGTCTGGGCCCTCCCCCTTGATCACTAATCAAAAAAATGCCTAACAGCACATGGAAGCATTTCAACTGAGGCTCCTTTCTCTGTGATAACTCCAGCTTGTGTCAAGTTGACACACAAACCAGCCAGTACATTGCTCACTTCAGAGAGGAGGGCCTTACCTTGAAAGAAACATAGGGTGTCATTGCCTAGGAAGATGATACTAGTGAGACTATTCCTGACGTTGGTTTCAGAGTCTGACTAGTTTAGGTACAGGCCCCAGCTTTGGCCAAAAGAAGGATTGGTTCCTCTCTCAATCCCTAAGCATTAGCCTCCTAATCTGGGTGTGTGGAGAGTAAATGAAATGTGTAAATTGTATAACGTGATTCATATTGGGCACTCGAGAGAGTGGCTGTGCTGGGACTCACTGACCTCTATTCAGATACCTCATATGGTAGTTGCCCTATATGGAACATAGAATTTCACAAATAAGAACATGTTGCATGGTTAGTTTTTCTGGTATTAGTATATTCATTATCAGTGTGTTTAAATTGGTTAGCTCATACCAATAGTTTTATTTTTCATGATGAACTGATTGAGATATTTTCTTATTAACAGGGCATACAGTATCTCGTCTCCTTGGAGAGTCTCAATCTCTACTACAACTGTATTTCTTCATTAGCAGAAGTATTTAGGCTCCACACCCTAATAGAGCTCCAGGACGTGGACTTCCGGCTTAACCCTGTTGTGAAGAATGAGTCTGACTACCGCCTATTTGTTGTGCACATGCTCCCAAAGCTGCGACAGCTAGGTGGGTGGAGGAGCCATTGCCCTCACAACCTCATGCAGTGTGGAGCTGTTTTTGTGCTCCTGGACAGAAAAATGCTGCTGTTCCATACTAGAAACTGAAGCTGAATTTTTTTTTTTTTTTTTGCACTGATGGCCCAAATCCCTGTCAGCTCTGGGGTATCCATCATCTTCCTGGAGTCAGTCTTGCTGGCCAGCCAGTCCAATCTAATCACCAGGTTTTAGGTGCAGTGAGAGGCCTCATCTCAAAAACAAGATGGATAACACCTGAGAAAAGACACCCACATGCGCTGATATGTACACATGCACTAGTAAACACATGTATATACAACACAACACACACACCTATCACCATCACCACCACCACCAACAAAAAATTCCAAGTTTACAAGGTCATTCCTGAGTTAATATCTGTAAATTCCCAGGATAGTACTTGTAGGACTCGTACGTAGGTCAAGAAGCATGTAAGCATTTCCTGGAATCTCTGCTGTTTTTGGGGTCAGACCTCCTGTGCCTAGAGGATCATCAGAGCAGTAGAACTACTAAAGTTCTAGTAGAAATATTAGAAAAAATAGACCACTCTTCCTCCATAGCAAATGCCTGGAGGCACAGAGTTTGCTGTTCAGAGTCTTTTGGAAAAAGTTAATTTCAGATGATTGTTTTTGGGCCAGTGGGTAAAGTAGATAAAGATACTTGCTACCAAGTCTGATGACCTGAATTAATTCCCAGAAACCACATGGTGGAAGGAGAGAACTGCTGTAAGTTGCCCTTTGACCTCTACATATGCACTGTGACACATGTGCACCCACACTCAAACATATACACACAAATATGTACATAAATATAATTTTTAAAAAAGATATAACAGCAGCAAAACCAGAGATATGGCTTGAGTGTCTCTGAGCTTATCTGGGTGATTTTAGTTCAGCCCGGCCCTTATGTGTAGACAGGCATGGGTTGGCCAGATCTAGCTCTGGATTCATACCCTGGACATAAATGCAGGACAGACATCGTCAGTCAGTCAGATATATGGGACTTCCCATAGATAGTCCCAGCCTTGCAAATCCATTCCTCAGGCCTGGGAGATGGACACTGTATAACTACTGTCCTGTGGGTTTATCAGTAGGTCAAGAGCTTTCATGAGTGAGCATCAAGTTAAATTCATCCATACAGTCTGGGGAGTATCTTGTCATAGCACCAAGAACTAGCATGTTTTGACCATGAACTGATCTTCTATGTGTAAATGGTGTTCTGATGCCTTAAACTCCCTTTCCCTCCATCTCAGAGATGTTTCTAGAGATAGCAGAGGAATTTAGCAACATGAAAGTACATGTTCCTTTTGTTTCATTCTTCTGTAACAGTGTAAATTAGTGGGGTGAATTATTCCTTGCAAAGCTGTCCTCACTGGTCAGCCACAGTCACCAGAAGTCACCTATTTAGTAACTCAGTTGGGATTATTTTCTTCAGTCCTCTAAAGGAAACTTGAGGACCTGGCATAGCCCTGAGTATAGGCTGGCCTCTCTTAGCCTAACAGGTTACGTTTCCACAAGAATTCAGCTCCTAAGGCAGGATGGGCCAGTAGCAATGGTGGGCAAGCCTGTCTCGTTTGTGACTGATAGTCCATTACCCATGCAGTGGTGGTCATGTATCTCTAACCTTAAGGTACAGTTGTTGGCCAAAGGTGGAGGGTGCTGAGTGCCTGTACCTTCTGTGTCCTGACCCAGAGAGTCCAGCTCCAGTACATTGTGAATACTGACACTAATGCTTTGGTGCGCATGTTAAGACCCCATGTTCTACATTCAGTTCAATTTTGATGAAACTCCTAGCCATAGGTATATGCCACGGACCTCCTGTGGGCATGAACACTGTTAGACTACAAAGTGTTGAGCCTAGGGGCAGGTGGGCCAACTGCCTAATAATGCACATTGTTTAGTTAAAACATACTTGGGATTTCTGTGTTTAATTTGAAGATACTTGGAAGGGATACGTGCTGTGTTCTATCCTTTATTTGACTGTTTAAGTAACTTATAAACAGTTGAGTTTGGCTTTGTATTTAGAAGCATTACAACTATGGGTAGTCTTGAATCCTTCAGGTTTAAATCACTGTCTTCCCCTTTCCAGAAAAGTTTAGATTCAGAATCAGTTTCTATGGAAAAGGAATGTAAGAGGTATTTTCATACACAGCAAAGGGATATTACTGAAATCAGAGTCTTTGGAAAAATCCTGTCCAAAGGCTGTGGATCAGCAGATGCTGGAAAAAGAGCGTCTTGGTTCTGTACAGGGCCTGCAGAGCGCCTTGGTCCTGGTTGTAGGTAGGAATTTGTGAGGCTCTGGATAGGTTGTAGAGAAAGGAGCAAAGGGGTAGCCTAGGGCTGTAGGATACAGTAGGGTCAAGGAAGATGATGATGCTAGGAAAGGTGGGCGTGTGTGTGTGTGTGTGTGTGTGTGGTGAACTTTATTGGCTTTGGAGGTTTCACATTTGAGAACTGGCAGAGTAGTCCAGAGATTTGCACAGCCTCTGAGGGGAAAGTATCGCAGCTTAGACGTGTTCTCCTAGTCCAGAGAAGACACATGTGATTATGCAACATTGTGGGGGTTTTCCTCACTTTTTACTATTTTCTATGATTGTGTACCATAAGGTAAATACTGTTTAGAAGATAGCATGGGAACCTAACTACATGTGCAACATAAAATGAGGAAAGTTCTAAGACTAAGGGCCTTCTCATCCTCAGGTACTTATATAGACATGTCAGAAGGCTTTTTGGTCAACGGCTTCTGAGGTTTTGTATCTTTATATGGGACATTTGGGATTTCTCCTCTGTCTCTGTGTTCCAGCATTGGGCTTCTGGGGACTCACCCATAAGAGCAAACTCAAATAGTTGGAGTCTTCATTATGGGGAGAACTCTCCTCTCTGCAGACTCTTTAGTTGCTTATGTGGCAAGATTTATGCAGTGTCTGGCATGCACATTTAATAAACATTTAAGAAGCATGTCTTAACTGTACACCTTACATGTCCTACTTTTGCAAAGAGTATCAACCTATTCCAGTAGCAGCTCATAGACAGCAAGCTTTAAGGGCATTGGCTAGTCTCTTGGCATTGTTGGGAAGCCAAGTGTAACCACTAGAGCTCATCATTCTAGTATGATGCATGCCATTCACTGATGAGAGCTTGTGCCAGCCATCAGGCACCAAAACCTGGTATTGTGAGCTCCAGAATGGGAGAACTAGATGTGTCCACTCTCATGAAGAACGACAATCATCTGCCCCTGTTCTCTACAGTTCTTGGGAATTTTCTCTTTAGATGACCGTCCTGTGAGAGAGAGTGAGCGGAAGGCTTCCCAGCTTCATTTTGCCCCAGAGGATTCACTGAACTCAAAGGAGAACTTCTCAGCCACTTCAACAGTTGGAAGGTATGGAGTGATGTGGTTCCACTCAGATGGGTTTCAAACTTGCCTGTTGACAGGACATCCAGCCATCAGGTATGAGTGTCTGTGTGCCACCTGTCCCTGAGGGACAAGTATGCAGAGCATATAGAAGCTCTCAGTTCTGACTGGGGCTCAAGTAGATGGTGGTAAACGTCTATCTCTCTGTTTCTTCCAAAGTTTTTCAGTACTGCCAGTCTATTTCAAACAAGAAAGCTGCTGTGTAGACAGTCATACCTCAGAACAGTGCATTTTGGATTTCTTGGTGTCTCTTGTGTCAGCTTTTTCTTTAATTTTGCTGTTCACATTATGGCACTAATGGAGAGCATGTCATGGCCTCCATTTGTAGTCTATGGAGAAATTGTTTTTCTGTTTTTAAAATTTGTTCTCCTTTCATGTATGTATATTATCTTAGTTAAAGTTTCCGTTGCTGTGATGAAATACTATGTCCAAGACAACTTGGGGAAGAAAAAGTTTATTTCAGTTTACACATCAGGTGACAGTCCATCACTAAGGGAAGTCAAGGCAAGAACTTAAACAGAGCAAGACCCTGGAGGCAGGAGCTGATGCAAAGGCCTGGGAGGAATGCTCTTGCTAGCTCACTCCTCATGGCTTGCTCAGCCAGCTTTCTTATAGAACCCAGGGCCACCAGCCTAGGGATAGCTCTACTCACAATGGATTGGACCCTTCCCTATCAATCATTAATAAAGAAAGTGCCCTACAGGCTTGCCTACACCCCTCTTCTTTTGGAGGAATATTCTTAATTGAAGTTTCCTCCTCTCAGATGACTTTAGCTTGTATTAAGTTGACATAAAACTATCCAGCACACACATATTTTTAGGGAATTTCTACAGTAGCAGATTTTAATGTAGCTCCTCAAATAGCCCTTAGTATCAGTTGTTCTCCTTATTTCCCTCCCTCCCCCTTTTGTTCTGTCACCAATGCCCATCTAATCCCCTACTCCAGTCTCTTCCATGTCTTTTCATAACATTATATTATTCTATCTCCTCGTCCTTGGGAGATTCCCCTCCTCCCTTCTAATCCCTTAATAGTTACCTAACCTCTATGGTGAAGTGGATTATAGCACACATATCAAAGGCTTTTTTTTTTTTTTTGGTTTTTTTCGAGACAGGGTTTCTCTGTGTAGTCTTGGCTGTCCTGGAACTCACTCTGAAGACCAGGCTGGCCTCGAACTCAGAAATCCGCCTGCCTCTGCCTCCCAAGTGCTGGGATTAAAGGCGTGCGCCACCACCGCCCGGCATATCAAAGGCTTAAAAGGTACCATGCACATATAAAAGAAAACACAATATTTGTCTTTTGGGGTCTGAATTATGTCATTCAGGATGATTTTTTTCCCTAACATCGTCCATTTACCTGAAAAATTCATTTTCTTAACAGATGAATAATATTCCATCATGTCAGTGGCCCATGTTTTCATTATTCAGTTATCAGTTGATGGACATTCAGGCTGTTTCCAGTTTCTGCCTGTTGTATTTAAAGCAGCAGTGAACATGGATGAGCAAGTATCTCTGGAGCAGGACGTAGAGTATTTTGGTTATATGCCTAAGAGTGGTATAACTGGATCTTGAAATAGATCTATTCCCAGCTTCCTGAGGAACTGCCACACTGATTTCCATAGTACAAGTTTACAATCCCACCAGAAGGCATGTTAAGTCATACCTTCATGTAGATGATGCCCCTTCTGACACAGCTCATGTTACAGGTGTGGATCTGAGTCCCTGGGTACCCACCAGTGTCCCAGGGATACCTGTTGAAGTGTACAGAGTCTTATATATAGCCCAGAACAAAGGCTTATACCAAGACACATGGTTAGAAATAGAGACTGATTATTAAGAATGGGAAGCCAGCTCATGAGCAGGGGAAAGCATGGCACTCCAAAAGAGGAGTCCCATGACCTGTTGTCTGACATTTACATTGCTCCCACCTCCACCAGGTTTTATATTCCAAGCCTTTCTTGCACATGATGTATTTATTACATGAAGCCCAGGCAAGAAAGGACTTCTAGCCCTTCTCTGCAATGTTCATCTTTTATATGATAATCTTGATGTTTCAGTTACAGGCCCCTACTCTCTTATACTCCCTGCTGAACTCTGTATCTGGGATGTCCAGCTTCCTTTTCACTGTTTTAAGGCAGTTTCCTGTTCCTTTTTCTTTCTTTCTGAAGATATTCTCAGTGAAGTTTATTGATGGCAGTAGAAATCCATTTAAAAAAAAGGAAAAGGAAACTAAACAAATTACTATATGAATAATTCTTTGCCAATATTAATTACCTATAATATTTGGTAATATGGCTAAGAAGTCAACAATATTTTCTTTGCAAATGATTATAAAAAATATAACTGTTGAGTCACTTGCCATTAAAAGTACAATGTAAGCCAGTAGGTGGTGGCACACGCCTTTAATCCCAACACTCAGGAGGCAGAGCCAGGCAGCTCTCTTGAGTTCGAGGTCAATTTGGTCTATACGGCAAGTTCCAGGACTGCCAGAGCTGCATAGAGAAACCCTGTCTTAAAAAACAAAATAGAAAAAAAAAGTACAATGTAAGTTAAGTTAGTAAGGCTTGAGGAACCTTCTATTGCATGCAACAAAATAGTCTTAAAAACAAATACCGTTTAAAAATTGCTCAGTGAGTAAAGGTGCTACTACAGATACATAGACTGGCAGCCTGATCTCCATCCCGGGAATTCACATGGTGCAAGGGAGAACAGATTCCTGGAAGTTGTTCCGTAATGTCCATATGTATGCTATGGCATTAAGTGCACAGACACACACACACACACACACACACACACACACACACACACAAATTGCATAATTTTCCTTTTATGTAAAAATTTTAAAATACACATTTTCTGGGACATACATGAATGTCTTATATTTGTATGTATGTCTTTCTGGGACATACATTCAAATGTCTTTCCAATCAAATGTCTGATCTTTCTTCATTGTACAAGTCTTAATTTCTACTCCTGGCTTGATTCCATCCCCTCCTACCCATGGTGGTTAGTATCTATGTATAAATTTACTTTTATTCTGTCTCTTTATATGTCTCAGATGTATGTATGCATATCTCTGTATGTGTATGTATGTATATGTTATAGAATGGCTACAAAGAGTTAAAGAGGCTACAGCAGAGATAAAGGAGTCTTGAAGAGGCCTGAGAGGCAAAGGTAGTAAGGTGCTAGAGATACCAAAAGAGTCTGTGGAAATAAGATACTGAACCTTACTGGGATCTGCTGGAGGTGCTAGTGTAGACTCAGGCTGCAAGGTCAGAGGTGCATTCTAGAAATGAGCCAGGCATGGAGGCACACACCTTTAATCTCAGCACTTCAATCCCAGCACATTGGAAGCAGGTGGATCTCTGTGAGTTCGAGGCTGGTCTGGTCTACATAGTGAGTTCCAAGACAGCGACAGCTATGTAAAAAGACCCTGTCCCCAAACAATAGTGAAAAAGAAGTTATAGAAATGAGATGTGTGATTGTAGGAGCTGTAGAAACAAAGAGCAGGACCATAGACTATGTAGCGGATAACAGTTTGAGCAGGCCACATCTGCAATAGGATTGAGCTAAGCTGAATTTCCTGGGATAGTTGGGAATTCTCTTCCTGTCAATCACTTAACTCACATCTGAAAAATTCATGACAGGTTAGTGGGACCATTGCTGTCTGTTAGGTGTTCTCCTTGTGGGGTTCAGGTAAGTGTGTTGCACCCTTTACTTAGTCTGGTAAGTTCTAGAGCCTGGCTTTCCTGATAGTATTATCATATGCCAGTATGTTCCTTCTGTCCTGATTTACTTTGATAAATTTATGGGTGATGATAAATGTATAGGGGCACCCATTCTACTTTTAGAAATGAATTAGTTATAGATCTACCTTGTGGGTACTGCCAGACAGATGGTATTGTTTATTTGTGCTTCAAGGTGCTCAATCCTCCTTTATCTTCAAAATCTATTTCTCTTAATTGGAATGTTTACACCATTGGCATTTACAGTGTTAACATCTTTGGACCAATGGCTACTATATTCATTACTGTTTTCTAATCATTATATGTTCTTTGTTCTTTTATCTTCAGTTTTCTTTCTGCCTTTTTGATTTCTACTGAGCATTATGATTTCATTTCCCCTACATTAGTGTATTCATCTGTTCTTCACCTTTCTTAGTAGTTGCTGTTGAGCTGCCAGTCAAGCTGATCTGTGTTCACTGTGAGTCCATGCTGCACTTCTTTCACAGGTGCAGTGAATATCTTGTTGAGCACAGTATTCCTGGGCCTCCCTCCACGTGAGCCACTGTCAGCCACTCACACTTGGCTTGAGTTGTACACGTAATACTCAGGGAAGCATAATGACATTACTACTATTTTTGAAAAATTGTAATCTGTAAAGTCAATTAAAAATAAGGAAAAGGTTCCTACTTTATTATTTCATCCCCAGTGCTCTTTCTTCTGTCGATGTAAATAGAGGAGTTTCTGCCACTGAATGGGTTTTTCTTTGAGGAATTTTTAACAACCCTTGGAGAGCAGCCCAAGCAACACATCCCTTCAACTTTCATTTGACAAAATATTTCCTCATCACTTCCAGCAAAAAGATAATTTTGCTGGAAACAGGATTCTAGATAGTGTTTTATGTTTTGTTTTTGTTTTGCTTTTCTTTCAACACTTTTAGTTTGCTCTTCCCTCTTACATAGTTTCTTAGACATCAGAGATAAATTTTATCTTTTCTTCTCTGTGGATAAGGTGCATGGTGGTTTGAATTGAGAAATGTCCGGTGGTGATAGTTTGGGAGTTTAGGGGTACAGCCTTGCTGGGGCACAAGCTCTGAGAGTATGCAGCCTTGTCCAACTTGAAGTGTGCTTTCTCTCTTTGTGCTTATGATTGAGGTCTGAGCTCTCAGCTTCCTGCTCCTGCTGCCATGCCTGCCTGCCATGGTGGACTCTTAACCCTCTGAAACCTTTAGGTAAATAAACTCTTATTTCTTTAAGTTGCTTGTGTTCTTTAAGTGGCATTTTATCACAACAACAAAAGTATCTAAAGGTTTGGTTTGGTGTTTCCTTTGGCCTCTTTCAGGATTTTTGTCCTGATTTTCTGAAGCTTGCATATGCTTACGTATATTTTTTGTTATTGATCCTCCTTTTACTCCTGTTGGTATCATTCACATGGAATACCTTTCTGCATCTTTGACTCTATAGTGAGTGTCTTTACAACACAGCATATAGTTGAACCATGCTTTCCATTTTTTCTGACAATCTCTTTTTTAATTGGAGAGCTCAATTCATATTAACTTACTGTACTGCTGATAAGGAAGGACCTCTGTCATCATTCTGTTTTCAGTTCCTTATGCCAGTTTTTGTTCCTTAGTGTCTCTGTTACTGCCTTTTGTGTTGGAAATATACTTTCAGTGTACTATTTTAATATTTTAAATTACTTTTCTTCCCAATATCTATGAGCTATTTTTACAACTCTTGATACCAAATGAGAAGACAACCTAAGTTATATTCCTCAGGTGCCACCCACCTTTGTGCTTGGGGGTATGTGTGTGTTCATATTTGTGTGTGCATGCATGTATGTAGAAGTGAAAGTCAGTTTCAGGTATCTTCCTTACGCTCTGTCTTAGCTTTTCAGACAGTCTATCACTGATCCTAGAGCACATTGACACTGATAGAGTAGTTAACCAGGAACTACAGGGATCTGCAGTCTTCACTTCTTATTTCCTACCCATGTTCAACACAGACACATGCTCCTATGCCCAGATTCTACTTGTGTGCATGTGAAATCCAAGCCCAGGCCCTCAGGCTTCTCTAGTAAGCACTTTACCAACAGAACCGTCTCCTGGGCACCACTACCTTCCCCGTTCCTTCTACCTCATTTTCCTCTACTCCAGTTCCTTCCTAGACCACCACTATTCCCACTCTTCCTATAACTTCATGTAGGGTTTTTGTTTTGTTTTGTTTTGTTTAACCCACTGAGTCTACTTAGCACACTCTCTATGTGTGTGGGTGGGTATAGCCATCTGCTGGAGCATGTGTAGCCTCTTGGTCCACATCCTTGAGGAAAACTGACTTTCTTCTTCTAGCAACTATCAGTTGCCAATAGCTACTCAGCGCAGATGAGCTTGTCTCATGTCTGCTGGGATTTTGGTAGGCCTGATCTGACGCAGGTATTGTTCACAGTCATGTCCACTGTGTTCCCATGTGGAACAACACCATCATATCTGGCAAATAATGTTTTGCTGGAGATGTCCACTACCTCCAGCTCTTAGAATCTTTCCGTTCCTTCTTCCATGGTGACCCCTGACACTTGGTGAGGGGTGTGTGACATATTGTCCCATTTAGAGATGAGCGCTCCACAGTCTCTTATTCTCTTGTTACCTTCCAAAGTCTGATGCTAACACACTGCATTACCCAGACTGCATGCAGAAATCAAACTGGTGCTGTCCTAGAAAAATCTGTCCTACTGGCGAGTGTGTATAGTGCTAGAAGGTGCTGTGCACACTTCTGAAGGAGAAAAACAGACAACAGTCCTTGCCCGGCCTATGTGCCCCATGTTTCACTAGCCTAGAATTTCCTAGATAGGCTAGTCTGGCTAGCCAGTTAGCCCCAGGAATCCATCTATCTCTGCCTCCTCAATTCTGGGATTACTAATCTTTTGTCAGACATGTAGCTGACAAACATTTTTTTCCCCATTCTTTGGGCTTCCTCTTCAGTAAATTAATAGTTTCCTTTGCAACTCATAAACTTTTGAATTTCATGAAGTCCCACTTGTTGATTGTTGGTCCATTTCCTGGGTGACCACTGTCCTATTCAGAAAGCCCTTAACTTGAGGCTGTATCCTGGAGTGTTCCCCTACTCTTTCCTGTAAAAGTTTCAGTTTCAAGTCTAACATTGAGATCTTTGATTCATTTGGAATTGATTTATGAGCAGGATCAGAGAAAGGAATCAAGTTTTATTCCTCTATATGTAGATACCCGGTTTCTCCAATACCATTTAAAGATGCTGTCTAGCTTGGTTATTTTAATACTTTTTACTCATTGTTGATACTCTCCATTTAATGAGAGCTTGTTCTTCTTACATTTTCTTCTAGTTCTTTGTCATGGTTTCCTCCAGCTTGTTGAGCAAGATTTTTGTCTAGAAATCTTTAATCTCTAGACTTTGTCAAGTAGTTTCTGACTTCAGTGGGTTGTTTTTGTGTTTTTCATTTTCTTTTGTAGTCAGTACCTTCTTTTTGTTTGTTTTGAGACAGGGTTTCTCTTTGTAGCCCTGGCTGTCCTGGAAATCACTCTGTAGAACAGGCTGGCCTCGAACTCAAAGATCCACCTGCCTCTGCCACCCGAGTACTGAGATTAAAGGTATGCTCCACCACTGCCCTGCAAGTCTGTACCTTCTTGTTTTTCTGCATCCCTTTTGGTTTTAGTTACAGCTGGACATTTTGGATAGCAAGTTTGGTAGCATCTCTAGAAGTCAGTCAGTGTCTCTCTAGTCAGTTGGATGGATTGTTCTTGAGCATTGAAGTTGTCATTCATTGTTTGGTGGCAGTTCTGAACAGTTTCTGTGAATTTTCTTCTTTGTTGTATATGACCCCTGAAGTCTGAGTTTAATTAGCTTATTTATTAGTGATTAGTCAAAGATTGTCATTCATAACGTATATGGGACCAAAAAGTTAAAGGCTATGTATGCATGCCTCACTCAGCTGTAGGTAATATAAGCATCAGCAACATGTAGTGCTTTAAGTTTCTTGATCACATGTATTTCTTGTGAATGTGTCAAGAAGAAAGTAAGTTGAATTTTAGCCTGTTAAAAGATTGTAGGAACAGAGAAATGTTTTGGAACTTACATTTTTTTAGCTATTTCTAGTGGACTTTTGTTTAATGCTGGGGCAATAGTGTTGGTAGCATCTCATGACATTGTTATTGGTTGCCAGTTGTGCTGAGTAAGTCCCTCTTCCAGGTTACTTTATAATGAGAGCCATCCTAGGCTGGGAGTATACCTGGGCCTGTGGACACTGAGACGTTTCCTTTTCCCTTGCAGACCATACCACCTCAGAAACAGATGTACCGAGACCTCGGCCAAAAAATGCTTGGTCATGGATGCTGATGATGAGGCTGTCCTGAACCTTATTGCCGAGTGTGAGTGGGACCTAAGCAATCCTCCTGGGAACATGAACTCCAGCCAAAAGGAGCATGAAGCTGACCTCCATTATGCCCAAGGTGCGCTTCGTAGCCCAGTGAAGGCTCCATGGGTCAGACAGGCCCTGGCGTGAGCATACTCTTACAATGCTTACAGTATTGACTCTGAATGCTAGTATTTCTACTATGGAATTACAAAGGAAAACATTAATGGATCTAAGTTGAGTCTAGTCATAGTCGCAGTTGTTTGAATTTCATTCTTTCTCAGAGCGTAGGAAAAAAAAATGTCTGATTTAAACAAGAAAGCTAGATGTCTACAGCATCTGTGAGGAGTAGTCAGCCACTTGGCTCTTTTGAAATCCTGGTGCTCAGGATCCAATTCTACCATTTAGGCCACTATTCTACCAGGATCTCAAAACTTCTCAAACCCTATGAACTTTCACCAGAGACTTGCTTATAAGCTTTAACTTAATGTCTTTTACTCCATGATGAGTTTCCCAGAGCCATTCATTGCTGGGGCCAGCAGCTCTTGAGCCATAATCTCCCAGTACTGCTGTCCTCAGTCCTCTTAACCATAGTTCTTCCCATGGGTGTGTGGATGTGTTACAGTTCTAACTTGCCATTTCCTGGCAGGTATTGATACAGTGTTGTACATCTATATCTTCTCTTGTAATATTTTAAAGTCTCCCACCCTGTTGTTTAATAGTGTCTTTCTTTCTTTCTTTCTTTCTTTCTTTCTTTTTTTTTTTTTTTGGTGTTGAATCATAAAAATTACGTGTGTGGATTTTGAATCTAAGACCTTTCTTTCACTCCACTGATTGCCTTTTTGCATTCCTAACAGCGCTTCAAAGAACTACTAAGCCAAATTAGACATTTTTTTCTATTAATAGAACAGCTTTATTGTGTCCTAATATAGACTTTTTACCATCCCATGCTGTAGGACTGCCCAGGTGTATACACAGTCCACAGTTGGAGTCAGTGCTGAGTGGTTTGAGCGTACTGTATCACTCGTCAAGACCACTCCTACTTCCAGTTATTCTGGGCATCTGTTGAAAGGAGAAATTGTGTAATTACTCTGGGCATTCGTTGAGGCAGCTGACTTGCATCTATTTCCCAATCTGTGAATTCTGTCTTCTATACACCGCCATCCCATCCTGGTTACTTGGTATTGAGTCTTGTCACCTTGAACACTACCATTTTCCTGCCTGTAGAACTATCTGGAACTCACTGTAGTGTTGACTGCTATATTAACCTACTCAGTACTTTTTGTCTTACTTAATTGATTTAAAGAAAGTATATTTTATAGATTACATTGCTCTCACAAACTCAAAATGTAATTTTTAATGATGACTTAAAATGTTTTTAATAAAATAGAGTCCAGACATCTGTTGAGTCCTTTGTCCATCCAGCACCAATGTGGGGACTCAGCAAGGCGAGGCCATGAGAAAAAGAAAGTCACCTCCAGAGGGTGTCCAGGTCATTCACCACAGGACCAGCTCTGTGGGGAGCTCCCCCCACACCATGGCTTGCCAGAGGCCTGCCATATGCATGTGCAGCATGCCCGCATCACTTCACAGCCAGGTAATCACCCAGTCCTGCCAGGATCGAGCTGCCTTTCTAAATAAGTATTTACACATTATTCACGTTGTTTGCTATAACTCTGAAATTTTTCCTGATGTCTTTATACTTATATATGAAGTTCTAAACTATCTTTGGAAAGGATTTAACACCTCAAAATTTATCACACACCCATATTTTGGATTGCTTATTTGGAAATTTCTTGGTATTTTTCCATTGTACATACATCCTCTTTCTCTGCCTCTCACATTTCTACCTATCCCTCTTTAGTCTGATAGACACATGTTTTCTTCTAAATACATAGGTGAAGTGCATGAAACTAGCTACATTTTTAATACCAAAGATGAGGAAAGTTAATAAGTTAATTGAGAGTACCATGAGTACCTACAGTGTAAGTATCAAAGCTTCCCACATAAGTGAACCTGCTATCTTGGGCACTTGTTTCAGTCACACTTGTGAGACCTTCAGAAGTACAATGCCCAGGTAATGTGGCTGTTCAGAGTTCTGGGCTGTGGTTAAGGCAGGGCCAGGCTCCTGTTAACTGCCTTCCCCGCTGTCATTGTTCTTACCTAGACAAGAGTTTGTTTGCCCTTCCCAGTGGGTATTAGTGAGTAAATACATGGATCTCCCATGTCATTTTATCATCCCAACCCATTTAATATTTGGAAACACACTTGTGTGATGTTGTCTAGAGAACTTTGTTGACACATCTACTCTGTATGAGCTGATGCAGAACAAGTACCAACAAAAACCTGCTACTTAACAAGAATGGATTCTGTTCACTGCATCCAGGCTCTTCTCAAAATCCATGTTTTATCACATGTGCTTCCTCGTGTCCTTTCACCTCCTCCTGCCTCTTCCTCTCATGTGTCTTTGTGTGTGTGTGTGTGCGTGCGTGTGCACAATAAACGTGTTTGTTTCATATGCCTGTATTTGGTGGACACACATTCACACTCGTGGATGTACTGTTTAAAATTATAAAACCAGCCTCCAGATCCCAGAGAACTCAGTCTAATAGGGGCTTTGCCCACTTTCTCTGTATTACAGACTCTGTGGATGTTGAGGACTGTGCTTCATCTTCTCAGAAGTCAAGTTTGTCATCACAAAAAGTAGTAAATCCTTTGCCTGTCCCTGAAAAGTACAGGAAGCGAAGGATGCCTGGTGGGAGATTCCAGGTGCCTTCAGACCGGGAGTGTTTGAGCTTCCTAGAGAGGGCTGACGGGCCCTCCAGCCTTGAGGACAGTCTAAGCAGACAGGATGGCTTGGAGGGCCAGAGTCAGGTGGCTTTGTCTCACTCTCAGGCTTTGGAGGCTGAAGAGCGGACATCTCATGGCACAAGTGACCCCAGAGTGGTGAGCAGCTGTAGCAGAGGGGTCAGCAGCTGGAGACCTGCCTTATTCCTATTAAGTGTGTTTTAGCAGCACAATTGTTTGGTCTCTTGCTTGCTATATCTTATATTTTCAGTACTAATTGTGATCCTCCTCCCCACACTGAATGTTGCTTTTAAACAACTCTCTTGATGCTTGATCTTGTGCTCCACTGTTCTAATGCTCTGGTTCTGAGGCAAACACAGCTACATAGTAGGGGTGATTTTCTGTTATTTACATTTGTCTCCAAAGTTGGAATCAGGTTTTATGGCAGGCTGAGTTGTCAATGACTGTCATGAGGGGGGAATCCTGGAAATACACATTATGGTTTCTGACAGATTCATTCCTGATGAGAGAATTAAGAGTTCTCACATCCTCAAGGACCCAGAAGGCTCCAGAAATTACTCCATTGTCTCAGTAGCAGCCAGCTGCCTCAGTTGGAGGCTTTGAGACCCAGGGTCCACCCACTAAGTTGAGAGCAGGCCATACTGACTCAAAGCTGCTGGAGCAGGATGGGGAAATGGAGATTTTCTCCAGCCAGTTGAAGTGGAAATGGAAAAGTCTAGGAGGTAGAGCCATTTGGCTTAGAAGCCAGAGGGCCTTCAAGGTAGTTGATTCTTTGATTGGTCCTAAGCTGAAACTGAGGCAAAAAACAAAGGGGGGAAGCTGGCTATGGAATTTCTGGACCAAGCTAGAAACAGTAGACTGGTGCCTCTGACTACTAGTTCCAGGGCTGTTTTCATATGTGATGTGACCATGTCCATTTGCAGCCTGTTCTCAGGTTCTGGACTGAGAGAAAGAAGGAAAATGGAGGAGGTTAGTGCTATGCTACTACAGCCTTGTGAGAAGCTAGCTTCACTAATGGGTGTCTCTTGTTCTCAGCTCCTGGGCATGGGCTCCTTCCATTATGGAGACAAGCATTTTAGACCCTGGCATGTTGTGTTAGAGACCTAGCTTTTGCAGTGAGCTGCCAACTTAAAGCCAGTCTTCATCATTGTGTTTTCATCGTAGCTGTCTCCTAAACTCTGCTCTGCAGTGATGCCTGAGCGGAGGTCCACTCTGGAAGTGGCACTTCTGGAGGCGCTCCTCGACCTAATAGACAGGTGCTCAAGTGGCAGTGGATCCCTGCATGGCAATGAGGCCTTCCTTGGTGAGTCCTGGCAGCATCTGTTAGTAGATGCTGCTCACCTGCCAGGTTTGGGGCTCAGTGTTCATACAGCCTGGGATTCCAGAGAAGTGGATAATTATCCCCATGCTAAGTAATTGGTATCCTCTTGTGAGTATTACATGCTTTATTACATGTCCTCCCTACTGTTGCTGCCCTTCTTGGTGGCTGGAGTGCTTTGTGATTATGGGCTATTACCTGTCAGTGCTATAAATGCCATGTCCAGTATTGGTCTCTACTCTGTCTTCTTATGGGCATTTGGAAGTTTGGGAAACTATTTCCTGTCTTCTGATTCCCTGTGTGCATCTAGTTGAGTACAGTGCCTTGGATTCACAGAGCTTCAGGAATATGATAGAAACCCAATGGGATTGTCTTCCCTACTGAGGTCTCAGGTTTATTTTCTTCTGCACACTGGAAATACAGAATGAGAGTGTGCCAGGGTTCCTCATGCAGTGTTCTGCTCTGACCCTGGGCAATGGCTGCTTTCACCAGTAGCCTGGGCTACATGTTAATATCCTTTAGGAGCCAGGCCCATCAGCACTGAGCTCCCTAAGCCACTGCCTACCATGGTTCCTGTCTTAGTCAGGGTTACTGTTGCTGTGGCAAAAACACCGTGATCAAAACAACTTGAGAACGAAAGAGTTTGTCAGCTTACTCTTCCACCATCACAGTTCACCATCAAAGGAAGTCAGGACAGTAACTCAAACAGAATAGGAACCTAGAAGCAGGAGCTAATGCAGAGGCCATGGAGAAGTGTCGCTTATTGGCTTGCTCCTCATGACTTGCTCAGTCTGCTTTTTTATGCAACTGGGCCCAACAGGCTTGGGTAGCACAACCCGAAATGGGCTGGGCCCTTCCCCTATTAATCAGCAATTAAGAAAAGGCCCTACAGGCCTCCCTGTAGGCCCGTCTTACAGGGCATATTCTTAGTTGAGGTTCCCTCCTCTCAGATGACTTTAGCTTGTGTCAGGTTGACGTTAGTAGCCAACATAGTTCCTGACTACATCCCTCAGGGTTGTGACCCTTTTAATTGTTCCTAGATCAGAAACCCTGGGATCTGTAGTGCTGGATCCTGATAGCTATACCTCTAGTCTTTAATCAGGGCCAGTGTGTTGTTGCAGCAGAAGTGGTCCATGGTAGTTGTGATGGTGATGATGCAGTTGCCATGTTGAAGTTTGCTGACCAAACTACCAAACATTCACCACATCTTTCTGATGTGACTACCTTCTCTTGAGAGTTGCCTTTTTTGTACATTAAAGCCATATCCATTATTGGAAGCCAAGCAAGGTGATTTCAAGGTGCCAGTGTCTCTGTTCCTTGTATGCTCCGCTTTCTAGTCATAGAGCAACATACTGAGCATTTTTGTTGTTGTTTGTTGTTTATAGTCCTTCCTTTATCTATGATATACTAACAGTATTTCCTTTTGACTCCTAGCTCAGGCCAGGCATGTTTTGTCATCTCTTCAAGAGTTCACAGCAACTCGGGACAGTTCAGCACTTGAAAAGGAAGGAATTGGTTACCTATCTCTTGAAAATAAGACTCTGCAGAGCCGCCTTGCTGAGCAACAGCAACAGTATACTGCTACAGTGACCAAAGTGACCGCGGAGCTCAATAACACAAAGAGGGAGCTGGTGAGTGCTCTCTGCTGGGGAGTGAGTGCTCTCTGCTGGTGAGTGAGTGCTCTCTGCTGGTGAGTGAGTGCTCTCTGCTGGGGAGTGAGTGCTCTCTGCTGGGGAGTGAGTGCTCTCTGCTGGGGAGTGAGTGCTCTCTGCTGGGGAGTGAGTGCTCTCTGCTGGGGAGTGAGTGCTCTCTGCTGGGGAGTGAGTGCTCTCTGCTAATTGCAGTTGTTTATGGGACAAGGGAAAGACAGGTCTGGCTCCACAGAGCAAGGGCAGCTCCACAGCCACCTTTGAGCTCTTTCGTGCTGCTCCAGGGCCATGCAGCTTCTTCTCCTTATTAGCAGGTGCCTTCAGAGCTCCATCTAACTGTTTCACACCCAGGTTCCAGAAAACAGTGAACCTATGATGGTACTGCTGGTAATTGCCAGAATTTTGCCTGGTGCTCTCTTCAGAGCCTGGATGGAGAAGATGGGGGAAGAAGAAATGAGCCATATTCATTCTGTTGGTTGCCTGGGCTTCTTAGTCCTGGTGTATAAGGTTGTAGTTAGTTGGGTCATCTGTGTTCTTTGTCTCTGTTCTGCACCAACAAGGTGCATTTGGTGGTTTTGTCTGAGTCTAGGGAACTCTCTAGTTGGTATGCCCAGAAAGAACCATACAAACTTAGACCTGGAATCTAAGCTGATTGATTCTGTGGGATTATATTGTATTTAAAGTACTGGGGTGTTCTCACTTCTTTTAAGTTTATGCTAATGGCTTACATCGAAGGCAGAAGGGTTGAGCTGAAGAGCCACCTACCAGTGCACCCACCAGAGTGAGTACTAACCTGGTAGCTCTGTGGCTTTGTAGTACATAAATCCAAAATGAGCCTGAGCCAACACGGAGTCACCAGCTTCTGCTTAGACTGAGATTAACTGAGCACAAATCAGTTGGTAAGACTCAGCACTTATCCAAAAGCCTGACAGGTCAGGGTCTTCTTCCAGGCTTCTTACATAAAGTCTTGATGCTGCACATACCTCTGTATGGGCTACAGAGTCTTCATGGTACCAAGAAGGGCATTACAGTCTGTCCCCTCTGCCAATGTGTATTGGTCCTGGCAAGGTGAGTACCCTGCCACCATGGACACTCTGAGTTAGTGGGTCCCTGCAGCAGCTGCCTGGTTTGCCTCATTTGTAAAATAGATGAACATACCACAGGATTTCAGTGGGAAAGTTTAAAGTTGCCTCACAAATAATATCTTCATTTTGTGAAAATCTATACAAAAGATGACACTCGAAACCTCATTTTAGAGAAAACAAACTGAACTGACCCTACGGTCTCTGGTATTGAAACTGCTGTGGCTCTCTTGTGTGTGCACAGAGCTCTTGTATCTGGAGAAGGCCGAGCCCAGGATGCCTG
Source organism: Mastomys natalensis (assembly GCA_021653895.1). Taxonomy (NCBI): domain Eukaryota; kingdom Metazoa; phylum Chordata; class Mammalia; order Rodentia; family Muridae; genus Mastomys; species Mastomys natalensis. The sequence continues at coordinate 365,488 of JAJTUV010000883.1, forward strand.
GACCACAGTGCTATGCAGAGTTCTGTCCATGAAGGATTGTTGGCCCCATGGGACACAGCATAGTCTGTTCCAAGAAAGCAACCAGTAGTCCCTGTTAAGGCAGACACAGTGAGTCTTAGTGAACCCTGCTGCATCTGGAACAGTGAGACCCACATAGGCAGGGCCGAGAAGTCAGTATTGCCGTACTGCAGTATGGAAGTGATGCACAAAAGTGTCTATGCTTGAGTGCCAAGACAGGAACAGGCTAAAGTTCTCTGTCTGTTCCAGTGAGCTGAGCCATGCTCCTGGTTATCCAGCTATGGAGAAAAAGGAGTATCCAGCAAGTAGATCAGGAGTTCATATGATAATAACCATTCCCTGGGACAGCTGGGAAAGTACATGAGAGCCACCTTCCAGAATTAGACTGCATGGACCTTCTCATGACATTTAGAATTGTCTTGAGGCAGAGGTTCTGCCCCTAACATGGTATTCTGAATATAGTTTTCAAGGCACATGTAACTTCCCAGTCTGACTGTACTCAGTACCCTGCTGTCTGTGCCCACCACAGCCTGGAGTATGATTGAGGTAGGATTTAGCACAACCTACCACTGACAATTAGTATCAGAAAGAAGAGCCTATGTAGGGGCCTCATTGCAGGAGGCGCTTTGAAAGGAAGACTTAAAGGTGAAGCTGAGAAAAATGGTTTGGGGTCTGGCAGCCTTTAAACAGAAGGCATCCCGGCCTGGTGGACATCTTCATGTGAGAGTAGGCTTGCCACATACGTAACAAATGCACCAGTTTTCTGCTAACTGGGTTTGGTGAGATGCTAGTTCTCACTCCTCTTTCCCAGCCCAGCCCTGTCTAGAGCCCAGACCTTTATGAGTGTGTCCGCTAGTGCATGAGCTGTAAGCTGTAAGCATACAGAACTGTGGGAAACTTTACAGGCATCGTGCATGGCTCACCTGTCAGAAACCTGATAACTTTCAGTGCCTTTCCAATAGCTGTCATTACGAACCTTGATCTCTGTCTTATGTCTCAGTCTTAACGTCTTAGCTTCTGTTCAGCATTTTCTCTGCCTGTGAAGATACTAAAGGACTCAGGCCTCAGTTCCTACTTGTAATAAGGTACAGCTGATGGAATTCCCCACATTTTTAGACTAAGACCCAGGTCATAATGGAGTTCCCATAGGAAGGGTCCCAAGAACACTGAATAGTATCAAGGCCCGGGAACTGCTGTGTCAATGTGGATCCCCATGGAGAGAGAAGACCTACCAACTACTAGCCATTGCTTTTCTGGTATTGCATCTGAATTCCTGTGGTGCATACCCTGCCTCCCCTCGCCTTTTCCTTGTGTCCTTCCTCTTCAAGTGGGTGAGACTAGGTAGCCTGTGGGTGGGAGAATATGCTTTAGAGTGTGATTTTTGTTTTGTGTTATGATTCAGAATTATACTATGAAAACTGAAACTTTAGTCTGTGGTGAGTGTCCAGAATTTTAATCCATTTCATTAAATGTATTGACTAAATTTCACTTGTCTACCTTTGTTTTCTGTGCCTCTAGGACACATTGAGACAACATTTGGATAAATCATTGGAAGAGAATAACAACTTAAAGTCTCTTCTGTACAATGTGAAAAAAGAAGTACAGAATGCAGACACTTCAACTGCACTAACTTTGCAGATTGCTGGTAAGAAGCTGTGCAGTTTATTTGGTAAAATCTGAGTACTTAGGAATACATAGGGTAGACTTTATTCTGAGTCACTTTATGCCAAGAGTTTGAATTAGTACATACTGCCTGAGTGGGTCTGGAGCCCCAGTCTAGTTGTTAGTGGCTGCCTGTAGCAGCTAGTCTAGGGTGGTATGTGGAGGGAGCTTCTTGTCTGGCCACTCCCACTGCCATCAGGATCTTGGCTTTCTGCTTTCTGAGAAAGCAGGTGTCATGGCAGCTGCTTGTGTTTCTTTCGGGTTCAGATAATTTTCACTTCTTTCTTCACTTTTTTGGGCTGTTTTGTTTTTCAATTTTAAGAAAAGTCAGGTTCAGATGTCTAGGGTGGTCGTCTGTGTTTCAGGAGGGCAAACTATTGAGCACACATTGCTCTTGTTTCAAGGGAAACTTTAAAGAGCTAGGAGGTAACTGCCTCCTGCATGACCCTTAGCACCCAGGGAGGATTGCTTCCCAGTCTGACTCCTGGGCCAAGTGTCTCCTCAGGTCTCTTGCCGCTTACTATTACTGGACTGTTTGGTTGTGTGATAAGAGTTCTTTATATGCTTTTTCTTTTTTTTAAATTACAGAGTTATTTTCTCATTTTGTTTTCTTTGTTGTTGTTTGGGGAGTATCAGTCCTCAGATGACATCCCATCTTATTTCTTTTTTTTTTTTAAGATTATATCATTTTCTCCTTCCCTTTCCTCCCTCAAACCCCCCATATGGCACTCTTTCTCAAATTCTTTTTTCATTAATTGTTGCTACATGCATTTATATACATATGTATATGTGTGTGTGTGTGTTTATGTGTGTGTGTGTGTGTGTGTGTGTGTGTGTGTGTATTCATTCCTGAATGTAACCTGCTTAGGCTATATAACGTTACTTAAATGTATGTTTTCAGGGCTGACCATTTGGTATTGGGCAACCAGTTAGCGTGCTCTTCCCTGGGGAAGATTTTCTCCCACTTCCAGCATTTCTTAGTTGGCTGCAGTTCTCTGTATAGAGTGGAAGTTTTGTGATCCTTCCCCCACCCACTTAGGCATGTCTGTTGTTCAGCTCATGTTTAGACAGCCATGTTGGTGAGACTTTATGGGTGTAGCTTCAAATTTTACCTAGAGGCACAGTCTCATGGCAAGCCTCCTGATCCTCTGGCTCTTAACAGTCTTGCCCCTCCTCCCCACCTGACCCCACTCTTCCACAATGTTTCTGGAAACCTAAGTGTGGTGAGTTGTTTTGTAGGTGCATCCACTGGGAATGATCTCTACATCTTTGTATTTGTGTTGGTTGTTGTTTTCTGTGATGATCTCCCTCTGTTGCAAAGAGGCATTTCCTTAATGAGGGGTGTGGACTGCATTTATCTGTGACTATAAGGACAAATATTTAAAGTATGGTTAGGGATTATACTGGTTTAGTAAAGTGGTTGTCAGTTTTCCTCCAAGATTCATGACTTCACTCACCTGGGTAGCTGGTTAGGTTTCCCTCTTGTTAAAAAGCCCACCCCTGCAGTGGCACACCTACTCCAACAAGGCCACACCTACTCACAAGCCCACCTCCTAATAGTCCCAGTCCCTGGGCCAAGCATCAAACACATGAATCTATGGAGACCGTACCTGTTCAAATGACCACAGAGCTGCTGTTACCAGGAAGGCATACATGTTGCTCTGGTTTCCCAGGGTTAATCGTGCATGCTGGTCGTTTCTGTGAGACATTACTTATATTGTCTTGGCTTTTTTTTCCTTCTAGTGTTGCCTCCACTTCTAGTATAATGCTCTTTATTGCTAAGGTAGTATGAGTTTTTCTGACATTCTGTAATTCTAGTTCAGGTTGCTCTTTATTTCTTGTGTCATTTTCTGTTTGTCTTTACTTACTTTGAACTGATGCGTGGGGTCGAATCTGCTCTGTGGACCTGGCTCTCAGGAGGTAGGACTCCTTACACTCCTGTTATGACAGCAGGAGTTTTCTGTCACTCATTTGCATGACACTTGTCCTTCAGGATTTCCCTCAGGAGATAGGCTACAGCACCTTCTCTGACTATATGGATCAAAAATACAACTGCCTCCTTGTGTGCATCTCTTGGTTCTCCCCCTCCCTTCTCTCTGTAGTCATGTTTTGCCCAGTCCTCCCCAAAGAAGTGGTCCCCCACACCCCCAGTGAGGACCCTGTTCTAAAACAGGACTGGGTTTCCCAGCTCCTTAGACTACGTGGAACATCTGGTCTCCCCTTCACTAGCAAGATGAAACCTTCACTTAATTTACCACAGTCCTGTCATTAGCCCAGGAAAATGGGTCCTTTGGGATCTTCTACATTGTATCTGTCAGATGCCCCACTGATGACAAATTGTTCCTGTAGAGAGAGAGATGTCATGCACTTACCATACCCCTGGGGGTTGGCCTAGTCCCTTGGGTTACGGACATGAGACTCCTGTGGGGTTTTGGTTTTCATCTAACTTCTCTTGATATTTGGTTAATGTGAGGTTCCTGGGAGGCCCTAAGACCAGGCTGCCACTGCTGTTTTCCCAGAATCCCTCTCACCTGTGCTCTTGGGGAGGCTGTTGTCTTGACTGACATTGGCACAGATGTTTACGTACTGCTGACTGGTGAAAAGAACTTGGTGCTAGTGTCACTGTTGTCCTTTGCCACACTTTGTTTTCTGGCTTTGTTGATGTTACTGATGCTATATGGTTTCACAGCCATGTGTCTACATACAGATTTATCTGTATCCTTTGTTCAGATGTAGGGAGCCAATAAATAGTATTGCTTTCCTTCCTTGAGTTGGAAACTCAGTGAAAGAGAGCACTGGTAGGAAGGAATCAGTGGGTTCATCACATATATGGCCACCATAGACTTCATAATGCTTTGCTCTAAATCATAGGTATCAGGCATAGTAGCAGAGGTATTACTCCCATAAAGGGAGGCAGATGTTGCCTTGATACTCTTCACCCTTGTCTTTGAGTCTCTAACATGTCTTTCCTGGCTTTAATTTAAACCAGAATGATCAAATGTATAGATGAACATCATTACACAATACTACTTCCTGTCTTCCTCAGGACTTCAGGCAAGTATGAAGCAACTCTCTGGGGAAGTTGTGGAGCTGAAGCAACATGTGGAGCACTATGACAAGATCCAGGAGCTCACACAGATGCTTCAAGAGAGCCACAGGTCCCTGCGTCAGTGGGTCACAGGGGGAGGCTGAGACACAGGGTATGAGGTACCAAGAAACAGCTGACAGTGTCTCTCAGAAATTGGTGTTCAGGACCCACATGCATTACCATGTTGACTTTGAACATGAATGAACATTCCCTTGGTAAAAAATGAGATATGATGATGACTGCAAGGAGTGTACTCTTAAGTATAGACCTGAAAAAGTGTTCAGCCTGAGGCATGGGAGCACACTGAGACATGAGAGCACACTGAGGCTTGGGAGCACGCTGAGGCTTGGGAGCACACTAAGGCCTGGGAGCACGCTGAGATGTGGGAGTGTGTTGAGGCTTGAGAGCACAGTGAGGCCTGGGAGCACACTGAGGCCTGGGAGCACACTAAGGCCTGGGAGCACGCTGAGGCCTGGGAGCACACTAAGGCCTGGGAGCACGCTGAGGCATGGGAGCACGCTGAGGCATGGGAGCACACAAAGACCTGGGAGCGTGCTGAGACATGGGAGTGTGTTGAGGCTTGAGAGCATGCTGAGGCCTGGGAATAAGCAACACTTAAGGCATGGAGCACACTAAGGCATGGGAGCACGCTGAGGCATGGGAGCATGCTGAGGCGTATATGAGCCAGGAAGTATGGACTAGAATCTGAGGGGTAAATACATGTTAAAGATGGTGAAGTCTAGTCCAGTGTTCTGCTCCCCTGGGTCATGGCTACTAATAGCATGTACTTTCTCCTCACTGGAGGCCATGATTGTTCACTTACAAACATGCACATTATATTTCCACCTGCTGCTGTATGGTTAGTGAAAGGGGAGGCTAGGAATGTTAACATAGGCAAGGCAGACCCTCATTTTATTGAGGAAGTTTCTTCTGGGAAGGAGGCAAGTGTCTGAGTGGGAACAGGTTATCAGAGCAGCCTCTGTTTTTGGAACCTCCTATGAGGAGGGCTCACCTGTAGTCATCGTTACCTTAGCTCTTCCCTGACTCTCCCATCTTCCTTGTATTTATTGTTGTTGTTGTTATTTCCTTACTAGGTGACCACATGTAAGGTCCTTCATGTAGGGTCAGACTAAGCCAAGTTTTCACTTTTAAGTCATTACAGTCCAGTAACTCCATTGGCCTTTGCCAGGCCTGAGTTACAGAGTTGGAGAAAAGGCTTTGGGCAGAGAAGACTCCTGAGACCCAGTAGGGAGGAATGGAAGGAAGGAACCTGAGCTGCTAGTTTAGAGCAGTGACAGGCAAAGGGATACACTCCTGGACTCCAGCAGGCCACCTGTGCTGGGTCTGGAGACCGTGGTGTTTGTGCTTTCAGCATCCTGCCCAGATATGGGTAGAAGGAGATGCAGAAGTCTGGAGACTGTGGGATCAGGTTTTTGCCCACTTATGGGCTTGCTGATGTTATTCAGCAGCCATTTCTGTGATTTAAACAAACAAGGCCAGCACCTACTTTGTGGATTATTCATTGGGGTGGCCATCTTCAAAGGTGGCAGAGGTTAATGTTGCCATGCTTCATGTGAACTTGTGATGCTATTCATTATATCACCTTAGGAAACACACTAGTGCTTCTGAATTCTGCTCTGCACCATGCTGTTGCCACTACACGATTAACCGTATGACTAGGAGTTAGAAACATTGCAGTATTGGGTCATTACAGTCAGAATATGGATTTACTAGCCATAGAGATTATCACTGTCTTGCCATAGAACTGTTGTATGTCAAGAAGACATCACTATTCAGTTCTTCAGCTTATTCCCAAGCTCAGCTCACGGTGACTAGCAGTGCCTTTAGGAAGACTTGCTCAAGCCAAGGGCTCTAGTTGTGTCCATGTATGGTTTGCAAAGGTCATATAGAGGGACAGTAGCCAGTAAGAAGATAATGGGGCCAGGGATAAGTGGTTGCCTTGGCACTGCTGCAGTTAGGAGCACTAGGCCAGGGCACAGGTGAGATATGTCTTTATGCTGGTGGACTTCAGCCAGGCTGTGGCTGTCGGGACACAACAGTAGGTGGTGCACTGGGAAGAACTCAGCAATTACTCTTCTTTCATCCTCCAGCTCCCTGGTCAGCACCAATGAACATCTCCTGCAGGAGCTGAGCCATACACGGGCACAACATAGAGCTGAGGTAGAGCAGATGCACTGGAGCTTCCAGGAATTTAAGAAGACTACAGCCCTGATCCCACGCCGTAGCTCCCGACTTGGTGGCCGACAGTCCTGCTAGCACTAGTGAGCTATACTCCCCTCCGTCAGGTATAGCCCCAGGGTTACACCTGGGCATATATCTATCTGAGTACCCAATGAGACTGTAGTTACCTTAGAATCCTCACAATGTATTCATGAGCTCAGCTTGCTCATGTCTCCTAAATTGATGCAGTCGACCCTGGGTCTTCATATGTTTGAGAAGCTTTGTTAATTACACATCCTGTTGTAAAGTACCTACAGTATTTTTTTCTTCCCAATGTGGGAAAATTTTGTATAATTAAAATGTTTTCATGTGACAAGCATTCCTTATTTAAAGAAGTAATATAGTGCTATGTTTAAAAAGTTAACTTTTTAAGTGGCTTTTTATAAATTATAACTGACTTCCTTATTGAATTCTTCTATAAAACAAGTTATACAAAGTGAGCAGGAAAAAATAAGTTCCAAGTTGTAATAAAAAAGTAGCACTTATAGATGTGACAAACATTTTAAGAATTTGTATGATATTAACATGTCATAGTAAAACAAATAAACAAAAAACCTCCCCACTTCTGCCTCACCCTTTTGCTTTTAATAGCTCCTTGCAAATAAACAGACTATTCACCTGAAAACCGGGGGAATACTCTACTGTATAGAGTGAAACCCAGATGATTGTTTAAAAGGTGCTCATTAGAAGAGGCAGATTTAATTCACCAGGACAATACTATGTAGAGTAAAGCCCGTGTAGAGAGATGGCTCTTACACACTAATGCTGCTGAGTACAGACACTCTGGAGACGGCTTGGGATTGCCTAATGGACCTTGGTCTCTGCCTCACAAGGTCAGAAAGATTCTCCTGCCCTCCACTCCTGCACTGGCCCAGGTGGATTTTGTGTTCAAGGCAGGAGGTGAGTTTCAAGCCTCAACTTTGAGGCTTTGAGGGTTCTCAACTGTGTTCTGCAGCTCCTTACCCCAAGTCAGGAGTTGTACAGTCTATTTCTGTTTGAGTTTTTGTACATCATGTATGTCTATGAATTAATTTATATTGCCTTAATTTTCAGTTTACTTTTGGTACTGATAATCTTTTGTTAGTGTTTTAATAGCTTCAGGATTTGAAGTTGTATCATTGTGTAGACTTGTTGTGACACTTGGCTTTTAAGTAAGCGCTCACTCTGTGAGTAAGAAGACTGCCTCTGGCCATTGGCTCTGCCTCAGCTCCCACACTGCAGAGATGCTCATCAAGACAGTGAACAAGCAGGCCTGGCCTTCCCGTCGCCAGTGAGTATCTGACAGGTGAACTCAGGAGCATGCTGGTGGCCGTCCTGAACTTTCTCACCTGTGTATCTGGGGAACCAGCTTCCTGTCTTCCCTTCCTGGTGGTGTCGCCCATGGCTTTATACATTTCCCAAAACCACTGATGTATTTGGGTGTATTGTTTCATCAGTTTTCCTGTTTTGTATTTGTTTTTATTCTGCCGTCTCATTTTGTATATTTGCTCTAGTCTGTTTTGGTTGTTTTGTTTTGTTTTTCTGACTCTAGTATTGTCATTTTTATTTGTTTTTCAGTTGGTGGTTGGTTTTTCTGGGATTTGTTTTATTTTCTTTTGAGACAAGGTCTATGTATCATGGGCTAGCCTGGAGCCCATGTAGATCAGGCTGGCCCCAAACTCACAGAGATACTCTTACCTCTGCCTCCTGGTACTAAAGATGTGTACCACCACCCCAGAAATACTTTTAGTTTCACAAAATATGTGCATAGCTCTTACTAATCTGAGCCACCTGCCTGCTAATTCTCTTGTTTTACTTTTTGTTAAAGACATTTCGCTTGTGATCACTTTCTGCATTTTTTTATGTCTACTGGTAGCAAATCATTACATTATCCAAACAGTCAAACAAAAACCAACCTTTTTTTTTCCCCTTATGAGCAGCAACATCATGGATACTCTTTGAACTAGTATTTGAATTTGATCTTAATTTAAACATCTTGATGATGCACCTGCCTTTGGAGTGCTGATAATTTGTGATGCAGTTGATAAGTAATTACCTTAAGCCTGGACCTCACGCAAGGCTGCACCAAAGCCAGCTCTGGCCTTAAATCTGACAGATGACTGGTCTGCATGCATTCCTACCTGCGCTAAGAAGCAGACAGCCTCTTGTGTGGAATGGACATGAGACTCTGCTGGTGAGCGCTGATGCAAGGAAGACTTTTGACACCTCTATGTTAATACCCAAGTGTCAAGGCCCTGTGATGACTAGCATAGATATCATAGTACTTTAAGGAAAATAGAAATCCATATTTTAAAACCTTTATTCATCACTTTACCAACTTGACACACAATGTTAATAACAGCAAACACAATGAACGAAATGTTGATAGACACAAGCTGTTTCACTAAAGCAATATGAGCCAGGCCATATGTCCAGCTAGGTGACTAGGTGCCTTGCACTCTATAGGAGGGACAGACAGCAGGGCCATCCTGACCTGACAGACATTCTGAGCAAGTGTGGTTTAGATGTCAGCATAAATGTCTTTCTGAGTCAGAACACCCATGGCATCAACATTACCCATCACACTGATAAAGTGATAAACTCCATATTCCCTAACATTAATAAAATAGTGTAAAAATATATATCACATATATATAAACTTAACTCCCTTTCTTGAAAAAAAAAAACTTAGTACAAACTACTAGTAGTAGCATATTATTCCTTTCAAGTTTAAGTTGTACAGGCTTTGTTGTTTGGCTTGGTTTAGTTAAGGAGTCTAAAGGAAGAGATAATTTAAGCGTCCCAAGATGGCCACACCCATGAACTGTAAAGTTCAGAATGGTCAGTAGTATGTTGGTGAAGAAGAGCAGTTTGGCTCAGTGTTGGAAGGATACTCTGTCTACTGATGTCTTCACAGTACGGCTAAATTGTCACTCTTGCCATTCTTAATTGGCAGGGCTTCCCCCGTGTGCCCGTGTCGTAGCCAGGTAGTACACAAGTCTACAGAGAGAGAGAGAGCCAGGCAGACAGGCAGTTTTCCCTGAAAAAGGACAGGTGGCAAATACCATATGTGTCTGAGCCATGGCATCTGTCTCAATCCTCCCAGCCAGTTGTAATACCAAAGCATCTACAGAACAGTATGTAAACACATGGGTACAGCTGTGTGCCAGTAAAACTATTCATTGAAACAGGCAGCTTAAGCAGCCCAGGGCCTCTGGGAGTGGTAAAGTTGGGTCTTGGCTCAGGGCAGACACCTGTCAACTCCCTGGGACAGACTACAGGGAGGTGGCAGGACTGTCATGCAGCCCATTTCAAAACTATCTCCGTCTGTCATAATGTCCCTAAGCCCCGATATAAGATAGGATACTGAAAGGTTTAAAAATACTCCAGTATAAATATAGATTTTTTTCAACAATTATTTAAATACATAATTTGAACTCTGATTTTGGTAAAGCATTTCCACTAACTAGTTGTTCATAGCATTAAATAGAAATAAATAGGGGTTCTACTAGAGTCAGTGTTTTCAGATAGCCTCCAACCTACCTACCATCATTCCCTGACACTTAAGACACCATCTGCATGGCTCTTCCCTGCAATTTGTCCCTTTCTCCTGAATGTCACCTCTAACAGAATATGTCCCTGTACAGACCGTGTTCCTGGTTGTCACCCCCAATAGGATATTTCCAAGTATTATTCTGACAGAACATATCCTTGAGTGTCACACGCAACAGAACATGACTCTGTCACTCTGATCCATGTCCCTGAGTGTCGTCCCTGACAGAACCTATCCTTATTCTTTACTGTCATAACACAAGAGAACCTGTCTCTGTCTCCTGAGTGTCTTCCCCTGATAGAATGTATCTTTTTGTCTCCTGGGTGTCCCCTCTAGAAGAAAAAAAGATCACCTCCTGGGTGTCATCCCTGTGAGAACCTGTCCCTGTCTCTTGTGTGCCTGTCACCTAATAGCAAATGGCCCTGGGTCTTGGTTTGCATGCTGTGCAGTTTTTGTTTGTTTTTATTCACAGACACTGAATTCTATTTATCCATAATTATTAATAGCTAATTGGTATCGCATAAGACATGCAACGGAGACAAACTCTACCTGTGTGTTCAAATCAAACAGGAAAATACACATCTGTTTTGTGCAGCAAAGTTGGATTCAAATCAGTTTCTATGTTGAGAGGGTAACAGATGCCACAACAAATTCCATAGACACTTTAAACTGACGGTATGGAGACACTAAGTCTTTGTGATCTAATTGTTACTACCCTTTCCTTTCTAGATGACATATCATCTAGTGGGAGGGCTTATTTTCAAAGTTAAACTTAACACTGACTAGAGAAAGGTGCTGTGTGAGGAGACTGCGGGTGAGGGAGGACACAATGAAGACCACTTGTCTGACATAGTTCTGGGTGCTGCTGAGGTGGGCCTAGGACTCTCCTGCAGGACCCCAAGGGTGCTCAGGTTCTGTGCCAGGACAGTGAGGACCAGCAAGGCAGAGTGACCCAATTTTCATTTAGAGTCAAGTTGTGTTAGATCCATTAGAAAGATTTTCTTAAGTGCTTTCCTGGAATGCTTTCCTTCTGAAGATCATACCTTTGGGGACTCTGATGGCAGTTGCGGGTCCGCCACTGCCCAGGACCTATATGAGCTTGCCATTCGTAGCTTTTCTGTTCAGTCCTGAGCACATGGGCGAGGTGACCAGTTTATAATGAAGCTTCCCCCCATGAAGCTGGGTGGTCCTGTGAAGGTGGACACTTGTTTTCTAGGTGTTCCTAGGCTGTTAACCCTGGTCTTGGCTTGAATCTTCATCTGTACACCATTCTGGCAACTTGACCCTTTGAACAGAAGGCTGTGTCCAGGGTTTTCAAACTACTATGGGGTCAGGGAAACATCTGACCCACTACATGTTATGGGGATCCTGTGATGCCACACTAGCCTGACTCCTCTGCCCTGGCCCACATGCCGTCACCTCCTGATGGATTTGTGTGTGTTCCATTTTACTTGGCTATGATGGTGGCAACTAGGCTGTTGATAGGCAGTAGAAAAGAGCATCCTCAGACCAAGAGACTGCCAGCCACATGGGGACTAGGGGTTCTGGGTGAGGGTGTGAGAAGTGCAAGGGTCCTTTTGTTTCCCCGGACCAGTGAGGTAAGATTCCAGAAAGGAGGCTCCACCACTTGCCAAGTACTGCAAACTCACAAAACCTTGGGAGGAAGCTGACCTTCCCCATCTTCCAGTGGTGGCTATGTTGAGGGGTTTGTTAACTTTGAACCTTCAGAGGGCCTGCTGTCAGGAGGTCTGGTATTGAGGCCCATGCTTTTCTCCTCTCTTAGGCTAGTAGTTAGTCTTCCTGGTGTTGCAGCAAAGGCATGCTCTCTGAGCCCCAGAAAGGTGGCCATGGCAGTGGGGAAGATAGCCTTGCTGTCTACCCGTACTGTCCAAGTCGTGTAAGACACCCCACCCTCGACAGCCATCTGCTCAAGGAAGCATATCCTGAGGCCACTGTGTCCACCAAGTTGCATGCAAGGCTAGGGTTGTGTTAATGCAAAAGAACAATTGCTGTGGAGCTCTTCTGAGGATGGTGCATGCCTTTGGGCCTGACGAAGTGGCACCCTCACACATGGATGAGCTGAGTCCTGACTTCTCTCTTGTGGCAGAAGAAGACACCTTGGCAGATGCTGCAGATCTTTCTTGGGCCTAGTTCTGGTGTCCAGTGCCCTGCACTTGTACTTGTGAGAAAGGTTAGGAAAAATAAAAATGAACCCAGGGAAGGCTCCATAGAGCTGAAGACATAATTTTGAGCAAAACACAGCATAACTTGCCTTGGTTTCCATAACACACTGGTGGAAAAACTGCCCAGGCCTGGTCTGGACGAAGTGTCTCAGCATCATGTGTGTCCCAACCTGGTAATGGGACATGGCAGCTTGATGTCCTGAATCTCCCTGGATCACTCTTGAGACCAAGGACATAGTCTTGTCGTCATTTCTTAGAACAACACTGAAGAAACTTCCAGCTTCACACTCCAAGTCACTCCCCTGGTCACCAGAGAGCTTCCATTTTCTCTTGGCCACTCTCAGCACAGACTCGGTTGGCGAACACGCATGTGCCCATAGGTGCATATGTGCATGTGTGTACACGAACGTGCATGTGTGCTGATGTGAATTGTTCTCACACACACTGGCACAACCCACCAAGTAGCCTCAGTCATGTGCTCTGGTCAAGAAAGATGAAGGGGCCTGTTTAGGATTACTCTATGCCGTTGGTTAGTTCCTTAGCTCCTGCTGCCTTAGAAGCGCCTAGATAAGATCAGCGTGACTTCTGACATCTGCTTTCTGCTCATCCTCATTTCTGCCAGTACCCAAAACACCCCCCCCCCCTTTACCTGCAGATCAAGTGGCCAATGGGGTATGATCCTGGGAGACAGTTTGGAATTAGCAGTCCACTTCCCAGCTGTGGACAGGGCAGGTATGTTAGGATAGGATAATGAATCACGGCCCAAACCTGGGGTCTGAGAGAGAAGTGTCAAAGCACCCAGCAGGAGGAGGCCTGGGCACTGCCCCCACCATCACCTAGTGGAGGTGCATTCTGAGTTCTGCCCAGTTAAACATAGGAATGTAATGAAGTGCAATGGGTGTAAGTCCTGCGCCTGCCACCTGTAGTGTCCAGAGCTTCGGCCTGTAAGGCTACTTGCCCCCCTGCACCTTCTGGTCATAGGTGCCTGCATGCTTGTAACCAGGCACATAGCCGGACTCATCCACCAGGTCCACGCGTCCAGCTTTGCCCTTGCCCTTTCCTGATTGGTCGAAGCGCTCCTTGTGGGAGCCCGTGAACTTGCTTGTGTCTGTGAGCCGTGACACCGTGGGTGAGGATACAGCTTTCTGAAAGAGAATAGAAGAGGGTGTTATAAGGCAAATGATAGAACTGGGTAAGGACTGCCACCATTTACACCATTTAGGTGGGAGGTGGCAGGGGCTGGAGAGTAAGCAAGACAAGGAGTATGAACCTGCTAGGCCACAGACAAGGGGTTACCTCTCTTGGCTCTGGGTTAGTCTCACACTTACAGGATTAACAGGTGTAAAAGTTTTCTAAGTCTACCCAGTGTGGCCTTCAGATACTACTGGGCCATGGTCTCCCCAAGGGCAGATGCAATCAAGAACACTAAGTCCCACCCGTGCCTCACCCCCTCACCGTGACGCCAGAGATGACTGGTGCTCGCCCCTCAATGAGCCTGTGCACCTCACGCACAGCCTCCTCGCTGCTCTTATCCTTGAAGCGCTTCTTGGCCAGCTCCTCCAGTGCCTCCTGGAACTGCTCAAAGGTGATGGTCCTGCAGGACTTCCCTCTGTGGATGACAGGCCATGTTAAGTCCTCAGGTAGGAGGTCCTCTGGGACCAACCCCACAGGTATACCATCCCTTCCTGCATTCTGCAGTGACCCCTACTGGTTACAGCTAAAAGTCACCAACTAGAGTATCAGGACATTTCTGTATGTGGTCTCTCCTGGGTTGGGAGAGCAGAGAGAAAAACAGGAAAGATCCCATCAAACTCTTCCCAGGGACTACCCTAGCCCTTCGAGGAGCGGGAGGATCAGAAGTGGCCTGGAAAGAGCCTAAAGCCGTGGTTATCAAAGTAGGCAAGATTAGAGGAGTCCTATCACCCGCCTGATCAGAATCCTAAGAGTGAGCAGTACACGGGAGCCTAGTCAGCAGGCTTGAGGCTGGAGCTCCTAATCACCATTGAACCTGGTCACCAGTGAGCATCCTAAATAATCTGTCATCACAAAATCCTCCTGCCAAAATCTGTTGTAATTTTACTTTAAGGCATTTTCAACTTGGCATTCACCCCCCCCCCCAACTAATCCAAATTACTGAAGTTTTCAATGTTTTGACACAATGTAGAAGACACATAAGTCTGCATGTCCTGCACGTTGCTGGGGAGTTTTAGTGAAATGGCCAGAGAGAAGCTGCCTCCTTGTATGGCAAGGCATGCCCAGACCCCAGCTGCAGAGTGCTAAGCACTCAGGGCTTTAAAGGAGCTGGCTGACAGAATCCCAGTAGGGCTTTGAAGTCTCTCTCCATCAGCATAGGATCCAGAGCAGCCAAGATGTGTTTAAGAAAACAAAAACAAAGCGGTGGTGGAACACACGCTCAATAGGCAGAAGCTGGTAGAGCTCTGTGAGTTCGAGACCAGCCTGGCCTACAGATTGATTTCCAGAACAGCCGTGGCTCCAAAACACTGTCTCAAAACAACAACAATAAAAAACCAAAAACAGAGTTGGAGGTCCAAAACACCATGCAAGGTCTCCTGAAGGAGACCGGATGAGAGATACTAACAAGGTGTGAGACGTACAGCTCGACGTATCTGGAGTCCAGAAACACCCACACAGGTACCTAACTGAACAAGGTCAAGGAGAAAGGACTGTTTCAGAAAGCAGCTGGAACATCTGCTACCTCTGCAAAAATAAGCCAGCTATGATCCACAGGTCCCTCAGTCTCCTCAGAGCATGACCCCAGAAATAACTTTCTCATGTGTATCTGGGAGATAACCTGGGTAACCTTAGGTGGGCAAGGATTTCTTAGACTTGAGGCCAAGTGATCACATTCAATAAGAGAAAAGTGGGAAGACTAAGACTTCAGAATATTAAGAGCCATGTTCTTTCAAATGACATGGAAGACAAAGAAATACCACAGAGTTGCAGAAAATACAAACCTGAAAAGGGGCTTGTATCTAAAATACGCAAGGAACTTAACAGTAAGAAAAGAAAACTTTCAAATGGGCCAAGTATTTGGACCAGACACCTCACCAAGGAAGATCCATTGATGGGGAATGACACACACGGGAAGTCACCCATGGAAAGGAAGCAGAAGTGATGAGGAAGCTGACTGGGGTGTGCTGAGGAGGATATAGCGAGCCTCCCTGGGGGGCAGGCTGCTTCCAGAGAAATAAAGATTGAAGCTCATGTTAAACCCATTCATGAATAAGGTACAGATTTTATTCAGTCATTCAAACTTGGAAAACCACCCAAATGTCCCTTAGCAGTGGCCAGATAAGCATTCTGTGGGCAGTCTTGTGAGGACGCAGCAGTGGCAACACAGTAACAGAGCGGGCCCTTGGTGACTGTGCTAAGGAACCAGACATGAAAATACTACTGTTCCCACTCACCCTAAAATCTTAGTGGTGCCTAGAGGAGTCTCACACTTTACACATGTCCTGAATATATAGGGCATTTTGACCAAACAGCCAAGAGAGCTGAGCCAAACTTTCTTTGAGAAATGCACAGGGCCCCAGGTTGGAGGCCACCCCTACTTCATAGGAAATTGGGGAAGCCACTAAGCCATTACACTTGGACCAAGCATACAGCATAGAAGCTAGAGGCACACAGTGTGTGATCCTAGAACCTTGCAGAACAGCCTCTAATATGGGTAAGGAGCCTAAGTAGATGCCTTGTGTCTTAGAGGGTGGATTCTAGTCCTTCAGTGTTCTTAGTCCCAGCACTCAACAGCTACCCTTGAGATACTGGGCAATCTAGGACATTGGAGTAGCTTGACTTCACAGTTCAGTCGTGCCTGGAGCTGACAGCTTTCCCCTCTCTCCTAGGACCTTGGGGGGGGTGTTGATCTAAGGCCCCCCAGGGCTGCTCTCTTTGTCGTGAGAAGTCAATGGCACTCTTGTCTCCTACTCCCAGCACTTCCTGGGTTGACATGAGGATGCCAGGCCTAATGGCCAGCCTGGCAACCCGCTGCTAGGGCACACGGCCATTTCTGGGCAGCCTCAGCACCAGGCACTACCAGTATGAGTCACTGGGGGATGGGGTAACTGGAGGGGCTGTCCCATCACAGACCACATTCAGATAGTTGGATGCCTGCTCCACTGGTACCAAGAATCCCTTTCTGGCCTGTGTCCCTACAAGTCTAACTGTTTTGTTGGGGAGAGGGTGCCCTGTCTTGGTGCCCTAGTTCACAGAGAACTCTCCCCAGGAGATGCAGGCACTTCTTGAGGCAGAATCCCCAACTTGCTCCGAGAAGACAATGCCCACTTCTTCCTCAGAGATGTAAAAACAGGGTTCTCCCACAGAGTCTCTGTCTAGAGCTCTCAGGACTTAAGGGATATTCCTAGGTCTTTCGCTTCCCTGCCTTTGGTTCCCAAGCTGTCAAAAGCTGGTTTACCTGAAGCCTGGGATTGCATCCCAGGCCCTGTCCCCATATCTGCATGCCACCTTCTCACTCTCTTGGGAACCCTGGGACCTGGCTAGAGGGATCAGGACCCATCCTCCGCAGCAGAGCCCTCTGAGGACTACTCCTCTATGGCTAATACCACAAACACTACCATCCCCTACCTCAGCTTTGGGCTTTCATAGAGCCCCTAGTTCAGCCTACTCAGCACTTTTCGAAGAGTCTTGTCAAGGCTTGTGTAATAAGAAAACATTTAAGAGGTGAAGGAATAGGGCACATAGGACAAGACAGGGCTGCCTGTGATTCTTATTCTTACTTTCTGAGATTTACAGAAGCTGTCGCTTCTGAAGGAACCACCGGAGAGCAACCTTGTCAGCCAGATACTACGAAGGCGGAGAAGATTCTCCTGAGGAGTGAGAGCTATGCCCTCCCTGTACATGTGGTGGTCAGAGAGCAGCCGAAGGACCTGGAAGGGACTCCTGAGCAGGGATGCCTTGCAGGGATGCTACCTCATAGGAAGCCTTTCTGGAAGCTTTCTGTAAGGAAACAGTAAGGGAGCTGACCTGAGCCTGCCGAACCACAAAGCAGCCTCAGCTGCCATGGGCCTCAAGTTGCCTGTTGCTACCAGTGTCTGGTTCTTTAGATGTGTTCAAGGGAGGTGTAGAATCTGGTCATTTTCTTCAGACACCAGTCTCTTGTTCCTTCCTCAGGACTCTCCTGTGCCCACCTAGGTCTGGGCTCTGTGCAGGAGACAATGCTTCTGTTGCTTCTGTTGCTGCTGCTGCTGCTGCTTGGGTGGTGATGGTGAGTGAGGTGATGGTGATGGTGATGGTGATGGTGATGTGATGGGATGGTGATGGTGATGGTGATGGTGATGGTGAGAAAGTCTAGGCCTGTTAGTTTTCTGTACCCTCAGCAGGTCACTGAACTTAAATTCCTTGGGAATGAGTGATGTGCTCTCTGCCTAGAGGGGCCTGGATGTCAGTTAGCCACAAGGACTTTGCCCATCTCAGGAAATCAGAGGCCAAGCAGCAACCCTACCCTGCTAACCCCAGTAAGCTGTGGCCCTACTCTGGGCACATTCCACATATGTCTGTTTACTGGCAGTCACCAGCTTGCCCAGAGGAAGCGTCTGTGACCTGCAGCACTGCCACTTCCCTCTGTTGAGAAAAAAATCCTTAAAGCTCCTTTCTACTTGTCATTTTGTGTTTTCTGAGGGGCCTGAGGCTATGGGATAAATATTCACTAGGTGACCCAAAGTGGTACATCTGCCCACCCCCACCTCCTCATGGCTCTGGCCTGGATTAAGTATGGGTAAGCCATGAGGATGGATGTACCTCCGGTTGTTCAGACAAGTTATGGATGCTAGAGGAAGTTTATTCTCTTACGTGCCTTCATGGGTTGGCCAGCCAGCTTCCTAAGGCAAGACGGAAGGCTGAGGAACAGAACAGGCTTACCATCCCAACGGCCTATCACTTCAGACTCACCAGAACATACAAAGCCTTATCCAAAAAGTCACAGGGGCCACTAGCCCAATGATATCAGACAAAAAAGCTCCACATGTCCTGTCTATCCCCCAACAGAGGTCAAAACCCTAAGTTTCCCAGCAGGCAGCTGAGGAGTCACTATGTACTGCCGTATACAGCCACTAGAGGGCCATGCAGAAGTGAGAATAGCAGCAAGGCTTCAGGTACTGGGATGCCTGAAGAGTAAGATGCATGCTGGGTCTTGCTCCATCCAAGGCCTGCAGGATTAGGCCACACTCTTCCCTGGAGAATATGAATATGACTGTTAGCCTTATCCGAGACCCAGGAAGCAGAGCCTGAAGGACATGTGTGCCATAGGTGAGTGGCACTGAGTGCGGGTCCCCAGCCAGGAACAGAAGCTACCTCCACACCTCCACAGGTCCTCACATGTCTAGGGTCCTCAGCATCTGGAGATGTTTGGACAGGTAGTACACACAGAACCCCATCCTTTCCACGGTACCCAAAACTCCATCCAGGACTCCAGACCTGTGTCCTGTTCCTAGGAGCAATAGGCTACATTAGCCCAGGTGGCTTCTATGCTGAGCCTCCTCAGAAGCCTATGGACATCAGAAAAATCCCATCAGGCCTTACTGACTAGCTGTGGCATGTAAGGAACACAGAGCAGCTCATAGACTGAGCAGTGGCTGACAAATCCCCAGTCTAGACAGATCTAGACCCTGCTTTCTTACATGTAGGGACTGGCCTGGCTTCTCTTCTGACCTGTATCCAGACATAATGGACACCCGGCCCTGACACCCCAGCCAAGTTACTTTCTGACTCTGCACAGTGTTGGCAGAAATCTGTGCGTTTACTCTGGAGGGTACCCAGCACCCATTCCAGGCCCAAGGAGGCCAAAGGTCTCTGGGCCTCCTTACCTGGAAGTATGGTGGTTAAAATAAGGAGGTAGTAGGTAATCCCAGCCCAACCCTGAGGCCTCTGTACGTCTTCTACCACAAGCATATGCGGGTACATACACAGGCACAAAGACCCCTTGCAGACAGTCACAGACAAATACAATGCCTCGGGCCCCCAGGTATTTCTCAAGCTGCACCACACTGGCCTTGTTTCGAAGTCAGGTCTTCATTAACTGTGTGGAGACTGGCTATGCTGAGCCTTTTGCAGGATGGGGAGTCTAGGTTAACAGTAGTCTACAATAAAACTTGGTATAGAGCTTCAAGAAATTTGTTTAAAATTTAACACATAGTAACATCAAAACAAACAAGCGCTGCCATGGTGACAGGGACCTAAACAAAGGCTGCAGATACCCCAGCTGGCGCCACGCCTGCAGAGCCATGGCAACCTGCCCCAAAACAGAAATAGTTGAACTTTTTTTTTTTCCCTCTCAAGTCCTGTCAGAGTCAGCAACTTCCTGGAGGTACCTAAGCAATTTCCTCCCAGGTCTCAGATTCCTATAGGAGGCAAATTGCTGCCCCTCAAGGGACCACAAACACCCAGACCTCATAATACAAATAGCACCACTACAGCTACAATTTTCCTGGAAATCTCAATCCCAGAGTTCCCCAGCCCTTTCTGCTGATCCCCTTTAGCAGTCCCTCACCACCCTGGTACTCAGAACACTGTCCCTCTACACTAGTGGACAATAGGACTCTGAATTTTCTGTTCACAAATGCCTCTGGAGTGAGGATCTTCTTCCAGAACAGAAGTGTTCCAAGTGGGACATAGTTCACAAGGAACCCAGTGGAGTCCAGGCTCTGAGCAGGAGTGAGAGTTCAAAGACAGTAAGAGGTGAGGGGATGGCAGACTCTAGGCTCTCAAGGGTCCATGTGTAGGCAAAAGGAACATCAGAGTTTCTGGGTCTCTACTTAGTACAGAATCCTCACCTGGGCTTCCTTAGCCACCCAGTTAGACATCAGTGAACCCACAGTGCCAGCAAACCCAGCACTGATTGTCTGCCTAGACTGTCATAGCCTTACGACTTCTCTGGGCTTGGGCTTGTTCTCCAGGACCTTGACTTTCAAGGCAGGGACAGTCCAAGATTCCCAGGCAGCCCAGAGTCTACAATGAGGAATGGCCATGTCCTAGAGTTGGGGATGAAATGTCTGATCATCTGAAGTTCTGCATTCTGAAAACAAACATGGCCTTCACATGGTTCATTCATATGGGTCTAGTGTCTCCCATGGCAAGAAGGACGTGTGGAGCTGGAGTTCTCAGTCCTCTGTGGCCCTCGTCATCCAAAAGACCCATGGCCACTTAGGGCCACCCACTGGAGACTGTAGAAACACAAGTTCTACATGGGGGTGCAGTGCACATATACAGGCACACAAAAGCTGGAAGGCAGCCACCTTCAGAAGAAGCTGGAAAAGCTGACTGACCTCTGGAAAGGTCACTTCTTCCTACCTTCCAACCATCCCTTCTAGAAGCTTTCTCATTGACACAAGTCTGTGGGTCTCCTTATTCTTTGGTTAGATCTTGATTATCTTAAACATTGGAATTACTGAGGACACGGCGACATGAGGAGACCATGATGAGCATGATGAGTTCATTAGCCTTGCTTAAAAGACACCCTGTATGCTCCCAGTGTAGGAAGAGCTTCCAGAGTTTCTGGTAAGCTCAGGGTTGGGTTTATAAGGGACACTTGCTAGTGGAGGAAAACTATGAGGAAAAATAAAGTGGGGAGCTGTCCAAGTTTGTTTGCCAGTTTAGACACTGGAGTTGAGCTCCATAAAACCATCAGTTTTACCTGTAATACACATGGTAGACATGGCTAACCTGGCTTTTCTAGGTCTCAATGTTGCAGGTCATGTCCACTGGCCTAACAGAAGCTCTTGGCACCAGGATGAAAGCGATGACTGTACCAGAGGGTCCAGTGCCCATCATTTTGCAGCCTGGGTCAGTGCCCCTCACTCATGACTGGCCAACTTACCAGAGCAGCTTTGTTTACCAAGACATACCTGTCTGTCCCTGCCTGGAACTGTCCAGTGGAACTCAAAAGACCAGTTTCTATGAGGGGGGGGCTGCACATTTCCCAGCAGGAGATAGCCAGGACAGGCCATGTGACCAGCAAAGTGAGCTCCACCAAACCTGGGAAAGCCCCTACCCCAAGACAAGGCCCATGGTGGTGTCAGTACCCAAACTCAGGGACAGTCACTTTGGTGAATGATCAGAAACTGTAAGCATCAAGATTTCCAGGTCATCTATGAAGGAGCAGCAGCAGTATGGAGGCTCTGTGGGCTGACCTTGCTGCATACGTATCCCTGGGATCCCTGGTCCTTATGACCTGTTCTGGACTTTGTAGACTCCTCATGGCCCTTGATCTCCAATGACTGTGCTGTTCTATTTAGGGACTTGGGAGACAGCATTACTATCTCCTGACCCTTTGTCTTGGGTCCTTCCCATAAAAGCAATAGAATGAATACAGTGTTCAGTAGACCCTCTTCTGTGGGGGTCACATAAGGGGTCATTGGTACCCAACAGCATCGCACACTGATGAAGCTGTGGAGAAAGCAGTGTTGACAGAAGCCTAAGGACCACAGTCTAGGAGTACCTAGGAGCACTGGCGAAAGGCCTTCCAGGTAGGCTTGGGAAGAACTGGTATCAGTGTTATCATTAGGAACCAGGCCAGAGTAGAGGTGAGGGCTTTTATAGTGGGCTTCAGGGCAAAGTGACCACACATCTGAGCCACTGGCCATAACTTCATCTATTTTCCTCACCCACAATAACTGAACTTCAGGTGGTAGATCTGAGATATCATAGGAACAGAGTCTCGGGTGGGAGAAAGAGGCTAACTATACACACACCGCGTCTGCTTGCATAGGTTGAGGCTACATGGAGAGTCTCTTCTCCAGCTTCTCATTGTGGTTGGAAGCCACAAGGAACAGAGCAAGCAGAATAGACTAGACTAGCTCAGACTCCTTTTTGGAATCCTGGAGATGGTCAGAATGCAGGACCCCTTTGGGACATGTTTTCACATGTTAGCCTTTACCGTACAACCATTCAAACCTAAGACAACACTTTTGTGTGCTATGTACAACAGGAAGTTCACTAGGGAGCACAGGGTTGAGATTTTCTTGCCTTGCAGAGGTCTCAAGCTCCCAGTATGCAGTGAAGTTGGTATCAGCATTGGGATGCATGGGGACAGCTAGACTCTGGTTCGGTAATCTCTACTAAGCCCCCTCCTAGGGAACAGGACCTTGAAAATGCAGTCTCAGCTTCTCTCATTTCCCTCAACCAGGATCTAGAGGAAGCTATAGCTAGCTTCAGCTGGAACAGAAAGATGTCACTATCACCCTGAATCTGGTAATCT
Organism: Mastomys natalensis; assembly: GCA_021653895.1. Classification (NCBI taxonomy): domain Eukaryota; kingdom Metazoa; phylum Chordata; class Mammalia; order Rodentia; family Muridae; genus Mastomys; species Mastomys natalensis. Next base: position 388,440 of record JAJTUV010000883.1, read on the forward strand.
GATTTATGCCACCTCTTCCAATTGGGATGCATGTTAAATCCCTCCACCTTCCCAGGAATGCTTAAGTCGTTAGTGTTCTCAGGAGCCATCTGCCAGGCCACATCTACCCTTCTGGCTGTTGCTCAGAGACTCCCCCATGCACCAGTGCATGACCTGGGGGCAGCTTACCTTACCTAAAGAACACCAACAATTTCACAAGCAAAGTGGTGGTTGGCAACCACAGTTACGAAGACATCACCCACCCAAAACCAGAGGAGGAATTGATGCTCAGCTAGTAGCAACCACAGAGATCAACCACAGGACCTGATAGCACGCAGATGTAAGACAGAACAGTAGATGAGTGGCCATTCTCTGATTTGTATCTGATTTGGCTCCACATGTGATCATGTCTCAAGAACAAAATTATTGGAGGTGGATAAGGGGCTGGAAGAGGGTATCATGAACCACTGACATATCCTGGAAACAAAGCTACATAGGCCTGAGCCTCACACTAACCTCATAGCCTCTGCCCACAGTGGATGGGTCTCTGTTTGCCTAAGCAGATCCTGGTCATGTCTACAGCTCAGTAACCTGGGTATTGGTTAGAGTTAACTACGTTTTCTCAAGGCTATAAGCCCCCAACCTGGCCACATCCAAGGCCAAATGGATAGAGACTAGGACCACAGCTCAGGACATGGCCAAGCAGTTCCAAGGCACTTGTGACCAATGTACTGCCCAGACTGTCCCAGACACCACAGGTTCTGTGCCCACTTCTTAGCTTCAAGCTTTCAGCATCTGCAATCAAGATACTTCACAGACCCTCACAGCTATGAGTTGTGCTGCCTAAGCCTGCATGACACTTACTTGATCTTGCTGAAGACGATGTCCACATCAGTGACGGTCACATTCTTCCCATCGATCACGTGGCAGTCCTTGCACAGTTTCGACCAGTTCTTGCCATGCATCTCCTTTCCTGTTGCCCTGGTGTCCCCATGTACTGCAAACCGCCGGAAGGCCTCCTCCAGGGCACTGAGCTCAGGAGCTGCAGCTGCACCCTCATTGGCACCCTCTGACTCCAGTGACAACCTCTTAGCAGCCTTGGCTGGGTCTCCTGGGGACTTGGGTGGTGTCTTGTTGGCAGCTTTGGCAGACTTGGCCTTGCTGTCAGCCATGTTGCTAGGGAAGAAGGAGAAGAAAGGGGTCATTCTGCGTCTCACAGTGCATTTGTGTCCCTGGTTCTTGCTGCAGCCTGTGGTACCAGGCAACAAGATAAGGCCAGAGCTGAAGAAGGGCACCCTTTCTGGGGTCTGGGACCCTGGGAGCTGAATGCCAAACATGATCATGTTGGTCCAGCTGTTGGACATGGCACTGACCCTGCCAACCTGACACCTGCAGACTCTAGAAAAAGGAAACAAGGTCTGACACAGCAACAGTGGGTTTTACCTTAACCCCACCAGCCGCATTTCCACAGCCTCCTCCCTCAGCCTCACCTGCTGTGGTGAATGCCTGGAGGGATTCTCAGAGTCTATAAAATGATGCCATCCTTAAGATCCAGGCCATTCATGCTATATTTACTGTCCCTCAGACCTGAGCTTTCTGAGCAGAGGCTGAGCTATGCCCTGGAGTGGTGAGTGATCCACCACTGGAGACACATTAAGGGCCTGCCCTGGGATCCTTATGTGCAGTAAGTTGGCCCTTGGACTCAGAGGAAGGGACCCCCAAGGAAGGGAAAGCCAGAAGTACAGCCATATTCTTTGGATTTTGTGGGCTATTGATTCCTAAAATAAGCAGACATCCAGGAGGGCTAAGAAGACTGAGGAGGTGGCACTACCTTCTGGAGGAGGCAGGCCAGAACATGGCAAGCAGCAGATTCAAACCAGGCAAAAGAATTGTGAGCAAACCTGCAAGTCCCAGCAAGACTCAGCAGCACAAGGATATGCAGATGATCCCACCACAGCCACTGATGTTCCAGCAAGGGTAGACACATGCCATTTCCAGCACCCAGGAAGCAGGAATGAGGAGCTACCAATTAGCTTCTCTCTGGGAACTGAATGCTTAATAGCTCAATGCAAGGAGAGGGACTGCTGGTATAGGCACACACCACTGACCCACAAAGCTGAAATGTGCAGCCCCTGTCCAGACTGGAGATCTCAATAACAATGTGGTCAAGTCATGCTGAGAAGTGTGGCCCCTGCTGAACTCACAAAAGTAGGAGTTCCCTAAATAGCCAGAATAACACAAAAGACATTCAGCCACAAAAGTCAGGTCCCCTTCTTGTACATCCCCCATGAAAATGGTAATAAAAGCATAACAGAAGAAATCAGCAGATAAGGACAGCAAAGTTAAGCTCTAATTGATTGTGAAGCCCAAGAGCTCCTACATCTCCATAAGACCTGACTCATGGTGAATCAAGTCCATGCACTTGATGGGTTATCTGAGCTTCTGCCCTGGGCCCTCACAGGACACTGAAACACAAGAGGGGCTCTGCCTTCTGAGGATTGCAGGACACTAAGACAGGCCAGAGCCTGGCAAAGCAGCAGATTCAAACCAGGCAAAAGAATTGTAAGCAAACCTGCAACGGAAGAATGGCACATCAGGGTAGTGAGGGTATATCTCACGCTGGTGTGGCCACTCCATATCAGACTGGTGCAGACTGTGTTCTGCCCAGGTTTCTACAGCACTATGGACCCACAAGATAGTAAACATGTACTGTCGGGGGATGGGTCTCATGGGAAGGAACTCTCACTTCCAGCCCCTCCACTGTAGGAGAAAGACTCCTGGGCAGGACTTCCACCCACATCCAGGGGATCAGGGATTACAGAGGTAGCTCAGAGAGCCTCCTGGTGATTTTGACACTCTAGGAAGATGAGTGTTCAATACTGAGGAGTCAGGGCAAAGTGCAGGCCTGAAAGGTATCTGCCCAAAGGAATCAGTAGGAAGCTAAGGAAAAACCAACTTCTGGAGAGCAGAATCCATCTAAACTCAATCCTGAAATAAGTCATCCTGGAGCTTTTTTGGGCTCTGTGGCAGAGCAGCTGGCAACTGTGACTTCACTGAGTAGCTGACAGCATGGCCACACTATTTTAAAGTCCCAGTGCCAAGATCTTTCGGCAAGATCAGCTCAGTATGGGACCTACATAGCAACCTCTGAAGGGTGCCAACAACACACTTGCACAAAGGATAGGCTGCAACAGGGGGATTGAGACCCTTCCCTCAGGACACAGCTTGGGGACCGTAGTCAGACCTCCAGACTCTGCATCCATCTTTGCTTTGTTTTACCCTGAACATGTACTACCTTCATATCGCATCATAAAACGTTTTTAATATAAAAGTAACAGTGGGTTTGGTCCTAACCGTGGCTTTACAAAGATCACCAGAGCATCACTCGCTCTGTGAAAGAAAGAAAAAGGGTGCCGTGAAATCAGGGCACACTCAGGAGCAGGCTCTGAGGACCCAGGGCCTCTGTCCATGGGTTCTCTTTTGTAGTGTGAACTGATCCATCACTCACAACAGCAGCAGTGAGAACGAGTTGTATCTAAAGAGAATTGAGGCTGCAGACAAGGTATCCTGGAACATATTGTGAGATGACCAGCTGTAGCCTTTTCCCACTCCACCCTCCATTTAAAGGCCCCGGCCTCCTGTTTTTCTGCCCCACAGCATCTGAGGCAAACCTAAAGTTTAAGGAGATCTCTGTGTGTCCCACCATGTCAGTACAATTTCCATCAGGGAAGTTAGCTATTTAGAAGAGGTTCTAGGAAGGCATCTGATCCACCAAGTGTGGTGATAAAGAGCAGCCTCTCAGGTGTGCTCTGCACTTCCAAGGTGTGACTCCTACACCTCAGGTATGTGTCCTAGATATGCCTTGTGCCCCTTTCCTGATAACCTATAATTCATTGTCTCTCAGACAGCCAGAAGGGATGTACCCCAACTTCATCCTATGGAGTCTGCCTATCAGCAGGTGCCTTTTCCTGAACCGGCCTCCTTCAGCAGTGATTGCTCTGGGAGCAAAGAGAGCAGGTGTGGTGGAGGAGGGGAGTGGCGCCAGCTGGTGACCCAGCAATGACTGCTTATGTTCCCCGAGGGGTCAGGAGGACAGGAGATGGTAACTTATCCACAACAGCACTGACTGTAGGGACAGGCTATGTTACCAGATTTGCATCTTCAGACCAGGACTGACGAGGGCAAGAGAGGCCAGCTGGAGTAGAATTACAGATCTTGCAGTGGGAGGGGATATGGACAAAAAGCCAGGGACAAGGGTTTTGCAAACCCTGAAGACCCCGTTAGCCCAGACAAGATTTCTTGCATTCCATATACCCCTTAACTTTTCCTTGCCAACCCCAAAAGATTGATTGTTCCCAACAAAGCCTATAGGAAATCAACTGGGCCCCATTTTTCAGAATGAAAAATACTAAAGCAAATAAAAAAAATTTTTTTTCTTAAAGAAAAATAGCTCAGTCTGTTCTGAGGAGATGAGTTTGATTCCTAGAATCCATGTTTTTAAAAAAACCACCAACAACAAAAGGTGTATCAGTGTGTGCTTTTCCTATACACTAGGGAGATGGAGATAGGGCAACAGCCAGCCAGCCAGCCTAATTAGTGATTTCTGAGAAATGACAATGAGGTTGCTTTCTGGCTTCCACATGTACACACACACACACACACACACCACACACGGTATGCCTGAACACCTAACAACATACACACATGTAGCAACACAAAAAGAAGGAAATAAAAAAATGCAAAAGCTAGAGGTGACAAAGAAGAGACTTGTATAAGCCAAGCATCAACTGCTACACACCTCAGGGTACAGCCCCATTATAGGACTGGAAATGAGGGATCAGTGGATTGTCTGTAAACAGAGCAAGGAATCAATTACTATAACCAGGACAGGGTGTCCTGGAACAGAGAAGGCATTTATGAATGTGACGGGTGCTCATGAATAAAGTAGGGGTTATGACTAGGCCAGGTGCCCATGAGTGACACAGATATCAGTGTGTGAGGCAAGTGTCTAGAAACAGGAAAGAATACAGAAAAGAAGGAGAAAGCACTTCTGCTTCTCTGAGGAATCTTCACAGGACACAGGCCAAGGATAGGTCTTTCTCTAGAATGTCCATAAACTCCATTTCATCCTCATTACCGGAGGCTGATTGGGCTTGAAAGAAGCAACCTCCAGATAAATCCAGGGAAGTGAGACTTTTATTCACTTGCAAGACACATACCACTCAATCCCTGACCGCCAGCTAGGCTGCCCTCAGTTCCCCAGGCCTCATCAGCAAAGGTGAGATCAGGAACAGCCGATTAGAAAGACCATGACCTGACACTCAAGAGAAAGAAGTCTGTCCAAGATGGAAAGAAAAAATGAATAGTATCCACTTGGAGCTCACCTCTTCTTCCTCATTACATCCCACCAAAGCTTTAGTCCTATGGGACCCCATGTAATACCAGGGTTAGTCTGACTGTGTGGGATCTAGACACATCCAGCTAGCCCTAGAGAGGGCTCATCTGAGGATAGGACACAGACAGCCTCTCCTATACAAGCTCTGTACTTTAGAGTGTACTTATACACAACACAGCCTTTGATAATTGTTTCATTAATAATACAGCCATACACCCTGCTCCTCGTCAGGATACTCCATGTGAGTGGCCTCTTATCTCAATGGGAGCTGTCATCCCAGGCAGGGTGAACTCCCACAAAGTGGGCATTTTCTGAATGTGTATATCTTGCAGGTATACAGAGGCAGTACCAGAAGTTCAAATCTATCAGGAAACCCAGCCTCTTGTCACCCAGGCCCCATCTACACAGTGCACCCAGAAGTCTACAGCCCAGAGGATGACTAGGATTGGTCAGGATGGAACACAGTCCCAGTCATCACTAAGATTGGAGTCCCAAGGCTGGGCTTCTGCCTACAAGCTGACCTGAGAACCAAACCTTGTGCTTCTCACTGTTTCTAGGTTAAGCACAACTCAATTCTCCTGGGTGTTGCAGGGGAAGGGTAGCCCACTGTCCATGTCAACTCACTTCCTATATCCTAGGTCTGGGCTTCAGTGCAGGCAGAGCAAGACTACATGTTCCAGAAAACCCCTTACTTATGTTAGGAGAAGGGAATCCTGGGCAAGGAGACTGGGTTAGAGTTAGAGTTCTATACATCTAGGTCCTTTTTTGTATCCAACATCCAGGGCAACAGAAATGAGCCCAGAACTCCCCAAACCCACTGGCTGCTCTACCAAGCTACTACTCATACCTTCCTGGAATTCACATTTCAGGCCTTACTCACAATGTTGCCTTGACTGCCCTCAGTAGGAAACGCAAGGATACAGCCACTTTCAGGAGTGACCATTTGAGGTTCTGGCTTACAGTTCTAGGGGAATGAGGATAGCCACCATTCTTGGTTATGAGAGTCACATAAATACCTTCTAAAAATAATGAATAAGACAAACCCCTGTAGCTAAGTGGGAGCCTAAAACTGAGCATGTAGAAGAACCATGAGATATTCCAGAGTGTTCAGTGACTCCTTAAGGTTGTTCCCACTTTCCAGCTAGAAACCAGGTTTCTCTAGAGCCCAGAGTGGCTGCAGAAATGTGATTGGAGAGTAAGAAAGTGGTAGCCTCCATATATCCAGCATTTAGTATGAGCTCCAGGCTGTAGACAACTGTCGAAGGCCAGTAGTGATTACTGAAATCAAATCCCATCACAACCATCTGATCAAACACTATTTCTAGTCCATCCTCCAAAATATTTGCCAATACAACATTCTACATGGATCCAAATGGATAAAATCAAGATCAAGAGTATGCTTACTGTGTGTGGGCCCATGTTCTGGGATCTAGTTACAGCAGAGGTGCTGAAGGTGACTTTTCTGAGTATCTGTCTCACAGTGGCATGCCAGGGTTTGCCGCCATGCCTTTAGAAGCTCCATGTGTCAGGTCCATGTGTCAGGTCCAGATGAACTTGTAGGTGACTGGTTCCTAACACAACATCAACATGGCTTCATGATCACCAAATGTACATGGGCACTCCCAAGTTGCATGCTACACATCTTAGCATTGTCCTTGGATAGTGAGAGGGGGCTGTGAAGACTGACCAATAGGTGCAGCTGACCTGGAGCCAGGCAACTACCTAACAGGGCTGAGCAATAGCCCACAAAACATCTATCTACACCTTAGTGGCAGAACCTCTGCGTGGAATCTTGTTGGGAAATATTATTTTGACATGAAGTCAACCTAAATTGTCCACAGTTAGAAGGTAAACTGCATGCTAATGTCCCTGTAGGACAGAGACCAGACAGCACTCTGTCTGCATATATTCCTCCAAAAAGATGAGACTTTAAGGAAAGGGATTAAATCAGTTTCCTGGGCTCTCCTGAGTAGAATAAGACTTCCCAACAGGGTTGTAGAAAATTTATTGAAACCTTTTCTCTAGAGTATACTCTAAGAAGGCACTATCTTGGAAGCAGCCACAAGGGTACAAAACTATGGGAGGGGGCCAGAGAGTCAGATGGGGCTACATTCAAAGGCCCTGGAAAGTCAGCTCAAGTAGACTGAGTTTTACGTGGAACTACATATGGCACTATCTTCTGTGATATGCACGTGTCTTGCCTTCAATTGTTATGTGCTGAGACAGAAAAAAAATGGAGGCACACAGAGAAGATGAGCAAGGATGTAGCATGGCACACTTACAGGGGCATGAGGAGACTGAGCTCCTAAGGGCTCTTATACCCATCTACCACTGTCCAGAGCCAAATACCCATGGGTAGGGAAAATTTGCCACAAGACACACTCTCCCAAAAGGACTTCTGCTTATCAACGAGTGGTAAGAGACTAAAATGTCAAAGCTCAGAGAAGGAAAGATTCTTGTTATGTACAACAAACATGGCTTGTCCAATATATACAAAAAGCCTCTGTAGTCGATAAGGGGGGGAAAGGGAAGATTACTCATCAGAACAAAAGACTACTACTTCCAGGGGAGAGCCAGAGAACACAGGGAATTCCAAGCTTCACTAGTATAACCAGGAAGGTGCAGACACAGCCCCAAATCAGATACCAGACACACCTTGCCAGGTGGGGACACTTAAGTCTGTCCCAGGCAATTGCTGGTGGAAGGTAGAACACAGAGTACCGTGAGGGGAAGGGAACTGGTGGGACACTCTAGGAAGCAGCACCCCTGGTTCATTAAATCTGAAGGTGCACATGACCTGAGGCCCAGAAACTACTGTTCTTCAGGAGCCTTTCAGTTTGTAGGAAAGTCCAAGGCAGCTGTATCCTCCATCTCCCAAGAGAGAGGTAAAGACAGCTGACAGCAGAAAGAAAGGTACAAAACTAGAGCCATGGGTGAGTTTGCTTAGATCAAGACTGGCTAAAGAAGATAGTCTAATAGAATAGTAGCTATGTGATTTCATCTGTGTAAAAGGTCAGAAACTGCAGGCAAGAGCTGAGCCAGGGTTCAAGGATAAATGTTCATGAGGTGAAATTATCAAGACCCTTCCACTCCCACACTTTCCACCACAGGACAAAGGGCAGTGGGAGTGGTAACCAGGAGAAAACTGAATTACGTACTGAAGCAGGGTCCCTATGGGAGGGAACTTCAGGGCCAGCCATCTGGCAGAGCTCACTAAAGTCTAGCAGGTGGCAAAGGAGCTTGAGATACAATTCATTTGGGGGAGGGGGATTAGAGACAGGATTTCTTTGTATAGCTGTGGCTGTCCTGGAACTCATTCTGTAGACCAGGCTGGCCTCCAACTCAGAAATCCACCTGCCTCTGCCTCCCAAGTGCTGGGATTACAGGCGTGCACCACCACTGCCTGGCTCTGAGATATGATTCATGAACCACCTTCCTCATACTTGCCTGAAAGACCAAAGAAACCCTTACATTTGGACCATTTAGACAGCAAACCACAGCTTACAGCTGAGTTACATCATTGTACAGTTACGGAGACCATGGACCCAAAGAGGTCTCATTCTTCATCAGGAAGTGTCATTCTGTCCATGGAGTTTTCTCTGATAACAGTTAACCATTTGTGGGGCACACAAGTACAGGCTTCAGTTTACAGAAACCACACCCTCTGGGACCCCAGCAGGACTGTTCCATTCCATTCCTGCCTGGGACAAAGACACTAGGTGGAGGCTTTCCAAGTGCTTCAGAGGTACGATAGCACACAGATCTGAGGGTACTATGGGTGGATGCTGTGGGTCTTCGGTGGGGCTGGCCTAGGTGGGGAATGCCCAGAGGGAAGCCATTGGTGAAGGATGCCATAAGGAGACTCCTAAGAGACATAGGTGGGGCTGTCATGGGTGGGGCTACTTTGATTGGGAGGTGGTGTAAGTAAAGAGAGGCTATGAACAAGGAAAGCCCTGGCTATAAATAGAAGATGCTAAGGTTGCAACACTGTGACCCTTCTCTATGAGGAAACTGGTCTTCCCAGGTTGAATCAGCACTAGGAGACCCCATGAGGGTGTTATGGACTGGCAGCCATGTCTGAACCCTGGCTGTGGCTGAGTAGCTCCAACTCTTCCTTCAGTAGGAAGTGGGAAGCTTCATTCTCCTGCATAGGGTCTCTAGGCACAGCCTTTCTGGGAGAGGGAAAAAGGATGGACAAGACTGCAAGGTTCCCTTTCCCGGCAAAAGTGAAATCACACCTCCTACAGGCTCCTCCTTCGGTTGTGCACTATAAATAGGACAGCAGGCCCTGCTGAAGAAGCTAGGTCTCATCCTCCGTGGAACCCAGCAGAGCTGTTTTCAAGGCCCCATTCTGCAGACCCCTCATGGCTGGTTTCAGTGTTCTTAAACAGAATTTTCTAATGCTTATAAAAATTTCCAAAACCTTGGATAATAGTTAAAATAGCCATATACCACAACCTCAAAGAATGGAGAAGGTGGACCCAAGGAGCACCAGGAGGAAAACATGCCACTGCGCAGGTCGCCCTCGCTTCACCATCGGTGAAGACGAGGATTCTCAATCCTGTCAATTCAAATACGCCACTGGAATAGGGCACCTTTTCTAATGGTGGGTCCCTGTGGTAATCACGAGCTTTTCTGAATAGAAGAGTCCTTTAGAGACGCTCAGATTGTGCCCCTCCCCTCGTCAGTTCTCCAGGGTCACGTGATGGGAGAGGGGCTGGCACGGGAGCAGAAACAGCAGCCCGCCGCCAGACAACCCAGCTAAAGGCTATGTAAGCAGGGTTTCGTCTCCCCCCCCCCCCGCGCCCCCACCTCCCCAACATTGCTCCAGTCCTGGAGAGCTCACGCTGCCTAAGAAGGCCACCTACGCGGACAAGAGAAGTCAGATACGCAAGTGAGTGCTGGGTCGAACGCCACCTTTCGCCCCAGGACACACACAGAACCAATCATCAGGACACAGCCTGTCCAACGCTACGCCACAAAGGGTGCTACTCGTCTTCCTCACCTTGTTCAAGGCCTCGTTTACATAACAGAAACAGCCGAGCAAGGGTTGAATCCTCCCTCTCCTTCGCGCAAACATGGGCATTCAAACACCAGACCCTGACAGAACCCTAGCCATCTCGAATGAGAGATGCAGGCTCGAAAGGAGGGTGGCAGAGCGAACAGGCGCTGTCACCTGCAGGACGCAACGCGCGCTCAGGATTCTGGACCCATGAACGCCCGCCCCGGCAGCTCCAGCTCCGGTATGCGCGGCTCCGGGCGGTGGCTTCTCTTTACCCCGTTTCCCACCAGGTTCCACGGACAGCGACCCGGGGCCCGGCGAAGCCTGGCACCTCAGACTGGTGGAGAGCCGTGGGGTGCTTTCGGTCCACCGTATTAAGTGTCGACGCAATGAGCCTGGCTCAGTGTACACGCATACCCATTCTTGACACCACTGCCCGGAGGTCTCTGAGGAACCTCCGCTTTAGCAGTGGGAGCTGATCTAGCCACTGCAGAGAATGGCAAGTGGCCAGCCTCACAAACCGGAGGCGTCCCGAGCCTTGGCCCCAGAACCGCGCCTCGGACCACGGACAGCGCCCGGCGCTAGCCTACCTCCAGAACGAGTCCTCCGCTGCGCCTCCGCGACTAGACGCGCGCCCCGGGGCGCCGAGCTCTCAGAGCCGTCCGCCCGGGCCCCGCCCTCCGGCACCACCCACATGCCCCTCCTCCTCCCGCTCCGCCTAGGCGCGCACTAAGGCCCCTCCCAGCCGGAGCGCAGCGCACGGACACCCGAGACAGCCACTGCCTTACAAGGCTGCCACAGGCACAGCCGGCCTACGGACGCAGCTCGACCCAGGGTGCGGTCGCTGTAAAGCTGTAGAGCGTGGGAACCGGGCGGAGGTTGGGGAAGAGCGAGTGGGGCACACCTGGCCCTGGGGACCCGGGCGTGCGGCCAGTCTCAAGTGGGGAAGCTGAGGCTGGTGGCGCAGTCGCAGCCTACACTGTGCACAACCCTTTGCGGATCCCTACGTGCCTGTAGAGCTTGATGCGAGTGGTGAGATGCCGGCCACTTGGGTTACCTGCACGAAAAGGATCCTCAGAGTCTCTGCTGATTTTCCTTCCTTCTAGGAACGCTTTGCCACGGGATCTCCACCCCGCTGACTCTGTGGTGAGGTCAGGGTCGCACTGGTATCTCTGAAAAGGATTATGGGGTTGGTAAGGAGGCAATGGGGCTGGAAGATTTGTTGCAATAGACTTCTCCGTCCTCCAGGTTCTGTCTCAGACTCTAGCCAAGTCAACCCCTAAGTTTGTGTGTCTGTGTGTGTGTGTGTGTGTGTGTGTGTGTGTGTGTGTGTGTGTGTGTGTGTGTTAGGGAATTTGCTGAGTGTCTGACAAATTAACTCATGCTTGAGGGAACCTTGTTTTGAAACTTCAGAAACGGGGCCCACCTGAACACTTGGAGCAAATTACCCCTCCCCATGGTAGTCTCTGACCCTCAGATGCCTCAGACTCTGCTTTCTTCAGCTACTCAAAAATGACTAAAAAGTCACTTGTAATTCTTGTCCTTCAGAGAATTCCCACTCACTATGGAAACCGTGTGAGTTCAGGACTGTGGAACTATGAGAACAGGAGAGCCAGACCCAGGCCCTCTCCTTTTTTATGGGGTCCTGACTTGGTCACTTGCCTTATGTCCCACAAAACCCAAAGCCCTACTGTGATGGTTTGTATATGTTTGGCCCAGGGACTGGCACAATTTGGAGGTGAGGCCTTGTTGGAGTAGGTGTGTCACTGTGGGCATGGGCTTAAGACCCTCACCCTAGTTGCCTGGAAGTGAGTCTTCCACTAGCAGCTTTCAGATGAAGATGTAGAACTCTCAGCTCTGCCTGCACCATGCCTGCCTAGACGCTGCCATGCTTCCATCTTGATGATAATGGACTGAACCTCTGAACCCGTAAACCAACCCCAGTTAAATGTTGTCCTTTATAAGATTTGCTTTGATCATGGTGTCTGTTCCCAGCAGTAAAACCCTAACACACCTCCTATCCCCTGAAAAATCAACAATGTCAATGAAGTTCAGAAAGCTGAAATTCATGTTTATATTTCTATTAGCATGTTTTCAAATGGTGATTCTAACTTTAAATTTTATTTTTATTTATTGTATGTGTATATGCCTGTTTGTCAGTATGTGTATGCTGGGTGCCCTTGGAGACCAGATGGGTAAGTTAGATTTCTTAGAACTGGAGTTACAGGTAATTGTGGGATGCCTGATGTGGGTTCTGGGTATCAAACCCAGGTCCTCTGCAGACTTGTATCAATATAATAAAGTTCTGGGGGCCCTGCTGTTAACAACCATGATCCAAAATGTCAGCTTGATGGGTTTGGATAGTGTCTTCTGACCCGACCCTCCTATAGCATAGCATCTGCTGGCGCATCAAGGCTCTTACCTACAGACAATCTGTATAAGGGATTTGCACCAAATCTGAATGGATGTGCCTCTGTCACTATGAGGGTGAGTATCCCTTATAGTGACCCACAAATTCACTACATTTGGAAACTCAAAATATGACCTTATGTGTAACAGGTCTTGGTCTGGGGATATACTTCAGTGGAAAAGGCTTCTTTTCCTGCCTGGATCTCCAAGACATCAAAAAGTCCATGAGGAGTAACTGCATATGAAATTATTGTGAATGTCTGCAGATGGGAGCTTGTCCTAGTTTATCCCAGTGAATCCTAAATCCAATGACAAGTCAGCATCCACATGACCCCTGCAGTCTCAGAACATACATAGGCAGACCACTATGTGCAGGTTCAGGCTCCTGAAGATTTGAATGCTTCAGACCACAATAAGGTTCCCTGTCTTTGTTGTGATCCAGGTTTAGGAGAGATATGCAGACCAGGGCAGTAGCCTGGCCAAGAAGGGTCCTATCTGGGGATAGCATGGAGTTCAGGGAGGGAACGAATAAATGATTATTGGCAACCTTCAAAATTTGAGAACAATGATTGGGGGCAATTGGAGCTATGCTGAGTTCCAGATAAGAATAGGATGTGGAAGAGGAGCCTGAGACACTGACAGGTCTGGATTGTTCCGGTGTTTCTGTCTCCTCCAGGGAGGGACTCAGCAGCCCCTGTCCTAGGAACCTGTAAGAGCCTACTAGGTATATTCCTACAAAGAGGCTTGGAAATACAGCCCACCGTGGGAGAGCAACTAGTGCCCTAGCAAACAACTCTAGAGAATTGTTACTGCCTGGCAGGAATCTTTATTGATAGCCTTTGTTTCTCTCTGAAGTCCTGAGGAAGGCATATAAGAAGTCACCTGTTGCTGATGACAGTCCTAGCCTGGACCTAGCCTGAATTCTAGGGTGACTTCTGGTTAATTCTGAAGGATATATGTCTTAAAAACCAAATTATAACCCTTTGTAATTGTGAGCAGGTGGTTGGGGTTTGGTAACCGCTAAATATTCAGCTAAAGATGCCACTGCTGAAGATGCCAGGGAGGCCTACCTATGGCTCTCACTAACAATGAGCCACAAGCAAATCTCAACCCCTCTATGACTATCAAACATGAACCAAGCCTGGCAGCTAGACTGAGACCAGGGGCCTCATAGCTCTGGGGCCTGGGTCAGAGGTTAGACTCCAAAGGAAAAGAGAAGTGTCCAGCCTTGGGACCTTGCTACCCCTCTACTCAATAAGATCTTGGTAGTGTCTTCAGAACCAGACAGGGCTGGACACTGCCAGAGCCTTGTGAGCAAGCAGACCTGAAGATGGCAACACATTCTACCTTCATACCACCCTGCATCTTTCTACCCATACAGGGCCAAATTCAGAAACCCTTAAACAAGGTTCTGCTTATAGCCTCAGCTCATTTCTATGTAGCACTGGAAGGCTCCATGTAGAGAGCTTGTCTCCAGGAATCACAACAGGGTCAAGTTGTCACTGAGTAGCCCAGCCAAGGAGTCACAGAAAATTCTACTAATAAGTGAGCTTCTCTAAGCCTGGGGTTCTGCTGAGTGTCCCCCTTACCAGCCACAATGATATACTTCTGGTTGACTTTAATCTGGTTGACTTGAGACCAAGAAGAAGCATATTGGAGACATTTGGCCCACAGAGCATAAGAGATGGGCAAGTGGCTCTTTCCACCTGGAGGCATCTAATCCAACCCAATAAGCCCTGGTCAGTGATTCTCATTGGACTCCTCTGGGACAAAGCTTTGTAGTTTTCTATATTCGCCACCTATGAAAAGCACATACATTCTACTAACCAAAGTATCAACATTTTATTTTTGAGCTGTAACTCTACAAATTTACTATTAAAATGTTTCAAGTTTTAAGAACCTAAAGTTTTGCTTCTTTGGGCCAAAAACATTCTTGACCATACAGCAACCTCAAGGCTAGGCACAGTGTCTCCCTTCACAAGAGATAACTCAGCTTGTGTGGACTGAGTTTACAGCCCGTGGAGCTACAAAATGTGGCTCAGATTGGCTGTAGACATCTATCTTGCCTACAGGACATTTTTAAGAGCTTCCTTCCTCACAGGGGCACACACTGAAGTTTGCCTATGCAGCTTTGTCCTGGAATTCTAGTTACACTGGTCAACAATGGGAACTTAGACCTAATGAAAACTGATATCTAAATGGAGCTACGGTAACCTCCTGTAGCCAGGAAGTCTCCATCCCTGTAGAAGGAGAGACATTATCAGCCTGCTCCACCTTTCCTTCTAGGCTCATGGTAGTGATGCACAGAATGACATCTCTGGATTCTATCCATATGATGATCATCTACTAACTCCTGACAAAAGATCACCCACTTTCCTGTGGACGAGTCGAGGGTACCGGTCTGAAGGACCCTGTTGTATGAAGTGTGTGGTTCACAGCCCAGTCAGTAACAGGAGGAACCTGAGTGTGTCTGAGAAGTGCTTTTTCACATAAGCAGTATTTATAAAGACACATAGTGGTACCAAGCATGTGAATAACTGTCACAAAGGGCCTCCTAGCAAGATAGAGTTTAGAGTTTCTCTCTTTCTCTCTCTCTGAAGTAACACAAAACAGATGTGATGTCTGAAAGTAAGATGGGGACTATGATCTCTGAAAAATGAACACCCAGCTCTAATCGCTTCCCAGCTATGGAATAGAGGGGAGAACTCAGGCCGTGATCTCCACGTTGGAAAAGCCATTCAACCTAGGAGAGGGAACACCATAAGGTCCTTCAAGTGTTCAGCAGAGCACAGATCATTCAGACAAAAGAGGAAGCTATCTAATCCTGGGGAGGAGGGAAGAGGGATGGGAGGTAAAAACATGCCAGAGAGACCAGAACTGGCACATACACTGTCCTGACAAGTCTAGGAGGCTCAAAACTCATAGTCACCGACTAAAACTAAACTGCAGAAGTCTATGGCTTCACAGAGGCGGTGGTCACCCTTGAATGAGCTCCACTCTGGTCTTATCCATAACTTAATAGCAAAGCACGAAAGGACTAAACTGATATTAAACGATTATATCAGAATAATAATATTGAATACAGAAATATTCAATTCCAAGAAAAGGCAAGCCTCGTGTTTTCTGGCATCTAACCAGAAATACTAGGCAAAGCTGCAAGAAAAACTGACCTATGATTAAGAAACAAACGAATTTGCTGACGCCAAACCAGCATAAGTGCATTCAAAAAGTATCATAACTATTTCCTCTCATTTGGAAAGTACAACAATCTAATCAAATTTCTAGTGGTGAAAACTGTATACACATGATGAACACACTGAGTAGGGTGAGTAACAAGGAAAGACCATGTGAGGTCAGAGTTAGCAGCTTTGAACAGGAAAAGATGAAGAGAACGTACCTGGGTGGTCAGTGATATGTCACTAAGTAGGCCTTCAGCTGGTGTTTCAGAAGAAAAATAAGGTGGATAGATCTGAAGTTGTCCTCCGGCCTACACACACACACACACACACACACACACACACACACACACACATGCGCACACACACATGAGAAGGGGAGCAGACAGACACAGAGACACAGAGAAGATATGAAAAAGAATGAATATAAAAGCATTGTGGTACACTGTTAAGTGGAAATCTTAAAAGTAGCCATGGGTAGGACATAAAGCCCTTACCTGAGCCTGGACACCAGGTAAGAAAGACAGTCTGTACCATGACAATGAGGAGAAACCAGCTCTGATTAATAGACTTGGGGTTCTGCACATGTCTTGATCTTTTTTGCATATATTTTGGTTGGTCTTAAAACTCTAGGTAGCATGGGTTCAGTTTATCTTTCTATTAGGCTGAGATCACACAGGTTCCTCCTGCTTTAGAGTTCAGGATTGGTACGCAGCTCTATCCATTTCAACTCTCAGCCAAGAAGCTCTATCGTTAGGCTGACCCCACTTCCCTAAGCTCTCTCTTCTCCAGCCTCTAGAAGGTCTCTTCATTTACTCTAGATCCCAGTGCAAATAAAAGAATGCTTTTATGCACAAGCTCATAATTTTATAGCACAAGATTTATTATATAACCTGGACACTCCCTTTTAAAAATCTTATTTCTTAAGCCTTTGTCCGTGTTCAGGTTCAATACTGCAGAGTACATCTGCCACCCTTTCTGGTGACTAAAGATATCAGAAGCAGCTCACCTCTTTCTGGAGAATCTTCTATTTGTAAGTTCTGAGATCACCCTTCTGGAGGCCAGAGGCTGGCCTCTTCCTGGAGGTTGAGTTGGAAGTGAGCCACCCCTCAGTCTCTGGGCTTCTGTGGTGTGCTCTGAGGGTTGCTTGCCATGAGCAGAGCAGCAGCTGGGGCTGTAAGCAATAGCCACACATTCATCCCTCTGTTACTCCATCTCATCCCCCCACCAGCTCTCTGGAGGCAGACAGGTGGATCTCTGTGAGATCTGGCTCCCATATACTAACTCAATCTTTTGTGCCATACGTTTGTACAGATGATCTTTAAAATGCACCTTAAGCCTGTGGTTGTATAGAAGCCATATGACTCTCTTTGCCTGGAGCCCCTTTTCTAGAGTTAGGAAATAGGAATTACTGAAAAATTGAGAGCATACTCAGATGTTCCCAGTGACTCATTAAGAGGCATCATCATAATGTCAGTCATTTAAAAACTGAATGATAGCTGTTTTGAAAACAAATGTTTAAGAGCACTCTAACTTTAGCAGGCTAATGGAGAGGCCAGGCAGTTGGGTTTTTTGTTTTGTTTTGTTTTTTTTTAAAGCAGGGCTGTATTATTGGACATGGGGGTTACAACCTGTGTCTCAAGTCATATCTAGCCATCAGTCCTTAATAAACCAATAAAAAGAGCCAAAAAGTAGAAAGCAGAAAAAGATTTATTCAATATGGCCACATTGGGACGAGGGACAAAAAGATCTAGCAAACCCCTCAAGTATATCTTCCAGGTCCTAAGGTAAGATCAAGGTTTAAACAGAGAGAACTCTTTCCAGGAGGCAAAATTTCTCCCTGGCTGGTATCCTTTCCTTATAGAATGGGATTCCTGAGAAAATTCTCATTTGTTGTTTAATAGTCTGATAGTCAGATCAAGAGAGACAAATGTCTCTTTAGAGTCTCTTCATTTCTGCCAGGCTGACTATAGCTTTAGCATCATAAATCACAAGTAGCCTTGTTTTTGTTAACATGACTATTTCATCTGATTCTGCTCTCTGAATCCTTTTTGAAGCCAACCACACACACACATGAAGTGTATATGTGTGCACACACAGACACAAAAATGCACACACACACACACGAGCCCATGTTTCTTTGCTGGCCACACAAGAGGATGGCAAAGGTGTGAGCAGCAAGAGGATGGCTTCTGTGGTAGCCAGCCAAGAGATATTGTAAACAAGGGTCTGGACCTGTCAGCCCACAATGCTGAGCCACCTCACAGAAATATAGAGTCAGCAGTACAGAGAGGATGCAGCAGCTTGTGGTTGTCCCATGAACATTCCATGTGGGGCTGGAGAGATGGCTCAGCACTTAAGAGCACTGATTGCTCTTCCAGAGGTCCTGAGTTCAATTCCCAGCAACCACATGGTGGTTCACAACCATCTGTAATGGGATCCAATGCCTCTTCTGGTGTGTCTGAAGACAACTACATATATGTGGCGTCTTCTTTCCGCCGGTGAATAAGACAGGATGAGCTTCTTTCTTCACAGCTCCTTTATTTTGCAGAATCTTCTTCCACCGACCCCAGCAGCTGAACTGCCGTTGTTATATACCCTTCCAAGGGGGCGGACCTGGAGGCCTGTTCTCTCAAGATTGGTTAGGGCCAATACCTCATTAGCATAAGCCCTCTCGGGAGGGGCTTGAGCCTGACGCATGCGCAGTAGGCGGCGCCGGCCATGTTGGAAACCGGCGCTGTCTCTTTGGCCACCTACACATATACATTAAATAAATAATAAATAATTAAAAAAAACATTCCATGTGAGTTCAAGCTATTGCTTCCCAAGTTATTCTCTGCTTCACTGAGACAGTTTTCTGCGGTGTTATCCCTATCCTCTGAAGGTGTCAGTTTTGCTATTGTGAGCTCAGGGTCTTCCAGTCTTTTCATATCTCCCCACTTTGACTTCTGCTTATTTGCTTCTCAGCTTGTCTCTTCTGAATATGTTCATTCCTGCCTCCTGGAGACCTTATGTTACATATCTCACACACTGCTCAAAGGTCTAAGGAAAGACGGTTGGATACAAAGTCTGTTCTTTCTCTAGGCTTAGATGATAAATAGATTATCCAATTCGAATTTTCCCAGAGCATTTGCAAAACCCAAAACTGAAGTCTCTCCAGAATATGCCTCAGGTTTGCTCACATGTTCAGGTTATGTAGCTGGGAAGAGATGCCCATCTGCCAAAGGAGGCTGTAGCACCCAAATCTAGAGTGAGAAAGATTGTGATGTCTTTCCTGCCTGTCATCTTGTTTCTGAAATGTTGTAAGAGGGTTCTGAGATAGAGTGGCAGAGTCAGGAATGACTAACTCTGCCTTGAAAGCCAGTCACAGAACAGGAGAGGACTGAAACCTCACTTTGTGGTCCAATCATACCTCACAGTTCTTAATTGGAAATAAGTGGCAAGGATATTAAGAGTGTGCTCTTATTTTAGGTGGCCGGTTTTTGCTGGCTAGTTTTACATCAACACAAGCTAGAGGAGGGAGTCTCACTAAAGAAAATGCATCTATAAGATCCAGCATGTAGGCAAGCCTCTAGGGCATTTTAATAGTGATTGATGGGGAAAGGCCCTGGGCTGGTGGCAATCCTGGGTTCTAGAGGAAAGTCATTAGTAACAAGCCAGTAAGCACATTGGATGTCCTGGAGCCAGAGTTATAGATAGTTATGAGTGTCCTGACATGGGTGCTAGGAACTTGGGTCCTCTGTAAGAGCAGTATATACTGAGCTGTCTCTCCAGACCCCAAGAAAAAATATTTTTTTGTTTTGTTTTGTTTTGTTTTTTTGTTTGTTTGTTTTTCGAGACAGAGTTTCTCTGTGTAGCCCTGGCTGTCCTGGAACTCACTCTGTAGACCAGGTTGGCCTCGAATTCAGAAATCCGCCTGTCTCTGCCTCCCAAGTGCTGGGATTAAAGGCGTGTGCCACCACTGCCCAGCAAGAAAAATATTTAAATGCAGAGATAATGCAACTCCAATATGAATTTGAATTCAAAGGGAGAAACAGGCAATTCTGCAATATGAGAAGTTGAATATGTATTTCTAACACACTTGTTCACAGTCCTTGCAGAAACTTCCAGAAACAGTCACAAACACTACATAATGCTGGTGACACAGTGTCAGGGAGGCAAAAAAGAACAGATGAGCATACCAAGCATGTTTTTGAAGGGGAAATACAAGAGGAGACTCTGAAGCTCAGAGAGGAAGACACTGTTACAGGATTACAAATAGAGGTAGATCCTTAACCAACGATAGTCATCTTTGCCACAGAAAGCAAGAAACAGTCCAGATCTAGGGATATAGTGACAGCAGGGTCAGGGATGATGAATAATGGATGGACTGAGATGTGAAGTTGAGCACAGGTTTGGGAATAGAGGCCCATTGTCTCTGTGCAGAACATTTAGTGAGGACTGCACATCTAACAGACAGCCTCTTCTACCCTGTGGGAAACAAGGACACAAGAGAAAGGGAGCCTCCATGGTGAAACGAGACTAGAACAGTAATACTGGAGAGTAGGGCCCCTCCTGGAAGAGATTCTTGCTTATCAAATTTTAGGAGGCCTAGACTATGGGAGGATTAGAAGAGGAGAGACAGGCAGAGAAGTGGTATTGATCAAGGAGGGTAGGAACAGAACTGCACATGTATGTATGTGCATTCTGATGGAACAGAAGTGGAGAAGGCTATCTACTGAAAGGAACAGGACAAGATGGAAATTGGGTACAGAGGAAGTCAGATCCCTACTTCACAGCCTATACTCAAATGGACCTTAGGGAAAGGACTTATGCCACAATACAAATATTGTTAAGTATTCATGTAAAAGATAATCACTGTTGTTCTTTCAGGTATTTGAGTAGAAAGACATATTAATCAGACCAAAAATGTGTTATCTATAAGGTTAGTTTAAGTGTGTGTACTGGCTGGTTTTGTGCCAACTTGACACAAGCTGGAATTATCACAGAGAAAGGAGCTTCAGTTGAGGAAATGCCTCCATGAAATCCAGCTGTAAGGCATTTTCTCCATTACTGATCAAGGGCAGGAGGGCCCATTGTGGGTGGTGCCATCCCTGGGCTGGTAGTCCTGAGTTCTATAAGAAAGCAAGCTGAGCAAGCCAGGGGAAGCAAGCCAGAAAGTAACACCCTCCATGGCCTCTGCATTAGCTCCTGTATCCTGACCTGCTTGAGTTCCAGTCCTGACCTCCTTTGGTGATGAACAGTCAATTTGGAAGTATTAGCTGAATAAACCCTTTCCTCCCCAACTTGCATCTTGGTCATGATGTTTGTGCAGAAATACAAACCCTGACAAAGATAGTGGGCTGTATTGGCACTTGTGGCTCTGTTTCATTGGATGGTGTTAAATGAAGAACAGTCAAGTTCCACACCTAAAAACTCCACCTGTAGTTTACCCAGCTGACAAAGGTGTGTCTCAAATAATCCAGAATCATTAAAGAAAGCCAAATGTGATGGTACACTCCTATAGCCTCAGCATTTGGGTTTGAGTGTAAGAACATCTCTTTTTGGAGAGTATATGTTAAGGTATAAGAAAAAGAGTAAAAGGAACACAAGAGAAAAAAGTGGACAAGTCTCAGAAGTCACAGAAGTTGATGCCATGCTGGACCCCGCTCTAGCTCCAGACAGCAGGCAGTACACTTTCCATTATCAAAGATAAACAATGTGTTAGTCAAGGTTCTCTAGAGGAACAGAACCTATAGAATAGAGTGTATATGTGGTATTTATTAGAATGGCTTATATACAGTGTATATGTGTATATGTATATGATGTGTATGTGTGTGTATATGTATATGATGTATATGTATCTGTATATATGTATATGATGTGTATGTGTGTATATATGTATATGATGTATATGTATATGATGTATATGTATCTGTATATGTATGTGATGTATATGAAGTATATGTATCTGTATAGTATATGATGTATATGTATATGTGTATGTGATATGTGTGTGTATGTATATGATGTATGTATATGATTGTATATGTAAGTGTATGTGTAAGTGTGTGTATATGCATATGATGCATATGAGGCTATAATGATGTATATAATGTATATGTGTATGTGTATATGTATATACAGTATATGTATATATAACTTACCAGTAGAACAAGAGCAAATAGGCAAAAAGAATAAGCTTTCTTCTTCTATGTTGCTATATAGGCAGATTAAAGGGGTCTCTTTCCACCTAAATAAATCTGGATTAAAAGTTGGTCTTCCCACTTGAAATGACTTAATTAAGAAAACAGTCCTTCACAGTTATATCCAGCCACTTGGGTTTTAGTTAATTTCAGATGTAGTCAAGTTGACCACCAAGAATAGCAATCACAAGTGGCTAAAACATGAAGGGTAGGGTCTAGAGAGATATCTGCCATTTGCTCTTCCAAAGGTCCTGAGTTCAATTCCCAGCTACCACATGGTGGCTCACAACCATCTATGATGGGGATCTGATGCTCTCTTCTGGTATGCAGGTGTACATACAGATAGAGCACTCGTATACATTAAATAAATAAATCTTTTTTTTAATGTAGGATACTTAAAAGCAAGTTGTTCACAGAGTCTGTCTCTAACCAAGAACTTCAATTCCCATTCTGTGGCCCAAAGTCTAAACAAGAGAGGAGCTGCAGCTGCATTCCCCTTTGCAATCCTCTTTGGTCCTCTCACACAACCTATTTCCCAAATTGACTGTTACAGCCCCTTATTTCCTGATGACAAAAAAAGGAGCTCAGGGAAGTTTCAAAAGCTTGAGGTTGTAGACAATAACTTCCCCAGTCATTCCTGGAGTGAGGTCTTTGTGATACCCAAGTCCATGAGTATTTTCTGTGCTCACCAGTCTCTAGCACAGGAGCTCCAGAATTGGGCCATCTGAAGAAGTGACAGAGATAGCTGGGACCTTAAGCAACAGGGTTAGATACAAACCAAGCCTGGGGCCCTGACCACCTTCTTTCACTTAGTGACTATGACCTCCAGGTTCCAGGCCACAGCTGGATTTGCTGGTGTCATGAAGGGTTTTTCTAGGTAGGTGTTTCTGTAAATCTGTCCTGTAGTTTCCCCAGAGGAAGCATCTCAGCTACCTGACTGTGAGCATTGTGTTCCCATAATCCCTGTTGTTTCCTCACAGTATGTTCCTGCCCACCATACTTGTCCTCAGATACTGCCTCACACGCTGTTTCATCAGCATCTTACGTGACATCCACAGACCCATAAAAAAATTATGTTCCTAATACCTGTTCATGAATGAATTCCAACACAGTGGCAGCAGTAAGCTGTCAATATCCTCTACCTACCTTCCCAAGTAGCACTGTGGACCACCTTAACACCTGAGGGAAGATACAATCCATGACACAGCTTTTCTTCTGTACATTCCCACTATAATACAAACTGAAGGCATTTAGATTAAAAGGTAAAATTATCCTTTACCCCAGTCAACATGATCCAAAATATATATAAAAACATTAATAAAAATAATGATTTAAGCACTGTACAGTAGATTTGCATATATTAAGTCAAAAAACTAAAATTATTCAACTCATAATACCATTTAAGAGAATGAATTTAACAAAACTGGCACAAAATTTGTACAGAATCTAAAAATCATTGTGTCTTAGTTAGGGTTTTACTGCTGTGAACAGACACCATGACCAAGCAAGTCTTATAAAAACAACATTTAATTGGGGGCTGGCTTACAGGTTCAGAGGTTCAGTCCATTATCATCAAGACGGGAGCATAGCAGCATCCAGGCAGGTATGGTGCAGGCAGAGCTGAGAGTTCTACATCTTCATCTGAAGGCTGCTAGCAGAATACTAGCTCCCAGGCAGCTAGGACAAAGATATTAAAGCCCAAACCTGCAAGGCCACACCTATTTCAACAAGATCACACCTCCCAACAGTGCCACTCCCTGGGCCAAGCATATACAAACCATCACACATTGTTAAGAAAAATGAGACATCAGTCTATAGCTCATGGATTAGAACAGAAAATATTGCTAAAATGGCGGACCTCCTAGAATCCCTATTGAACATTCTTTAGGCTTTTTAAAGGTAAAACTGAGACGTTGACCCTAAAGTGCATTATGGGAATTTATAGTAGCCAGAATGATTCTGAGTGCAAGTCAAGGACATAAGAATTTCAGTTTCTCTACATTGCTACCAATATTTGATATTTTTCTAGGCTTTATTATTTTTTAAATATGTGACCATCCTAATGGGTATGATAGGGTATCTCGTTATAGTTTTTTAAATAACTGTTACTTTGTTCTTTGACAATGTCATACACGTGCACTCTGATGATTGTAACTCCAACCAATCTAATCTCCCTTCTCTCTAGATAACAACCCAGGCTGACCTTGAAATCAAGGATCCTCAGACTTCATAATGTTTTTTAGAATCTTAAGACAATTCTATATTTCTGCAATAAATTTTAATCTGTCATGGCTTTTAATGCTATATTTATGGTGCCAGGCTCATGATAATATTAGTTTATTCATTTTTCAACAGCACTGATGTTTCTGTTCATGTAAAGCACAAGCAGGTTAGAGGTGGAAGTAGCATTGACACTTCCATTCATGTAAACCATAAATGGGTTAAAGACGGAAAGTTAAGTTCTTTCTGTCTTAAGTCATAGTGACCTTCCTCTACCAATGACTCACAGGGCCATCCTGAGACACCTGCACTTCAGTCCCACTGAATATGAAAAACTGTTTGTGGAGGGTGACCTGGAAATGATGGGGTCACTGTGCCCACAACACCCTGACAAATCTCAGGTATGTGATACTGACCACAATACAGGAAGGATGCGGAGTGCAGGGGAAGAGGTACAGTAAGAAACACATGACCCTCTCCATTCATGACATCCCTCTCCATTCATGCCTCTCCATTCATGACACTCCCCTCACCATTCATGACCCTCTCCATTCATGACACTCCATTCATGACTCAGGTGAGGGTCTCCTGCTCACCACACACACTCAACTAAGTGAAACCTGCTGAGGTGGGTTTTCCACGTTCACCACATTCTCAGCGGTTTTGTCTTTGTGACATTCACCGAACCCATCTTTGCACTGGTATTTTCATGAAAAATACTGACTTAGGGCACTTTTTGTAACATTACAGAGTCTTTGTGTCAAACGAAAACAGAATGAGCTGGAGTAGTTTCATTTCTTTTGCACTTCCTGAAAAGGCTGTTTCGAAAGTATCACTACTTAAATTTTTGTTTTGTGTAACTCACGAGTCAAGTCATTAAGCCAGAATTTTCATTGGGTGAAAAACTAAAATCAATAGTTTTGTTTCCTAGTATAGACAAAATTTTTCTATGTTTTATTGAACCTGCAATGATGATTTGTGTTCGTTGCCTTATAAAGCACTTGTGTCACAGAGATATGGTTAACTTGGAAAGATTTAGAACTAGATAGAGATTTATGAGGCTGGATCCATTAACATCATTGTGCCTACTTTAGTATATTGCTGTCTGTATTTGGCATTCATGTTTTTAAATGCAGATGAAAACTTGTCCCACAGCAGGTGAAATAAAAGGTGTGAGCACTTGGGCCTTTTTCCAAGTGGATAGATGTGATTGGTTTGAATAAGACTGGCCCCCATAAACTCATGTGTTTGAATGCTTGGTCCATAGGAAGTGGCACTATTAAAAGATGTAGTCTTGCTGGAATAGGTATGGTCTTATTGGAGGAAGTATGTCACTGTGGGGGTGGGTTTTGAGGTCACTATACTCTCAAGCTATGCCCAGTGTGGCTCAGTCTCCTACTGCCTTCGGATCAAGATGTAGAACTCTCAGCTTCTTCTTCAGCACCATGTCTGCCTGCATGCTGCCACATTTCCCAAGATGATGATGATGGATCAAACCTCTGAACTGTAAGCCAGATGCTTTTAATGGCTGATCTGGGGTAGGTCAACCCGGCCACAACATGTGTCAGCAAAAGTCCAGAACAGAGTCACTGAAGACTTTGCTCCAGCCTGAGGGTCACTCTAGGCAGCTGTGAAGCCCCCTGGAAATTAAGAATTCTCTCTCTGAAGCCATCACAGACTGAAGCAAAATGAATTCCTTCCCACAACATGAAGCCCCAGTAACCTTCAAAAATTTCAAAATTCATACCTCTTCAGCCATCACCACCAGGAACCCACTAGCAGCTGCCCCCAGAGGTGGAACACAAGCAAAAATGGATCTGACCCAATCAACTCTCTTGGCCCATTCCACAAGGAATGAACTGAGATTCTGCAACACACACACACACACACACACACACGCACGCACACACACGCACACGCACGCACGCACTACCACCGCCACTACTACATACCACATACATCAAACACCACAAAGATACATCACGCAGTACACAGACAGCGTTTACATCGCACACTACACAGATGCATCACAGACGTATCACACACCTCACAGATGCATCATACTACACATAAACACACACAACACATAGCACATAGCACATATAACACTCTACAGAGATACATCACAGACTTATCACATACAACAATAGACATATAGACATATAGACATACAAAGCAAATACATCACGCAGCAAACATCATTTAGCACAGTCCAGACATACTGCAGAGACATATCACAGATGTTTCAGACACCACACAGACACACAACATTCCATATCCTACACAGACACAGCAGATACTATCGGTACCACAGACAACATACCACACAAAATAATCACGCACGCATTACACACCATATACCGCATTACACACAACATAATACATGAACTTTTGCCATGTTTATTTTTACCAAGTCATACATCAACATTTTATTGTGAAAATTTTCAAACATCTAGAAAATTTGAAAGTGAAAATGCATATGTACTTAACACCTAGACTCTATCATTGCTAACATTCTTCTATATAGATGATTCTTGAATGACAACGGGGTTTGCATTCTGAGGAACTCATCATAAATTGAAAATATCTTAAGTCCAAAATACACATAATACACATACTCTACTGAAGATCATGGCTCAGCAGCATCAGGCACCACAGAGAAGAGGGGTCTCCTCATGATCTAGGGCTGACGCCTTGATACTTCCATCGTGAGAGAGGGGCTCGTCCTTGCCACTAGCCTAGGAAGAGATCAAAATTCCAAATTAGAAGTATGGTTTCTTAGTATTAATTTTGTACCATAGCCAAACCAAAGTCTTCTAAGTCGTGCCTTTATGTCGGGGAACATTACTGGCCGCGTGACCATCTGTTCTCAACGCTTGACTGTAAATCTTAGTTCTGAGTGTATGTTATGACCGTAGCCCTCCGTGTGCTTCACTGACATGTCTGAATGCTGCTTCCATTTTAGTCATTTCATTTCTGTACTTCATTTTCCACCCCTGCTTCTTCTTGTCCCCCAGACACCTCGTGGTTAAGAATTTCTGTCCCTCCATTTTCCTTCTATTTCTCACTTTTGTAGGAACAAAGGTTTAAAAATCTTAAAATTGCAAATTTTATCTGAGTACCATCCCATAACTGTGAAACAGTATCAGTCAGGCAGGAGTCCAATGCATTGCTCTTTCCTCGGGTTGGGGGAACGGTGGATCTACAGGTCCTAGAGGCCCAGTCAGCACTCTCTATTCACCTTCACTGTGGCAGAGTCTTTGGAGGTGGAACCGTGGTGAAACACACATTTGACTTCAATGAAAAAGTAGACAGCAGGAACCTCTGGGACTCCACTCTAAAGAGGAAAGACAGACACAACAGCTTAAAAAGCTTGAAAAAGACCCCACCATTGAAGCCAAAGAATTTCAGATTCCAGCATCTTGGATCAATAGCCATGTGCACTGCACAACAGAGAACAATGACTGTATTGTAGTGTGCTGGACCCTGACTTCTAGTTAGGGTGTACACTGAAAGGTGCATCCTCACCCTACTTGGGCCCTGTGTCAGACCCTATTTTGCCAAGTCTAATCCCCAGTGTTTGCAAGTGGATAAAAGGTCACACCACATTCGCTCCACATCTCCAACTGTTAGGAGTTTCTTGCAGCAGATCCAGAAGGCTAATGTAGGAGGCTGGCCCGGAATATCCAGAGAGTGCTAATGTTAATCACATTAAGCTAGAAGG
This sequence comes from Mastomys natalensis, assembly GCA_021653895.1. Classification (NCBI taxonomy): domain Eukaryota; kingdom Metazoa; phylum Chordata; class Mammalia; order Rodentia; family Muridae; genus Mastomys; species Mastomys natalensis. The sequence continues at coordinate 416,530 of JAJTUV010000883.1, forward strand.
CAAAAAAACTCAGAGACTCAACACATGAGAACAACAATGCTAGCTATGCTGCCTACAGTGTCGAGGGTGAAATCAGGAATTTCTGGAAAAGTGAATTCCAGAAGCTTCCTGAAAGCACTTAGCCAGACTCTTCCTCAACCCCTCTGGGTAATGTTGACCGATAAGAGGCAATGCTGCTTGTGGGACACTGGAGAGCCCAGCTGTGTGTGGAGACAATGAGTTTGTGCTAATGTCTTCTGCAGCACCAGAAAACCAATTCAAGCCACATGGCAGGCAGCAGCTGACCGGAACTCCCTCAAAATCAGACAAGAACATTCTTCCTATGTGAAATCCCAGTCTTTGTTCCCGTTTGCTTCCTATTTCTACCCGTCTATTTCATGGAATATTTTACAACAGATACAGGTGCCAAAGGAAATAGTCCACTATGTAGTCAAAGGACCATTAGAAAAGTGCTCTGTGAGGTTAAGGGCTAGAATTCTCCACTAAGCAATACCTGTGATCAAGACTATAGACCATGGACACTTGCTTGTACTTATGAATGGTTCAGTATCATCTAGGAGGAAGACAATAACCATGCTCTCTGAAACTTGGGCTGTGATGCACCAAAGTGGACCAGTGTCTGTTTATTATCTACATCCACACTGTTAGGTTGTCATAGAAACAGTTTCTGTATCTGAAAGTATAAGGACTCAAGAAACCCTGGAGTGTATCAAGTCCTGGTTGAATGTGTGTGTTGACACAAGCCAGTCATGATAAGGACCTCAGAGCCTCTTATCTAGCTTCTCGATAGGATGAGGTTCAGAAGGATGTCATAGTGTTCCTCGGGGGACCGAGCACGTATGTTGACGGTGTATGCAGAATATGTCCACTGTAGCTTTCTCCCTCTTGGATGATTATGGCATGAAGAGTGCCATGCCCTACCCCATGGAGGCATCTCTCACTGATATTAGCTAAATCTGTACCCTTGATCCAGATGTATATCATAAACTCTGCCTATTTATTATCTGTATGTAGTAACCCTGTCTCCTTAACTAGCTGTATGCAATAACTCCTCCTATTTGTCCAATTCTATGTAATAAACATGCTGAGCCTCTGGAGTGCAGTTTCTCCAGAAGAGAGCCCAGACCACCTGATGCCAGCTCTCTGTATACCTGCCTGTTTGTCTTTTCTTCATTACTTCACCACCCCCATCAGATCCAAGTCCCTGGAGCCCTGCCCGGGTGTGGTACAAAAGAGCAGGTAGTATTATATTGAGCATTGCATTTTGAGAGTTGTGACTATGCCCTGTGGTCTGTCAAACGCACACACTTTCCAATACAAGGCTAGTGCATCACCATACTGGAAAAGAACAAATACTATAAAGTAAAAGTAATATTTCAGAAATGAGGAATGTGTATACCCCAAAGATGAAGTCATTTATACCCACAGAACATGGTTATTTTTCTTTTAACCATGTTGACAAAAATGTGGAGTTTAAGAAGTAGGTCCCAAGAGTGACAGGTATGATTACAGTTTGATTAAACAGAGGATTAAATATCTGATGAGAGAGAACTAAAAAGAAAGACTGTGGAAATGTCAGCTGGGCCCCTGGTGGGCAGGAGACCTGGGTAAGGGGAATTTTAGGTTTACTTAGAAAATTGCAATTTAAATTTTTATCTATAATATGCATCCACTTCGTAGTCAGAAACAAAATGAAGTGTTTGGGGATTTGGAGTGGAGCTCAGTTAGGTTTCTGCCAGCATGACAGGAAGAGAAACAAAAAGAAACACTCTGGAAGTCTGTTTATAGGATTAGGTGATATTTCAAACTGACATTCACAATGATTTGGCTACAAAATAGTATTGCCAATCAGGTTTCTAAGAAACAAAATTTAAAAAAGAAATAGTTATTAAAAAGAAAATGATTCTTTCCCAGAATAAGCTATCCTGGCTGACCAAATGAATGGAAAAGCCTAAAGCAACTCTCAGTATTTGCATGAATGAAGTGTGAACCTTCAGCTATGGTTTTAGTCCCAGGAATACCTCTGACTCTGCACTGCAGGGAGAAGTGGGCTGATGGGAGAAATTTTCTGCAAGGTATAAACTTCCTGAATACAGAGGATGGGAAGGGGACACAGGGCCAGCCTATTCTTCACCTGTAGAGACAGTCTAACCAGGGTCTTCACTATTCTAAACACTAGCTTCTCCTCAAGAAAAGGGTGCATCTTAATGCAACTCCAGTACAAAATTTGTGTTTTTCACCAAAGCAAAGTGATTTGAAAGCTTATATGGGAGAAATAAATGGTGAAAGAAATGTCAGGAGTACAGCAAAGCCTTAGGAGAGAAGTGTGTTGCTGGGGATTAAAACAGGGAAATGAGGTCTTATAATACAAAGGCACAGAGGTACTAAAGAACCAGTAAACAGCAGAAGAACATAGGCTGAGATGCCGGCCAGTGTGTGAGGGAACTAGAGTATTGGAAAATGTGTATTTGTAATGAGGTAACAAATAGTAACTAATAGTTACTTTGTTGGGATATGATAATCTTGTCTTGTGTGTATCATCAAATTAAAAAACGAAGATAACTTAAAAATAAAAATGTAAATAAATAAAACTAGCAAACTGTTTTGGGATATTAGCAAAAAAAAAAAAAATTAGCAAAGTGTCTTGGAGGTACTTATACAAACTTAGGTGAGAATGACTTTTATTTTTAAAGCAAAGCAGAAGGAAAATTTGTAGCTTCCAAACTTTATGGCCTCCACAGTATGAGAAGACACCATAAACACATTTTGATCTACTGCTTCCTTAGTAGGAAAAGAACTATTGGAAAGCTACTTAAAAAAAAAAAAAAAAAAAAAAAAAAAAAAAAAACAACAACAAAAAATTCCAACTGCCAAAACATTTTTAAAATGTTTGTTCTTGAGAAAATGTTTGTTCTTGAGTCAGGCTCCATGACATGGGCTTGTTTGTACCCCCACTTTTTAGGTGACAAAGGCAGGGATGGATTCCTTGAGTTTAGAAGCTTGAGGCCTGCCTAAGAGAGACAGTGAGAGACTGGCTCTCACACATGAATGTTTCTTACTGTTCTCATTGCTACCAAAATGAAATGTGCCAAAATAATACACATTTCATCTGGATAAAACTAAAAATAATACTGTTAGTATTTATTAAGTTTGACATAAATTTGTCCGTACACGCAAGTAATAATGTTTGGCCCAAAACCATGTCTATTGTAGGAACAAGTGTAGCCTATGAGCACACTCAACTGACACTCAGCCAGTCAGGTGCCAAAAACTGCCATGAGACTAGATGGCAGCAGTGAAGCCTGTCTGAACTCACACCCTGTCTAGGTAGGGCTTTCTGGGCCATTTAGTTAGCCCTGGCTATGGCTGATTCTGGAAGCACTATCAAAGCTGACAAAGACCTGCAAAGGTAGACTGGCACTTTGTCTTTGAACAGCCGAAAAGCCGATAGGGAGCTTTGTCCAGAAGGGACTGTAATCTTATATAGTATACTGAGGGGGTATCTGTGGCATTTTCTGAAAACAGTCAGAAGGATGCTTCAGACTTGTGGGGGAGTGAAATATTTTACATGATTTTTTTAAGATTTATTTTTAAAGATTTTTTAAAAGATTTTTAAAGATATTTTACATGATTTTTTAAAGATTTATTTATTTATTTTAAGTGTATGAATGTTCTGCTTACCTGTATGTATGTGTACCACATCTGTGTCTGATGCTTATGGAGGTCAGAAGGCAGTATCAGATCTCCTGGAACTAGAGATACAGATGCCTATGAACTACCATGTGGATGTTTAGAACCCAGGCCCTCTTTAAGCGCAGTAGTGCTCTTACCCATTGGGTCATCTCTTCAGCCCTATATATTATGGGATGAATTTGTGTTGTTGTTTTGTTTCTTGAGACAGGGCCTCACTCTGTAATCCAGGCAAGTCTTGAAGGCATCATGTAGCTAAGGATGACCTTGGATACATAGTGGCTTTAAAACCAGCCAGAGCTACATGCTGTGTTCAAATGTTACCTTGGCATGTTATTAAGAGGGGACATGAATATTTTTTATTTAACGGGTGGCTTTTGTGAAAGGTTGAAGCAATGAGGAGATATTGTTGTCTGATAATCCATGACAATTAAATTGGCAAGAGGGAGCCTAGTGATTCATTATGTTGAGACCGGGACATTGGCAAAATCCATCACCAGGCTCCACCTTGTGGGCCCCCCCCAAGAGACCTAATTCTCAGAGAATCACAGAGAATGTATGTGTACCTGAGGAGACTTGAGTGAATGTCTAATTATTATTTTTTCTTTAATTTGTATTAACAGGCCCTAGAGGTGACAGAACTGAGAGGGTCAAACACAACACCCATAAACCTGAAAAAAGGCTTTGTGTGTTAACTGCTTAAAATACACCAGCATTTGTACTTATCCTGTGATGAGGAGAGAAAGCACAGCAGAAAGCCAAGGTCAGACGTTCTGTTATTCTGTAACCATGTCTCTGATACAACTTTTCTTGGCTATATAAAAACATGAGAACAGAGTACACTATAAAATGAGAGTCTCTCCTTTGTGTTGCAGCCGATGACGTCTGTCTTCTGGTTCTGGTAGCATATACCTTGCTCTTAGGCAGAGTTGTCTCTTGGGAGCATTCTTACTCAATACCTCCTTGACTCAAGAATGAATTTGGTGACAAAATCTACTCTTAGGATCTTATAATCTAAGCCAGACACCGTTAGAGGGTGATAGGTACACAGCTTCCCACGTATACATGGATGTAGGAAAATAAGCAGACAGAACCAAGGAAACCGCTTAGTGGGTAAAGCACTCGCCCTGCAAACTTGAGTATGAATTTCATCTCTGGCACACATGTAAAAAGCTAGATGTGGTAACAAGTGCCTGTAATCCCAGCACTGGGAAAGTAGAGATGCAAGGATCCGTGGAGTTCTCTGGCCTGACAATCTAGCTAAGTCAGCAAGCACCTGGTGGGCTATGGGTGGGGAAGAGAGAGAGAGAAACAAAGAAGTAGAGATGCTGGCTTGCAAAAAGTAAATTGGGAAGCAATCAAGGAAGACATCAAGCAATCTCTGGCCTCTGTACACATGTGCATACACATATGCATGAACACATGTACACAAAGCAGTTTTATTTTATGCTTATCAATGATAGCAGAGTTATGAAGGAAACTTGCCAGTTGGTACAGCCACATAAACTGCTATGAATGTCAATAAGTTGAGGGAAACAACTGTGTTTTATACTATGCCATTCATTTAAAACATCACACCACAGATGAACTATTTTCTAAAGCCCTTTGGGCTAAGAAGAACCAATAACCATTTTTTCAGATAAAATACCGCCAGGAGGCTGCCACTCACCTGGGCGGGGACTTAGGCCAGGTCAAGATGTTACTCGTTTCCTGTGGAGCAAAAGAAAGTACACAGCTGAGAGAAGAAACTCCTTATGGCAGGCTTCCTGTCTGACCTTCACAACTAGAGCCTGTCTTCAGTTTTGAGAGACAGCACCTAGGAAGGACATTCGGAGGACAGTTCTCTTCCTCAGAAACATGTTTATATGCACATGTGTTTTCCCCTCTCCATTGTGGGAGAGGGCCTGACAGCTGGCTGGGCAGTAATATTTATGCAGCTTTCTAAGGACTACCTACTGCTCTCACCACTGGTGAATTTATATTTCCATTTCACCTTCTGCTCCTTGGGGCAAGCCTTACGGTCCCGCTGCTTTGTCACTAACATGGTTCTGTAAGACATTTTGATGGAGGTTAAGCTGGTGGTCTCATCAAATGTCTACCATCTTCCACAGTCTTCCTTGACATCCATATTCTCCTTAGTGAAGGATTTGATCAGATTCAGGCCCATTTCATTTGAAAGCTGTTAGTATTTTTGGTACAAGTGCGTGCTTTAGAAACACGTTGACAATGACTTGTATTTCATTTCCTTAATGACAGTTTTGAAAATAAAGTTTTACATTTCATAAATTCCATTGTCTCATTTATCTAGACATTGATCCCACTGTTGTATTGGTGGAAATTGCTGAGTTCGCAGTCACAAGATTTTTTTTTTTTCCCCTCTCTAAAAATGTTATAATCTAGCTCTCAAACTTAGACCTGTGGTTGGCTTTGGGTGTTTTGCCAGGATAAAGAATTCAAAATGGTTTTCAGCCTTGGCTATATTCAGCTCAGGACCAGCCAGGGAAGCCATCTTCCCAGTTAACCTTGTTATCTTTTCTAACACAAGCTGATCAGAAATGAAAGGTGTAATTCTGGGTCTTTGTTTCATTTATCTGGTACAAGGCTGTTGTAAAGCTGTTAAGTTACTAGTGTACACATTTTTTTAAAAGAATTATGTTGCCTATAAACAGTTTCCTGTTGTTCACCGTATGCCTTAAGCTATCATTGCACTGGCATCAGTATGATGTCAAAGGTGGTAAGAGCGGATGTCCTCACCTATTCCCAGCTCAGGGTAGAAGGTCACTCTTTTGTCATGAAAGTGACAGAATAAGAGATCTTCATAGTTTTCATGTTTTTCTTGGGTTGTGGGTATTTTCTTTTTAACCAAAAGTGGGATTTGAACATAGTCCACATTCACTTTCTGTATGGGTTGTTGACTGGATCATAAGGCTCTTGACCTTTATTCTGTCATTATTTTATTACATAATTGATTTACAGATGTTAAATAAATGCATTTCTAGAATAAACATCACTTATTCATGGTGTACAATCCTATGTCTGCATTTACGATTATGTGTTAGTTGGACAGTGTTTCATGTGTTTTGCTTGTGTTTCCCAAATATCTTTAGCTCACTATAGTCCTCTCTTGTGCTGACATTGTCTGGCTTTAGTATCAAATTAATTCTGGTGTCACTCAATGGGTTCCTCCGTTCTCTGTCTGAATTTGTGTGAGACTTCTTTCTTCTCCTGTCTCTCCTCCTCTTCTTGTTTTTATTTATTTGAGAATTTCATACAAATATACCTTAATTATAATCTTTCCCTCCCAGATTCCCCATAATGTTCTGTCTCTTAAAAACAAAATAAAAACCAAAATCAAAAGAACACACACCACAGGCACATGCACATACACATGCACAAACACACAAAACACAAAGTATGATTTGTATTAGTTAACTACTCCTCAGGATGATGCCTGCTCAGGAATGTGATTGGTAGAGAGATAGTGACCCTCACACCACACAGACATACCACATAAATACATAATACACTTCACACACTATATAGTCATACCACATATACCATATACCATACACCAGACACTATACACCACACAGAAATATCACACAAACACACCAACACCTCACATACCATACACGTACACACGCACACATCATAGACCACACAGACATATCACACACACAGACCTAACACACAAACTCACTATACACCCTACTTACAACACAGGCATATCCTATACCATATACATCACACACCACACAAACACCACTCATAGATACATACCACACAGATGCATCACATACCACATACAACCTATAGACAAAACACATACCACATAATGCACCATATGCCAAATAAACACTACACATTACACAGAAACATCACACACCACAAAAACGTATAACATACCATATACATATATCACATATTATACACATAGCATATATGCATTATTGTCATACATAGACACACATATTATACATTGACACAGTTAAACTACACTTACATCATGCATCATCTACATTACATACCACACAGAAACACCATACATGAAAACTCTGCACATGTGCATGTATACATTATACACTATGCAATAGACACACTAAGTTCTACATGTATACAGACCACACTATGGCACACACTCCCAATGAGTCTCAGGACAGTATCAACAGTGATATCAGTGTAAAGCTGGAAGGTCTAGGGTACCTCCATACATTGGCCTCAGCCCTTCCATGAGCATGATACGGAGGGACAGGCACACCTGGGGAAGGCTCCCCTTCTTCTGTAGAGGTAGCTCTTTCTTCTCTGGTGGATGTGGATTCTTCTGGTATCGGATCTGCATCATGTAGTCAAATGTGCTCAGGTTCTTAGTAACTACAAAAGGAGGGCAGGAAAGGACAGGGTCACCCAGCAGACACGCAAAATATTACACAGAATCTCATGTGCAATGTGCAGTCCACCTTCCCAGAGAATGACTGTCCTACCTTGCATGTCCCAAGAACAGGAGGAGGACCAGGTATATCAGGACAGACAAGCAATGCTCTTGCATATTTTATGTGGGACAGGACCTAACTGTTCTCTATTGCCCAAGACAAAGCATCTAATTTAGTTTAGAGATTTGGTATCCCATAGGAGTTGGACTATGGTGCCTCTCATGGGTACCCTGCTTTCTGCATCATGATAGATTACTCCAGAACCTCCTGAGATGGCTCTAGGAGGGCAGGCTCAAGAAAGGCTACTTTGTCCAAGGTTTATGGACGCCTATCCTCTATCTAGAGGCAACAGAAGTCCTGCTGGTAGAAGTAATGGACCTCTGAGCTTACCCTACAGTCTACCCACCCTATGCCTGCTACCTCTGACTCATGCAGCCACTTTACCCTAGGTTTTCTTACTCAGAGTGCACAGGGCTACCAACAAATGTGAGACATGGCAAGCAACTCCAACATAGGCTGGGGCTTTGCAATCACACCTAGCAGAAGCAATTTGGGTTACTTCAAGAAGATCAAATGTGTTTTTGAGAAAAGAGTTGTAAGTGTCTATCTTGGCCACACACTTCCAGGGAGGGGTCTGCCTTTTCAAAACCAACTTACATGGGGGCAGGTGGTTTGCAAGTATTTCTCAGGAGCTACAGAGCCACTCAATCATCCTATCTGAAGCTCAAGTAGCAGATGGGTGGGCTACTTCATTCCCCAAAGGTCCTATAGATTTTGCTTTATGCTATTAAGAGTGATGAATCTCCTTAGGCCCATCCAGCTGTGAACCAACAAGTTTCGTTAGGTACCAGCACCTATGTCAGAGTAAGCCTGTGGGCCTCACTTCCTTACATTCTTATTAAAGCATTACTTCTTCCCAGGGAAGGAAGCCAGTTGATGAGCATGTCAAGGATGAATAATGTCCCTGTATGTCCTTTAGGTACCAACAGCTAGCTCTGGTAATGTATGGATTCTGCCCTTTCTCCACTGGATTCAACACACTGTTCCTCACCCAGTGTGACCACTCTCTCTCATCCCTCCATTGCAGGAGCTTCAGCTTCCCACACTTACTGGACATTGAGTCCTCAAATCTCCAGCCCATCTTCAAAGTGTGCTGATAGGAGCCCATCCATATGAGTGCTTGTACCTTGAGATTTATTCCTTGATCTACAGAATAAACTTTGGGCGAGCCTTATCTACAGCCAGGGTATTCTACTGTCCTGCTCCTTCCATGAAGCCAGTCACTGTTGTGAAGCACTTTGCAGTCCATCAAGAAGGATCAGAGTAACGTAGTAGATCAGTGACTCAGAGAAGCTACATCTGCCAGTCATCTTTCAGAGAGTTTAGAAGAGGAATCTTATGGTGGCAGTGTGGCCACTGAATCCCAATGTGAGTGCCCTAAAGAGGACTCAGTTGAGCTGTGTTTACCCTGGCTCTATAGTGATGAGTGAGAGTTACAGTTTGGGGCAGGCTTACTAATAATTAACAATAACTAATATGCCCTGGAAATACGTGTTGTCTAAACTCAACATGTTCAGTCTGTCTCCGGTTCTTCCCTCTCAGAGGAACACTTTCTAGTCTCTTCATACTGAACAACCGTATCCTTAGTATCACACCAGTTCCAGCTGCCACTGGTTATAACGTGTCCTGCTCTCAGCCTGTGAGCCCATCCCAAGTGTCATTAGGAACAGTGGTGGCGGCAGTTCTCAGTGGCTAGCTGCCCCTGACTTGTTCTCCAGGGTGGGCATAGCAGATGTGGTATCACCTGCAGTACACTTTGACATGTCTCAGTAAAGTGCTGTCCACATAATGTTCCTTAATGCCATTGACCCCTCTCCACCAGAATGGGAATGACTCCAGACCTCATCCACAGATGCAAAATTGCCCCTCCCTTACCTTGGGTTGGCACGTTAAGCACAAAGTCCTTGCTATTAAAGTGGAAAGGGAAAGTGGCTAACACCAAATTTGTGTTCTTGGGCAGTATGGACCTGTAATCTTCAGGGCCTATAGGTGTAGGTTCTATAGGGAGAACTGGCGTGACACCAGGTACTAGACTCTGACAGATAGGGAGGGACATAGATAAAAAAGGAAATGTGTTCTACATGAGGTCAGGTGCCAGAAAAGATGGCATTACTAGTAAATCTGCAAGCATTTAGACGTGAGAAAAGTTTCTAGATAAGCTTAGAAATAATGGTGTTTTTTTTTTTAATTCCTATTTATAAAAGTAGTGGAGAGCTTTAAAAGTAACCCAAAAGATACATCATTCTGAGTGTTTAAGTCACAGGGAATGTGAGGTGCTCTGCTAGTTTTGTTATTGATAAAATAGCACATGGTGTAACTTCAAATTAAAACAAGATTTAATCCACGGGTCTATTCTATACTTGGAAGAAGAGGAGGGAGAAGGATGAATGAGAAGAAGGAAGAAGGAGGAAGCAGAGGGGGAGGAAGAGAAAGAAGAAGAAGAGGAAGAGGAGAAGGAAGGAGGAGGAGGAGGGAAAGGAGAAGGAGGAGGAGGAAAAGAATAATCTAAGTCTCAAGTCATCAACAATGCTGAAGTCAGGAGTGTGTGTTGAACATATTTGTAGGCTAGGTTTACGGTAATGCTGCTGCTAGTAAGAACCATTGGTCATAAGTGTGGTTTTTCCATGGGAGAAGGCTAGCACTCTGCCAGGTGCTGTTATCCCAGCCTCAGCAGGGTCTGTATTACCATTAAGGTCTGGATAAGTGAAGCTGGTGGAAACTTGCACTGCAGTAACAGCCAGGCCTACCATTGCAAGAGACCAAAGAAGTTTCCCTACAGCAGAAACCATGTGTACAGAAGAGATGGCTCTAACTCAACACTTTCTTAGGGAGATGGTCATAATAGCATAAAAGGTGTCTGATAAACATTTGTGGATATAGAGTCTCCTCTTTGGATGAGGGAAACCAGTCCTCCGAGCTTAATTTCATTGTTATAATTTCTGCTTGTTGCTTTCTTAAATCCTGCTGCTCCTAATGTCCTATTCTTGTATAATAGTCATATTCTCTTATCTCTGTATATTTTAGTGTCTCCTGTGCTTTCTGTGGGCTTCTGAACATGAGTTCAGTTCCTTGCTGGACTTGCTGGCCTTCTTTTGGTCTCTCTTTCCTTAGTCTGTCCTTTTTCTATGAGCTCATTTCTGGCAAGGATTCCCAAGGCACTGTCTGCCTCAAGACAGGTGAACTAAAGTAGCAAGACTAGAGTGGTACATACTCAGGTAGACGTGGAAGAGGAACAGATGCCCGAGCAGCACAAAGCTGGCAATGTCCAGCAGTAGTACCATCACCACGATGGAAAGGACCACAGGGGTCTTCACAGGCACAGGCCACAGTGAGAGGAACAGCAGCCATATGTTCTCAGAGCTGATCTCTATGAAGACAGAGAGATATGTCCATCCAGCACCTATCCAAACTGCAGCACCTGTGGTCAGGTAAGCAGAGGGATAGCACTTGCTAGGGTGAGTGAGGACAGCCAGCCAAGGGATGGGTTTTGCCCTGTGTTTGCCCTATTCTATGGATCCACTAGCTGTGGGTAGCACTATGATATGATTCTCACTTTATGGATTCAAGATGATAGAAGTTCCTGAATACTGGGTTGCAGAGCCAGCCCCTCTCCTCCCCTTCTCCAAAGCCTTGACCTTTATTTCAGATCAATCACCTCACAGACATCAGTGAAGACCGAGCCCTCTTGGTGCATTTCTTAAACACTGTTCATTATGGCCATCAAGATCAAGACTATGGATATGGGGATTCCAAGGCTGTATGCAGACCAGTGGAGGATCAGACTCCAAGCCTCAGCATGTTGAGCCTTATCACATTCTGGAATGGTGCAATCTGAAAAGGGAATACTATATGCTGCCTTGTGGGCTGGGTCACTGGATGCTAACTCACAGATGTCCCTTACTCAGTGATGGCATGGTGAACTTTAGCCCACAAGATGCTGAGTTCAGGCCATGGACTCTGTAGGGTCCTGGAATGGCAAACCAGGAAGTGACCTGCATTCATACTCAAAGAATCACAAGTCTACTCTAGTAGAGATGTGCTTCACTTCTCTGCACCACATCTGATGTCACGGTCAGTGGCCCCAGCTGGGTCACCATACTCTGATTTTCTTTCCTTTACCTTTCTCTACTTGCTCAGCATGGCAGTTGTTTAGGGAAATGTAATAGCATTATAATGAAGGGCCCATTTTGGTGGTTTCCAGAGCATGCTAAGGAGTACCAAGAAGTCCTAAGTAGTTACAGGGGATACAGAAGTGAGGTCCTTCTACATGGATCTCACAAAGCTCTTTTTTAAAAGAACATTCTGTCATGTTGGCTCCAGGAATGCCCCAAGACAAGTGGCACACAGGTCCTAATCTCTCCTGTAGCAGGGCTTAGGTAGATGCCTATGATGCTTGGAGAAGAGGTAGGGTGGCACCCCCTGGCCCATAGGATAACCAGCAAAAGAACATCCCACTTGGTCACCTGTGTCAGTATCTTGGGGCTTTTGTAGCGAGTGATCATAAGCTGGTGGCACTTAGGCTATGAAGTAATCCTCTCATATCTGTAAGCCACAAGCCTGAAATCAGAGCATCTTTTCTGTGGTTCCAGAAGGGTCTGTCCTCTTCCTGCTCTGAGTGCTCCTGGGCTTGTGGTTATATTGTCCAGCCTATGAGTCCTACCTCCATAGGTCCTTTGCAAGTCTGTATTTCCTCTTGTTTCTCCTGAAGACATTGGCATTGGATTTGGGTGCATGAGAGGCCTAATATGAGCTTCTTAGCTCAGAATTCCTAACCATATCCACAGAGACACTTTTTTTTTTTTTCAAATAATGTGCCATCCCATGACTAGGACACGACTTGGACACATTTTGGTGGCCATGTTCAACCCAATCCCTTTCCTTCTTGCTTGTTTCAGACACTTATGTCATGGGCTTGGACTTCTGGACTTCTATTTAATCATAGAATCACTGAGCTTCTCCTCAGAATTTGTGGCTAGACATATAATAGCCCCGCTTTCTTCTGTTCCTGTCTACAAATAGTTGTCCACCCAGCACTGCTAAATAGTCCACTGTCTAGGTGCTCAAGACTGATTGAAAGGTCAGGGTATACATCACTCTAATCCTTAGTCTCAGGTCAACTGAAGAGTGAGAGAATATAGATGGGTTGAGGTCAGGTCTGGAAGCCTAATGCTTGGCACATGGGAACCAGGCAGTAGCAGTCCCTGAGCATCAGATGGGTACCTTTATATAGAGGATCCGTGCGGAGATCATCAGCGTTGACAAAATACTGGATGAAGACGTACAACAAGATGATCATCATACCAAGAATCCCGACTGCAGCTGAGGCCACAGAGCAGAAGAAGAACCTGCATGAGAGAATAATTCTCAGAGATGAGCAAGTCAGAGGTTAGCATAGACTAACACCCAGCTGAGTACATGAGATCAACACACGGGTCTGGTGTGGTAATGTGAAAGCACAGAACCCGAAGTCTACTGGTGTCTTCTCCACCCTTCCTTCTTGTGTTCTTTCTACTATGTCCTCCGCATACTCTAGGCTGATTCTGGCTCATGATTATATTGCTCCACATTTCCCATAGCCTTCTACCTGAGCCCTCATGTCCTTCCATTCTGCAGTCTACACAAGAATGTCATTCCCATCCAGTAGGAAAAGTCAATCCCCAAGATGGCAGACTAACACCTAGGTGGACAGAACATCTTCCAGCAAGTGAGTTCTAATCATGGCTACTCAGGAATCAAAGCCTTTCTTGGTTTGTGTTGTTGTGTTGTCATCTTTGGTTTTGTTCTTGTTCTTGTTGATGCTGTTCTTCCTCCTCTTCCTCCTCTTCCTCATTGTTGTTGTTATTGTTCTTCCTCTTCTTCTCCCTCTTCTTGTTCTCCTCCTTCTTGTTCTCCTCCATTCTTCTTATTCTTCTTCCTCCTCCTCATCTTCCTCCTCTTTCTTCCTCTTCCCTCCTCCTCCTCTACCTTCTTCATTCACTGCCTTCCCACGCACTGTGTTGAGCTTCTCCAGCCTTTATTGTACCCCATTCTGCAATATCCGTATGGCTGCCTGTTTATTAGGACTGTGAGACATGGGCTTCTATTCAACTCTGGGGTCAAATTATATCAAAATGCCATCGACAGTCAAGAGAGATGGCTCAGTGGTTAAGATCACTGACTGCTCTTCCAGAGGACCAGGGTTCAATTCCCAGTATGTACATGGTGGTTCACAACTGTTTTTAACTCCAGTTCCAGAGGGATATGATGCCCTCTTCTGGCCTCTGGGGGTAAGAGGTACCCAGACATAAAAGTAGACAAAACATCCACATACATGAACTACAAATGAAAATGTTTAAATTTTTTTTTAATGCCATTGCCCCCACTCATGCTTTCTTGGGCCTGGAGAATGAGGGGACAGAAAGTGAAGATGCTAAGAATCAGTGCTAACTAGTGAGAATGAGTGGTACCTCTATCACCTCAGCTCTTCCCTTGACCCCAATTTTGGCACACAAAGGCCATGTCTCAATGCCACAGCAAGTGTGCTTTCTTCTGCCTTCTCCCCACTCATGGACAGACCATACTTCATCTATTCCAATTTACCTTCCCAGAAACTGCTTAGTTAGACAGAAAAAAAAAAATCTCATTTCTCTGTGACCAGGCAGTATGAGGCTCTCAAAGAGACAGTGGGCAAGGATCTCCTGGCTAACCCAGTCACTTCCAGAACCATGGTGATCACTTGAAGGCTACACTGGGATGCCTAGTAACAGTAGTTGTTCTCTGGATGGATGGCAGAGACATCATAGCCCAATGTGTTGTCAGGGCAGGGGAAAGAACAGGGTTGGTGTAAGGGGCTACTATATCCTGTTCATCTTCAGGACTCACAGGGCTGATGGACAGCCTAGGCCAGTGGTTCTCAACCTGTGGGTCAAACTCCTTTGGCAAGCCTCTATCTCCAAAAATATTTACATTACTATTCATAACAGTAGCAAAATTACAGTTATGAAGTAGCAATTAAAATAATTTTATGCCTGGGGGTTGCCACAGCATGAAGAACTCTATTAAAGATTCACAGCATTAAGAAAATTGAGTACCCTGACCTGATGCCCAGAAGCTCTCTGGATTCTGCATTCATGAGCAGGGCAATGCCTTAAGATGGCCTAGATGCTTACTCCTGTGCTCAAGGGTCTAGCCACTGTTCTTGGATTGATGGCCATGACATTGAGAAGGTCTTGAAGTAAGTTTAGAAGGCTAGACCAGGCTTTGACCTACTGTTCATGATAAGTACTCTATTTATGGACTTTGTGAGTGTGAACTTGACCCACATGTTTAGGGACAGCCCCACCAAACACATATCAAACCTGGCAGCACACAAGCACTAAGCTCTGCCATAGTTGGAAACAGAGACATGGCCCAAAGGTCATCCTTTCCCTGTGTTCCCCAGAGTCTATTGCCCCCTCCACTCCATCACCTGCCACTTATTCCTAGGAATCCCAGGCCACAGATCCCTCCCCTAGGTTGCAGCCTTGACCCTGAAAGTGCCTCACCAGTAGTTTCTCCTGCCTACACAGTTGTTCAGCCATTTGCAGTGGTGGTCAAAGCCAGAGATACATTTGTTGCAGGAGCTGCAATGTTTGGCTCTTTTGCTCCTGGAAGAGAAATTGGGAGAAACAGTTTGTTAGCCCCAAATGCACCATGGGAACTATATGTCTACCATGAAATGATGGGTGGGGTCTCCATCTGAAGACAGTGGGGAACTGGAAGTCTGTAGAAAAGATAAGGCCATCTTGGGCAGAGAGATGAGCCTGTGCCCATGGGCATTGTTCCTGGAAGGTGGACCCAGGACTTCCCTGTAAGTAGGCTTGTTTGCTAGATGGGAGCCTGAAAGTTCTATCTAGGAGTTGAAGGCTAGTAGTTCTCCCAGTACCACAGAGCCTTCCTGTAGCCAAGTCAGTGTGCTGCCCTGCTCAGGTTCTGGAGACTTTGGACCTCACCAGGCATCAGTTGAAATTGCCTTCACTCCTCCCCAATTAGAAATGTGAAGTTTATCAGAAAAACCACAAGGAAGTATAATGCTTGCCCCACCACCACCACCACAAAGAAGGGCCTGTGTGTACAAGATGACCTGAGAACGACACCACTGGGCCTCAGACTGCAGCTCTTCACACCAAGGGAGAGAATTATTGGGAACCAGGAGGTAGGACTCACACTAGGAGACTGTGAGTATGTGACTGAGCCCTCCATGGAGTGCCACAAAAAGCTAGTGCCCAGCAACAACAGGCTCATCTGGGCAACTGTGGGGCCACGGGTCAGCAGGACTCTATACCCAAACTCCTACTCCACTCACACGGTAACCTCACACAGGTGGCAATACTGGTTCTGAATCACATGTGCGTGTTTGGACCTGTCGAAGGTCGGCATAGGCTTCATGTAGTCCTTTTTGAGTCGGACATTGGTGTCAGCTGGATCGATGGTAATTGCGATCAAGTGCACGATGAGGTGGAACATGAACACCCCACCCATCACCTGGGCTGTCAAGGAACACACAGCCCTGAGCCTGGCTGACATCGCAAAAAGTGTCTCCCACTGTGACAGACAGTGTCAGAGACTAAGGAAAGACCCTGGGACTCCTAGTCATTGATGTCTGCAGCATCTGAGAGCATATCCCATAGAGTCATTCACTCTGGAGAATCAGACAAACCAGCTAACTACTGGTCACAGTGTGCACAAGCCCTGAAATGTCTTATGTGACCAGGGACAAGGAAAAACCTTTAAAAAAAAAAAAAAAAAAGAGTAGTTTATACCTTGATGATAACTTCAGAGGCCCATAGTGGTTCACCTGGTGGCAGGTGTTTCCCAGATGGGAAAGACCTAGGATACAAGTGGGACTAGGCCAGGCCAGACCATGCAATATCTGTGGGTTCCATTAGCAGTAGAGTTATTGTTGGCCAGAATACAGGAGAAATCTATGTTCACCAGAAACATGAAGGTTAGGCAGCAGTTGGAGGGTACTCTCCAATCTCAGCCTGAGTTAGAGCTTCAGGGGTCACGGGACTCTCAGGTACCTTTGGACTTTGCCCATCTAAGCCTACATGATCACAAGAAAAAGGTCTTTGTCCCCTCCATCTCTCCTCCTGTCCCTGGGATAATATACAAAAGGAGATATCAATTACAGAGGCTCCCCTCTCTTGCCCTGATTTCTGGGCCAGATACATCAGCATTTACAGCATCTCTAAAGGAAGCCAACGAAGTCCCATGCCCCACAGCCTAAGCTTGTGCCAGCAGGCAGGCTACTTTGTGTCCAGGCAAGAGAAAGGCCATAGGCATACACAAGAGGCTCTGCAGAGATTTTTAACAGGACATGGACAGTTAACAAGAAACCCCTTTTCCCAGCCCTTCTAAGAGTTCAGGGTTGTTGGCCTGGCTTGTAGTGCTGATTTCCAAAGCCATCCTGCATGCTACGGTTGGATTTTGTGGATGACGTGTGTTGTGGAAGAACCCTAATGAAGGTCCCAAAAGAATCAATGATGTAGGATAAGCCTGCAAGAGGCCTATATGCTGACCCAAACCCTGGTGCGGGCCCTGTCTTGCTCACCTCATCTTCCAGCATGAACTGGCCAGTATGCAGGATTCTGGGCATGGACACAAGACTGAGAAGCAGGTTCAGAGCACAGAGAAATGACTGTGAGGAAGACAGAAAGCTATATTCTGGGAGGACCAGAGTAGGAGCTGGTGCAGGACTGGATGTGTGTGTGGCAGAAGAGGCTTTTACTACCTGTTCTATTGTAAAATAGATTGCAGCTATGGTATAGGCCAGTGGGGCTGGGCACAGGGTTACTCACAGCTGTTGATACTGCTGTGACAAGAGCATAGTCCAGAAGCTGTTCCTACTCCTTGAAGCTAACTTGAGGGCTAATGTGCTTCCCTCATGGTGACAGGTCGTAAGGAGCATGTTCAGAGCCTGAGACACTGATGGGTGAGGGCCAAGGACGTGGGAAGTCTTATACTGCCTGGGTGCTGACTCTAGTGTTCCCTGTAACACTAGAAATGGCCTATTCTAATAGAAACCAGTAGACAGGTAAAAAGCCTAAGAGGCATTTCAAGGAGCAAACGAGGTAAGGCTGAAGTCAACTGCCCAGGTCCTCTGTGACCACACCTTATGCTACCCTCATCCAAACCCACACTGTTGGGGACTCCTAGGACACACCCTAATCATAGTGGGGGGTGGGGGCATGGCTACAAAGTAGTTCTCAGGGCACAACTGAGCCAGGTTCCCTTGAACCTGAACCTGCCAAACAGACCCTAAAGGACAGTCAGTTCCCAGTCATCACATGGAGTACCAGGAGGCCACCCTAAAAGCATTTATCTGTCACAAAAGGCCTCTGGTCACAAAAGGGACTCAGATCTCAGACACAACCTTCAATCTGTCCCTCTAGGACATGGAACTCTCCTACAAAAGACAAAGTTACAGCACATCTTTTATCACATTCTCCTGTGCAAAGCTTGTCCAGGAACACTTTGCCAGCAATTTTTTTTAACCACTCAGTGATATCCCTGTCACCCATAGGAATCCTGGTGACCTTACTATACTATATTTTGTCTCAGATGACATGGCTCGTCACTTCTTACCACACACTAGCGTGACATTCCCAAGGAGGAACCCAGAAGAAAAACTCCTTCAGGATCTGCTCCTGTCTTCTCTAGAGCCTTGTCTCAGTGGATAGCTAAATACGAAAGAAGCAGGGTGAGGCGTCCTCCATGGGGGCCTTCCTTCAACTCCCTCTGGAAGTTTCCGTGTGGGTTGCCTATGAGAACCACAGCTGGCTGGAACATTCCCTAGCAACAATCTGTGTTTAGTAAACAAACAAAGGAAGGGCGCCAGCTCAGGACACCACCCTCCTCAGCCTCCTCGAACTAGTGACCTCTCCCTTGTCCTGTTTCCGCAGGAAGAGGGGAGGCTCAGGAGGAGCCAACATTCTGATAGTGTCTGGGCTCATGATTCCTCCAGGGCAAATTCTGAGGCTGAGTTACAGCAGCAGCCAAAGACACGCTGCTTGATCCCTCCTCAGTTCACATTGCCTTGGCACAACACAGGACTAAAAAAAAAAAAAGATTTCTAGGCTAAAGGTCTGATATTGCACCGTGGGTCCTGTTGGCTAAACTGTGTTTGTTATCTATTCCCTTGTCAGCAGGAAAGGAGTCCCACTGACAACAGGACCCTCACAAGCCACCAGCCTGGTGCACCCTTTCTCATCTGAACCACAAGAAGGATCTTCAGGCTTTTCTCTGGCTTCAGGGTTTCCTCAGATCCTCTCCACAGAAAGTCCTAGCTCTTCTAACCCAGCCCCTCACTTCCCAGCCCCTCATGGTGCCTAGCAGGTGCCAAACAATGCTGGTGCCCTCTAGTGGCTACAAACTAGTACTAAGCGCTACTCGTTTGAGCACAATGCCATCTCTGGACAACAGCTGAGACTGAGCTACTAAGTGGGTTTAACAGGGTTCTAGGAAGAAATGGAGCTGCGACATTTGGGTATGTGGCAGGAATGGCCCACTGCAGCAAACACAAAACCACCAGAAAAGATCCAGGGTCAAACAGGGCCACATTAGGAATAAACAGAAGAAAGTAGTGATTATCAGACTGTGTGTGTCTCCTAAACATATCCACGTCCTGATACCAAAGATTGCAGACCTCATTTGCAAAACAGAGTCATCACAAACCAGGTAATGAGACCACTGGGAACAATCTGATCCACTGTGATCACAGACCTTATGAAAATGGCAACTGGAGACCAACAAGGTGATTCAGCAGTTCAAAGAGCTTTCTGTGAAAGCCTGACCACCTAGATCCTGTGGTAGAGAGAGAGAATTGACTCCTGAAAGTTGTCCTCTACAGGGATGGGCCAGAGAGCTGTCACTGATTGTGTTGCCTGCCTATGAATCTCGTTCTAGGCTGCCTTGTCTGGCCCAGTAGGAGAGGATGTGATGGGTTAGTACCCTGGTGGGGGGGGGGGCTTCTCCTCCTTCTTGGAGGAGAAGGGGAGGGTTGGAGGAAAGGGTTGTGTGAGGGGGACTGGGAGGAGAGGGGCAGCTGTAATAGGGGTGTAAAGTGAATAAATAGAAAAAAGAAAAGAATGTTGTCTTCTGAACTCCACATACATGCTATGGTGAACAGAACACAAAACACACACACACACACACACACACACACACATACTAAATATTTTTATGAGAAACACAGCAGACTGAATTCCCAAGGCAGAAGATGAGCCAACAGTGGGAGAAGACTGCATTTCCAGACCAAGGTAGTACCAGGTGACAGAGTACTACCCAGTTCTTTCGGGAGAATGTGGCCCTGGGTCAGTTTCATTTTAGACTGCTACCCCTGAACTAAGAGGAATACATCATCTCTCGCTCAAGACACCTTGGGTAGCTCTTTTAGGACAGCCATATGTCTCACACACATTATTCCACAGTACTGATGGAAAGATATGAAAGAACGGAAGCAAGATGGAAGGCAGGGAGCAGGGAAGAAAGCCCTCCTTGATAGGGCATAGGTGGACAAGTTCAGGAAGAATGGCAGATCTAGAGATTTAGCACTGACTGTAGCTAGGCTCCCACAGGTACTACACCTTAATGGCAGTGGGTTGTACCTGTATCATACTCTTGCTGAAACTTCCTGGTCAACCTGACAGGCCACAGGTTACCTAACATCTCAGAAATGCTACAGCCAAACTCAGACTGACAACTGCCATGCTCCAATAAAGAGACAGAGAGGTTCTCTCCCTACATTCAAGACTCAGAGCTGACTAGATTCTGGGTTTTAAAAACTTGTATAAAGGACATTTGGGAGACATTAGAAATTGTTGAACTATTGCCTGTTTTTCATCCATGCTAAGGCATTTAGTGAGGGTTCTGTGTCTGGCATTGCAGACAGAAGCGGGGCACTGAGCTATGGGCTGATGACTTCAGTATCATCTCTTATCCCTCATCATGGTTGTAGGCCCAGGAGGCCAACCACCTACATTAAAGAGCACACAGGAACTGATGGCATTGGTTTTCAACTTTGCAGACCTAGGGGGCTGAGGACTCTTGGTTAAAGGAGACGACCCGAGACAGATGCTATTGGAGAGCAGAGGGCCTTGGTGTCAGGACACAATGGAGGCTCAGTAGGCCAACAACAAGGTCTAGAGATTCTGGAGGACCAAGGAGGGTACAGTAGGGTTTGTGGGCTCCATACTAGGTATAGTGAGATGGGCTACCACTCAAGAGTTGGAACCTGTCACCCTGATGAGAAGAGAAAGAGGTTGGTGGCATGCTGTGTATTTGAATAGCATGACTCAGACAGCTGCATCTTTCTGTCCCCCTCTCTTGTGGACATTTGAACTTCCACATGGCTTAGTCTCACACAGTTCAAATGCCCACTCTGTTCTGGTGACTGGATAGAACCTGGGCTTTATAGCAAAGACTCCTCTT
Source organism: Mastomys natalensis (assembly GCA_021653895.1). Lineage (NCBI taxonomy): Eukaryota > Metazoa > Chordata > Mammalia > Rodentia > Muridae > Mastomys > Mastomys natalensis. Next base: position 438,159 of record JAJTUV010000883.1, read on the forward strand.
GGAAGAGGGTGCTGCTGCCTATTTGGATCCTAGGTATGGGGGTGGGGCAAGGATCTGAAGCTATTCACTGCACCTGTAGTTGATGCCTGCAGGCCACCCTCAGCCTGTCTCTCACAGACAAGACTAGATGTTGTAAGATTGATTGAGTAAAAGTGTGTCCAGGGTTCACATGTCTGAGATATATGTACCTGTGATGTGTGCATACTCGGAGTGCATGTACCAGGGTTTGGGGGGGCAGGGAGGAGTCTTGGTCACAAGTGTGCTTTGGGATATACATTTTCCTAGGGCATGTATATCTTGGATATGTGTGTATATGCCTGGAATGTGTGTGTGTGCCCAGGATGCACGTGTGCCTGTGATGTGCATGCTGGGATGCATATGTACTTAGGGATGTAAGTATTCAGGGTATGTATGTCCATGATGTGTGTCCCAGGATATGTATTTCCGGGGTTGCACATTGCCAGGATGTCTGTGGGCTCACAGTGTACCTGCCAGAGGCATTTATTTATCTCTAAAAGTAAGTCTGCTATTGCTATGAGCAACTGATGTTGGCCTGCTCTGGGAATACAGGCAATGAAGGGCCTTCTTAGTTGTGATTTCTATTGCTGTGATAAAAACATCATGACCAAAGCAACTTGGGGAAGAAAGGGTTTATTTCATTGTACATTTCCAGGTAATAGTCCATCACTGAGGAAATTCAGGACAGGAACTCCAGCAGGACAGGAACCTGGGGGCAGGAACTGAAGCAGAAGCCATGGAGGAACACTGCTTATTGTCTTGCTTACTATGGCTTGTTCAGTTTACTGTCTTATACCATCCAGGACAACCTGGTCCAAGGAAGGCAATGTCCACAGTGGGCTGGGCTCTCCCACATCAATTATCAATAAAGAAAATGATCTATAAATTTGCCTATGGTCCAATACTATAGAGACATTTTCTCAACTAAGTTTCCCTCTCCAAAATTACTCTAGTTTGTGTCAAATTGACAAAACTACCCAGCACAGGGCTCAAACTTTCAGGGGAAGTATAGTAGCATAACTCTAAGTATGTGTTGAGGAAGCCAATGACCTGCATTTCCACTTAAAGGTGAGAATCCCAATGTTAGGTGAAAGAAGGAATAATAAAAATAAAAGCTGGAAAAATAAAGATAGAAAGAGGCCAACAGTAGAGAAAAGTAGTAAACTGTAAAAGTGATTCTCTACAAGAAAGCCAGAGCGGTCATGCACACCTGAAATTCCAGCATTGGAGAGGCTGAGGCAGGAGGACTGGGTGTTCATGGTGAGCCTGAGTCACATAGAAAGATCCAATTTCAGGTAAAAAGAAAGAGGATGGCGTGGAGGGAGGGGAAGAAGGAAGGAAGGAAGGAAGGAAGGAAGGAAGGAAGGAAGGAAGGAAGGAAGGAAGGAAGGAAGAGAAGAGGGGGGAAGGAGAGAAAGGGAAGGCAGGCAGGCAAGCAGGCAGTCAATGAAGATGTTACTATATGTACTGAATGTAATACACACCTAATTCTAACACTTAGGCTGACTCTGGAGGATCACAAGTTCATAGCCATATTGGGCTATACAGAAAATTCTGTCCAAAAAAAAATTGTATCCTTCAGAGATGAAATAAAAAGCATAGGCAATATTGTGAATAACTTTATTCTAAGAAATTTGATATTTTAGAATACTCAAATTTCATGAGAAACATACCTTACTAAAATGAACATAAGATGAAGCAGAAAACCTGAATAACTTTTTACCTGTTACATTGAATTCATTCTCAAAAGCCTTCCCACAAAGAAGTCTCTACCACTATGTAGAAAAGAACCAGCCACAGCTGAACTGGGAGATACTCTGCTCCAGTTTCTTCAACCAAAGACCTAGAGGGACCACACTGTGGGAAGCTTCACGGTACTGCAATTACAAGTTATGGTACAATAAGTGCCCTGGGTTCAGTCCCCCGTACTCACTGCAAAATAATAAAGAAAATGGTGGTGCTGGCAATAGGGATATTAGAGAATGAGTGATAGAGTTTGCTGTGTGCTTTTCCAGGAAGATAATAGCATGGTGGTTATGGGCATAAGAGCCAGGCTCCGCTATAAACCACAGCATTTACGTGTGATGATTTCTGAAATCCAGGGTTTTTTAAAAGATGCAACCCTTAACGTGCATGTGAAAAGTGAAAGACTCGTCAATTCTAACTGCTGAAGTGGGTGACTGTGAGATACTACTGTATCCAGTTTCTACAAAACAGACCCCCAAGATGTGGCAGTACTTGCCGTGGCTCTTGAACAGTCACTCAGTCCTGTGTCCTACAAGGTTTCCTTCCACTACAAATGCCCAGTTCTCCTAACTCCTAGGACCTGCAAAGCAAAGTCCACTGTAGAGCCTACTCCCAAGAGTATGTCCTCACTAAGATAAATGCCACCCAATCCTCATCTATGGCTTGTAGATGTAATTTTCTAAGCATAGGTCCACTTTGCACCAGCTTGGCACTGGCTCTAAGTGGACTTATCCCTAAGGGCCTGGTCTCCTTGATCAGACCCCCTGATATACACCATGCCATAAAGAATTGAGTATGGATACAGGTCTTCCCATTGCCCTAGGGAACCATCTCTAAGGCCTGTACAGGTGCAAGACTCCTGTATACTTTCCATGCTTTAGGAATGGGCTCTATAGAGCTATCCAAGCACACTGGCGGGCTGTGGGTCAGTGGCAGCCAAGTATATGCTTTCGAAGCCCTTTCTTATTGATTTTGCTACTCTGTGAGTCAACAGAGAAGGGCCTCTCTTGTACACTGTAAGAAAGATGTGACTGCAGTCTATAGCTGCTTCCCTTCCCTTGGGTCACCACTTCCAGGGTCCATCCCTACTTGTCACCTTGTATCTAGCAAATTCTAACATTCACAATAACAAGAGCACCTCCTATCAGGCAATGAGGGGTCATAGGGCTGACTTCAGTGCCACAGGAAAAAGTAGTCTAGGCAGAGACAGAGACCACTGCATAGGTATGACAGGGCTCAGGACCAATTTTCTTGAAGACTTTCAGAAGCCCTCCCCCTTCCAAGAGACATGTAGCCCAGGAGCCCACCCTTCTAGTACAAAGGATACAATATTGGCAGCATGTCTCCAGGTAGTTTGCAGAAAGGGGATGAAGATCCCAAAGGTGACAATGGACATGGCCAGGTAGGTGGTCCAGGATAGTGCCTGAAAGGAGTGGAGGGGTGGTGACCAGCCATTCACCCTAGACAGAGGGCGTGGTAACTGCTTCTTCACATTGTTTTCCTGGGCTTCTGGAAGGACCCGGTTCTGTTTGATGCCACAGATGTTCATCTGAGAGACAAAAAGGGCACAAAGCTGTCTATTCCTGGGCATAGAATGAGTATTTTGCAATACCACTTGTCATTGTTGGGGGCGGGGGGGTCACCAGAACCTGGTCCAGAAGCTGATATCTATATGACTAGGATTGGCAGGAGATTCCTATCATGACAGGTAGGTTTGCAGCTCCCCAAGATAGTGGGCACAAGACTGAGTATGTCTATCCTACACCTTTGTGAGACCAGATTTTCATGAGTAGACCCCTTGGTTAGGTCAGATCTACTAGAGTACCACTTCTCTCCATGACACAATTCTGTCCTAAATGTTCAAGTGACAGATATAAGAAAAGACGTAAAGAGAACACTGAGGCCTTCTTATATAAGAATCCAAATGCATCCATTTTCATCGAACCCTACCTCCCACTACACTTCCTCCTAGAAAGGTGCTGCTCTGGAGGGAGAGCACTAGAGAGAGGGCCCAGGACAAGGAGAAGAGCACGGTACAAGGAAAGGGACCTGGCAGTGAGCCAACAAGATGACCCCTCATCTTCCTACTAGTCCCAAAGTTTAGCTTTGATAGTTGCTATGTGGAAATATACATATCACACAAAGCTACACACAACACATAGAACATACAACTCCACAATACTCAGAAAACACCACTCCTTACATCATACGCACGCACCACACAGTTCTTAGCTCCCCTGGGATCCTCCCTTTTGCTCCCTGACTACCCAAACTATCTCCTCTGCCTATCTCTGTCTATATTCTGCCCATGATACTTGTTAATACTCTGGCTTGACTCCCTCAAAGTTACACCCCACCGTCTGGAGTTTCTTCATTCACTCATTTAATAATAGCATAACTGATCCTCTCAAAACTTGACTAAGGTTGTGTGTGACTCTGGTAAACTTTGAATTGTGATTTTAGATACAAGAGTCAGTGGTGCTGGGAGCTTCTAGTGTCTGTGACTACTTGGCTCAGGTCTCTTGCTTCTATACTCTTCACTGTAGGCCTAAGTATAGGACCCTGCCATGACTAACACGGCTATAGCTAACACTCCCACAACTTCTTACATGTTACTCACAGCCATGAATTCTCTATATGTGGCCTTAGGTGCCTCCCATAATTCTCTTTGAACTGTCCAACCCTGCTGTTATCCATCCTGTTCATGATTTCCCATCAGTGCCCTTATTTCTCAGGAGAAGCCTGCCCAGTCCTGAATCTCTCATTGTACGTACCCATGGAGAGGTTCATCAGACAGAAATCTCGCCAGCTCTAAGAAACCAAACAGGCTATATGATAGCTGGCGTCTCCAGTGGGCTGAGTCTCCCGTCGTGAGGCTCTCGCCCGGGGAGTTATGAGATGAAACATTACTGCCTTTGGCAAATGTCTACTCTGCGGTCTTACCTCCCTCATCAGATTGAGCAGCACAGGTCAGGCACTTCTTGCTCAGTGCTGACATGTTAAACAGTGGTGGGGTGTTCCTATGAACAAAGCAGATAACGGAACACCTCGCAAAGGAAGGTTCCACAGCTCATAAAGCCACAGCCCCTGAAACCAAGGAGACTAACTACTGTTGGCTGTGGGACATAACAGAGGTATCAGACCAGTGGTTAGCATAGATAGGATGAAAATGGGGCTAGCTGGTTCCCCCACAGGTGTGGACTCTAAAAAGCAGAACCCAGCTTCACCACCCACTGAAGAGACTGAATTGGCTTTACATGAGTTTTAACTAGAAAACTATTGCAATCTATTAAAGGAAGGCCATTGGCTTATGTGTGGGCCTCTCTGATATGCACTGCCAACTCCAATTTCTTTACACTTGATCTCCAAGGCTTTTTGCTGTGGCAGCTGAGGTGTACATGCATCATAGAGAAACACAAAACTCTAAGCCTGACAAACTACCCTGCAGACTGCTCCTCTGAGGTGGCCAGGTCTGGATGGCCAAGTAACACTTCCTAGACTATGAATGCTGAGCAGTGAGTTGATGAAGCCCCATTCTCTCCTGAGAATTTCTGAATACAATACTACTTTAGTTTTTTCCTTCAATATTTCAAACTTTAGAGTAAGAAATGTTTAGGTCCTATTTGTGGGCTTCCAAGATGATGTACTCCCAGAGTGGGCTAACTGGGGATGCACCCCTGGGACTGAGATAGGATAGACAGAATACATCTCTTTCCATTCACAGTCCCTATGGTGGCATGCATCACCACTAGAAAGCCACCTGCAGGCAGGATATTGTGATAGCTGCTCTGCTGAAAGCCCAGGGTTTACAGTCTAACCTGAATCCGCTGTCTAGAGTGTACAGGGAACATCAGATTCAGAGAGTGAAACATTGAGGACACTGGGTAGAGGATTAAGGGCATGGTAGAGTATGACTGGAGGGAAGGGCAGCCTGGTATGTTGGGATTCAGAATGTCTGCTCCAGACAGTCTGGGGGCTGGGGTGGTGAGTCATGTTCTCCTAGGTCCTATATGTGTTGCTGGACTCTTGACGGGTGACAGCAAGCCTCCCAGAATGCATCTCCCCTCGCATCATTATTGTGTGGTTCTCAGTATTCCTCCAGGTATTCATGACATCTCTGCAGGGCTGGACATGAGTAGTCTTGGTAAAACTTTCTCATTCTTAATGAAAACTACTGCCTCCTGCTGAACCCTGAAGTCTGGCCAGTATTCGCTAAGGTCTGCAGTGGCTGGTCCTCATGTTAGATCAAAAGGTGGTGCCGGTGTTGCTTGACTCTTCTTTCCTTCTGAGGATTTGGAGACAGTCACCCTATGTCATATGCCTGACTGCACATCTTCACCTGTACAGCCCACCTCTAAATAGCCCATGTGCACACTTCATCTGCACACCTCTCACCTGCACATGTACTTCACATTCACACACCCTCTTCTGCACACGCAGTTGTACACGCCTTCACCTGTGTCATCCTCACCTGTACACATGCATGCCTATACAAACCTTTACCTGCACACAGGCCTCTCGTTTGACCTGTGATGTATATACATTCCAGTCTAAAAGAGTTGCAGAGTGGCTTTCGACTGTCTTACATTTTGACCTCACCTCTTTCTTTCCTGAGATGTTGGTGGTTTCCCCGGAGTGAGAAGCGGGTACTGGACAAGCCCGTGGGTGACATCCAGACAGTGAGGTTGAAGACTCAAGCCTGTACCTTACCCAATCAGCTGTCGTGTGTTTCTGGTTTGGCTAGGAAATGTCTGGCCTCCAAAGCCTCCCCAGTACCTAGTATTGAACAGTGGCCAAGGCTACAGTGTCTGGTGAGGAGAAGTCACCTAAGTGAGGCTGGCCTCCAAGATGTAACAGTAAAATTAAATTAAGAAATCCTACTAAGGTGAATACCCAAAATTGGCAAATCCAGAGAATTAACTGGTGACCTCAGTGAGCATGGAGTTTCTTTACAGGGTGATGTTCTGAAATGTAACAGGTGTAGTGGCTGCATAATAATAGAAATGTAGCAAATAAATTATATAATTTAAATGGCAAATGGTTTAGGTTTATGTAGTTAATTTCACCAAACTAAAGATACAAGGTCTTTCAACAGTGAAGGCACTGGGTAAAACTTTTCTTCCTTTTCTCTGAAATAGTAGCTGGATGATCAACTGTCAAAAACAGCCTCTGTGCCTGTGTACCTCAGGCTGAGGACCAAGAAGAAACAGCATCTCCCAAGGCTCATGTATAGTCCTCCCACTATGGGGAATCACAAAACATGGACCCCCAGAGCACAGCTCAAATGCGCTTTGCTGGCCCAGGATCCCATTTTAGATCATCACACTGAGGTCACCTTGGCTATGTGTAGAAGATCTAGGGCAGTGTACCAGTGAGAAACAGGCCCTGGAGAAAAGCTGTGTTCCTAGGAGGTTTCCACTCAGACATGCTGTATAACTGCCTAGGCTTGAGAGCCTCCTGGAGGCTGGTGCAGCACAGTGCATCTCCATGATGCTGCAGACCCAGAATCAACCTTTCTAGTCTCTCCCCCAGTCAGGGCAGTGGCCCAGAGCTAAATTAGCCTGAAATGGGAGGTGGTAGTGTCAAGATCAAGACACAGTAGTCCCAGGAAACAAGCAGTCCTTCCTGAGTGCTGCTCTTGGCTCAGACCAGAATTAGCTGCAATCACTTACTAACGCTTTACCAGTTGTGAGATGTTCTGTCCTTTGCCAATGACTGTGGCAAATTTCAAAGACTTCCATAGACCTGTTGCTTTCTGCCCTGCTTGCCTGTGCAGAGCACACCACCTACAATACCCCTCTAGCTACAGCCCTTCTCCCCTCAAAACTGAACTTCTACCTGCAGCTCACCTGTGAAGGTAGGGTCTTCTTTGCATTTTTATTCCCAATAAGGAGCAAGATGCCCAGCTGGTCTATAGATACAACAGGTGGCCCCACCATCAAAGCAGACAGGATAATCATACAGAGTTACCCCCTAGGCATCTCTTATTAGGACCTGTGTTCATGTATTTTCCAAATACAAACAGGTACTCAGCACATACATCCGGTTTTTAAACATTTTATGACTCTGAATACTTCATTCTAAAAGGTGGGGTGGTTCATTATTTGTCAGGGAGACAATTCCATCCTCTGGCTCAGAGACCAAATAGAAAACAGAAGGTACATCTGAAGGCCTGTTCTGCAGGCTCTCCTTTGAGAACTGCAGGAAGGCTGTGCAAAATTCATGTAGAATGACGATGTGCACATTATCATAAACAGGCTTGGCTTCTGGTGCTCAGGAGACACAGAATTGTGCCATTTGATTACAACCCATTTATGTTCTATTGCCACTGCTCAGAACTTATTGGACACCATTCGGTGCTACTGGGCCTCTGCTGCAGATATGACAGTACAGACAAGCCACCATCTTCCTCAGGCTGCTACATGCCAGAGAGGATGAGACAAAAGTTTCTGTCTTGTGACAAAAACTGTATCAAATAAAATGTAGAAAAATAAAATAAAACATCTGGAAAACCCACAAGTTAGTTCTTGGCAGGAGCTGCAGGTTCTGGAGACTGAAGGAACTCATAAGGGTCGTGGGTGACATCCGGCTGATCCCCAGCACTAAGGCGAGAAGGACTTCCTGTAAGTTTGAAAGAACATGGCATTGAAGCATACCAAACAGAACCGCAACGCTCATGAAACCATCATCTGTGACTGACAGCTACAAAGACCAATGTCCTCCCTGGCACCAGACAGAGGTACAGGCACACCCCAATCTGAATTAGGGATGTCTGCAACCTCCTTGGGCTTTACTTTGCTTGATACCCTGACCACAAGGTGATCATAAAAACTCTAGTTTTTCTTCTGGTAGCTGCAACCAGGCTTCCTTTGAAGACATCAGGATTCATTCTGTACACAGAATGCTCCAGGATGTGTGTAAGATCAAAAGAGAACAAACGGCACTGGAGGCTAGGGGAAGGACATAGTTCCTGAAGGCAGTGGAGGCTATGGCAAGTAGTTAAAGGCCTGGCTCATTCCATGTAATAGGTAGACTTGGTTATCCTGAGTTGAGGTTCCCTCAAATATCAGCGAATGGAAGACCACAGAGAAAAGAAAGACATTACTGAAGAAAGAGGCAGGGTTTGATTCAGTCACCAGACTAAATGAATAGTGAGGCATTCACAGGAATGTTACGAGGTTGGTCGAGCAGAGGTCTTAGGATTGATGTGAGGCTGTAAAGGCTTTACTGAGTCCCATGATAGGATGTGACCCATATGAGAAGAGAAGGCTCTGCTAAATGTAAATGACTTATGTCAGCATGTAAATTTTAAAGTGCAAAAGCAACCAAGAGGTGATGAGAAAACGGAAAAGCAAACAAAGAGTCTGTCCAGGACACTCAAAGGCAAATAGGGTAAGATTTGTGATTTGTGTCAAGCCAGAGTTCACAGGAAAAAGACTAACAGAAAGTCAAATGCTATGTTAGTGAGCTGCTGGAAGGCTTTAAAGTTGAGCAACAGTTTGCAGAAGATGTAAGTGATAAAACTTCAAAAGAAAAAAATTAAGCTTGTTGTAGAGATGAGTAATCATCTCTAGATATCACACACACACACACACACACACACACACACACACACACAGAGTTTGCTGTATACATTTTGCCATCAACAGCTCTGCTTGGCTGATTGGCTATAGACACTGTCAGTACCATACATGCTAAGAGTATAGTGTGAATGAGAATGGTACCCATAGGCTCACATATTTGAGTATTTGCTCCTCAGTCAGTGGAACTGTGTGCAAAGGATTAGGAAGTGTGACCGTGTTGGAGGAGGTATGTCACTGGGTTGAGGTTTCAAAAGCCCATGCTAGCCCCAGTGTCTCTGTCTTCCAGCCTGCTGCCTGTGGGTGAAGATGTAAGTTCTGAGCTATATTAGTAAGTTCTAAGATCCAGTGCCATGACTGTCTACCACCACCAGACTCCCCACAATGATGAGTGTAAACTAATTCTCTGAAACTGCAAGACCCCAATTAAGTGCTTTTCTATTTATTTATTTTTTATTTCTTCCAACAGGGTCCTGATGTAGCTCTGGCTATCCTGGAACTCACTAGTAGCGTGAGCAGAGATCCACCTGCCTCTGTCTCCTGGGTGCTGGGATTAAAAGTGTATACTACATGCCCAGCACTTTAAATGCTTCATTTTATAAATTGCCTTGGTCATGGTGTCTCCTCACATCAATACAACAGTAACTAAGACACCATGCAAGGTGTACCCAGTGATAGAATAGCAGACTTTTATGTCCAACAACCCACTTTCTGATTGAATTAACACAGGAAGAAATTTACATACAGTACTGTAATCCAGGGCAAAAGCAGGGGCTGGGGAGGCCATAGGCCTCCATAGGGAAGTAACTATTACTGTTTTGTTAAATGTATATGAGATGCCTGTCAATCTGCCTTTGAGACATGTGTGTTTATGCCCATAGAGCACTACTGTTAGCCTCAGTTCTTAGGAATAAAGGATTGTTGATGTGTCATGGTGGTCCCATGCTCAGTCACAGATGGAGGAAAATAATCATATCACTTACTCCAAGGCTTAAGGAACATCATGGAAGAAGACAAAGAGGAATGACTTACTTAGGCTCCTATAAATAACTCTCATAAACTCACTGGGTCCTACCCGACGGGTAGAACTGTTGTCAGTGCTGTGCTGGGGAAACAGCACTGACTCATTCAGCAAACTCAAGTATTTTTAAGGAGCTACAGAGCCAGCATGTGAGACCCTACACATGGCTGGGATCTCAGTCAGAGTGCCAGTGGTGTGTCTCATTTCTCCTTAAACATGGAAACCCCTACCTAGGGATGGTTAATGTTCTCCTGATAGAAAATGAATACTTCATTGGTTGATACAGCCAAGGAATAAAATATGGAATGGCAAAGGGCACATGTCAACAATCTATATCCCAAACAAATATTCTGGTCCCCAGGAATGCACAAGGGTATAGAAACCTCTGTTTCTATAAACCCCTGTGTCAAGTCCACCATCTTGTCCCTTTGGGCCTGATCCCCGCCCAGTGCAGGCTAACCTAACCTGTATAAGGCCCTTACCTGGAGGATGCTGCTCCCTCTCAGAGGCAGTAGACAGAGAGCTAAGGTTGGAAGATGGCCGGGAGCCTCCTCGCTCTGCTTGTGCTTCATGCAAGTCCTGCAGGAGCCTGGCTGTCTCATCCAAGTTCAAGTGGCTATCCTCATGGTCCAGCTCCTTCTTCACTTTCCCTATGAGACAAAAATGATGTAATTAGGGTAAATGTAGTCAGCACAGACTAGACACACAACTGTTCTGAAAGGTCACTGCTGGTGGAGTTCACAGCAGAGGGAACATAATCAAATGACAGGTCAGGGCTGAGAGTAGGGAAGGAAGCAGACCCAGTATCCTTCATTCAAGCAGAATGCTACACTGGCTCTCAGCCACCCAATACACCAACACTATGGGCAACTTTATCAACACTGTGAAAAGGACACAGCTTAGCCGGGAGCCAGGAGCTCACGTCTGCCCTGTATTAAGAGTGGCCTCAGAACATTATGGAAGAGAAGGTGGAAAGAGTATAAGAGCCAGAAGATCATAGAGTCTCTTAATAACATCAGAAACTTCTAAAAAGTTGAAAATAAAAGAAAAATCTTACAAATGCCAAGACAAAGGTAGTCTGAGTGCAGGAAAATGCACTAAGCAGCCTGGGCCACTGTTCTTAGGAAGGCTAGCATTCAGGTTTGTGTTTCAGGGAGGCAGGGAAACCCACCACTGACTGACACCATGCATATGCAGAGTATGAGCCATATCTACCCCCGTGGGGTCTGGAACCAACATAGGGCAAACCAGGAGGTGTGCACATAGTGGGCCCTAAACAGCCCCAACCCAATCCAAACCCAGGTGCTGAGGACCTATCAATATGTTGTCACAGCTCAATAAAAGACTGAAGCATGCTCCCTGTAACTCATGGGGCTTGTATCTGGTTCCCTCTGGATTTTCCCTTTGTGCCTTCTTTCTCCAGCGACTATTCTGATTTTTGTCATAAAAGACCCTATCCCTGAGTCTCGGCAGGTCTTGGTATCTGGAGTGCCTTGGGAACTAAAACAGAGCTGATAAAAGACAATGAATAGGAAGATGAAGGATCTGAACCCAATCCCTAAAAACTGTATTAAACACAAATTACCAAAAAATACTTCGACCAAAGGCAGTGTGAGGCTGGACAGACTTTGCTGTTACCTTTATAATGTTCGTAAAAATCTACTTTCTCAGCCTGACACTGCTGACTCTGGGGCCATCTTCACTATAAAATGTGCCTCCTCTCCATGTAATAACTTCAAATGTCTACAGGCATTGCTCCAGGGGAGGACAGTTATACGCAAAAGAAGGAAGGAAGGGATACAACACAAAACATTGTCAAGGCTCCTAGCTGTCATCAATTTTATGTGATGGAAGACACTATACACCTCATGGAAGACAGCATTTCCTACCAGTAGAGAGAGGGCTCACCCTTCAGGTCATGAGCATGCTGACACATGGCTGACACCCCATGTACAAGATCAGCACCGAAGCATCTCAGCTACCAAACAGTTACAGCTTCAAGTCAGAAAGGCACAGGGACACAGTCAGGGCTATTTAGAGCTACTCTTCAGAGTGGCACGTACCAAGACCTGTCTGAGATCAGTGACAGAAGTCACTCCAGTCCAAATGTGACAGTCTGACCAAGGGAATCTTTGAAGAAAAACACGTACATTTTTATTTCCTAGTCTCTTACAAACCAATGCTTTTGTTGGTGGTTTGTTTAGTTTGGGGTTTTAATTGGTTTTGGTATTTTTGGTAAAAGGGATGGAACCCAGGGCACTGTCCATGCTAAGCAAGCCCTTCATCACTAAGTTGCACAATACTTCTGACAGGTCGATTGGGTTTTTAACTCACGGGGCAACCAGCAGACATCAACTGGGTGTCCTCTTCCTCTAGTTCTGACATTGTCCCCTGGAGACAACATCTGATCCCATATGGTGAGGGTACAGTTTAGGCCCTAACCACTGCTCCAGAGTGTTTCCTGTTCTGACTAGTGGTAAGTTTTGAGTCCCCACAGGTTCTCCTTGGTTGTGTTATTTGCCAAGGCAACCCATGAAACACAGATAAACCAAATGTTGCTTTCTTATGGCATCTCACATCACAGGGAGGGATGGAGTCCATGTGAGAAGCCACATACAATCGTGCCCTGGATGCCTCACCGAGAGAGCTGAGCATGGACACATCCAGGGAGACATCAGGATACTGTTTCATTGACATGAAGTCCAGAACAGGGCCACCACTATCTCCCAGTGGGTCTCCAACCTGCAGAAGATGAGAAAAACATCAAGTAACAGACAGCACAAATGTCAGCTAATGAAGGCTACATAAGTCAATAGGATGTGCTAGCGTTGAGGCCACCTCTCAGTAAGTGACATGAATGAACACTGTTCTAGAGGCTGCACCCGAAGGAACAGGGGATCAAAGCTTATTAATGGAAGTGCAAATCCATGTCCAGAGACCTACTCAGATCAACACACCTCTGACAGCTTTCCTCTCTACTAGGAACAAACAACTTTTGCTAACTTCTTAGGGAAATCATTAGCACTATGGGAATATGGGAGGTAGGCCACAAGGAGGCCAAGGAGACACATGGAACTCAAGGGCCCACCACCACACTTGCAGGAGCAATACAGCAGATTCCAAAACCAAAGCTTTCTCTCTCAGACAGGGTGATATTACAGTTCTCCAGGCCTCTGGAGTTCTGCCCACTGCTGTCATGTCCCCATACTGAGGCCTTAGAGTATTCCCTGTAACCTGAGACTCAACCCCATGATTGATCACCTCAGGTATAGAGGTCACTGCTGCCCAGTGAGAAAACGTTACAGCACAAGCCCATAGTGCTGCCAACCATGTCAAGTCACACAGGGAAAGGGTCCCCACCCTCCTTGAGGACAGTGCCTAGCTGACTGCTTTGAACTTGTTTCTAAGCTTAGAAAATTACAGCCCTCTGTTCAGGTCACCAACATACATAAACAAGGGAAGAGCAGTGCCACTGAAGTCCCTCATTAGAAACAAGCAGCCAGAACAGAAACAGGAGGCTGTCCAGCCACTCACTGCAATGGCTAATGACCACTATCACAAAACCCCAAAGCTGGGCTTCTGTTCACATGCTTGGGAAACCCACCTTCATCTCATCTGCAGGTCTCATGGGGATGCTCCTCCTCTGAAAAGTAACAAGACAGGAAACAGGTTTTTCCAATGTAATTTTATACTACAGAGTGGTTCACTCACATTACACTAATAGTGGCTTTTTCACTGCCTATGGTTCTGCTCATTAAAGCCTCACTACATTCACGGCTGAAGCAGGGGTTTTTACAAGAGACTCTTCGATGGTGGCAGTCAAGGTAGACCATGACTGGTCAACTTTTTCTGTATCAGCCAAGTGCTCAAATACCATGCTGGGGTTGGGGTGAAGGAGGACATGGGTAAGAAGACCCCCAAATTTACATCAGAGTGAACGTTTAAAACAAACCAAAATGGGCAGCCTGAGGACAGCAGGCCTGGTTGTTTAGCCTGGAACATGACCAAGTCCCTGGGACAGGATGTGGTATGATAGAGGCAGTGGTAACATCTACTCCATTGCTGAAATGGGATGAACTACATGTACTTGTAGTGCTGGTAAGAGCATGATCTTAAAAACATCCTTCTTTTGTGCACATTCCTCAAAAAGGGTCATTCAGCGTGCACTTCCACACCCATGAATTTGGTCCCAGTGTTTCTGAGATTTAGTTACGCAATTATTTTCACCAACTTTTAATTAGAAACTTGGCCTTTATTTCACCATCTGTTCCTTGCAGATGATTCCTCTAGCATTATATCTTGAGTACTCAGTGCCATTTTTAACTGCTGCTGAGTGTGTAAAATTATTCAACCCTAATGACAGAACTCATCCTTAGACAATGAATTCAGAATTCACCAACAGCACAACCTCATTTCAGGACCACAGGGGGCAATTTCTTGCCCATACCAGACAAAGTCTGGGTAAAAATGGCAACATGCTGGGCCAGCAAGATATCTCATCAAGTAAAAGCACTTGCTGCTCAAGCCTGACAATTTGAGCTCAGCCCTGGAACCCACAGTGGGAGAATTGATTCTCAAAAATTCCCCTCTTGTCTTTTTATGTACACCAGGCACTGCACATCTACAAAGTAGTCAGGAAAAGGCTTTTGGCCATGAGAAGAGACCCAGCAATACCACTCTTTAGCATTATGGTCACACAGCCTTGGAGTGATGCCTGTCCTAGACCAAAGGTCACAAGTAACAACTCCTGCCAAAATGAAAATCAATGCTCTTCAAATGAAGAAAATAAAATCTTTGGAACTTGAGAAATAGCTCAGTTGGTAAAGTACTTGCTTCTCAAGCATGAGGACCTGAGTTGGAGCCCTAGAACACCACATAAATGCTGGGTATGGTGTCCACTTGTAGTTCTAGCAAAGGCAGTCAGATGGGAAGATGGACTCAGCTAGCCTAGCCCACCCAGCTAGCTCCAGATCAGTGAGACCCTTACCTCAGGAACAATGGTTGCAGTTGACCTCTGGCATCCATATGTGCATACACACACACACACACACACACACACACACGCATGCACACGCATGCACAAACACGCACAAATAAAAATCTACTCATCCTTGAACTGGGGTGTGCCTCCATGGTAGAACACTTGTCTAGAATGTAAAAAGCCCTGCATTTGATCCCTAGTATTGGAGAATAATCCTACCAGCACTGTCCAGCAGGAACACATTGAACACACCTGTCTAATTTGAACATAAACACATCTCTGGCTTGTGAATATACATACTGTGGGTCTGAAGTGGCCTCAGGCTACAGTGTGTCAAGCTTAGGGTCAACCCTGACAGACATCACAAACAGAAAGTAAAGACACAAAGGGCCACAGATGCTTCCTTTGAAACAACTAATGTTAGTATTTGTTAGAGTAGAAAGAAAAGTCCATCTAGACCCATGCCAAGAGAAGATAAGTTTCGAAAGTAAAGGCAAAGACATGTAAGAGCTGAGACAAGCTCAGCCTCCACATCTGTGTTGTAGGAAAACAGCATGCTCTTCAGGAGGAATAATGATGATGTCAGTGGAAGGAACATGGGCATTGGTTATGGAAGACATGACAAGGAACTGCCAAACTTTTTTTTAAAAGACAGCTCTTAATGGCAGAACTTTTAAAGCTCAATGCGACAAGAACAAGCAGCAATGACCTCAAGAGCCCATCTCCCTGGACTCTAGTGGGTTGGATGGGCACTCTGCACAGGAGCAGCCCCAAGTGCAGGACCAGGGCCTGTGCCTAAAAGGGCTCATCAACTGCAAATCCCACCTGCTTCAGCTGGAAGATCATCCTGGAGTGATCGCCACCTGTGATTTGGTCCAGGAGGTCATCTACCATCTTCTTGCTATAGCTTCCAGCATCCTTCACAAATTCCTGCAGGCTAGAAGGGAACTGTGTGATGGAAGGCACTGAAAAAGCATCATGTTCCAATTTCAAGACTCGCCCCAACAGTGACAATGATGCTGATTCCAGAAGTCCTCTGGAGCTTCCAACGCATGTGTGAGGCACTAGACTGATAGCTCTCTAACAATTTTCAAAGAGGTTCATGGCAAAAAAAAAAAAAATAATAATAATAATAATAACATCTCCAGGAAAATTAAAGAAAAAACAAAAGGCAATAACATGCAGGTACACAGATCCATATAAAATCAGACAATATACTCATTAATCTCTAAAGAGGGCTGTCTACATCTGACAGTCTGACATTCAGAAGTACAGCAGCAGGAGACATAAATGTGGTGAGTACATATGGAGCAATAGGGGTAAGACTCAGGGCACACCTTCTGGTACACTTTGATTTCTGAACCAGGTGAATATGTTAGGTTAAAAATAAATAAAATTTAAAATGTACTCAGAGAACAAAAATCCCATAGAATAAAGCATCAAGGATAGCCTAAGGCTCCTATATCCTGAAGACTCTTCAGCAAGACAAGCAAGGCCCAGAGCTAATCCTAGATAAACCAAGTCACTGACAAAACACAGGCCATCATCTGTGATACCTGACCATGTGTACAGACAGCATATCTTGACAGCCATCTCTCTAGCTTCACAATTGTAGTTTTAATGCTGAATCCCAGGCTCTGTCATGAATTTTGCCTCCGCCATCCTACCTCACTCCACCCAAGTTCATCAGTTTCAGTCCTCACCTCAGCACCTGAGAATGTGACTGTATTTGGAGACTTTTAAGAAGTGATTAAGGTGAAAAGAGGTCAGTAAGGTAGTTGCTGATCCAATTTGACTAGTGTTATAAGAAGAGGAGATGAGGATAGAGGAAAGGCTGTGTGAAGACAGGAGAGAAGATAGTGTCTGTATAAAACCAAGAATGCCAAAACCTGGGCCTCAGACCGCCAGTTTTCAGCACAGCGAGGCCTTGGTGTTGGAACTTGATTACTGTGTCTCCAGCTGACTAACAGTCACTAGGAAATATATCTCAAAACAATTGTGAAAAAGAACTCCTTGTAAGTATACTCTGTTTGCTAAACACACATACATTTATGCTAGTCTGAATTACTGCCTTCTTCAAACTGTGCTGAGCTGCAAGGCAGGTCTATGGCAGAGGTGTAGACAATGGCAAATAGTACTCGAGTTTGTGCTGACACCACCTTACTGCCAGTGCTATACTTCCCAGAGCTCTCAGCAGGGCTAAGCTGCTCACCAGGGAACAGCTCTCACATGTTTGTGTGACCGACTTACCTCAGTGCACACTGCACACCAGTCTCATCTCCATAGGCAGAATACAAAAGCTCCATCTCATCTGACTTCAGGTCCCCGAACACAGAGTTGTTCTGCATTGAAAGTGCAGTGCTGGCACTGGAGAGGAATGTGACTAAAGAGAAGGAAGCAGAGGCCAGGTCAGAGTCATGCTCAATGCATACCCAGAATGGCCTCAGCCATTTCTCCTTCCAGGTGATCACAACCTGGGCCCGTGCCTGGTTCTTCCTTTTTCCTTCCTGTATGAACACAAACACAGCAGCAGAAACTGCCCATGGGTAACTGCAGTACTTACTCAGCACTCTATTTCACACCTATAGGCCAAGGGCTACAAAGCAAAGACTGACTTCACACCTATGGGCCAAGGGCTACAAAGCAAAGACTGACCCTACATGGGTAGAGATGAACTTGGACAAGTAGAAGTGGTTCTTGGAACCAGCCAATTCATGAACCCCCTCTGGCAGAATCAGGAACTGAGCCCACACAGGATACTCTTTTGCCCCAGGTTATAACCATAAACCAGGTTATGTCTACATGGCTCAATGTTTCTCGACCTCCACTGACATCCACTATGGTGGCAAGCATGCCATTTCTTGCACTCTGCTACAGCGTTGCTTCTCTCTCCTATTAGACAACAGCTGCAAGCACTCTTCCCTGTAATCAATGCTTCCTGGGGACAAAACTGCTGAGCTAAGAACCAAACACAAGCAACATCTCAAAAGCAAAGTGTGAACAATATCAAGGGAGGGGTTGAGATGGGGAAGATGTGAGTAGATCACACACCACAGAAGGTCCAAATGCAGGCTGGTCTCTGTCTTATTGCTGTGATGAAATACCAAGACCAAAAAGCAAGTTGGAGAAAAAAAGGATTTTTTGTTTTTGATTTACTTCCAGATCATAGGCCATTACAGGAGGAAGTCAGAACAAGAACTCAGGCAGGACAGGAACCTGGAGGCAGAAACTGATGCAGAGACCATGGAGGAGTGCTGCTTATTGCCATGCCTCACATGGCTTGCTCAGCTTGCTTTTGATCGAACCCAGGACCACCAGTTCAGGGATGGCACCACCCACAATGGGCTGGGCCCTACCCAGTGATCACTAACTGGGAAAATAAATGCCTTACAGCTGGATCTCATGGAAGCATTTCCTCAAGGGAGGCTCCTTACTTTCTGATGACTCTAGCTTGTGTCAAGTTGACACATAAAACCAACCAATACAGTCTCTAATACTCAGAGATGTAGAAAGTATCATTCCAAAAAGAAAATGCCCTCTAGTGAGGCTCCAAGCCTCCCTGTACAAAGAAGAAATATCGAAAAAGCAGAGGTTGTGCATGACTGAAGGGGATAAGGAAGCATGGCCAAAGCTAATGGCGCAGAGGTAATCTTGAGCCCATTCTCCAGAGCCACAGTAAAGGCGAGGGACCCAGGAAGCGACAAAGAAGAGAAGAAGCAATGACACAGAAAAGGACAACCCCATGTTCACCGGGCCCCTTCCCACCACTCAAGACAGAATAACTACAGACAGGCAGTGAAAGGCCAATTCTCAGCATGTTCCCCTTAGAATGGACATTTCATTACATTGCCTGTAGTTGAGTAAAGGCAGAAGAAATGTCATCAAGGCAAACCTAGGTTCAGACCACGATGGCCACTGTGCCTCAAAGAGGAAAGAAGTGATATTTCTTTCAGCTCCACAAAGAAGCATTAGCTTGAATGTTCTCCAGCCCTAAAGTGCACACCTGTGCTCATACAGATATGCACCCACCAAAGCAAGTCTTCGGACACACATATGTACTAAAACACATGAACAGGTCAAAGCAAGTACTATAAGCACACAAGCACACATATTACCACATATGTACAACCACACGTTCCAAACACACTCAAAGACCCATTATAAATGTAGACCATCACAAACACCAATGTACCTGCCCCTCTCTCAGGCCATGCCATCCACAACCCCCCTGTCAGGGTCTCTTGGCTGCTAGGCAACATTATCACCCTGCAAATGGTTAAGATTAAGTCTGATGTAGGAAATGAAGCCCTCCATAAGAACCAGCAGGATCCTGAACTGAGACTCCTGTGAAGGGAGGGGATGGCAGGCAGCCTGTGAGAGGAAGCCTGTGAGCACAGTCTGAACTCACCTTCAGTGGGGAGAACGTAAAGCAGGAAAAGTCCACCGAGTGTGACTTTAATCCACCTACTTTAAAAGATCTAGACTTCATTTGTCTTAAAAATCTGAATCATGCAGACTTGATACACCAGGATAGGGGCACACGGGAGGGAGGGGCACCCTCTCGGAGGCAAAGGGGAGGGAGATAGGGGAAGGGACTCTGTAAAGGGGGACCAGGACGGGAACAGCATTTGGAATGTTGATTAATTAACTAACTAAACGGATTCTAGACACAGTAACAAAACCATGAAGAAAATCATGGAGGAAGCCCAGCCGTCCTCAGCTCCAGAGTTCCCACCAGTCGCCGTGCTTACCTTTATTTCTTCTTTCATCTTTGAAACCCAGTGTTGTAAAACCTGGGAGCAACTTGCTAGACAGTGAACTCAGGTCCACAGGGTGTGTCTCCTCCTCTGCAGAAGACACAGGAGAGAGGGAACCATCAGGAGGGCTTGGCCACAACTCAGTTGCTCAGTGGTGAGCAACTTCTCTGTAGCTCCTTAGACACAGAGGAGTGGGGCATGGGTATGCTACAATATCCACTTAAAACTGATTTTGCAAAAGCAAAATATAATTCTTAAAACTAAGACCATTTCAATTTGATTCTGTAATTGCCTTGACATCAACATCATGAAAAAAAAAATCATGTCTGGAGCTAGACAGACAGATGATTCAATTGGCAAAATGTTTGCCTTGTAAGCATGAGCTTCTGAGTTCAATCCCCCAAATTCCTATTTTAAAAAAATAATAGTAACAATAAGACACAATGGTGCATGCTTCTAATCCCAGTGTTGGGGAAGTAGCAATAAGAAGATTGCTGGGCCTCACCATGTGTCTGCCTACCCTACTGGCGACTTCCAGACCATGAGAGACCTTTTCTCAAAAAAAAAAAAACAAGGAGATAATGCTTAACAAATGTTGTCCATTTGGCCCCAAACACACACACACACACTATCATGTCTGGGGCTATCATGCCAGTAATAACTTCACCTTTGCAAACTGCTCACTCAGTTAACACTGAGTTAACAGTTAAAATCAGAGTGTCCATCCTGTACACACTAGACAAAATTAAACATCCCTGATGACAGAGAGCTCCATACAAGTGTGTTCAGAAGCTGAAGAGCTGAGGGAGATGTCTGCCTGTTCAGGAGAAATTCGGGCAAAGCAGGAAAAGAGAAGTCCACCATGTCCCACCCTCTCCAAGTGTGTCTGTAGGCATGCTGCAGTCCCAGGGAGTCATTCACAAGCAAAGCTGCTACCTTCTCAAGATGTTTCAATGCATGAAATACATTTCCAGGCTGGTGCACTGATAGCATTCATGTTTCCAACTGAGACATGCCCTGACATAATCATCCAACCTTCCTTTCAGAATATTTCTGAGCTTCAAGTGTGTAGGTCAGCAGATGGGCCATGAGGAGGGAGTGCTGGCAGAACGTGACACAAAACCTTCCTACATCATCAGTGACATTCAGCCCTTAAAAATGTATGATGAGAAACCCAGTAAAGGCCTGATGACATCCTAGCTCCTTGCATAACACAGGCTCCACTGTACACATGGAAGCCAGGCAACTGTTCTGCAGTCTCACTACCAGTAGTGGTGACATGTGAATGTGTGATACATACTCTGCATCTCAGAGCATGTTCAGAGTTCAGAGGACAACGTGCAAGCACTGAGGCCCTGCACAGAGCACCCACCATCAGCATCAGGCTCAGCTGCATTCACCACACTGTAGAGTAGACTTCCATCTCCAAGCTTCTTCAGGTACCCCATCTGCAAGGAAGTAGCAGCCAAGTGTCAGCCCCCAGTAGTAACATCTACTAGAGAGATGTGACATGCTAGTCACATCTCCACCAGTTTCTCCATGAGAAAGTACCAGAGACTCCCTCTCACATGCCCAAGGACTAAAGAATGGCCTGCTTGTGACTAAAGCCAATTGTTCATGATTGAATATATCTGATTGTGACCAAGGAGACAAACAGACACAGACAGACAGACAGACAGACAGACAGACACACACTCATAGTCAAAGCACTGCTGAGCACATGACCCCTTCCAAAGAGTTTCTGAAATAAAAACCTTGACCCAGAAGCAAATATTTAAAACTATCCATCAGCCAGAACAAAATGAGATTGAAGAATGACAGCTGGGTAAAAGCATCACACCACTCTACAGTGGTCTACGCCTCCATCTCTAAGACAGGTAGAAACATGACTCCACTAAAAACCTACCACAAAAGGCCTGACTATTGCCAGTCACTGTAGTCTTATGCAAGGATAGTATGTCAGGGTGTGGAAGGTGTACATATGCAGATGATGGTTCAGAAAACTGGCCAAATGCAGGAAGAGGGAGCTCTTGGGATTGTGGAGGCCTTTGGGAGAACGTCAGAGAGCAACATAACAAGTAGGGCAGAGGCAGGAGAGGTGGCAGATCCTGGTCAGAGGTCAGCAACAATATACCTAGGGGACTAGGGCCAGGCTTCTCAATGCAGTACTATACACTAAAAAGCGATTTGAAGTGGCCTGAGATATTGGAGGGAACAGAAAGTTTCACCAGACAGCAAAGATTTCAGTATACACAAACACAGTTATCAATATAATTATACTGTGTATATACACAGGTCCATTTCCTGCCTCTACGTGACAGTGTTTTACCCACCACATGCATATCTGTCATGGTTAGTTTTGTGTCAACACAAGCTATCGTTAACTGAAAGGAGGGAACCTCAATTGAGAAAACACCTCCATAAGACCAGCTATAGCCTGGAGGTGGTGACATAGGCCTGTAGTCCCAGCATTTGGGAGGCAGAGGCAGGCTGATCTCTGTGAGTTCAAGGCTAGTCTGGTCTACAGGCCTAGTTACAGAACAGCTAAGGCTACACACAGAAATCCTGCCTCCAAAAATCCAAACAAAAAAGATCCAGCTATAAGGGATTTTCTCAGTGTCAGTGTGGGAGGGCTCAGCCCATGGTAGGTAGGGTCATCCCTGGGCTGGAGATCTCGGGAGTCTGATGGTTTATACATGCTCAGCCCAGGGAGTAGCACTATTAGGAGGTGTGGCCTTGTTGGGGTAGGTGTGGTCTTGTTGGAGTAGGTGTGTCACTGTGGGCATGGGCTTTAAGACCCTCATCCTAGCTGCCTGGAAGCCAGTCTTCTCCTAGCAGCCTTCAGATAAAGCTGTAGAACTCTCAGCTCCTCCTGCACCATGCCTGCCTGGATGCTGACATGCTTTCACCTTGATGGCAATGGACTGAACCTCTGAACCTGTAAGTCAGCCCCAATTAAAGTTGTTCTTATAAGAGATGCCTTGGTCATGGTGTCTATTCACAGCAGTAAAACCCTCAGACAGGGGGCAAGCCAGTAAGCAGTACCCCTCCATTGCCTCTACATCAGGTCCTTGTCCTATTTTGAGTTCCTGTTCTGACTTCCATTGATGATGAAGTACAAGCCAAATAAACCCTTTCCTCCCCAACTTGCTTTATGGTCACCATTTCATCACAGCAACAGAAACCCTAACTAAGACAATATCCATTTCTAAATAAGGTTTACCACTGAAGGAACCAGGCTCTCCAGAGAAATAGCTAATTCCAGAGGTGGAACACAGCAGGAGCATAAACTGCCTGCAAGCTATACACAGCCGATGCTGAGTTTTCTAATAAGCATATTTACAAAAGCACACAAACAGGCAAAACTAACTTTAAGGTGTCTATGGGTTTCTGTTTAATTCTGGATTTTTTGCAATGCTAAGGAGGGAACATATAGCCTTCCCTGGGCTAGGCAAGAGCTCTACCACTGAGCCATACCTTTAACTAGCTTAAGGCATGTCTTACAATTGGAGGGTCCAAAATGTTGCCATTTCAATATTCGGTATTTAAAACGTAATGCACATTTTGAAGACTTGATATGAGAAGGAATGTAAAGTACCCTGAGAGTGGTAGCACCTTGCTCTTCAGAGAAGCAGGCAATAGATGGGGGGATCTCTCTGCCATAGCTGGGACTGTAGACAGCTGCATTAAGACATCCAGCAATAATCTATGAATGTCTCACAAGAAGGAGAGAGCCACAGATGAACAAAGAAGTGGAATGCTAACATCACTCCTGTGAGTACTTACTATGAAGTAGGCTTTACTTTTAGGGAATCCTGGCTATCAGGGCCTTTTAAAGCAACAGGGCCAGTCAGAAAGTGGTCCCAACCCAAGCTGGATGTAGTGGGGACATACCATATTCCAAATTCATGGTGGTCCTGCCAGCATAGTGATCTCAGACCCTTCTGAGGAAATAAGACCAAGACAACCAAAGAGCTAATCTGACTCTGGCCTGAACCCCTGGGACCCAGAGATACTCTGGTCAGACCGTAACACTCCCAGTTTTGGTGGTGGTACCTGGTTGCAAAGACTTGACTGTCTGAGGCCAAATGACATGGCCTTCAGGGGAGGGCCACAGATACTACCTTGCCACCTGGGAGAAACCGGTTAATCCTGTCCCGAGCCTCATCAGCTGCGTGCTCTACCAGGGCTAGCACATGCTCCTCTGCTGTGCTGTCTGTCAGGCTGCAGGCATTCCCTTCAGGCTCAAACATGCAGCTGTAAGGCATGAAAATCAAGTGTCATCACAGGCCCAGCCAGTTGCTTTCCAACAGTAGTAGCTTTTACAAATAGTTCCCTTGCAGAGGCAGCACTGGGTGGAGTTTAATCCTTCCACTTCTCGTGGCATTCCTACATGTTCTAATCATGATCTTTACCTGAAGTAAAAAAGTACAAATCAAATAGAACTCCTTCTCAGAGAAAGAAACACTTTTAAGTCTTCTTACAAACAGAAAAAGTGACAGACATTGCATAGGTATGAAAGGAAACGTGACAGTCTCCTCTATTCAGTGTCACATTTGCGGTAAGGGTGAGCTGCAGGAAGCCCTGGGTTCCCCATGGAGGAATAGTTCTGACTCAAAGTGAGAAGTGCAGGCACTGTGGGGGTAGCCTGTTCCCTGCAGACAGTAGAAACAGGCAGACAGGCTCCTCTCTGCCCTGGCATAAGAAATGTTGCAACAAGGAGATGGCCCTATAACAGCCACAGCTGCTCCCTGAAAGTCCAGCACAGAATAAAAATGTCCCTCACCAGAGTTCCACAACAATGGCACTGACAGGTCCACATGATCTGTAGCATTTGATGGACTTTGAGGTCTGGGAATTCAGAAAAAACTGCACAACTATCCATTCTATCTAAAAACCATGGAACCCACAGATGAGGGCAGAATTTTAGTGACAAGGCCACTAGCTAGAAACTTGGGAAATGCACGGTAACTTGTAGGGCTGAAGGAACCTAAGGGAACAGATGGCAGCAGGTGTCCCTAGAGAGGACAATGGACAGTGCATCAGAAAGAGCTGTCTGCTGAGGGGAGCCTGCCTTGGGAAAATGTGGCTTTCTCTCAACCTCACATGGCCACAGGTTGGTCACAGACCCAAAGAGAGGTATATGGTACAAATATAGCTGAGACCTCCCAACCATCAGCTGTACAGTACTCATCATTTCATTCTGAGCTACTCAGGTGAGTCACCCAATAGAGTTCAAACCACAGTCAGGGCAACCACGTGCTGGAGAGTGATAGGAAAGAAACCACACAGGGCTCCAACTTCCTATGATTGCTTAAATGCTCCTTGGGGTCTGCTACCGAAGTGGTAACATCAATTCTGTCTCAGTGCTCAGCATCCATGAGACAAAGGGGCACTCTGTAACTCCTCTGGTGTGACAGATAGATAAGGCCTCTGAAGGTCCCTTAATCAGTTGTGGCCTGATGGACAGGAACAAAGCTTCAGGAAGCTATGTCTGAAGCACCCTGACCTTCCTGATGCTACCAGGAAGCATCACCAGGCTACCCATCTCCCTACAGCACTACAGAAGTCAGCTTACAGACACCATCTCATAACAAGTGTTGGTGACTAGAGTGGACTTACTGCAGCTGTGCTCTGCACAGGTAAGAACACAGGTCATTACCAGGTGGTATGTATGGAGGGCATATACTAAAGGAATGAATACTAGCAAGTAGAAGTATTTCACGCAGTAATGACAAGCTAGCAAAATGCACTGCAGGGATAACTTCATGGGCCTGTGGATCCCAGGGCGTGTGGCTGGCACACAGGAGTGTGGTCTCAGTCGCTTTGCATCTCACATTTATCAACAGCATGAGTTGTGATCGTAGCATGAGAGCATGTGATGAGTGGCTATCTTACCCACAGAACTGCCCTGAAGGATCCAGAGTCTGCAAACATACACAAGTGATAGGCTATATCACCTATGTGATACAATCACTTCACTCTTAGGGCAAGCAGAACAGGGTGGCCACTTCCCTCTAGAGTTCCAGTGCCAGGAAGGCATCCAGTTCAAGGCCCCTGGGCTACACACCAAGGGGCTGCGTGGAACTTTAGGAATCCTTAGAGACCATGCTCCTCCATCCAGGCTGAGATGCTCCACAGGTTCCCTTTGCCCTTGCTTGGGCAAAGCATTGCAGTCCTGCTTGTAGCCAGCAGCTCCACAAGCAAACACCTCCCACAGAGCCTTACCTGATAACTTCTCTACTCGGCTTTTTGGATTTCTTGGTAGTTTCTACTTGTACTGGGACAACCTCAGGAACAGGTTCCTCAACTGCTGGGTCTTCACTGCCCAAGAGAGCTGCCTGCTGAGAGAAATCCATGTCCTGCATAAACGACATGCTGCGCTTCAAAGCTAACAGCCGCTCCTAGAATCAGAAAGGACAGAGCAGCAGGACTTTACCTCTCCCTCAGCCACGGAGCCGTGACGATGGGATGGCATGGGATGGCCACGGCCTCACCTGGCCTAATCGCCACCTTCCCAGACGCTGCAGCGGGAATGGTTGCGAGGGCTCAGCATTCAAGGTATGGCCCAGAGATGGTGGTGAGGGAATGGTGGAGCCCAGCAAGTATCCCTTGCCAGCATGTGGCTCCTACAGCCTGGTTTACAGTATAGGTCTAGGAAGCCACTTGGAATGGCCAAAGGATAAGCTTGTAGAGCCGAGGGTCACTGAGGCTGCCCCGCAAAGCAAAGACCACAGGGCTGGCTGTGATCCAGCAAGACTGACCCTAGATCCAGAACTTTTCGTCAGCCCCATGTAACGGCACCTCTAAGCTGTGTGACGGTGCAGCCAGGGGCAGTGCCTGGAGGATAGGGCAGTCTAGAGCAGGGGTTGGCACCTGGGTGTGGCGGATGGATGAAGAGTGTCATTCATTGTGAGCCTGTTAGGCACAGAGAGTTACAAGACTTCAGCTCAGTGCCATTGCTCTAGTGGGTTTCTTACTTTGCTCATCATCTTAAAGCCCGCGTGCAGGATCTTCTTGGCTAATTTGTAGTACACGGTGTCTGGTCTATTGTACGTCATCGCATTATCACACATTAATTTGAAATCTGCCTAAGAAAAAGAAACAAGTAATTTGCCACGTAATTAACAGCAAAGTTCTCCATTCTTGGCAAATGATGCCAAAGAGAAAGAATGAAATTCAGCAAAAAGCATACTTGGGAAGACTGATTTTTAATAACTCAAGAGAAATTTTCATAATGCTCCATGAGTTTTTTTATGTGCATGAGGAATTTCCCAGGGAAAAGCTGGTCAAAGTTTCCAATTTCCTTGTGTCTATTAATATGTAGATTTTATGAGAGACTGTACAAATATTCTAAGATCCCTTCTCTCCTCTAGCCTTTCTTCCTATCTTGTGGGAGCATGAACATAACCATCTTGCATGAAAAACAGAAAATCAAACTTTTCCAACACTAAGGACGATGTGATGCTCCTCCCCAAACACCAACCTAGCATCATGTACTCATTTTTCCTGCTTGCCAAGCTACTAATTTTTAACTCACAGAGCCAAAATCAAGAGGCAAACGACTAAAAGGAAAGCAGCCAAGAGATTAAAAAAGGTTCTAAAAATAACAAAAAAAAAAAAATCAAAGTATGCAATTAGTACAGGAAAAACTAAGAATTAGGAAAAACATGCTTCTAAAAACACCCACTTTCAAACTAAGTCAAATTGGACACACTGTTGCCCACAGAAACAAGTCATGCCTGTGCCAGGACAGAAACTTCAATAGAAGAAAGGAACACATTCATAGCAGCACACACCATCCAACCAGCTTCCAGTTCTCTGCTGACAAGCACCTGTTTCTCTTAACACTAGCAAACAGTCACCTACCCAGACTAGTCCTCTGCAAACACTTGCAACTAAAAACTACCTGACGGGGCTAGAGACACAGCTCAGCAGTTAAGAACTCTTGTTGCTCTTGCAGAGGGCTCAGGTTTGATTCATTGACACTGACACAGTGGCTCACAATTATATATAACTACAGTTCCAGGAGATTCAGTGTCTTCTTCTGACCTCCGAAGGCACCAAGAACACATGTGGTACACATACGCACATGCGGGCAAAACAAAATAAATACATCTGTAAGAATTATAAAAATCAAATAAAAATCACTTGAGGTACATAGTGTTCACTATATGAGAGGGCACAAGCACACCCACACGCAGGACCAAGTATGCATAGGCAGTTTTACAAACATTATTTTGGAAAGTAAAACTCATTTACCTTAAATTCTGTGACTGATTTATATTCATTAGCCACAATCTTGTCTTTCATCGTGCCAAAGTCCATGGGATGTTTTATTATCATTGAATACCCGGGAGCAATTGCATCCGTAACAGGAAAAGCAAAAAATCCATGAGGATCTTTTCTGAAAGCAAAAACAGCTTTAAAGTGAAAAAAAAATTCTAAAGTCTAAATTTCTAAGTGACATAAAAATTTTTACAATCCAAAGATTTGTATAACTGGCTAAAATTTAAATTTGCTTCTTAAAAGTTCAGTGGAAAAACATGTATGCCTTTTTAAGGTTGTAACACATATTTTATATAGAAAAAAATGACAGTATCCCACCCAGTTCTACCCATGACAGGCAATGCTCTGGAGGCAGCACCACAACAGTAACTTCAGATGGGAAAGGAGGAAGAGGAACACAGCATTCAAGCTCCCTGCCCCTAAAGTTGTAACCTACACCCAGGCTGCCCACACCCTGCTAGATGACAGGTGGGACACCAGGTTACCTCTGTAGCTGGCGGAGGAAGTGCTCCAGAAGCCTCTGGATGGGTGTGCTCTCATTCTCAGCTGAATTTATAAAGAGAAAGCAAGGGAATAAAATCAAACAGCAAGATTTCATTTCTTTCGTTAGAAAGATCCATATTCATCTGCGTGTTAAACTTCATGGCATTTGAAGCCTAAACAAGAATTGAGGACTTGGGCACAGCTTCCAACACAGGCAGGTTGGCAAAGGGATACACAGCATATCTCAAAACCTATCAGGCTCTTCCAGTTCAGGGGTTGTCAAATCCAGAGTCAAAGGATGACATTCAAAAGAGAAAAATTACTACCTGGATAGACAATCACATGGTAACTGATTCTAGTATTAGCTTTCCTCATAATCTATGTTCCAACACTCAGCCTCCTTAGTTTCTCTCCGTGTGGGAAAAGACATTCTTGCCTAAACACAGAAGCCTGGAGTCCATTACAAGAAGGCTTGGAGCCAGGGAATCCAAGAGCCAAGACTGAGATTCCATCTGAAATGTCATCCCTGGCAGGGGCTGCCCAGGTCAGAAACTTACCAAAGACCTCAAGCTTCCAACATGCCATCTTGAGGTCACTTTGAGTAACTCAGACCTACCATGAGAGCCTGTGTTGGGGTCGATTTTTCGCAAGGAAGATTACCCATATTTCCAAGATACATGTGTTTCTTATGTTAGTGATGCAGTGGCACTAACCTGATGGTGCTGTTTGGAACTGTAAAGAAGAGAAAGCTAAACTTCTAGACTAAAAAATGGTAAACTTTAACCAGATTAAAAATACTATAGATAAACTGGGCAATGGTGGCACATGACTTTAATCCTAAACTCAGGAGGCAGAGGGAGGCAGATCTCTGAGCTCAAGGCCAGCCAGGTCTACAGAGCTAGTTCCAGAACAGCCAGGGCTACACATAAAGAAGCCCTGTATCAAGGAAACAAAAATAAAAACAACAGAGACAAAAAGACCAACTAACCAACCAAATAAAAATACGGTAGGTTTTGCAGAACACATAAGGTTGGTCTCTGGCATCCATGTGTCTGTTTTACCGGTCTTCAAGAAAATGTACCCATTTTTAGCTTGTGAAATGTCCCCAACAACTAGATAACCATGCTATGGACAAGGTAGGAAACTCATGTGCAGGGACAGGGTCTTGCCTGGCTGTGTACGGCAGGCTCTCACTGGTCGATCTGGGGGTGGCTCCACCTCCACCTTCTTCCCAGGGTCAAAGGCATCAGCCTCCCCTTCTGAGTCACAGTGTTCCTTCTCCCGCTTCCGTTTCTTCTCTTCCTGTAAGTATCAAAGAACAGAGGGCACAGAACAGCCAGAGCTCTTTTAGTTCGGTACTGCAGGCCCTGTACATCTCTGCCTTCCCCAGACTGGGAAGAAGATCCATCTCTGACACTCGACAGGCATCACCTGAAGAGGCCCTGGAAGCCCAGGACTGTGGCAATGGCCCAGATATAGCCAGGCATCATTAGGCCACTGAACTTTTACCTTCCGCTTCCTTCTCTCCTCCTCATCGAGGTGCTTTTCCTTCTCTGACTTCTTCTTCTTTTTCTTCTTCTTTTCTCTGTGTCTCTCCCGTTCATGGTCTGACCGATCATCATAGTAGCTGGAGTCGTGGCCAGATCCTGAGAGCTCTGTCACTTCACTCCCTCCCACCTTGAGCACCAGCTTCAGAGGCTTCTCCAGTGGTGTGTCTGTATAATCTGCACACGGACCATAGGTCAGACTTGCAAAATGCTGAGTAGAAATAACTGCACCCCTGTGGGTGAATCTAGACAGCAAGGAGTTGTTAAAACCACGGGAAAAGATGCAATCTCAAACTGACAGAACTGTGTTCAGTCCTCTCTTTGAAAACCACAGAATCTCACCACTAAGGATTTTCTGAGGGTCCTTCCTACCAGAAGAAAGTAAAACAACCAGACCTGAGACCCAAGACCCCAATTCCTTCACGGAAGCCCTCTTTTTGCTTCGGGTCTTCCTGGTACCAGAGAGAAGGTGCGTAGTGGATACAGGACCCAAAAAGAAGCCTATGGCTTCTTCGCAGCAGATGCCCTTTCTCAGGCCTAACCCCGCCCCCTCCTACCGCCGTCCAAGACCTGGCTCTAAGCTCCTCCTTCTAAGGGACCCCGCCCGCCTCAGGCACCTCCTCCACAACCCCGCCCAGCGCAGACCACGCCCTTCCCCTGGAACGCCTTCTCCCGCCAGTACTCGCAACCTAGACCCTGCCCGTGGGCTCCGCACCTTCGTACGACGAGCGCCATTCCGCCTTGTGCTTCTTGTGCTTCTTGCCCATGGTTGAGGTAGTACGGGATCCAGTGCGAAGCGGCTGCCCGTAGCCCGACCTGCGCCAGTCGGAAGTGGCTCCTTCGCCTCCGCCGAGTGCTTCCGGGTCAGGGTCGGGCGGTGCGCAGAGCGCGGCAGATTCGAAGCTCGACGGGGCGGGGCGGGTTGTGAGGCGCCGCGCCGCTCGGGCGGCGGAAGTGCCTTTTGCCGGCACTTAGTCAAGGTGGATCCTCCTACAGCTGAGAAGGCTACCCGACAGGGCGCAAGGAGACGACCTCGGCTTCACTCCGCCCGCATTCCCTCGGCTCCCGGAGGCGGCGCCATGGACGAGGCAGTGGGCGACCTGAAGCAAGCGCTTCCCTGTGTTGCCGAGTCGCCCGCAGTCCATGTGGAGGTTCTGCAGCGCAGCGGAAGGTGAGCTACACGGAGTCCGACCACGCGGGGCGCGACCCCACCACGCGTGACTCCGAATGACACGACCTTACCCCAGCTCTTAGGTTCCCACCCCTCAGCACTGCCCCACTTCTGACGACCGAGCAGCCTGACATTAACCCACCAAATATGACCGGACACGACCCCACCCCACGTCAGTTGACCCTAATAGCGTGATCCGACTTTGCCCTCCATCCCACCACACATTACTCATGAATTTCACCTCTTATATTGCTGCATATCCTATCCAGACCCTACCACCGTCCCATACTATCTGGGAGGACACCACAGCTCTGAGCTGACTTGACATGGCACACAGCCTAACAATGAGTGGTATGATGAGCACCATGACAGCACCTGCTGAACGACAGAGGCGATCTCTAGTCAATTAGGGGTGCAAGAAAGTGCAGTGTCAGTAGAGCAAGGAGGTGAAAATAAGTATTTACTTTGCTAAGCCAGAATCTGGTGGCAGATTTCCTGTTACAGAGATTACCTATGTACTCCAGGTTAGACCCTACAGCCGTGCATTTTCAGGTTTTCCTTAAAAGGGCTGCTAACATGGATTGAATGCTCATTATATTGTGGGCTTGTCCCAAACACTGAATGTTTATTAATTTTCATAGAAGTGTGTCAAGAACTAGTGGCACCTCCTTTTTCTAATTAGGAACCTGAGGGTGGTTGATGGTGTGACTGCAGGCCTAGGTCCCTACAATTGATCCCAAGGTAGTACACTGCCAAACCTGATCTTAACTAGTGACTTTCTTGTGTATGTGTAAGGTCTGAGAGAGGGAGGGTGTGTGTCTGTGTTTGAAACAAGTTCTTCTGTCTCAGCTTCCTGCACGCTGAAGTTACAGCCAGACCTGGCTATACTTTAGTGTTTTTCTTAACTAAGATTTTTTTTTGTATGTTTTATTTATCTTTCTAGCACTGCAAAGAAAGAAGATATAAAGATGAGTGTTTACAAACTGCTCAACAGGCATAATATTGTGTTTGGAGATTACATATGGACGGAGTTTGATGAACCTTTTCTAACCAGAAATGTTCAGTCGGTGTCTATTGTTGACACAGAATTAAAGGCTAAAGACCCTCAGGTAAATTCCTAGTGCTGGTAACTGAGCCCTTAGGGAGTATGAGGTAATTGTCATAAATAACTAATATTGACATTGATATTGGGTTACTTACCTGTCTGTTGGTTTTGATGGCTGTTATGATCTAAGCAACAGATTCCATAAAGTCACTTTATGCAACAGATATCACATGGGAGGTTTATTAGGGAGGGAGAATCCAGAGGTTGCTTCTGGGTGAAGGGGGAAGGGGAAAAAAGCACAGAGAGGAGGGACTGGCCTTTTATAAGAGGATGTAGCACGTGTGCATAGGAAGGTATGTGACTGGTGGCAAAGGTAGGCATGTGTAGCATCTTGGCAGCTAGTGATGACTTACCCTGCTGTGGTTGGGTCCCTGATACCTGATTGCTAACAGTAGCTAGATAAGTTTTAGCTCTGTGTCCTGGAGCTAGGCGCTAGAGTAGGGGTACTATGTGTCAGGATGCTCTTGGCAGAGCCAGGAACAAATAGGAATTAGAATTTCACAGTTGGAGCCGGGCGGTGGTGGCGCACGCCTTTAATCCCAGCACTTGGGAGGCAGAGGCAGGCGGATTTCTGAGTTCGAGGCCAGCCTGGTCTACAGAGTGAGTTCCAGGACAGCCAGGGCTACACAGAGAAACCCTGTCTCGAAAAACCAAAAAAAAAAAAAAAAGAAAAGAAAAAAAAAAGAAAATCCTTAAGAATTTCACAGTTGGAATACAGAGCTATAGAATACCAAGCTGTGCCTGAGTACCTGAATGCCATTCTGCCCATGTTGTGTGCTTGGGAGTATATTAGGACCGTAGATTGTGTGGTAGAAGTGAGATAGGTCTGTTTTATGAAAGCTCTTCATCTTATCTTTTTTGTTTGTTTGTTTTTTTGTTTTTTTCAAGACAGGGTTTCTTTGTGTAGCCCTGGCTGTCCTGGAACTCACTCTGTAAACCAGGGTGGCCTTGAACTCAGAAATCTGCCTGCCTCTGCCTCCCAAGTGCTGGGATTAAAGGCGTGTGCCACCACTGCCAGGCCTTTACATTTTAAGGTCCTCAGTTAAGTATTTTAGAAAGAAAATAAATACATAAATAGAAATAAAATAGGAATTTGATTTTGAAACATGAGCCTTAGGCCTAAAATTTTATTCCTGCCATGTGTGATGGTACCTACCTTTAATCTCAGCACCCAGAAGGTAAAGGTGGGCGAATTTCTGTGAGTTCAGGGCCCTCTTATTTACATAGGGAATTCTTTGCCAGTCACGACTATATGACTAGACTTTATTCATTTGTTAAGACAGTTGTCCACTTGTATCAATACTAAAATATGATGTCCTTTATTTGGCTGGGACTTAGGAACTGTTGGGATGGAGCTCTTCAGTGCTGCTGTGGAAGGCACGCTAGCACAGTTTCATTCTTAGGGTAGTCTGAAAAGTTCCAACAACCTGACTACAGAGCCACTTACAGGAGTTTTTCTTACCTGATAATGAGGCAGTTCTGTACAATATGAATAAATGTGTGTTGCACATTGTTGCTAGCCAACATTTTGAGTTTGTCTATCAAATTTGATTGATGAAATAGATTTGATACATGTACAACAAATATGATATCGCCATTAAAAAGAAATAGATTACTTACTAATGTAAAAACATCTCAAGCTATGGCTGGAGAGATGGCCCAAAGTTTAAGACCACTTGTTGCTTTTGCAGAGAACACAGGTTCAGTTCCCAACACCCACATGATTGCTCACATGCATCCAAAACTTCAGTTCTAGAGGACCTGATGCCCTCTTCTAACTCCAGAGGGACCAGCATACATGCAAAGTGTGTGTATGTGTATATATACATGAAAGCAAAACACTCACACACATAGAAAAATAAATCTTATTTTTTTAATGTCTCCAAGCTATGGTAAGTAGATAAAGGCCCAGGTAGACAACCATGTGTGGTTTCCAAATCCCTGCAGTCTACAGCATCACTTTTACCAAGCACTTAGGCTGGGAGCTGAGTCATGGTCAAGGAAACAGTCCATCCAATAAAATTACTTAAAATTACTTGCATTAGAATATATCACAGACCGTATTCTCTTTTTATGTGCTTCTGTCATAAGTTCTCTGAATTGCGCTTCAGTCACTTTGATGGAAACCAAATATTCTATAATATCTCTTTGTCAAACACCTACCCAAAGCTTAGAAATTCCCTGGTTTTGTCTTTTCCTCAGTTTCAGAGGAGTCATGACCATAATCTGGTTCATTATAAAGGTCTCAGAGAAGACCCAAAACACAATTATTGCCATCTCTATATACAGTCAGAAGGAAAACACAGCATGATCATTTAAATAAAAAATTGCCAGTCTAATGAATTACTAACTAGCCCTAGTGATTTAAGGGAAAAATGAGGCTAGTAACAAAATAGCTTTGAAGACTATATGATAAAAACAGTTATATAATGGCAGATAGGCCATTTTATAAGACTGTAGTAGCCATGAACATTAAGACAATATACCATTCACCTCAGTGTTCATATTTGTTTAGTTTCTAATTTATATTATTTTTCTGGTTATTGATATGACGTGATAAAGTGGAGCACAGGCTCACATTGTAATTTAAAAGTCTAAGGTTAAAATGAGGATCTCTTTCATCATAGCTCCATGGCCTTTATCCCAAAATACGGACACAGTTGGCATAGCCTATTTACCTCTAAACGAAGTGTAAGACCAAGCCTCCATTAGGCCACTCTGAATAGATGGGGAAAAAAAGAGTAAGCCATTCCCGACACTTTGCTGCTGTTTGATGAAATGGATGTTTCAGTCTCTATGGACCTGCTGGGTCCTTCTCATAATGACTGTCTTGTTGATAGAATGAAGTGGTGAAGACTCAGCTTCCTACTGATATGCCCTGGATATAATCTAGTAATAAATACTTAGAGTTTTTGGCTATATAGTTAAATCTAGAGTCGGCAGGCAAATTACAAAATTAGTTTGAGTTTTCTTGTAGTGACAGAACATTAATTTAAGCAAAAAGTTAAGAATGTGTCACAAGAAAACGAGCGAATCTAAATTTTTCCCAGGATCCAAATCTAGAACAATGACTCTTACAGTAACTACTATAGTTTTAAGTCATTACCCCAAACAATATGAAGTCCCTAGTGATACAAGTAAATGATAAATAAGTGAGGGAAAGATACAAATATTCTTCATAAAATTTGTAACCTCCCTTCAAGAGGTAGCATTTAAATCCACTGACCTAAGTCGTCATCTTTGGACCTTCTTTAGTATCCCTGTTCAAACGAGGCAACACAAAACTGATAAACTAGAAAAGGGAAGATACTAATTTCTCAGTGGACATACCTGACAGCATTCCCTTGGTCAATGCTAAAGTCATCAGTCACAATGCGTGTATCCTGTGGCTTGATATAATGTCATGGTGAAATTGCACTTTATTTCTTATTTTCTAACTCAGAATCCTACTCTGATTTTGGGAGGAAACAAGATATTTGGCCATTCTAAATGAAGAACAGACATAAACATGACCTACTGGGAAAAGAAATAGAAAGGAAACTGTATGGATGGATTGAAAGCCATTTCTACTCAAACCTGCTTGAATGACTACTACCTCTGAATTTGGTTGTAGAGAACTTTCTTCTTTATGTAAACATTGGTATTTTTCTCGATTGTTAAGTTCACAATGGCAAAAGAAAAGAAAATCACTTGAATATTAGTTGTGTTAGGAATGGTAGAGCACACCTCTTTAATCCCAGTGCTTGTGAGGCAGAAGCAGTTCCATCTCTGAGTTTTAGGCAGCCTGGTCTTCATAAGGCATTCCAGGTAGCCAGTCCTACATACCAAAACCCTCTTTTCAGGGTTGGTGGGGTGTCGAGAGCCTGAAGGTGAGAAATGGATAAATACCTTAAGAGCTAATCCTAGATCAGAAAAGAAATGCTAGACTTTTCATCTAATCTGAGAACTAGTTTTTATTAACGGTATTCCTTGATCTTTCTTTTGGACTTCAGCATATCTATACTACAAGTAAAGAAGGAGTGTTCTGAGTTGTACAGATGTGTTTTCTTTTTACTTCATCAACAGCCCATTGATCTGAGTGCATGCACCCTTGCACTTCACATCTTCCAGCTGAATGAAGAAGGCCCCAGCAGTGAAAATCTGGATGAAGAAACAGAAAATATAATTGCAGCAAGTCACTGGGTTCTGCCTGCAGGTACAGAGTCCTGACAGTAGGGTAGAGGTAGAGGGAGGCAGCTAAAGAATGCATAAATCAGAAGCTTAGGACACAGTTGAGGTATTCTATGCCTCTTAATGAGAAGATTTGGTACTTTGGTTTTGTAAGATTTTAGGATGCTTTTTCCCTTTTGAAATAAATTAAAAGAATCTTACTGTGTTAGCTTTCTATTACTATAATAAATGCTTGAGACAATTAGCTTAGAAGGAGAGAGTTTATTTTGGTTTACAGTTTTAATTCATGAAATAGTGACTCCATTGCTTTGTGCCTTTAGCAATGCACAGTACCATATTGTGGAAGGGAAGGGTGGCAGAGGAAGCCTATTCTCTTCATGGCCATATGCAGGAGAGAGAGCAGAGACCTGTGCCCCAACTATTTTCTTCAAGGACATGATTTAAAACCTTCTCCTTGGCCCTGTCTTTTAAGTTCCACTACCTCCCAGTAGCACCATGCTGATGATCAGGCCTTTAGCATGTGAGCCTTTAGGGAATACTACAGATTTGATTGATGGTGATTGCAAAAGAAGGAACACATTTCTGAACTGAGACTGTTGTTCCTTTAGACAAACACCTCATTGTGTCTAAGGATGTCAAGTGCCTGTTGGAACTGTTTAAAACTTATTTTATTATAAATATAAAGGTTGTATGTGTCTTTTATCTGAAAACTAAATAGTCAAAGGTGGGTCAAAAACCTTGGGTTGGGATTAAAATTTTCTACAACACCTATTTAATTTGTCTCCTCTACCAGGCAGTCCTTGCCTGCTATGACAGTGCTTCTCTGGGGACTTTACTACTGGGTTCCAACAGGTAGTAGCCAAAAATTATTAACTCAATCACCAGGTTTTATGTTTCTACAATTTGTTTTTTGATTGTTTAAAACACTTAAATAATAAGGCAAGTCTAAGATGAAATAGAAATTGCAGTGTTCAGTGAAAACAAAAATACAGTGCACCACTATTTATGGAAATACATTAGCCCAAAAAGGAAATTTTTAGGCTTGCATTTAAAATAAATATCTCAGACCTAGACTTTTTCCTCTAGAGAAACGAAACTGGTGAAAAACAGTAAACTCAGAGAAAGTAGGAGGATGTAACAGAAATGGCAAAACAGAAAATATTAAACAATGAAATTTTTCCTGGAAAACATTTTAGTGCATAGATATTTCATACATGCCGATAATGGTTTTTGATCAACTCAGCTCCGTTCCCCTTCCTCTAATTCCACTCCTGTCCTCACCACCACTTGTGCCTCCTAACATCATGTGTTGCTTTTTGTTATTGTTGTTTTTGTTTTTCATAAACCCACTTGGTACTGTATTTGCTGGAGCACGTTTAGCCTTCCAGGGCCTGCAACCCTGAAGAAAACTGATTCTCCTTCACCTAGCAGCCATCAATTGCAGTAATTCTGAGATAGGAGTGGAATTTCACAAGCCACATCCAACTAATTCTGTTAGGCTGCAACATCCACTAATTCTAGCTCTTAAAATTGTTTTCACTTCCTTGATGATCCCTAAGCCTGAGGGTATCATATGATATAGATGTCACATTTAGAGCTAAGAACTCCACAATCTATTATTCTCCACCTAGATCTGTTGTCTCCCTCTGTATGGCAATTGTATCTTTTAGAAAAAGAGGCGTCTCTCATGAGGGTCAAAAGATACACTAATCTCTGAGTGTAAAAAGAGAACTTGGGTCGGGGGGTTGGGGGGAGTTTATTACTGTGTCTGCTTAACAAATAGTGTTAGGTTTCTCCCCTAGGCCTATAACCTAGTCAGCCATGGAGTTTTAGTCCAGTTAATGATACTAGAGTTGAGTTCAATCCTGTGGTTTGAGCTTTAAACACAGTCAGATGGTGGTTGTTTACTCCTATAATGTTTAGTCCACTAGTCCACCAATGGACATACCTTGCCAGGCCAGTCAGAACTGACTGTAGTTCTATTATTCACAGCTGTGTAAAACTGTTGAGAGTAGAAGCTCCAGCACTGTGACAGCTAACCTGGAAGATAGGGAGAATTCATTTGAAAAAGCACTAGTCCCCAAACATGCAGAATAGTTAATTTTCTCTCTTATATTGGGGATTGAACTCCAGGCTTCACATAAACTACCTCATAAGCAGCCTTCCTCTGAGCTTCATGCCAGGTCTTTGTTTCTTTGTTTATCTGTCTGTTTGTGATAGGGTTTCACCCAGGCTGTTCTTGAACTCACTCTTAACCCTGACAGGCCTTGAACTTGTGATCCTCCTCCTTCCCCTTGAGCTACCAGACTTGATAAGAAGAATCCTTTTATTTCACTTATCTGTCAAAATTATATGACTGGCATTTATCTTAGATCTTTACTTTTAAGAAAAGTTGAACTTTGGGAAAAAAGATAAACCACTTGCTATATCAGTCTTGATCTGCAGTTAGAAAGCATTGGTCTCAAATTCTTCCTAAAATTGGGCTTTTTGTCTTCTCTTTGACAGCTGAATTTCACGGGCTTTGGGATAGCCTCGTGTATGATGTGGAGGTCAAATCGCATGTAAGTTGCTGTACTTTTTTCAGAATATACTTATTGTCTTGCTCTCTAGCCTCGCTGTGTCTTGTGATTCAAGAGGGTTTTTGGAAATCTTGTCTACTAGTGGCCCACATCTGAATGCCAATCCATCAGAGGTTCCCCAGTATAGAACTGATCCTTTCGCTAGCAAATGGTCAGAGATTAGCCCTATTGGGGGCATACTAGGAAACTGCTACTTGGCATCTGGAAGCCACCTCCTCAGGCTTCTGACAGATGTGCTATATGCATACCCTACTACCTCCTTTGTTGTTTTTATCTGATAAGTACTTTGGACATCTTAGTGTATGTTGTCATTCTAAGTAAAGGTAGTGATTGTTTATCCTCTTAGAATGGTACCAACCAGGATTTTATCTTCTTACCGTTTAAAGATGCCTTCTAGAACATGAGCAACTGATAGGAGATAGTCTCTGAATGTCAGAAGGTGCAGGCCTTCATAGCAGGCTTTTGGAAACCTTTGCCTTGCAGGTGCCTGATCTGCCTTTCTGCTTTTCCACATTAGCTCCTTGATTATGTGATGACCACCTTACTATTCTCAGACAAGAATGTGGACAGCAACCTTATCACCTGGAACCGGGTGGTACTGCTGCACGGTAGGGTGGGCCGATTTCCATGTGACAAAAATGAATGGCCTGGAATTGACTTGTAATAATTTATATCTATTCCTTCTACAATGCTATAGCCCTTTCTTTTCTGAAGGAGTCAGGATTGTTCTTGAATGTTCCATATATGTGAAGCTAATTAGGTTCACTAAAGTCTGGCAAATTTGTTAGCTGACTTTCTCTTGGGGGCAACTTGTTTTTCTCCTTCTAACTATTCTTATATTAAATGATTGCCTATTTTCCCAACTGAACATAATTGCTTAGAATAAACAAGTCTACTTTCTTTTCTTTGTAATAGTTCCTGCTTCACTTCATGAGAGTGAACTACAGGAGCCATGTTTTTAAAGAAATTCTGTCAGGTTCTTTTCAGAAGGAAATTGTTGATTTGCTCCCACTCCCATTGCTGCAAAATAAAGATAGCACCCACAGCCAGGCCGTGGTGGTACACGCCTTTAATCCCAGCGTTTGAGAGGCGGGCAGATCTTTGTGAGTTCAAGGCCAGCCATGTCTACTGAGCAAGCTCCAGAACATCCAGGATTGTTACACAGAGGAATCCTGTCTCAAAACAAAGCACCAAACAAAGACAATACCCACATTGTAGCAAAGGAGAAGCCTGGGTTAATTACCCTGGTTATGCCAAGTATGACTATCAGATTGCCCAACATCTTTTAAGAAGTATCATTTAAGGAGCTGGGGAGATGGCTAAGTAGTTTCGGAGAACTCTTGCTCTTGCAGAAGCCTGGGGTTCAAGTCCCAGCACCCACATGGTAACTCAAAACCATCTGTAACTCTAGTTCTTGGGGACCTGATATAACCTCTCATGCCCTCTGAAGGTCCTGCATGCACAGGTTAAACTTCCATACAGGTAAAAATAAAATGCTCACACAAAATGTAAATAAATCTTGATTTAAAAAAAAAAGCTGGCTATGGTAGAGTAGACCTTTAATCTCAGCCCTTAGGGCCAGAAGGAGCTGGCAGATAGGTGTCTAAAGTTTGAGTCCAACCCTGGCTGCATAGTGAGTCTTTGTCTCAAAGAAGAAAACAAATGTATATAGATGTTGTTCATATTTTAGAGGGTCAGTCCATTACCAATTGTCTGTGCTGTTTGAGCCCTGTGGTGAAGCACATGGGAGAACAGTCATCACATTGTAGCCAAGAGGGAAAGAGACCAAGGTCTCTCAGTCCCCTTCAGGTGCATACCCCAGTGACCTAAAACCACACTTCACCTTTCGTTTTTTACAACCACCCATGGCACCACTCTGGGGACCCAGACCTTTAACAAATGAGTCTATGTGACATTCCAGGTATAAATGGTGTTCTGGTCTAACGTGGGGTCCAGGCCACCTTTGCATTACCTGTAGTGAAAGACGCCACTGCAGGAGTGGTTTTGTACCTCCATTTACCAAGAAAGCTGTATTTGGCCTTTGAAACGTGCCTTGATGACTCTGGACTTCATAAAGGAGGTGTGGAGACAAGGGCTGCTGTCACCAAGATGTAGACGAGACGCGTGTATTCAGTATGTCTAGAGGAATGAAGAGCCAGGAAGCAGTATGTCATTGGGAGACCAGAAATTTAGGAGAGTCCATGTTAGTGAAATCCAATCAGGGCTACATGGTGAGACCCTAGAGCTTTTAAGCTATAACTTAACAATTAATACTTACAGTAAGGACAGTAATAGTACTTAACTCTGCTTAAAAGTAATATAGCACTGGCTTGAATATATTTCCTTGGCTATTACAGGTCCTCCGGGTACTGGAAAAACATCCCTTTGTAAGGCATTAGCCCAGAAACTGACCATCAGACTGTCAAGCAGGTAACTTTGGTGACAACACAGAGGAAAGGAGCAGGCACAGGAGTTGTGACATTTACTTTCAGTCATGATTCATGAGTTCCTCTCCTTGGGAGTAGATCAGTTTATGCCTCTTTACCCAGCATGGTCTCACGTTTGATTCAGTCTTGTAAAGTACCCTTGAGGATAATGGTGGCAGCCTGGCACTGTCCCACAGCATGTGTGCTAAAATAAAGGTTTCTTTGCTCCTGGTGTCATGCTCATGGGTGACAAACAGGTCTAGATATTGAGCAAGTTTTCTGTCCAT
The DNA here is from genome assembly GCA_021653895.1 of Mastomys natalensis. Lineage (NCBI taxonomy): Eukaryota > Metazoa > Chordata > Mammalia > Rodentia > Muridae > Mastomys > Mastomys natalensis. Next base: position 480,319 of record JAJTUV010000883.1, read on the forward strand.
GTATTTTTATCATTTAGTAGGAGAACGACATTGATGTCCCTGTTGTCTTATCTTGCCACGGACCATCCTCGGCTTGGAGAGGGGTTCCTGAGAGATGGAGTGTCTGAGATTGGTGAAAACAAATGACTCAAAGTCAAATCATGGATCCAAGCCTATGTCCTTCTGAGATGGCTTTCCGGACTCTCTGGTTGAGACAGCTAGCTTCCTGCCCGAGACAGCTCTCTGCTAGTAAAAATTCTAAAAGCTCTCTGACCAAAGTCAGAAACACTGCTATAAAGAAATTCTTGAATCTTCTGATGAAGTCAGAAATACTGTTAAAAAAAAGTTCTAAAAGTAATTCTTGAGTTTTCCAATCAAAATCAGAAAGCCAAAAAAAAAAAATCTAAAAGAGCTGTTCTCTCTTCAAACAACCTTCTCTAGATAACTGCTAGAAAACATTCTAAAAGAGCTGTGTACACTCTTCATAGATTTTTCCAACTAAAATCAGAAATCCTGTTAGAATAAATTCTTGAAGAGCTCTCACTAGAGAAAAAAAATCTTAAAAAAGAACTGCTATCTGTGGTAGCTCCTCTCACGGAGACCAAAAGTCCAGTTTTTAAATTTACATATCAATTCAGTTATTTAATCCAGGTTCCCTCTTGACCTTTCCACAAATCACCATTCCGAGACCTTAGAAAAAGAACAACAAAAACATTTTTTTTTCTTTCTGTAATGTTGCAAAAGAATTCAGAGATCTGCCTGCCTTTGTTAATTCATCTGGGTGGGACCTTGTCCTGAGATTACCATTCACCCAGACAAGGCTGACCTTGAACTCAGGAATCTGCCTACATTTATAAGCATAAACAAAAAAAAAACTTAGCTGGGTAGAATCTTGCCTTGTGAACACCACTCCCTAAATCTGTCTCTTTTATTATCTTTCTAACAAGCTGGCTCATAGTGCAGCTGCCTTTGTTACTTTAGATTTGTGAAGTCCCTCATATAATTCATATTGCATCCTTATATTATTACACAGTTGAGAAATTATATAGTTTCAAACTCATGTTTTTAGAATTGTTTGTCTGGAAGGTCCCATAATATGTACATTTAGCTTCTACTACTCCAGTGTGAAGCAGGATTTCTGTGAGATACACTGGTATATGTCTGCATTGTTTCTTTAGAAGTGTCTTAGTATTTTTACAATCAGAAAATACTTTATTTTCACCAGTTATGTTTAGCAACTTGGCCCTATTCTGATAGATTAAATTACATCTTTTCTTTAAAGGCCTCCAAAGGCAAGTTTCCTAGGATACCAAAGAGGCAGAATATTCTTACAAGAAATCTAACTTTGATTTAGAAAAATGTGGGAATTTGTGTTTATCTTGTAAGTTAGAAATGGCATATACGTACACACATATATTTGATATATATATACACACACACACACACATACATACACACATATATATAAAATAACTTATATGTAAACTATTTTTTCCTCCCCACTCTGTTAAATATGTTTTATAATTAATTTTACTTAATAGTTACCTCAGTCTCTTTGTTGTCCCTTTGTCATGTTGTTTTTAACACCCTTCTCTATACTTTGTAAGCAATAAAAATAATTAGTGCTCTGGTTTTAAAATGGAATACGACTGGTACTTTTTAGAAGCAAAAATTCTTCTGTGGACCCATGACCTGAGAGCTGTAAAGCCTGATCTTCATAGTGAGTTGTAAGACAGCCAGAGCTAGATAAACTGTTTCAAAAGGGGGGCCAGTTTGTGGGAGGATATGTTCTAGGAGCCTGTTCTCTCCTCTTGCATAGTGAGGCTCATTGTGAGCTATTTCCGGGTGAAGGGCAGTGCCATTTTAGACTTTCTCTGATTAAGAGCATTAGTGAGTTTTGACCCTTTAAGTATCCCAAGACTTGAGTAGGAAAAGGCATTGTCACACCACTTTGGGGTTGTGGAAGGAAAAACAACTGTATAGATACTGCCAAAACTTGTTGATGCTTTTTATTTTATTTATTAGTTTGGAAATAAAAGTTATAAGCAGATTAAAATGAGAGTTTTTGCTATTTGATTCAAATGGGAAAACTTGATTTACTTTTATCTGGACCTGATAATTACATCCTATTAGGTTTTCTACAATTATTAATTATATGATATGGAGCTGCATATTGTTAGGAATGGGGAGTTGGTCTCAGAATGTGGGTAGTAAAGGAATGCAGTGTCAAAGGTATTTCGTGTAGTTTCCTTATCTCTCCTCTTATCTTCTTAGGTACCGATATGGCCAGTTGATTGAAATAAACAGTCACAGCCTATTTTCTAAGTGGTTTTCAGAAGTAAGTATTAAATGTTTTAATTGTTGATATTGTCACACATAATTGGAAAACAATGTCTTCTGTCTAGACCAAACATTCCAAAGAGGATTCTGGAAAGAGGTAGGTGAAATGAGAATAGCAAAATACCTGACTATGGTCAGAGATGAACTCGAGAGCTAGAGGATTTGGAGGCAGGAAGAAACCCTTCAAGGTCATATATCAGACCTCTGATTGGGTAGGGCAAGACACACACTAGGCATTCAACAAGTACCAGATTCTCTGGTCTCATTTAGACTTCCCTTTTGCCAAGAAGCCTTCATGCTCCTGTACTCTGGATCCGAACTATCCCACTTTGATGTTGTGGGTGGACCTGAGTCCTGAAAGCCTGTGTGTCCAAGTATCTCATCTTGGTATGCTCTTAGGAAGGTGTTAAGGCAGGATACAGGCAACTGGGAGCAGAGTGCCTGTCATTTTCCCTCATCAGTTTCTGTATTGCTATCAGTGGTTTGCCTTGTTGCACTGTGTCTCCCCAAGCAACAACAGATGCAGTCTCAGATATCCGTGTCCAAGAATGCAGTAGCATTTGTGCTAATCTCTAGAGCCAGCTCTAGATCTTGTCTCATGCTGGGAGTTTTCTGAGGGTCCATCAGAGAGGTGGCCACAGTTGTGATGCTTTTGTGCTCCTGTATCAATTGACTACAAACTAGCACCACTAATAAGAATACTTTGGTTTTAGAGTGGCAAGTTGGTAACTAAGATGTTCCAGAAGATTCAGGACTTGATTGATGATAAAGAAGCTTTGGTGTTTGTTCTGATTGATGAGGTAGGCACTCAAAGCCAGACAGTCTTTGCCTGAATTGCCTCTTGCTATTACTGCCTGATCCCTCTCACTTGGTCAGCTGTGTTGCAAGCTCTTCTCTATGGATCTTTTCCTAGCACCCCATGCACTGAGCTTCTAGGAGCAGCAACACACACAGACACATGCTTTTTATTCAGTCAATTGACACAATCTTTAACTGCCTGTGAAGTGCCAGTTACTCTTACTTTTGACCTGTTACTCTGTCCCCACAGGTGGAGAGTCTTACGGCAGCTCGAAATGCTTGCAGGGCAGGTGCAGAGCCATCAGATGCTATCCGTGTAGTCAATGCTGTGTTGACTCAGATTGATCAGATTAAAAGGTAACATTGGGATCAATAGTGCATAAGTAGTGATGGAGAAATGTGATGAGCAAATAACCTTAAAATTGTTCTTAAGCAGCTTGATGACTTTATAATCATTTCCCTCACCTTGGCTTTTGCTGCCAGTGTCTCCCTACAGTCTCCAAGGAAGGTGCCTTCCACAGCCTGTCTGAAGCCATCACCACTCTCTTTTCCACCATCACTCCCAGTTCTGTGTGCCAGATTCCAATAATAGACCAGAGAAACACTAAGCCTCAAACCATTCTTACCTAGGTCCTGTGTTCAGCTGGTCAGCTTTCTACCCTGTTACCCAGGATCTCTGTCATACTAACAGACTCTGCACTCCTGAAGTCCCCTATTACCCTGATGGGCTTCCCACTTGCCTGCCTAGGATCCCCTATAATGCTTATGATCTTCCCTGCCTGCCTGGCTGCCTGCAGTATCTCATTATGTTGGTTGTTTGCCCTCCCCAACCCCAGAAGAGGCAGTCGTCATCTTCTTCCCATTAGTTAAAACGTGGTGTGGGTCAGAAGGCCACTACCTCATAGTGTCCCTTTTGCCTGTATTATGCTTAAAGCCGATAGTCTTCATTGCCTCAAGTCCCTCCCTAAGACTGTAGATAAGGTGGTCGGGGATGTTGCACAAAGTAAGCTCTTCCCCAAAGCTCAAGTAGGTGAGTCAACAAGTCCAATAGAATATACCACAGCTTTCCAGATGCAAAAGCCTTGGGAATATCTGTTGAACATAGACCTGCTGCAAGCCAGGAGAGCCTGACTAAGAGGTCAGGGCTTTCAAGATATGAAGGCTGTGTTGGAAGGTTACTCTGGCATAAAGCACAGCCACCAAAATAAAGCTAGCTAGGCTCTTCCACTCATGGACTTACTGTCCCTCCTACCATGTGCCTGTCAAATAGGGAAGAACAGAACTGAGTCTTTAAAGCACATTGTGTGTTGGGACCTGTTTGCCACTTCTGAAGAAGAGGAAAAAAAGAAAGAGAGAGTCTGCCTGCCAGGTAGAGTCAAGGCAGGTCAGGGCCTGTTGGCAGATTTCCCGACCTGCTGAGGCATGGAAGGATAAGAGGAGGTGCACCTGAGGCTCAAGGCTAGGAGCTGAAGAGTCTATTGACCTTGGTGGAAAGAACAGAGAGGTTTGAGGGGATAGGAACAAATATCTTGTGTATATTTTAGGAAATTGTTTCTGTTAGCTTGTGGCTTTGCCTCCCACAGTACTGAAGTATAAGAAGGCTAAGAGAAATACACTCGTAGCTGGCATAGTTGTTAGCCAAGCAGCCCTCCCATACCTGTCTCTTGTATCTTCTTTCTGTTTTTCCTGTAATCATCCTCACTCTCCCCTCAGAGGACTCCTTGACTTTGCACTGGCAGGACTGGTGCAGTTGTGCCTTATTCTTTCTTATTCATTACAATAGGCATTCCAATGTGGTGATTCTGACCACTTCCAACATCACTGAGAAGATTGATGTGGCTTTTGTGGATAGAGCTGACATCAAGCAGTACATTGGCCCCCCCTCTGCAGCAGCCATCTTCAGAATCTACCAGTCTTGTTTAGAAGAACTGATGAAGGTACCTTTGTTTATTTCACTCCTGACCATTACTAGATTTCTACGTGTTAGTAGTTAATTGGGATAGCTTAATGTATACTAGTTCTAATAGGCATTTTATTATAGACTTCTTACTTTAAAAATTATAGTTATGTTATATCTAGATTATGCCTGCTGGCTCAGTATTTTTGATCTTTATTTCCTTTAAGAGTTAAAAAAAGTTGAATAAGCATGTAAAATAATGGTTTTGTATAGCACTTTTATACATGTATGTCATTGTACCATACTCTTAACAATGTTTCTGTTCTTCTGGTACTGTATGATTAACACTTTTCAGTATTTGAGGTATCAGTGTGTAGGTTAGTGAAAGGGCCCTAGGCAGACTATTAAACACATCCTTGTTCTGAGCCAGCCATAGACTACAAAAGTGACCAGTCTCTTAGTCTATACAAAGAACAATGAAAGTCTTTCTTCACAGAGTACACTGACTGAAGGCCAAAGTTTTCAGAATACCATCTGACTGAAAGTTATAGTAACTGAAGTTTACAGACCTATGACTGACTGAAAGCTGTGGTTCTCAGACTGCAACTGATAGCTTATGCTGCAAGAACATTCTTTTGAGTATAGAATGTAAGGAACTTGGGCAGTAAGCAAGCAAGCCAACAAATAGAGATTTATAATGATTGCTGTAGTGGAATTGTTCCCTGCCAGCAGAGTGCAATTGTCCTCAATGGATCCTGTAGCCATTGCCTGACACTTCATAAGATAGTGGCCCTTGCTGTTCTTACCAAGAATGGCTTGATCACTTTGGCACAGGAAGAGGGAGCCAGCTCAGCCAGGAGCCCAGTAAGGGTACTCAGGTTAACATTGTTCTGGCATTGGCAACTTGTCCTAGCTGCAGTGGGTGTGCGCCATCTATGTGGAGCTTCTTTACTACCAAAGAACGTACCATGAGGCAGGTCCAGGGTGGAAGCTGGGTGTGTTGGAGGTCAAAGACACCTCTGATGTGTCTTCAGCCCTCATAATGGTACATTTGTCACTTGTACCATGAATCTAGAATGTTCTCAGGTTTAGCTTAGAGGTGCAAGTTTGGGGGGGTAGCTGAAACCAGTTTCTTACTTTACTCATTTTGTGAAAAATTTAGAGTTTGGGAGATAATTTATTGGATAAAGTGCCTGCCAGCCAAGCATGAGGACTAAAGTTCAGGTTCCCAGCACCCACATAGATGTGGCAAACCTGCCTATAATCCCAGGAGTTAGGAGATGGAGATGGGATCCTTGGAGGAAGCCTGCTAGCTAACTAGTCAAATTTGCAAGCTCTGGATTCAAGAAAAGAGCTTGCCTTTTTTCTGCAAGATGGAAAGCCATTAAGAAAGATATCAGCATCTGGCCAAATAAATACTGATCATGCACATACACATGTATATACAAAGAAAGAACAGGATAGTAATAAGACTTGTAATAATAATTACAGACACTGTAATAAAACTTGGGGTAGGCCGGACGGTGGTGTTGCACGCCTTTAATCCCAGCACTTAGGAGGCAGAGGCAGGTGGATTTCTGAGTTCGAGGACAGCCAGGGCTACGTAGAGAAACCCTGTCTCAAAAAACAAAAGAAAAAAAAACTTGGGGTGGTCCTGAAGGGAGATACTATGTAATTGGTCTCACTCTATCAGGAGCTTGCAGTCTGGGCTCTTGTGATGTGTGCCTGCCTGTATAAATGCACTGGCTGTGGGGATCTGAAACAATCACTTATACAGAAAGGTCAGAATATCAAACAGAAACCTCTTTCCTTTTTTATCCTCAAACCTCCAAAGTATACATAGAAAGGCTCTGTGGAAGCAGTCAGTGCCATCCTGAAGACTTAGTGCAGCAACTTGACAAAGCCTCTAATCTATGAGGGAGAGCTTCAAGGACCTCCTGCCTTATCTGTCATTCTAATAAACTAGTCATCCTTGAAGAGCAGACTAAGAGTCTTCTTTTGAGGACAGCTGTGGTCCTGGCTCTGCAATCCAGTTCTGCTTCTCTAGGTTCGACACATATTTCTAGAACTAAGGCAGCAGCTTGCATAATGCTACCCATCACAGCCCCCTACCCATTTCCCCAGCCCTGACATGAAACCAAGAAATACCTTGGCCAAACGCTCAGCATCTGGCTGGCTGCTGATCCTGAGCCATGCTTTACTGTCTGCATACTGATCTCTGAAGAAACACAGGTATGTCGGGAAAGGACATTAAAGTACCAGAGCTGTTTCCTAGTGCCTGTATTTGAGTGATTATTTTGGACTTATGTAAGTCGTGACAGTTTGTGATCGCCCTAGAAGTGCTAGTCCTCTTGCTCATGGTCCATGTACTTTGTGTTATGTGGATTCTATCATAACTGTGCTGCTTTTGTTCCCCAGTGCCAGATCATATATCCTCGCCAGCAGCTGTTGACCCTTCGAGAGCTAGAAATGATTGGCTTTATTGAAAATAATGTGTCGAAGCTGAGCCTCCTTTTGAGTGAAATTTCAAGGTATAAACTGATGTCTGTTTTGTTTTTTCAAGAGAGGGTTTCTCTGCATAACAAGCCCTAGCTGTCCTGGACTTGTTTTGTAGATCAGGCTGGACTTGAACTCCGAGAGCGCTGGGATTAAAAGCATGTGCCACCATACCCTGCCTGGTATTATTTTTTACCCAGGAAAAATCACTTGCTGAGGTAACTAGGTGTTGTGATTTTCTTTGTAGACCAGAGAAGGCTCTGGACGTGAGCTATCTAGGCACAGCAAAAGTAGACATGAGTAGCTGGCAAGGGCAGCAGGGGCCTACAGCTCGTAGATGGAAAGTGAGAAGGGAAATAAATAACTTAGAGTTGCAGAACATCCGGAGGCTTCTGGGCAGTGTGTTGGCAATATGTGGGAAATGGAGTATTTCCCACAGATCAGTGTGATATGCTGGAGAGGCAGAATATCCATGCTGCGAACTTCACTTTCTGGCCAATTTGGACTTTATTCGGAAGCCATGGAACATGTGGAAGATTTTGAGTGAAAGGTTAACATGAAGAATGTCATGTTGTTAAAGACTTAAATCAATGAGAAGGAATACAGTTCAGAGATTTCTATAAAAATTTAAGACCTAGTGACCTGGTTGTGGATTCTGCTGGCAGCTTTGTGCCACCATGTTTTTTGCTCCATGCCCGATGCTCTTCAGTGGGAATTTGGTCCTATAGTCTCACTTGGAGCAGGAACTAAAGGTGACAGATCATGTTGAGGAAGAGAGAGGACCACAGTCTTTGAGGCCAAGACTGTACCCAGGGTCACATAGAAGCTTATGCTTTTGGGTTGCCTTGGCCAGCCTTTGAGTTTTGCTTCACCGTAAAGAGGAAAATCATCCCTGAATTGTGTACGTTTGTATATGAAGGTGATATCTATGAATATGATTATTTTCTACAGGAAGAGTGAGGGCCTCAGTGGTCGAGTCTTGAGGAAACTCCCTTTCCTGGCTCATGCACTCTACATCCAGGTAAGCTTCCCTTTGCCCTGTGTAGTGGATACCCAGGTCCCTCACTTACACTGCTCACAGGATTCGGGGGTAGTGTCTTAGTTTCTTTTCCAGTTGCTATGGTAAAACATTATTTAAAAATCAACTTAATTAGCCAGGCGGTGGTGGCGCACGCCTTTAATCCCAGCACTTGGGAGGCAGAGGCAGGCAGATTTCTGAGTTCGAGGCCAGCCTGGTCTACAGAGTGAGTTCCAGGACAGCCAGGACTACACAGAGAAACCCTGTCTCAAAAAACCAAAAAAAAAAAAAAAAAAAAAAAAAATCAACTTAATGGAGAAAGAGTTTATTCTAGCTCAGAGTTCAAGACTATAGACCATCATGGGGTAGAAGTCAAAGCAGCAGGAACTTGAAGTTGCTGGTCCACAATCAAGAAGCAGACAATAATAATAAATAGATTTGCTGCACAGTTCCCTTTTCCATTTATACAGTTCAGGACCCCAACCAAGAAATGTTGCTACCACAATGAGCAGATCTTCCTACCACAATTGATGTAATTGGGATAATTCTCTAAAAATATGCCCAGAAACCTGTCTCCCAGGTGACTTTAGCCTCTGTCAAGTTGACAATTCTATCATAGACACAGCAGGTACTTGGGAAGAAATGGCTCTTCTAGGTGTCTGCTCATATGTCCACACCTGTACATACACACCTGTACATATGCATGCTCACAGGTACACATGTACCATAGTGCATTGGGGGAACTTGTGTCTAGAGCCCACCTCCTCCTCCTCAGTACCTGTGCCCCATGAGCCTGGTTCTGCTCACACTCAGTGGTGACCAGAATCACTGGCTTAGCTGCTCAGGGCCAGGCCCCAGCACAAGCCCATCAGCCACACAGTTCTCTTAAATCCTGGTATTCTGCCGGGTCAGTGGTTGTACACTTGCTGTGTAGGTGTGGCCTTTAGTAGGGCCCTGTGTATGAGTGCTTTGACACCAAAGGGAGAGCTCGGGGTTGAGCTCTCTAGTGATTCTCAGTTATACAGCATCAGTATTAGACCTCACAGTTCCAGGGCATTGGGTGAGCTCTTTGCAAAAGTTCCAAAATGGCAGGATTTGAGGCCCCATGTTCTGTTCCCAATGGATTCTTTTCCTGTGGATGAGTGCTGATCTCCCTGTCTAGGAAACAGTGAATTACATCATCTTTTACAAACCACATCTGGGTTCCCTGTTGTGGTCCTGGGCTTGTCTGTCCTCCATAGAACTGTGCCTCTTCCTAATTCTACAAATGTATAGATGGTAACTGTCATGTAGCCCTACTAAAGCACAGGTCCACTCAGTAATGGTCATTTCTTTTCAGGCTCCCAGCGTCACCATCGAGGGTTTCCTCCAGGCCCTGTCTCTGGCAGTGGACAAACAGTTTGAGGAGAAAAAGAAACTTTCAGCTTATGATTGATCCCAGACATCCATATCTATGGTTTTCAATGGACAAGTAGAAGGTGATACCGTCTACCTCACAGTGTGCATCAGAAATTACACTAAACCATGTAGGTCTGCAGGCCAGACAGATGGGTGTACAAACTTTGTCAAAAGGACTATGTTTGTGTTATTTTACAATGCACATTTAAAGGCAAACTGCCTATCATTTTTAAAAGACAATTCCAATCTGTTTGCATCTGTGTAAAGCCCCATCCTGACTCTAGCCTATCAGATACAAGATGTTAAAATTCGTTTAAAATAAAGGGAGATCAAAACAGCTATCATAGAACAAAAAGGATGCTAAATAATACAGTTACAGCACTGAAAGATAGATTCTTTGCTCAAGCTAGAAGGGAGCAGTTACTTCCTGGCATGAGTCTGTTTTGGTTAGCACAAGATGCTATGTAATGGGTGAGAAAGACATGTTCCTGTGGTACAGAAAGTGAGAAAAGGATTGCAGATAAGAAGATAAAGACTTCTTTGATAGTGATCAGATACTGTGTTCACAGGAGCAGTGAGTACTGTCTATGGTCAAGTGAATCAGGCAATGTGTGTTTAGTTTCTCCAGTAATTTTACTTACATTTCAAGTGAAAATTCATGTTACCAAATATAAAATAAGTCAATATGTGTTGCATCTCACAGAATACCATGTTTTACTTCATCTTCTGCTAAAAGTAGTTTGGCATTAATACTTTGTACATGAATACACTTTTAAATGGAATGCTGCCTTTGTCAAAGAACTTTTTGTAATATTAAACTTGTTTTCAGAATGCTCTTATTTTTATTCTACCGTCTGCGTCAAGTGCTATGAGTTTTACTAATAATGACTGACATACTCGCACAGAATTGTGTTCCCAAGAGCTCATGGTACAGTTGCATCATTGCAGGAGCTCACCCACTCTGCCAATCAGGTTTGAGGGTGATACTTCTGAGACACCACAGGCTATGCCTACTGCCTAACTACTAAACTCTTCCTCCTGATACAGGATGTTGAAAGCAGAGCCCTGCTCTTTGATTCCTTGACTCCCGAGTGTGCTTGGCTTTACTTCCCCTTTTGAAGCTAGGGACAGAGCTATGGCTCCAATAGTGGGCCACTTCCTGCTTCTCTCTATGCATCCTTTCTATCGATCTGTGCTTTCAGAGTTTTCAGCTGACCCAGGAGGTTTCATGATTCCCAGTATTTTTCCCTTTTTGGAATAAATTTGTCCTTTGTTGTTCTGACTCTTCTCATTCATGTACTTGCAAAAGAAGTGTCTAAACTGTTTCCCTACTTTATGAGTTACCTCTAACAAAGTGGAAAGAAATAAAAAGGTTAATAAGAATTCTACACAAATTCATGAAAAAAAAATTGTCAGTTCAAAAGAGAATACCATAGTCTTGATATAAAAATACAGAAAACATCAGCCATTCTCATGAATATACAAAACTTTTCATAAAATATTAGGAAATCAAAAGGAGGAACAACAAAAACCAAGGGTAAACCAAAGCAGGCTACCCTGGACTTATATTTCTATGGTTTGGTTTTTGAGACCACTTTGGTTTTTGGTTGGCTTGGAACTCAGAATGTAGACCAGGCTGGCCTCTAACAGAGATCTGCTTCCTGAGTGCTAGGAACACAGGAATCATGTATCATGTCTAGGTTCCCTAGATTTATTTTTTAATGGTTCATTATCGTCTATCACTCTTCACCCATTCCTGAAGGAAGTATTTCTTTTTAAATGGAGGCTTGGTGTTTTCTTAGGTTGGCCAGAAATCCTCCTCTGTCTTTCCTGTCTCAGATCTGGTGTTACAGGCATGTATGGACTGTCAGGTTTGTTATGTGGTTCCTAGGATCTGGACTCTGATTTTCTTGACTGGTAAGTGCTTTTTTAAAAAACAAAATTAAAAAGTAAAAATAAAGCTTCTTACTGATTCTTTGTAAGTTTCACGTCATGCACCCTAGTCCCACTCTTCTTCCCATCCTTTGGTATCTGCCCTTGCAACCCCACCAAAAGAAAATAAACCTCTCTTCATGGAAGCTATAGAGTGTCAACAGATTACCCTTTTATCCAGACATCTTTACTTGCAAATGTTCACTGCAGTGAGTCATTGATCTGGTTCAAGGCCTCTAGCTTCTGCTACACTATCAATATTAGATCCTCACCTGGACTCCTGCCTGTCAGATATCATGTTGTTGCCCTGTGTCAGGTGACAGGCCACCTTTATGGGCATAGGTGTAAAGCTTGACTGACTCATCAATGTCCATACCACTGAAGACAAAAAGACTTCTTCCTCAACAGCCATTGGTTATCATTAGGTCTTCTGGGCAAGGATGAGCTCTGAGCTCCTTCTCTATCCATAACTGAATGTTCAGGGCCCTAGTCTTACACAGACCTTGTGCAGGCAATCTCAGCTGCTGTGAATTTGTGAGTGCCATGACTATGCCATGCCTATAAGACAACATTTCACAGACCTTTTGAGTTTCTTTAGAATTAAAACCTAATGCACTTGGCTATATTGAGAAATTAAAAAAAAAAAAAAAATCATACAAGTATTCTAAAACCCTCCTTGAGAAACATGAACCAGCAGCCTGCTGAAGAGGCAGGTTGACCCTGGGTAGAATCTAGAGGTACAGATCAACAGGTAGATTACAGGATCCTTTTGGTTTCCCCTCGTCAGTGCAAATCTCAGTGTTTATTATTATCTCTGCCTACTGCGTTTAGGCTTGGCCTAAACGATTCTGATCTTTCAAAAGTTTATTTTTGTGTATCTGAAAGGATCCATGCCAGATGTGAGTATATTTTGAGTGCCAGGACATAATGATTGTCAGCCATGTCTGGATGACCAGCACAGGCAGGTTCCAGTGCAGAAAGGACTGATGGTCCTTTTTTCTTTTTTCATTATTTATTATTATTATTCATTTTTTTACATCCCAATAACTCCCTTCTTGTCTTCCTTCAAAGAGTCCCTCCCCACCCCATCCCCTCCTCTTCTCCTCTGAGAGGGTGGGGACCCCCCCATTCCCCCTCCTCTGTATCCCTCCAACCCTGGCATATCAAGTCTGTCAGATTAGGCACATCCTCTCCCACCGAGGCCAAGCAAGACAGCCCTGTTGGGGAACATTTTAGTGTAGAAAGTTTGTGAGTCGGTTGGTATTATCTCTCCACTGAGCATCTTGCTTGGCTGCAGGAGGTGCCCTCTTCGGGTTCTATATCCCCATTGCTATGCATCTCAGCTAAGGTCACTCACATTGACCCCTGGGAGCCTTTCCCATCCCTGGTCTCTGGCACTTCCTAGAGATGCCCCCTCTCCCACTTCCGGCAGCTGCACATGTCCATTCATTTTCCTGGCCTTCTGGCACTCTCTTGTCTCCCCAAACGTGATCCTGATCCCCCATTCCCCTCTTCAGCCCCTCTCCCACCCATCCTCCCTCTGCTTCCTATGACTATTTTATTCCCACTCTGAGTGAGATTCAAACATCCTCATTTGGACCTTCCTTCTTGTTTAGCTTTGCTGGGTTTGTGGAGTGGAGTATGGGTATTGTGTATTTTATGACTGATATTCCCTTATCAGTGAGTACATACAATAATATGTTCTTTTGGGTCTAGGTTATCGTACTCAGAATGATATTTTCTAATTTTATCCGTTCGCCTGCAAAATTCATGATGTCCGTGTCTTTAATAGTTAAATAGTATTCTGTTGTGTAAATGAACCACATTTTCTATATCCATTCTTTGGGACATCTGGATTGTTTTCAATTTCTGGCTATTATGAATAAAATTGCTGTGAACAATGGAATAGTGGAACATGTGTCTTTGTGGTATGGTAGAGCATCTTTTAAGTATATGCCCAAAAGTGGTATAGCTGGGTCTTCAGGTAGAACTAGTTTCAATTTTCTGAGAAAATGCAAGATTTCCAGAGTGATTATACAAGTTTGCACTCCCACCAGCAATAGAGGAATGTTTCCCTTGCTCCACGTCCTCGAAAGCATGTGCTATCCCTTGAGATTTTTGATCTTAGCCATTCTGACTGGTATAAGATGGAATCTCAGGGTTGTTTTGATTTGCATTTCCCTCCTGATTAAGGACATTGAACATTTCTTTAAGTGTTTCTCAGCCATTCAAGATTCCTCTGTTGAGAATTCTCTGTTTAGCTTTGTACTCCATTTTATAACTGAGTTATTTAGTTTGTTGGAGTCTAGCTTCTTCAGTTCTTTATATATTTTGGATATTATTCCTTTGTTGAATATAGGGTTAGTTAATATCTTTTCCCAATCTGTAAGCTGCCATTTTGTCCTATTGACAGTGTCCTTTGCCTTACAGAAGCCTTTCAGTTTCATGAGGTCCCATTTATCAATTGATGGTCTTAGAGCCTGAATCATTGGTGTTCTCTTCAGGAAATTGTCTGCTCTATCACTGGGTTCAAGACTATTTCCCACTTTCTCTTTTATTAGATTATTTTAATGTATCTGGTTGTATGACGAAGTTTTTGATCCACTTGGACTTGAGTTTTGTTCAAGGTGATAAATATGGATCTATTTGCATTCTTCATCATGCAGACAGGAAGTTTGACCAGCACTAGTTGTTGAAAATGCTTTCTTTTTTTCCATAGAATAGTTTTGGCTTCTTTGTCAAAAATCAAGTGTCTATAGGTGTGTAGGTTTACTTCCAGGTCTTCAATTCTATTCCATTGATCAACATGTCTCTTTCTATACCAATACCATGTAGTTTTTATCACTATTGTTCTATAGTACAGCTAGAGATCAGGGATAGTGATTCCTCCAAAAGTTCTTTTATTATTCATAATTATTTTATCTAACCTCGGTTTTTTGTTTTTCCATATGAAGTTGATAATTGCTCTTTCAAGGTCTGTAAAGAATTGTGTTGGAATTTTGATGGGAATCACATTGAATCTGTAGATAACTTTAGGTAAGATGTCCATTTTCACTATGTTAATCCTAGCAATCCATGAGCATGGGAGAGCTTTCCATCTTCTGATATCTTCTTCAATTTCTTTCTTCAGGAACTTGAAGTTCTTATCACACAAGTCTTTCACTTGCTTGGTTAATGTTATTATTTGTGGCTATTGTGAAGGATGTTATTTTTTAATTTCTTTCTCAGCCCATTTATAATTTGTGTAAAGAAGAGCTACTGATTTCCTTGAGTTAATTTTGTATCTAGCCACTTTGCTGAAGTTCTTTATGAACTGTAGGAGTTCTCTGGTAGAATATTGGGGGTTATTTATATATTCTGTCATATCTGTGAATAGTGATACTTTGACCTCTTCCTTTCCAATTTGTATCGCCTTGGCCTACATTTGTTGTCTTACTACTTTAGCTAAAAGTTCAAGTACTATATTGAAGAGATAGGGAGAGAGTGGAAAACCTTGTCCTTAATTTTAGTGGGATTGGTTCAAGTTTCTCTCCATTTAATTTGACGTTGGCTATCAGCTTCCTGTATATTGCCTTTATTGTGTTTAGGTATGTGCCTTGTATCCCTGATCTCTCCAAGATATTTCCCCCCATTTTTAATATTTATTTATTTACATCCCAAACGCTCTCCCCACTCCTAGTTCGCCTCTCATGGAGACCCTCCCCCAACCCCTCCTTTCCTCCTCTGAGAAGGTGGGTCCCCCTGGATATCACCCCACCCTGACATATCAAGTGTCTGTCAGATTAGGAGCATCCTCTCCCACTGAGGCCAGACAAGGCAGCCCTGTTGGGGAACAGA
Organism: Mastomys natalensis; assembly: GCA_021653895.1. Taxonomy (NCBI): domain Eukaryota; kingdom Metazoa; phylum Chordata; class Mammalia; order Rodentia; family Muridae; genus Mastomys; species Mastomys natalensis. The sequence continues at coordinate 496,014 of JAJTUV010000883.1, forward strand.
TGTAGCATAGTAAGACTATAGACTTAGGGAAAGCCTTTGCTCCAGTTGTTGGGGGGCCCACATGGAGACTGAGCTGCACATCTGCTGCATATGTGTTCCAAATTTCCTTCATGTTTTGCGTTAGAAACTTTTTAGATTTGTCATTTTCTTTGATCAATGTATCAATTTCTTCTGTTGTATCTTCTACTCCTATAATGTTTTTCCAACTCCTGTATTCTGTTGGTGATGCTTGCATCTGTAGTTCTTGTTCCCTTTCCTAAGTTTTCCATTTCCAGGGTTGCTTTATTTGTATTTTGTTTATTGCTTCTATTTCCATTTTTTCAACAGTTTTGTTTATTTCCCTCCCTGTTTGATTGTAGTTTCCTGTATTTCTTTAAGGATTCTACCTGTTTGATTCTGTTTTCCTATATTTCTTTAAGGAACTGTTTATTTCCTCGTTAAAGACCTCTATCATCTTCTTCATAAGATTAGATTTAAGGTCATAATCTTGCTCTTCCAGTGTGTTTAGATATCCAGGGCTTGCTGTAGTAGGAGATTGGGTTCTGATGGTGCCATATTGCACTGGCTTTTGTTGGTTGTATTCTTGGGCTTGCCTTTGGCCATCTGGTTGTCTCTGGTGTTGGCTGGCCTGGTAGTTCCTGGGAGTAGCAAGCCTCTGGGACAGGTTGTCCTGGGTGGTAGTAGGCTTTCAAAGGCAGGCAGAGCTGTGGGCTGGAGTTTGGAATGCAGATCTTCGACTGTATCGAGGTGTGGATTGGAAGATAGAGCTGGTTGTTCTGGGCGGGTGCAGGCTTCCCAAGAGACAGGCAGAGCTGTGGTCTAGTGAATGGGGTGCAGATCCCAGATTGCAAGTAGAGGTGTGGACCAGAAGGAAGATGGAGTTCTGAACTACCGGGGCAGGTCTCATAGCTGCTAGGCTTGCTGGAGTCCCAGCAGGTGAGGAATTGGGGCATGGATTTCTCACCTGATTGTCCCAAGTGGAAGCAGGCTTTTGGAGAGGCAGACAAAGTTGTGGGCTGGGGAGTAGGGTGCCAATCTGCAGTTGTTTCCTCTTTTTTCTTAGTACTATCGTTGAGTCTGGTAAGTATCTGGGGAGGTGACTGGGCTAGGCCCTCATCCCATTATACTTCCTGTAACTTAAGCTTTCAGTATAACCTATAGATACTGGTGCCTTTTAAAATAAGTCCTTCCAAGACTCTTCTTTGCCTCTATGCCTTCACTGATGTCCAGGCATCCTAACCCTGGTGGCCATTCTAGATTAACACCTCAGAACCAGGACAGCAGCCCAGTAGAGGTAGGGGACTAGCTCTAACATAGGCCCAACAGTGGTGAGAGTGATTGCGTCTACCTGGCAAGACAAGGAAATTTCCTGAAAATGAATCAGAGGAATACTGTGCTGATGGGCAGATACTTAATGACTGTAGGTTAACAGCTGTGACCTATAGAGATACTGGAGGTAACCTGTGCAAATGCAGATAATGCATGGAGGGACATATCATTTCTTATGTGTGTGGCTGGGGCCTCATCCCGATGTTGACTTGCTACTGGCCCCTCTATTTCCCACTCCAGCCTTATGATGTACTCTAATCCTGTGGACAATATAAGATAATGAGTGGGCACATTATCTGAAGACACTGAGGTCAGGTAAAGAGTGAAGGAGGGTTGCTCTGTACTTCACGATTTGGAGCTAGAGTGGCCCATCTTCCTATTACTAAGATATCCAACATCCAAGTGTTTGGGTGAAAAGAGATTGAGAGCTAAGGAGGAAGGGAGAAGTTAGGGTGTGGGAGCATGGAATAGAGAGTACCCAGACAGAAGAGCCAAAGACAAGAGATAGGAAGGCATAGATGGGGAAAAGCCCCTCTGGGTAACTAGGGGCTGACCGTCTTGATGTGACAGTTCCCTCTCAGACCAGTAGAGGGTAATATCATCCTGCAAATCAGGACAGGATCAGGGAAGAGGTGGTGAGCGTTGTTGGTGGAGTTTTTCTCAACCCTCCATCAGCTGCAGCAGCCCTTTCCTCCTGGTCCTGTGTGTTCAGTGCAAGGGTGTGTATGGTCATCTATATATTATAATATAGATGTTTTCTTGAGAGATACAAACAAACAGCTTTTTACCTCGGATAAGGTACTGATGACAGATCAAAGAAATTATTTCATCTAAATACAGCTTTGGAAGTCAAGTGTTTTGGGGGAGTAATCTGCAGAAAAATAAAGCCCCCTCCATTATGGCTGGCAATTTATGAAAACTGTTATCACCAGAGTTTCTTGAGCAGTTTGCAGGAAGCTCCACTAAAGAGTCTCCTCCCACTAGCAATTGCTTACTGTTTATATAAACTCAGTGATGAATTTGGGACTTTTGTAAGTTACCTGAGCATCCTGCTTGTAAATTTCCTTCCTCCCCCAAGTAGAAACTATTTCTATTTGAAAGAAATCGCTATAGAAGAGCAGGGGATCCTGCCAAGAAGGTAGGCTGACCAGAGACCTGGATCCTGCACAGGATCCAGCCTGAGCTCTTTGCAAGCTGTTGCAAGCATTCTCTGACCCTGCTGGACAGGCATAATATTTCAAGTGTGGAATAGCAATGTGATGGAACTGGTGTGGACCTGACAGCCAAAAGCCTGGCCCTACCCAGGACCTCTGGAAGGTTACTGCCCACAGTTTTCTTCACACAATGCTCCTGGCTCTCATAATGTTCCACAGGCAGTAAATACCGTACATCACTTTGTAACCTCCACATAGAATCTGGTGTCCCATCAAAATTGAGAAGAGGTCTTCCTCTGAGGAACCAGTAATGTAGAGAAGGGTGGGTAGATCTAAAACACCTGTGGAGTCCCCTGTTTATCAATAACTTTCTTTTCCTGTCCTTAATGGGATGGGTAGTAAGGTGGCCTCAGGAGTCTATTGACTCGGAAACAGTGTAAGTGCTCCTTGAAAGCCATAATTGAACATGGTTACTATTCAGCCAGGTAAGATTTGACCTGTAGATCAGATCCCAGGGCATTGTAGTATAGGACTAGGTCACCCTATCTCTCTTTTTTCAGTGGTTGGATGGTGAGTTAGAAAGGTCCTATTATCTTAGCCAAAAGAATTATCACCTTCCTGCTTCTCACATCCTTTGTATGTACCTGTGTACCATCCTAGGAAGTCCTTTCAAAACTTCCCATTTGAACTATCCCACTAAAACAGCAGCATTGCAGTATTAAATGACTTGATCCTAATTGTATACTGAAGCCAGGGGTGCCCCCCTCAAGTCCCTCTAGCCCTGAAAACTCCCATGGCTGTCTTTAGCTATGTTTCACAACTCTGCCCCTGGCCATGCTGACCTACTGGGAGATGCTGGTGCCCACGTGTCTCAGCAGGGAGCTCCTCTCTTCTTCATGGCATCCAACAGATCCCCATGGAGTTGTGGTGAGGTTAACCTTGTTTCTTGTGTTTGAGGTGGGACACTTTAACAGCCTCAGAGTTTCTAGGCAAACATGAGAGTTCTTGGGTTCCATAAGGTCTTGAGTGTACTGTCTCTTAAAGGAAAACTCAGTCCATCTTGATCTGTTGATGGTTGGCTTGTGTGCCCACAGACTCACTCCTCTGGCCCTTTACCCTCATGGTCCCTTGTAAACCTCCCTCAACATTTCTTTCAACTCAGTTACAACAACCAACTCAGTTACAACAACCAGTCCCTTCATCTAAATAAGCATATACATGGCCAATATGTCCCACCCACTATATCAATAGAAATTTTAATACTTGTCTGGTTTCTTCTTGGTCCAGAGCACCACCTCTCAGCAAGGACAACGGTGAATTAGTCTCCTTTGGCCCAATAGAATACTCATTAGTGGAGTTTTGGGTCTCTGATCCCTGCTGGGGGGCTATAGAGTTTATGAAGTTTCTGATTTTAGACTACTTACCAGCAGAGAACACAAGACTCTCAAATCAGATGAAGGTCTTCATTGTTCATGATACAACAAACCCACTGTGGTGGTTTGAAATAAGAATCATCCCATCAGAACTATATGAAAAGATTGTAAGACTTAGTAGATGTGGCCTTGTTGGAGGAAGTATGTCACTGAAGGTGGGTGTTGAAGTTTCAAAAGCCAATGCCAGGCCTAGGGGTTCTCTCTCTCTCTCTCTCTCTCTCTCTCTCTCTCTCTCTCTCTCTCTTTCTCTCTCTCTCTGCCTATGGGTCAGGATATAGCTCTAAGCGACTATTTCAGCACCTGCCTGCATGGGACTAAGCCTCTGAGACTATAAGCAAGTCCCCAGTTAAGTGTTTTCTTTTATAAGAGTTGCTTTGGTCATGATGTCTCTACAGCAATACAATAGAGTGACTAAGAAGTTGTCTGGGTGATAAGAATATGAAAATTCTTCAGTCATGAAGATGGTTGAAAGTTTTAGTTGAAAAACAAATTCAGATGAGGGGAGAAAATGTTCTAGTCATAAGCAATGATTTGGGTGTCTGAGAAAGGCTTTTAGTCATCAGTGGTGACGACATGTTTTCTGTTCATTGGTTATGACTCAAGTGAAGAAGAATGGTTTTTCACTAATTAAAAAGAGAAGTAATAACTGAGAGCTTAGATTATAAAGAAAGAAAGGTTTCATCATGAAGGCAACCCTGGTTTTGTCTAAGTTTAAATTCTAAGTTATAATTCAGGCAGTAGAGTTATCTAGCCATAAAGGATAGCTCAGGTAATAAGACAAAAATGTTTTATGGTTATTTGTCCCCCATAGGTGCATATATTTGAATGCTTAGTCACTAGAGAGGGGAACTGTATGAAAGGATTGCAAAAACTAGGAGATGTGGTCTTGTTAGAATAGGTGAGGCCTTGTTGGAAAAAATGTATCACTGGGGTTGGGCTTTGAGATTTCAAGATCTGTCCCTTTCTCTCAAGGCACCACTCACTTGTTGCTATTTTTCTGCTGCAAAGTTTACCATGCTTGTTTTCCATGTGGCTAATGTGAAGCTATGGAGAGAGCTTTTAGTAGTGCAAATATTATATAATATTGCTTATATATAATATTAGAAATAGTAAATTTTATATGTGTGTGTTATATGTGTGTGTGTGTTCTAAAGTTCCATTTTGTTCTTTCTTAGTAAGATTTTATTTCCATTATCTTTGTGTTTCCCTCAACTCCTTAACCATAATCACAGTAGCTTTCCTAGACAATCCCAAGCTGCCCCCAGAGTGACAACTCAGCAGCACCAGCAGTAGTGCACAAGAGCATCTATCTGCACAGGCTTCCCTCTAGATGGAGTATCATCCTGGTGGATTAAATTTGCCTCTGACCCTTCCCTGTCTGTTATTTACACCTCACTCAGGAGCCCAGAATTCACACCAGCTGGTCAGGAACATCACTAGCTCTTAAGGGACTTGTCCAATCCACACAGCTAGGACATTAGGAAACCAGAAATGCCTACGGTTGAGCTTCCCCCTGAATTGTGAAAGAGCTTACCAAAACCCGGGAAAGGTCCTCTATCTACCGTATTTCTCAAGTGAAAGGAGTTTTTGCATTTGAGAACCGTTGCTAGGTAGAAGGGTGTTTGTTTTGTCTCTCTCTTGGCTTCAGGGGATCTCAGTGTTCCTAGCTTCAGGAAGGCACAAGGCAATTCATTGGTTCCTCTTATTTTTGCCTTGTTTGTTTTGAGACAGGAGATTGTTATGTACCCATGACTGCCTTGGAACTTGATATGCAGCCCCAGACTGGCCTTAAACTCACTGGTATCCTCCTGCCTCTACCTCCTGAGTGCCAGGATTACAGGTCTGTGCCACTACGCCTTGTTTCTTGCTCCGGTTTCTGGTGGCCAGGTGTTCCCAGTGACACACCTTGCCTTCCTCTTTCTGGCCTTCATTTCTCTAGGGGCTGCTTAGCTGGGCCCTGATGTCTCCACATTCTCTTCGTTCATCACCAAGGACAGTTTACCATGCAGAATAAACTGATAATTCCTTTGGCCTTACCTGAAATGTGACCACAGAACCTGAGTCTCAGGGTGTTTGATAGCCCTGACGTTCACTTCCCTAGGATCTGATACAAACCTCTTGTAGTTCTCTGCTGACTCTGACTGGAAAACAGGCCTCTGAAGGAGTTCCCATTGGCCACCCAGAGGAGATGACAGAATCAGGGCTATACATCCCACGGTGAGTCCAGCAGGTACCACCAGTGACTTTGAGGTTTCCCACTTATCCCGTGTATGGAACATATCCCGTGCCATGGCCAGCCTGTGTTCACTCTGCATGTTAGCAACAGACCTAGCTTCTGCTCCAAAATACCCTTCCCTCCCCTTCCTCCGAGCTGCTGCATATACTCCTTCAATCTGCAAAGACAAGTACCCATTTACTAGGGAGCCAGAGTGGCAGCTGGCTTCTTGTGGGACAGAAACTGCCTCAAATTGGTTTAGCTGCTAGTGAGTCCTTCTAATGTAATGTTTTTTACATTGATTTGTTAGTTTTTGAAAATGTGTTTAAAATCAACTCTTCTGGGATATTTTAATTTTTCATTTGCCAGTAGCCACCTAAGAACTACAAATTCATGTTCCTATGCTTAGAAGGGTAGTTCAAACCTGAGGGCCCCAACCTTTGGAGGTTGAAGGACCATTTCACAGGGGTCACATATTCAGATATCTTCCATATCAGATATTTGCATTACTCTTCATAACAGCAGCAAAATTACAGCTATGAAGTAGTAACAAAGATAATTTTACGGGTAGGGGTCACCACTACATGAAGAACTATATTAAAGGGTCACAGCATTAGGAAGGTTGAGAACTACTTAGAGAAGTTTTGTCTGGGGCTGGAGAGAGTGCTGGCTATGTCAGTCGTGTCTAGAAATGGATATTCACTTTAAGACTATGAGTAGAAGTAGAACTCATGAGTGTGAACTTCTCATGTCTCCTGTGTCTGGGAGGGAATGCCACTAGCACATTCACCTACACGTGCACTTACCAACACACACAGTCTTAGGTGACAAAAGGCAAGTGACTAGGCCAAATATACGTGTTTTTTTCATTAAAGCTTCCTGAAGCATAGGAACCTCCATAGGGAAATGGAGCCCTGATGGCACAGTGGAACACCCAAGTGCCAAATCAGGCCAGTAGGAGGTTTGAGAGAGGCTAAAACAGTCAGTGATTTTTAACAGAGTTGCTCTTGTTGATTAAAAAAAAAAAAAAAAAAATCTTGCCTTTGGTATTTCCTCCCACGGAATTTCACCTCCTACTTCTTAGAATGGGACCATCCAGAAGTGAGGCTATTACATTTGCCATTTCTGAGTGCCGTGAACTCACCATAGTCTTAACTCCTTCACATGGTGTCATGAAAAGACACAGAAAGCTTCCTGATCCCGCACTTTAAGAGAAGCTGCTCCTTAGAATTAAAACAGCAAGCCATCTCCAAACAGTTTTACACTAACTGGTCTTGGGTCTCGAGGACAGGGTGTGGACTTTAGGAACTGAACATCAGCAAAGCACAGGGCTTGGGTGACTCTTTGGATGATCAGAATTCAGGTTTCTGTGCCCAAGAAAGTCAGAGCCACATGAGTGCCAACAGAAAGTCAACTCGTGGACCCAGTGCTGACTCAGAGTAGAGTTTTACTTTTTGCTGAGCTTTTTCTTGTATTCTACTTTTGGAGAAAAACTGCCAAGTATTCTGGCTAGTTTTTGTTTGGCTCAAACTTTAGGGTGAAAAGGAAGCTGTTCCTGAACTTGACCTAGCAGAGAAGTTGAATGTGCAAAGGGAGGCAGGACTTCTGACAAGAAACTAGCGACCAATTCCTCCATTCCATCTGGAACCATGCTAGTGCTATTCTTTGTATTTTCACTTCTCCCTCCTCCAGAGAGGAAGAGCTCATTGTCTACATGAAAGAAGAGAGTTTAATTGTTGGGATCTGAACTTCCAGCCAACAAACAGCAAGCTGTCCATTTTAAGTGATCAAAAGCTTTGATCTTACACTGTCGATAACTACCAGTAAGACTCTTCAATTCCTCTTTGTGGGAAATGGAATTGCTGTCTGCTGACAGAACTCAGTGCTTCTGTCATCCGGGTCCCCAAGAAGATAGGTGTTGCCAAGCACAAGCCAAGACACTGCTACAGACAAATGGTGTACTGGAACCACATACAGTCCCAGTGAGATTTGCATCTGACCAAGAGAACACTGCTTTGGCCTTCCAAAGCCTTGCTGACTCCTTTCCCTTCACCTGAGGGATGCTGCATCCAAATCATGGAATCGTGGCTGATCTTTGACCTCACTGATGACCTGAGGGAGGTACTTAAGAAAACATGCAGTGCAGCATGTCTGGCCACCTGGATGAGTATGGTCCCATCAATCCCTACATTAAACCCTGTTCATAGATTTCTGTTATTGTGATTCCGAATATTCTACTAGTGACAGTTAAAACAGTACTACAGCATCACACTGAAAGGGACAATTGTACAGAGAAAGAGCCATTCCAAGGCTAGCATAGGGCTTGAGGGGCAGAACCATCCACACCAACATCCTCCTGGTCTTAGTACTTCAAACAAAAGATGCAAAAGGCAATAACTCCATTCAATACCAATGCCACCAAGGCCTCTATTTGCTGAAAATTTTGAGCACCCGGGAAACCATCTTGTCTTCTTAGGATAGAAGTGTCCAAAATCTCTTCTGGAAGCCTTTGCTTGCCACAGATCTCAGGGATGGCCTTCAGCAGACTCAGGTTCTCCCTTCTGATATAGTCAAGCAGTAGGGCTTAAGGTAATCCCTTGTGGGAAGACCTCATGTTCTGCCTTCCTGATGACATTTTCTGCTTTCATGTTGGGCCTCACTTTCACCAGGATATGTGAAAGGATGCATTCATCCTTGTCCTTTGCTGTTGGGTTCACACCTGAGACTGTTTCCTATCGGCTTCTCAGTTTCTGTATGACTAGCATTATTCACATAGGGTTTCTTTATGTCCATGAGGCTCATGTCCCAGGGTGCCTTTGGCAACCCTGTATCTAAGCTGTGGAGTAGCTTGTGTGAAGTTCATGGTGAAGATGGTTCTGCTCACCTGGCTTTGATATCCACCAACATTCCTTTGATAGTGTGCATTTTTCTCCCAGACCATGATCTCTGGTGCTTTCTTACAGAGGTTGTGTGAGGACCTTTATCAGTCTCCTTGGTGATCCATATGTCTAGTCAATCTAGTCTTATTTTTATCCTAAAAACTAGCTGGTTATTAGTTTTTTCGTATCCTGCTTTTCACTTATTTTTTTCTCTGCCCTCAGATCCTATGTGAGTGTGACCATTGCTTTGGACTGTAGCCCCAAGGTTCCAGTCAGTCCCCTTACATGATACTTACCTCTCATGGCAAAGTCTTCTCCTTTAGGGATTTTTCACATTGTGCCTTTTATTAACTCAAAAGGAAGTTACATATGCTGACTGCTCTGTAGGAGCTCCTCTGAGGCATAATAAACATCCTAATGTCTAAATGTCCTGTCTGTCAGTCCCATGCAGTGCGGTCTGATGACCCCACCAGGCATTACACTTTCACTTGTGCCATTTGTTAGCTCGGCGCACACCTTCTCTATTTTCTTCCCTCCTCTCCCAGGATGCCTCATCTAGGTTCTCTGTCAACATCACCCTTTCAGTTCTTCCCATATGGTGACTCTTGTGTTAGCCCCACTGCTTGGCTGTATCATAATATCTTTATGTTGTCCTCCTTAGAGTGTGTTTCTGCTGCCTGATGCATACTTGTGCCTACTCCCTTAAGTCAGCTGCCCCACAGTCAAGCCAGGTCTCCATTTGGCTGGATATTCTAAGACAGAGTCCTTCTCATTTTACCTTGGAGGATTCTTCTGTTGGGAGCTGTAGACTCAGTCTACTTTGGGAGCCTTGGGCTGTCAGTCTCCCTCTCATTTCTTTCTGAGGGCTCTGGTCCTGAACATCACTGTCACTCTGCTTTTCCTCTGGGCTTCATTCCAGATGGTTTCTTCATGACTTCCTGTGGGTCTCAAGTTCTTGTCTTGTGTCTAATATAATACTTAACTTCTCACTGACTTAAGTTTCAATTATTGCTTAATTTCCTGGTTTTGCTTTTCAGGTTCAGCTGGCTTTAAACTATTTTCAAGTCTCTTTTACATGTCTAAAGCACGTGGTGTGCATTTATTTATTTATTTAACTTCTGACACTCATGGACTCTGCTTCTTTTATCAACAGGTAGTAGTACTCTGTCTGCTGTTTTGAAGGACTTTCATTGCAAACTACTAAGTTTTCTTAAATCTCCTTTTCTGAAAGGCCTTGAGAAGAGGCATGTGTGAGAGTATGGTATCCTACATAAGAGACTGTATTTTACTTCTTTTGGAAACATGGAAATAATGCTAGCCTTGAACCACATAAAAACAAACATGTAGACTTTGGACATCAGACTCCCAGGAAGGTGACTGCAATGACAGAAGCTCACTTGGCCCATAAACTTGTTATGAGTTACAGGGAAGATGCTCTTCCCAAGATTGTCATCTCTTTAGACCTTGGATTTGGTGCCACTCTGTGACTGACTCTGTGTCCTTCCACTGTGACCACCTTTTCTTTGGATGCTTCTCCTATTGCCTGTCTTTAGGATTCACCCCCAGTCTCTAGAAAATAAACATTGTTCTTTGCATCATTGAGGTGGCAGACTTTCCTGGGATAAGACAGGCTCTGGTCTGGCTTTCGTTTCTTCAGGATGGGGATGCAGAAGACACTCTTTCTCACTGGTTGCAATGACTCTGGGAATGTGCTATCACAGCTAACCAGCATACTGTGGCTCTAGGCAAGACCCAGCCATTGTTTCCTCTGCTCCCTGTGTCTGTGGATGTTTGCTAAGTCTTAAATACACATTCTGAATGTCTTCTGCAGCTGTCTCTCCAGGCTGACTGCTAGCCATGCCATCTTTCTCAGGAGACAGTGCTCCCGAGTCTGGCACAGCCATAGTGTGATATGAGGAGGAACCAGTTCAGATATTCTTATTGCTGTGAGAGGCTACTGTCCAATATATAGGATACAGGGAAGGGCCTCCAGGGTCTTCCCTGGGCAAATGGGATGCTACTCTCAGATTCTTGATTTTAGGAGAGATCTTAGAATGATTCACAGTCCATGTGCAAGACTCCTCCCAGAAACCCCAATCATGTCTGTCTCTTCATTTCTCCTCCACATGTCTTCTAGCTCTTTGCCCATTGTGGCAAATTTCAGTCTTGTGGATGTGAGAACTTGTAGAGACAAAGTGAAGTCCTTCATGAATTGTGTTGTTGACACAGACATAGCCATGTCAAGGACCCTAATGTTTTAGACCCTTGGGGGTGGCAGAACCTTCCCCAGATAAGCCTTGGGGAGATGGCTAAGCCTTCTGATCCAAGTTTGAGTGTTGATATTGTATGCAGAAAATGTCCACTATAGCCATCCCCTGAAGACTATGCACCTATAGAGACTTCTCCTACAAAAAATTAGCCAACCCTGCTTCGTTGTTCAACTACATACAAAACCCTGCCTTTTTGTTTATTCTATATGCAATAACCCCGCCTCCCTGTCAACTGTATATAATAAATATGCTGAACTTCTGGGATGCAGTTTTCTCTATCTGAGAGCCCAAAACACCCATCCTAACTTTTCTATATGTATTATGGGTCTACTTTTCTTCATTCACTGGACACCCTGAGCCAGGCTTCCAGAACTCAAGCCAAAGACAAAAGCTAGGGGTGAGGGGCTAGAAACAAACCACAAGCTGAAATGCCCAGTCTCATACCCAACTGCGGCAGGAGTCTGAATATGGGATCTAAGAGCTTCTGTGACTCCCGTAAGGACCAAAAATTCTTGACCACTGTGTTCATTTGCAAAGGAAGTCATTTCTCCTTCACCATTTTGAGTTCCTGGGGTATGAGCAGTGCACTTGGGCAAGAGCAACCCGTCCCAGTACCTCTGCCTCTCTCAGTGTCTGGACAAAGCAGAAGACAATTCAGAACTCACACAGCCAAAAAGTAAAGTTGTATTTTTTAAGTGGGAATGAAGAAGTTGGCTAGTCCCTAAGTAGTAGTCTGGGCTTCTCAGTAGTTACAGTGTGGATGGCTTGGTGAAAGTCAAAGGCAGTGTAGTGGGGGAGTCCATAAAAGGAACTGTATTCATCAGAAGTACCCCTTTTCAGGGGACTGGCTACTTAAAGGAAAGAACTGAACCCTGTTCACAAAATTTTTAAGTGAATTTTTGGACCACTCAAAGGCAAGTGACTGACCCCAACACGTGGCGAGGCCACTAAAGCTAGAGCTGTGAAGGACTGTCTGGAGCAAATGAGTAAGTCTCTGAGGACCGAGCTCTATGCCCGCTACAGACCCTGACGAAGAGAATGTATGAAACACATGGCCATGTTTCCTTGATCTAGGCTCTTCTCTCTCCTCTTTCTCTGGTTTCTGATCACCTCCCTACAACCCCATTCTGTTCTCACTTCCTTTCTTCTCAGGGTAGAAGACCATCCTGATGTGAGCTGCACCATTTCATGGGCTGGGCTCTGTATGAAAGAAGAGGGGGCGAGCTGAGTGTAAGCCGAGTGCATTAATTCATTGCTCTCCTCTCTGATCTTGACTGCTTCAAGTTTCTTTGCCTTGACTCACTCCACTGCAATGCTGGACTGTAAACCAGAATTTTAGACAAATAACTCTTTTCTCCCCTAAGTTTCTCTCTCTCTCTCTTTTTAATTGACTAAGTTGTTTATTTGCTTTACATCCTTTCTCTCCTCCCAGTCCCTCCCTCTCTCCTTCCCTCTCCTCTCCTCCTTTCTCCCCAGAAAAGGAGAGGCCTCCTATGGTTCATTAGCACTGCTTGGAGATATTCCTAGCTCTTCTTTCACCACTAAGAAGAACACACAAAATGTTCTCCCTATGCAACAGTGTCAAGTAAGCTTAGTACAGGGCTGTCTACTATAATTATTAGTCTAAGTTGGGGCACTGTTCCTTCTCAGATTGGCAATAGTATGAGGATGGCTGTGATGTCACTGTATCATCAGTTGAACTTGTAAAGGAGTGTGATCCTACAGAGGTTAGAGATTACAACTCAGGGCAAGATGGAGAAAGAACAGACATTGACCAAGTCTGGGGCTCACCCTTGGAACTGATCTTCAGACGAACTGGCCAGAGCTACCTTCTAGAGCTCTAGAGCTCAGCAGACAGCCCAGACTCCCCTTTCTGTTCCCAGTAGTCCAGCTCTGTCCTTAGAGAGACAGCTCACAGCTGTCCTTTTATCTGGGAAGCCAATTACATCCCTGAGTCAAACCCAATAGGAGTCCCAAAAGTAGACCACTCTGGCCATGCCTCAGCCTCACTTTACCAGTGTCCCGTCTGAACTGTGCAGTGAAAGGCTCTGCTGGAAAACATGCATCAGACTGCCCACACAATCACATCCCTTTCATTAAAACAAGATTCCAGATCCAAATCCGAATCCCTGGTCCAGATCACACCTGGCCACACTGAAGCCATCAGGCATAGCTAAGAGGTCACCATGTCATTGGTTGACAAAGCAGTCTGATAACTGATCCCAGCAGATAGATGGGCTGCTCCAAGTAAGTGTGGTCTCTTCTCTTTCCTTTGTAGTCTTCAACAAGGGACTGTTCTTTCAAGGAGAGATGGACTCATTTCTTATTCTTCAACAGGCAGCTTTAGGGCAGGACATAAGGAGAACTAGTGGAGGGAAAGATCTCCTGATAGTTACAATTACTGATCTGGGAAACGTTTGTTTTGGAGATGGACAACTGTGAGTCAGCACAGAACAGATTCTGAGTACTGCTTTTACTAGACTATGCAGATGGCTGCATGAGCCTTGGAGAACCTTCTCAAGGGAGACCGTCTCCAAGCTTTACATTTCCACCTGAACTGGTCATGCCCATGATGTCCTCTGCAGCTTTAGAGGGATAGGTTCTGGCCACTGTGAGCTACAGAAGTTGATCTATTGTGAACTCACCACCAGGACTGTACCACAACCAGTGACTGAGGAACATGGCATGTGAAGGGACAACTTAGAGAGGCTATGTGAGTTCCTCCCAAGAGTCCCTGTGCAAGACTGGTCAGTATGTTGAGCACATCCATAGCACGCCTGAGTCCTGGGCAAGACAAGCCTGCAAGCTTCGGTATTAACCAGCTCTGCTTTCTGAGGAGTTGAGGGAGACATTGCTCCCTTAATGTGAGACCTATGAGTAAAAGGTGTCCAGGTTTAAGGGGCAAAGGGGCAACAAGATACCAATACCTTCAGGGGCCATTTAGAATGGCCTAGGTTAAAGCAGACAGGTTCAAAGGATCAGCTCATCTGATGCCTTCACCCCCCATCCTTTTTTATCCTTTTTTTTTTTTTTTGTTTTTCAAGACAGGGTTTCTCTGTGTCACCCTGGCTGTCCTCAACTTACTCTGTGGAAGGCTGTCCTTTTTTCATCCTTTTGAAGTTTCCAGTCGTTTTCTCGTTTCACCTGCTGTCCTGAACTTTGCACATTGGATGGATAGGCTGCCTTCCTTTTCATCCTCTTGAGAAGTACTGGGCAGGTGTCTTCTACTCTGTTTTCTAGTAGGATTGTCTGATCTTTGCACAGTTAGGCAGGACTGTGTGCTTTAGAGGAAGAATACATGTTTATCTGTATTAGTATAGGGGTGAAAGAGTCTTTGCCTTTCTTTGGCTTCTGTCAAGATCTTCTCTTTTTCTTTGTCTTCCAGCACTTTGGTATTATGGCATGCCTAAGCAAGATATTTTAAAATCTATACATTTTTTTATTTATCCTGGTCTCCTGATTGGTGTCATACTTTTGGAACTTTTCTCAGACACTATTATTCAAATATTTCTTCCTTTGGTTTTCCATGTTGCACACTTGCTGTGTTTTCCAATGTCATCCATTGGTTCTTAGGCATATGGAGTTTCCTGTGTTCACTCATCCACATTTCAGCTGAGATTCCCTAGCCCATCTTCCATCACTGGTTCTGCCCTTAATTATATCCATTCATTTGCTTCTCTCTATGAGTCTATGGGGGCCACTTTCATTTAAACCACCACAAATGGTAACTCCTATATTGTGTGTGTGTGTGTGTGTGGAAAGGTTCTACAGTAGTAGATTTCCATATGACTTTTCAAAAGACATTTAGCACTAGCTGTCCCTCCCCATATTCTTTCCTTTATTCTGCCCTCCCTTTCCTTTCTACTTAATCTTCCTGTTCTAAGGGATAAAATGAGTTTATCCCTTTATAACACTATACTATATATTCTCTTCCTTGGAAGACCTTCTCCCCCCTACCCCTGATCCCTTACCTAATCTCCTTGGATAGTCTTAAATAAAACACATATGTCTAAAGCTTAAAAGCTGATATTCACATACAAAAGAAAGTATTCTGTTTGTCTGTCTGAGTCTGACTTATCCCATTCAGGATGATTGTCTGTAGCTCCACCCATTTACCTGAAATCTTCATAATTTCATTTTAACAGCTGAATAATATTCCATCATGTAAAATGTACCATATTTTCATAATCTATCAGTTGTTGGACATCTAAGCTAATTCTAATTTCTGGCTATTATGAATAGAGCAGCAATGGACATGGATGAATAAGTATCTCTGTAATATGATGTAAAGTCCTTCAGATATATGCCTAAGAATGGTATAACTGTTCCTTAAAGTGTTTCTCAGCCATTTGTGTTTCATCTCATGAACTTTCTGTTTAGTTCTAAACCATATTTTTAAATTATATTATTTGTTTTCTTAATGTTGAGCAATTTCAGTTCTTTATGTATTCTAGATACCAACCCTGTCAGATTTATAACTGATAAAGATTGCTTTCCCATTTTATAGGCTTTGCTGTAATGGTGGCGTCCTTTGTTATACAAAAGCCTTTTGGTTTCATGAAATCCCATTTCTTTTTTATCTTTAAGATTTTATTTATTTTATGTATATGAATACACTGTAGCTGTCGTCAGACACACCAGAAGAGGGCATCAGATCCCATTACAGATGGTTGTGAGCTACTATGTGGTTGCTGGGAATTGAACTCAGGACCTCAGGAAGAAGAGTCAGTGCTCTTAACCACTGAGCCGTTTCTCCAGCCCAAAATTCCATTTCTTTTTTTCTTTTCTCCGCCCCCTCCCCTGAGAGGGTTTCTCTGTATAGCCCTGACTGTCCTGGAACTCACTCTGTAGACCATCTCTGGCCTCGAACTCAGAAATCCACCTGCCTCTGTCTCCCAAGTGCTGGGATTAGAGGCATGCGCCACCACTGCCCGGCTAACTGAAAGTGTTTTATCAGTTGTAGACTTTCTGTTGGAGTGTTTAAGGCCTTTTATGTATAAAATCATATAATCTGCAAATAAAGATAGACGGACATCTTCTTTCGCTTTTTGTATTGCCTTGATCTCTTTCAGCTACATTAGTGCTATATTGAATATGTATGGAGAGAGTGGACATCTTGCCTTGTTCCCAATTTTAATCAAAATGCTTTGAGTTTTTCTCCATTTAAGATGATGTTGGCTGTGGACTTAAGTTAAAAGAAAGAAAGAAAGAAAGAAAGAAAGAAAGAAGAAAGAAAGAAAGAAAGAAAGAGAGAAAGAGAAAGAAAGAAAGAAAGGGAAAGGAAAGGAAAAGAAAAGAAAAGAAAAGAAAAGAAAGGAAAGGAAGGAAAGGAAAGGAAAGGAAAGGAAAAAAAGAAAGAAAAGAAAAGAAAAGAAAAAAAAGAAAAGAAAAGAAAGAAGAGAAAAGAATTGAGACAAGGTCCTTCTACATAGCCCTGATGTCTGGAACTCACTATGTAGACTAAGCTGGCCTTAAACTCACAAAAATCTGTCTGCCTCTGCTCTTCCCAAGAATGCTGAGATCAAAGGTGTGTGCCATTAGGCCAAGCTCTCTCCAGGACTTACTTTTATCATGAGTGGATGTTGGATTTTGTTAAAGGTGTTTTCTGCTTCTAATGAAATGATCATTTGGGTTTTTCTTTATTTGTTTTGTCTTTCAGTCTGTTTATATGGTAGATTGCATTTATTTATTTGTTTATTTATGTTGAATCACCCCTATATCTCTGGAATGAAGGCAACTTGATCCAGTGGATAACCTTTTGGCTGTGTTTTTAAATTCACTTTGTAAGTATTTTATTAAGAATTTTTGCATCTATGTTCATAAGAGATATGGGTCTATAATGCACTTTTTGTTGGATTTTTGTATGTTTTGGGTATCAGTTAATAGTACTTCATAAAGTATTAGGAAATGTCCCTTCAGTTTCTATATTGGGGAATAATTTGAGGAGTATTGGTATTATTTCTTCTTGGAGGACCACTCTGAATTCACTTGCCTGTGGATTTGTTTTTTTTTTTTTTTTGGGTATGTGTTGTTCATTTGTTTGGTTTATTTGTTTGTTTGATGGGAAGTTTTTTTTTTTTTTTAAAGATTTATTTATTTATTTCATGTATGTGAGTATACTGTAGCTGTCTTCAGACACACCAGAAGAGGGCATCAGATCTCATTACAGATGATTCTGAGCTACCATGTGGTTGCTGGGAATTGAACTCAGGACCTATGGCAGAGAAGTCAGTGCTCTTAACACTGAGCCATCTCTCCAGCCCGATTGGGAAGTTTTTAATTACTGCTTCTGTTGGGTCCTCAGGATGAGTAGTCAGGGATCCTACCACTGACTAGTCTCTCCAACCTCCTCTATCCTTCTTTAATTTTTGACACAGTTACTTTTCTATTGCTGTAAAGGCTTGTAGTAGAAAGAGTTTATTGGGGTTTACGGTTTCAGAGGGTGAGCCCATGACAGAGAGCATGGCAGCAGGCAGGCAGAGATGGCACTGGAACAGTAGCTGAGAGCTTACATCTATCCATCTGATTCATAAGCAGAAGTAGTGGGGTGGATGAAGGGAGGTTGAGCCTGGCATGGGCTTTTGAAACCTTCTCCTAGTGACACACCTCCTCCAACAGGACTGTTAGCATGTTAGCATTCCTTCTAGGCTCCATTCAATGGTTGCCTAGCAACAGTCAGGTAGGCCTGACTTGCTATAAAAAGAGCTGTTTGGCCTCTCTTCACGTTCTTTATCTCTCTCTCTCTCTCTCTCTCTCTCTCTCTCTCTCTCTTCTCTCTCTTGTGTGTGTATGTGTGTGTGTCTCTGTCTCTCTGTCTCTCTCTCTGTCTCTCTTTCTCTCTCCTCTTTCTCCTTCTCTCTCCTTCCTCCTACCCCCACCCCCTTCTTAGTTGGGATTTTGCTGCTGTAAACAGACACCATGACCAAGGCAACTCTCATAAGGACAACATTTAATTGGGGCAGACTTACAGGTTCAGAGGTTCAGTCCAGTATCATGGTAGGAGCATGGCCTCATCCAGACAGGAATGGTGCAAGAGATGCTGAGAGTTCTACATCTTTATCTGAAGGCTGCTATCAGAATTCTGGCTTCCAGGCAGCTAGGTGAGGATCTTAAAGCCTACAGCCACACTGGCACACCTGCTCCAACAGGGCCACACCTTCTAATAGTACCACTCCCTGGACCAAGCATATACAAACCATCACATTCCAATTCTTGGTCCACATAGGCTTGTTCAACCATGTGATTCAATGGGGGCCATACCTACACGTAGCATAAAGAATACATTTAGTCCAACTTCATAAGTCCCCATAGTCTATAGCAGTCTCAACAATGTTAAAAGTCCAAAGTTCTAAGTCTCTTCTGAGATTCATTCAATCTCTTAACTGTAATTCCCAAAGCAAGACAGGAAACCAGCTGGGCAAACTCCAAACACTGTATCTCCCTGTTTGATGTCAAAGTGGTCTTCAGCTCTCCAACTCCTTTTACATCTTTGTTGACTGCAACAAGCTTCTTTCTCCTGGCTTGTTCCACTCCCTGTTAGCAACTTTCCTTGGCAGATAGCCGACGGCTCTGGCATCTTTAACATCTTGGAGTCTCCAAGACAACTTCAATGTTAACAGCTGCTTATTTCAATGTCTGTGATCCACACATGATCTTCTGGGATCCTCCAAAGGGCTAGCATCACTTCTCCAGCTCTGCCTTCTGTAGCACTCTAAGTTGATTCACTTCATTGCCACTGCTGTTCTTGGTGAACATCCCATGGTACTTACTGGCATCTCCAATATTCTGGGGTCTTGTGCTGCAACTAGGCTTCACCAATAGCCTCTCATAGGCTCTCTTCATGGTGCCAAGCCTCAAATGCTTTGCATGACCCATTCAGTCCTGGGCCATCAACTGCAACTGAGGTTGAATCTTCACCAATAGCTTTCCATGGCCTCTTACAGTGTCGAGCCTCAGCTGCTCTTCATGACCCCTTCATGCCTTCAAAACAAGTACCACCTGGGTGAATCTTACACATTACCAAGTACAGCTGCAGCATGAGGTACAACTATTGGCTATCTCTGGAACTCAGCTCTTCTTTGTGCTCTCAGAAAATAGTTCCCACAAGATTTCACCTCAGTGATGCTGGTCTCTTCTTAATCACCACTAATTTCTTAGCTCCAGCTAACCAGCATCAATTGTCCCAGTAGTCCCTTCTATTCTGAACTCTAAAGCCAGAGACCACATGGCCAAAGCTGCAGAGTTCTGCTGCTTCCTGGGGCTGGAACATGGACCATTGTTCTGGAATTCCTCTGAGGGATATAATATTTCACTCCATATCATCTCTAATTTATTTAATTTATTACATATCTTTGGGTCTTTATTATATCCATAGTAAGAAGTAGAAACACAACTTTGGTATTTTTATTAGCAGATGACTAACTTTCTCACAGTTGTCATTGCAAAATCTGTCCCTAGCATGACCCATTATCTGCCACTGTGTGGAGGACATGTCTCTGTCTCACCCTCACTTCAGTCCTTTTGCACATTTGCCTGTTTGAGTCTCTTTGTGCTATTCTTTTGAGGTAGCCCAGTCTCGAATCAGTCACCATTGCTTTCCTCCTGGGGTTTACCCTCACCTTAGCTTATCCACATGGACATTACAGTTATTTGTCAATTTTTTAACAATGGTTATTGAGGTAAGAGTTGTGTGACTGTCTTTGTAACTTTGAGATTTGTGTATCTTTTGTATTTAAGTTATTTTTCCCATTATTTTACTTATTTATTCACTTTACATCCCAATCATTGCTGCCCTCCTATCAGTCCCCTTCACAGGGCCCCTTCCTCCTCCTTCACCTCTGAGAGCAGAGAGGTCCCTCCCAGGGAACAAACCCACTCCGGCACCTCAAGTCACTGCAGGACTAGGTATATCCTTTCCACTGAGACCAGACAAAGCAGACCAGTTAGGAGACCAGGATCCACAGGCAGGCAACAGAGTCAGGTCAAGCCTTGTCTCTAGTTCTTGGGGGATTCACATAAAGACCATGCTGCACATCTGCTACATTTGTGTGAGAGACCTAGGTCCAGCCTTTGTTCTTTGTTTGGTGGTTAAGTCTCTGGGAGCCTCCAAGAGTCCAGGTTAGTTGACTCTGTTGGTCTTCTTGTGGAGTTCCTATCCCTTCTAGGTCCCCAATTCTTCCCCCAACTCTTCCACAAGACTTCCCGAGGTCAGTCTAATGTGTGGCTGTGAGTCTCTTCATTTGTTTGTCAGCTGCTAGGTGGAGCCTCCCAGAGAACAGTTATGCTAGGCTCCTGTCTATGAATCCAGGCTGACAGATACAAACATAGCCTTAGGCTCCAAGGTAGTTGAAGGAGGAAGGCAGGCCTGCAATGTGTCCCTATTGATCCTCTAAGGACAGCTGGGCACACACACACCCAAAATTGGCAGGGATTTTACTGCATTCATTTATGTCTGTCTCACACAGGGCACCAGTGTATCCAGGCCAGCAGTGACAATATAGCTGCCAACAGTGTCTTCACATGTTGTTTCATTGTGACAAGACTTTGACCAACAAAGAGGCATCAAGATCTCACAGTGTGAATCCACCCCACGCAGACACAGTGGTAGCTGTTTTTTCCATCCACACATGTCTCCATGGAGACGTGGCTAACTGGCACATTCATCAAAGGTGAGTTCACAGTGGTCTCCAAGGAGTCTAGGTGCATGGTCACAGATGTAAGCCCCAAGAGCACCCTGACTCATGGCACCATGTAGACATGACTGGGATCCACATTCATCAATATCCAACTCACAGTTCACACCAGAATACTCTTGAGGACAGAGACACATGTACCTTCTTATACCATGGACAAGAACCAATTCCTGATACTATTAATGATACTCTGTTATGATTGCAGACAGGAGCTTAGCATAACTGTTCTCTGAAAGGCTCCACCCAGCAGCTCAGAGAGTCTTGTGGAAGAGTTCAGGGAAGGATTGAGGAGCCTGGAGGGCATAGGAACTCCACAGGAAGACCAACAGAGTCAACTAACCTGGACTCTTGGAGGCTCCCAGAGACTGAACTACCAAAGAACAAAGACTGGACCTAGGCCCCTCACACAAATGTAGCAGATGTGCAGCATGGTCTTCATGTGGGTCCCCCAAGAACTAGAGACAAGGCTTGATCTAACTCTGTTGCTTCTCTGTGGATCCTGGTCTCCTAACTGGTCTGTCTTGTTTGGTCTCAGTGGGAAAGGATGTGTTTACTCCTGCAGTGACTTGAGGTACCAGGGATTCATTTTGCCATTAAAAAAAAAAAAAGTACCAGGTGTCTCTTGAATTCTTGCCAAAACAATTCTATGTGCAAGGGTTTTCCCCAAGACAATTGTTGCTTAGACAAAGCCAATAATTCAGACAAAGACTGTAAAGATCTAAAAGATCCTTGTTTCTCCAGTCCCTGCCAAGGAATTGCCACTTGTGTGAATACCCCGGGAGAAAGGGGCTTCCTGTGCCTATGTCCTCCTGGGCACTGAGGAATGAACTGTGAAACTGCTGCTAATTTCTATGGAAGGATCACTTGCCAACATAAAGGCACCTGCCATAACGACCCTGAGTACCCTGCCTCTATCTACCCTGCTGGACATGCTGGAAGGTTCTATAAGACATCACAGTGAGTGTATTTTCAGCCCCTACAACAATGGGGCGCTGTGTCAGGATGGAATCAATAACTACACCTGCTTTCATATGCCAAGGCAGGTGTTGTGACTTGGAAGTTGAGTTTAAGTTTCCTCTTCTTCCTCCTCCTCCTCCTGGCCTTGAACTCACAGAAATCCACCGGCTGCCTCTGCTTCTCAAATGCTAGAATTCAAAGGTGTGTACCACCACACCGGCTACTGCTACTTCTTTCTAAACTTTATATATATTCGTTGTATGTGTAAGTGGTGTGGAAGAGGGGCATGCATATGCCATAGTGTGTGTGTGTGTGTGTTTATAGACCAAAGGACAACTTTATGGAGTTGGTTCTCTATTTACACCTTTATGTGGTCCTGGAGAGCACACTCCAACCTTTTGTAGCAGGTTTCATTACCTGCTGAGCCATCTTCCCAGCTCATTTACTGTTCCTTGTTGCCTCTGACAATGTAAGTATTACCTCAATAGGGTCCTTGAGTCCCCCATGCTTCCTGGCCACAGTGCTGGGGATTTCTGCCCCACTGGTCACTGCCACATAAAGACTCTATGGTGTGTGTGTGTGTGTGTGTGTGTGTGTGTGTGTGTGTAATCCAGCAGTCTTCAAGGGAGGCAGTACTGGATCCATGTACAACTGGGCCGTGAATTCATTTAGATTTTCCATCATGTAATCTATTTTTCCCACATTATTATTTCCTCTAGCTGTCTTCATTTTCTTAATTTGCATACTGACTGATACCACTTTCAAAAAGATATTTTTCTCTTTATCTTTCCCAGTGTGTGACATCAGGGCCCTCCTATGCATCCCCCACCACCTCTCTGACTAAGATGACTGTCACAGCAGCCTTTTTGGAAATGTCAGAAGGAAGCCACCCTGGCCATGCCCGGGTCACATGGGAATGTTTGCTGTTCCTCCACTTAATACTGTGCTTGCTGAAGGTCTTTTGAAGAGACTTCGTATTCAGCTAAGGAAATTCCTTTCTATTCTTAGCCTGCTGCTGAGGTTTTTTTTTTTTTTTTTTTTTTTTTTTTTTTTCATGAATGAAAGCTGAGTGTTCCCAGATGTGGGCTTGTGTCTATTAGGGTGGTCATGTGCTTTCCTTCTTCCCTTTGTGAATGTGGGCCCCAGGAAGTAGGTCTTTCTATGATTCTACTGCAGCCCTTAGACTTTGTAACCCACACAGATGGACAGTTACAAAGTGCCTTTTGCTTTCCATTCTTTTTCTTCTTTTTTTTTTTGCATCTTCACTTTCCCATCTGGACAATGGGTCCCTCTCAGTGACCATGGATGGAAACTTGGGTCCCATGGTTGCTCTTGTTAGGCCAAGCTGAGATGATGTCAGGGATTGGGAGGGATAGGAGATAAACCAGCTGAGGAGCTTCTCACTTAACCTCACTCCAGCAGCTGCATCTGGGTCACAAACCTGAGAAGCTGCCTCTGAAGGGGCAGGAGAGACCCACATACTCTTTGGACATGCCTGTAAAGACCCAAGGTCCTTTGGAACAAGCTCCGCCCACCCCAACTGAAACTCAGCAGTGCTGAGGTCTGCCAGTCTTGGCTAAGGACTGCAGGTAATGCAGTGGGGTGAGGTGCCCAGAGGGCACAGGTGGGCATCATGGAGGAGAGCCATCATCATCTGTTACTAGCAAGCATCAAGTACATGGATCCAGCTCTGCATATTTTGAAGACGCTGAGGCCTGTAGCCATTGAGGCAGATATCCACAGCGCTATGACCTGGGAGCATGAGGGGCTCCACTGTACCCTGCCATCCCTTCAAACAGTGCCCCCCACAGCCAGTGCAATGGCATTTCATAATTACACATTCCTTAAACCTTTGCAAAGCCAAGAGAAAACAGAACTACGATGCTGAGATTCCTGGAATGTTTTCCATTTATTTGGGGCAGCACAATCTCTCCTTTCTGTGGCATCTTAGAATGAAATGATAGAGCTGTGGTGCCTGTCAGATCCCCCGAATGAGATACGCTTCCTGGTCCTATGATGCCCATTCTTGGGGCAGTCCGGGGCTGATCTTACCTCAGGGCCAAGAGACCCCCCCTCCCCAGAGTATTGTTAAGTTTTCCCTATATCTCTTGTTCAGTATCTTACCCCTCAGAGGATGGCTTTAAGATGTCGGCTATCACCTCCACTTGCTCTGGAGTTATCGATAATCTCTGATGCAGCTCTGTGTAGTTTGGAGCAGGGTCACGCATTTGTCTTTCTCTGAGTCTTTCTTTGACAGTCGGATTTGTCATTATAAACTATAGGATCAAACAAGTGTTTGGATTCTGCTCTTTTCTCAAAGAGGCTGTGGCATGGGTCCTGGGTGACCTCAGGTCATCCTGGATGGACTATAGCTTCTTGTGATTGCTGCTAACTTACCCTACCCTCTCCAACCACTGTCTAGCCCAGGCCAGACCTCCAGTGGCTAGCAGACTTCTGTGCTACCCACACCATCCAAGTTCAGCCACATTTGTGCTAGACATTTCCAAGATGCTTTACCAAGCCTATTTATCTCATCCCTTTCTGTCAGCCTCTGCCTCACTCTGAAGGGCAATGAAGTAGGGCCCAGCTCACAAACTGTATACCTCAGCTCTGTATGCTTTAGCCCTAACCAGAACTGAGGGTATTGGTCAATGAAAGGAACCCCTGTTTGGAATATAAATTCAGGGGACTGGTCATATTGCTGCATGATGTGTTCCTAGGACGCTTCGACACTCTTCTTGCAGTGAGCTTCTTTAGGTAAGGACTGTGGTGTAAGGCATTGCATCCAGGCTCAGGGCTTATAAAGAAACAAATAACATGGAGGGGGCTGGCTCAGCTTACCAGGACAATGAATGAGCAAAGCCCTGTTGAAGCTTCCCACAGTTTGGGCAGGATCACCTGTTTGTCTTTCTCTGAGCCTTCCTTTGACAGGCAACCTGGCTTAACCTGGGCGACACCATGGTGGTATCCCTTGGAGACCACAAAAGTTCATCACATCCCAGTCACCCAAAGTCTGAGGACCCAACATCTTCCTGTGGGCTACACGGTTTCTTTTCTGTGGAGGAGGGCGTTGTACAATAGAAAACAACTATTCTGTGCTTTCTGGAACTTTTTTTTTTTTTTTTTTTGGTTTTTCAAGACAGGGTTTCTCTGTGTGTCTCTGGCTGTCCTGGAACTCACTCTGTAGACCAGGCAGAAATCTGCCTGCCTCTGCCTCCCAAGTGCTGGGATTAAAGGTGAGCGCCACCACTGCCCAGCAAGTTTTTTTTTTTTTGTTTTTTTGTTTTTTGTTTTTGTTTTTTTTTCCGGTCTGTGAGACGGGTTTCTCTCTAGAGCAAGGCTGGACTCGAACTCAGAAATTCGCCTGCCTCTGATTCCCAAGCACTGGGATTATAGGCGTGCGTCACCACTGCCAGGCTTTTCTGGAACCTTCTTGATAAAGCATTTTCCACTTGCTGTTCTCAACAGCTGACTTGACTAGGCATGGAGGAGATTTCCCGGCTGCTGGGAACATAAGAGTCTGTTCTCCATCAGACACATATGATCCTTTGCAGACAAGGACTACAGAGCCAAGGATGGTGTCACAGTCCCTTTAATCCAAACCTAAACTCATGATGAAGTAAACCAAATAGATGCAGGTACATGCTTAGCCCTGTAGCTGAAGTCTGAGCAACTCCAGTTATGACTTAGGGTGTTCTGACCTTGGCATCATGGCTTCAGGTGTCTTGTGCCACAAGGAAGTCTTTCTGGGGGTCAGTAATCAGAAGCATGACCAGTGTAATCTCAGCTCCCCTGGTGCCCAAAAAAGCATTTCTATCTGAAGGGTACTATATTCAGGATACAGGGGACAAGTCATACCTGCTACCTAACTCATGTACTGTGTTCAAAGGCCAACTATGGTCTATATCCTACCCTTCTCCATGAACAGGTGACTCAACTTGGGGAAATGACATAGACTAGACTTAATTTACTTAGATAAATGTAATTACTGGCAAAAAACTTCAGTATTGGGGAGTATACTGGCTGGTTTTGTGTCAACTTGACACAAGCTGGAGTTATCACAGAAAAAGGAGCTTCAGTTGAGAAAATGCCTCCATGAGATCCAGCTGTAAGGCATTTTCTCAATTAGTGATCAAGGGGGGAAGGCCCCTTGTGGGTAGTGCCATCCCTGGGCTGGTAGTCTGGGGTTCTATAAGAAAGCAAGCTGAGCAAGCCAGGGAAGCAAGCCAGTAAGTAACATTCCCTCCATGGCCTCTATATCAGCTCCTGCTTCCTGACCCGCTTGAGTTCTAGTCCTGACTTCCTTTGGTGATGAACAGCGACATGGAAGTGTAAGCTGAATAATAACCCTTTCCTCCCCAACTTGCATCTTGATCATGATGTTTGTGCAGGAATAGAAACCCTGACTAAGACAAGGAGGGAGAAGTATTCTGGAGTATTGAGCCAGGCATTTTACCAAGGGCAGCACTTAGCCATCTGACCAGCCCTATACATCAGGTAACCATGTTATGGTCATCCATCACACATCCAGGGATGGAAGCAGTAAAAGTCTTCCCCAGTGTGAGGTGTGAGGTTAGGATATCAGGCAGCCTTTCTTGTGGCCTTCCCTGGCTTCAGAGCCTCTGCCTATAAAGAGATTTCTCTGACCTTAGCTTCTCTTACCAGACAAATGGGTCCATTTAGGGACATTATGAGCGTCATGTAACTAAATAAGACTGGATGTAACCACCTGGACAGTGGTCAGAAGGACTGTTGAGTGACCAGGCCACAGGTGCTGGAAGCAATATAACAGGAAGAGTCAGAAGTTCCCCTGTGGCTCCAAGTCAGCCAGGCATGGGGTATATGGGACTCTATTGAGTTGATCATCCTGTCCTTCATCCAAGCCTCTATCGCCATGTAGAGCAGGACTACTGTATGGGTCCATCCCTTGAGTTAAACCCTTCTACTTCAGACCATCCACTACCAACTTCCTGATGAAGTCCCCAGAATGTAGCTGTAGGCCATGTATAGTTCACACCTAGGTCTAAAGGTAGGCTTCTGGCTGCCACACTCCCTAGGCCTCCTTGGTACCCATATTTCACGTACCCTCTTGGCCACCAACCTGTAGGTCCAGGATTTTGCCTAAGTCTCTGATGCCCACTCCCTTCTTCACAGGCCTGGACACAGATTCAAACTGGGGTATCCTAGTACTCTGTGTTGGAGTCTTCCTTCCTGCCTTCCTCAAGCAAGGATTTCTGGTTTCATCTGAGTTATGTGAATCCAGACCTCCATGGCAAGCTGGGATCATTTCATATCCATCCTGCAGAGGAAGGGTAAACTGCCAAGGCCCTTTTTCGCTTATCAGGAAGCAGGTGGTAGCTGAAGGGTCAGCTATCTACCTCTATCCTTCAATGACAGCTCCTGTTTAGAGAACAGCTTCGTCTATCTGTATCTGCAGCTGCCCTCAATTCTGATCTGCCCTCCAAATCAGAGAAGTGAGTACTTGGATCCTAACTGTACTCTGCCTATGAGAATTGTCTCATGTCATTTTTAAATAACTAAACAGTGTGGCTGTTGTTGTTTCATTTTATGGAGCCAAGCAGACACCCCTCTGTTTCAAGAAATTGCCATAAGCCCACCCACAGTCACCTCGTCCCTGGCTCCTTGTCCTCATCTTCATCTGAGATGTTGGGATCCAGACCATAATATTACACTCTTATATCAGCACTGTTCTGTGTGAGGGTTAGTCTCCAGGCAGCCATCCCTGCACCTTCAATACAGTTTCCAGAGCAGTGCTTTTCAACTTTCCCAATGCTGTAACACTTTAATTCAGGTCCTCATGTTGTGGTGACCCCCAACCTTAAAATTATCTTTGTTGAGACTTCATAATGTAATCTTGCTGTTATAAATCATAATGTAAATATCTGTTTTTCTGATGGCCTTAAGTGACCCCATGAAAGGGTCGTTCAAGCCCCAGGTTGAAAACCACTGTTCTAGACACACTGAACATGTGTACTTATCCCTTATTTTCTAGTAGAGTCAGAAGGTGAAGAAATCTTAAGGCTGTGTCTACCCATCAGGATGGGTATGGCCCTCATGCCTCACTGAACAACGACAGGAGGACGGAGCCATTACAAGGTCCCCCTCAATTATTGGAGGTCAGGCCTCTATCCCCGCCTTCGGAAGAATAGAATCGCCAAGGACCTTCTATACTTAGAGAAGTGAGGAGATATCAGGAGCAGCCCTGCATATACACTAAAGGCCTAAAATCAGCCATAGACCTAAAGTCAGCAATAGGCCTGACATACATGCATGCTAACACAAAGTCTTGGGTCTCTGTGGAAAAACACTGAAACAGAAGGCTATAAGCTATTGTAAACAGGCAGCTTCTGTGGAAATTTACCAGCCCTAGTAGTCATAGGTCTTATAAATAGGCAGCCTCGGTGGACAGTACCAACTTGATAAGGACAAGTGAATCATAGGCAGAGTCATAGTGACCTGTCCCCTGAACCTACACCCAGCTGATACCTGTTCTGAATGGTATCCTGTACTCCCCCTGAACACCTATGCTCCGGTGCCTTCCCTTCCCCACATCCTGCCTTTTTGTGTTTATAACTTCTGTGTAAATAAGTAATTACGATGTGATTTAAATAACTAAATAATTAAAAAAAAAAAAAAAGAGTGTGTCTACCCACCTCATCAAACCGTCAGAAACCCAGACTACCTCTCCTGACAACCACATCCTCCTTTCCTGTCTGAGCCATAGTGGCTAGTTGCTTTTGGACATAGTCCCTCTCCAGAGCTGTCCCTGACTCTATACAGTCCACTGGTCGCTCCACCCAGACAGCATCCTGTTGTCTTGCCACATATGGCACACCCAACAACATGGACCAGCATCTTGACAT
Organism: Mastomys natalensis; assembly: GCA_021653895.1. NCBI lineage: Eukaryota > Metazoa > Chordata > Mammalia > Rodentia > Muridae > Mastomys > Mastomys natalensis. Next base: position 524,827 of record JAJTUV010000883.1, read on the forward strand.
CCCCTGCCTGAATAGAGGGTGGCTGTTCTCTGAGCTTCCCACTTCTAAACTCCCACAGGGAAAAGAGCTGTCATGGGGCAGGGAAGAAGTCCAGATGCCTGAAGCTCTGGCCTGGCCCCAAGTAAGGCCCTTCTGGAGATGGCTACTCCCTGACCAGTGTGTCCAGACGAAAGCAGCCCAGCCAGTGAACATAAGGTTCTCATTACACACCGCGGCAAGAACAAAGCAGATGGAAATGTTTCCCTTTTGGAAAAAGCTGAAGGCAGAGCCCAGGCTCTGTTCCATACTCCTAATAAAACCAGAGACCACCTGAGTTCATCTCCTTCAAAGCAGCCCGTGCTACGAAGGGGCCTTTCTAGGAAGTTACCGTTCATGCAAAGAGAGGAACAAGAACAAGAGCAGAACCTGGATTGTGGCAGCTCCAGGACCCCTGGGCTGTGCCCTAGATTACACTAGTGTCTACTCAGTGCAGCTTGAGAATCCCGAGAGCTGCGTCAGACAGCTGCGCAGGTGGCTCTACCCATCTTTATGCAGGTGTTTGATGAAAGCTAGAGACATCAGTCTGTTTCATGGTATGAGTGGGACAGTCCTAATCTCCTAGGGTGTCCTCCCACTGCTTTCTGACAGGACAACCAACTTTGACTTCTTGGACTTACAGTGCCAGCTGCTCTACAGATCTGACCCTGTTGTTGCACCAGTCAAGGTAATGGTGGCATGTAGGACAGAGTATGGCCCAAATAATGGCACGACCAACTCAGATATTTGCAAACAGTCCAAGTGGACATGCCTGGCCATGTGGGGTCAAGTGGTTATAAGCATTTGATGCAGCATCACACAGTCCTCTTTTCCCACGGACATGACAGTGGGTGCACTGTAAGCCAGGAGGCTCTGGAGAAGCCAGGAACCTCTGCTTTTGGAGTGGTGTTACCCTACAAGCCTGTCCTCTCCAGTTCGTGAGCAGATTACACTGCCAGAAAGTCAACCAAACTGCAAATTGACTGCAGCATGTGTAGTTGATTTATGGATACCGTATCTTCAACTTCCAACTCACACTATTCTACACCCCAAGGGCCTCAGGTCACTGCAACTCAGTCAGGTCTCAGGCTCTATGCAAGAGGCAAATAAAACAATTGGAGCAAACAATAATACATGTAATCATGGAAAGAAATACATAAGAGGTAATATAAAGATTCACCGTGCTGATTATTGGTATTTGAAAGCTGAAGAGAATAACCACACATGAGCAGTACAGCAACCTGAGAAGCAAGCAGACCATACATTACAGTTGTGAAAACCCTGCACCTTCCAGACTATGGTTTGGGCAACTTCTCCCTCTCTTCACCTGTCAGCCTTGACTTTGGAGTACATGATGCAGGCCCACTAGGCTTGCAAAGTACCTGTGAATAGCTACTGACACACCACTGAAGGCTGTATGGTGGCTCGGGCTCAGGACAGTGAGCTCCAACACACACACATACATACAGTCGTGCGTGCACGCACACACACACTGCATATTTACAGAGCTTAGCAAGTCTCAAAGAACAGGACAGAGCAAGGAAGAACAAATCAGGATCCATGTTATCTTGTGATCAGGGGAAGTGCACAACAGGACAGGAGACTTTCAAAGAACCAGTAGAGCTTTGGGACCCTGGATGAGTGTGGGTGCCACCTCTAGTCACCTGTACATTTCACACCAGACAAGGCTGTACCACAAAGGCAGTACATGTGGGCACAGCAGAGGCACACTTCTCAGAAGCCTGGGCCCATGTGTAAAGGAGCAGCACTTAACACACTCAAGGGGATATGCTGTGATATGGGATGGGATACAAACCGCCACTGAGAAAGGCCAATGGAGCTATCTGCCTACCCTTCCCAGCACACAGTCACACAAACTCAGACTTAGGGTGAAAAGGCAGGACTCCAAACCCAGCCACGTGACTGTACACATATCCCCAAGGCTTTTGTCTCCTACTTATGAACCAGGAGCAGGGTGAATTGCTGTGGCAAAACTATTGGATTGGGTCATGCAGGTGGGACTTGTAACTGGACTTCTTGGAGCAGATCTGAAAGATGAGTCCAGTTCTTATTTAGCAAATAAGAATTTTATTATTTAATAAATAGTAATGCACATGGCTATTTTCTTCAGTTGCCAAGTGCCAATTGCTAGCTCTGGCCTCAAGAGCAATTCAACTGGGGGATTCAGACCCAGAGTCCTTCACAGTTATTGAAGTCACTTCTGGCTGCCTGCTGTTCTCCACTTGGACCAGGGAATCCCCAACCCCACCCCCAGCTCCCTCTAGACTGTTGCTGGCATTAGCTGCTGGTAGTGACCAGGGCATCTTGAGATACAGAAGTAGCTCCTCCTTGGCAAGTTGCCTGGTCTAGAGGATGCCTAGTCACAGGAAAGGAGAGAGGGAGCCATGTGGAAGGAAGGGAAGAGGAAGTCAGGAAGGGGTAAAAGGGAACAGGGAGATGTTAACACCTGTTAACACCTTCTAGTTTCAAATTCTACTGATTCACATAATGCAACTGTAGCATTGGGTGCTGAGGTCTTTAAAAAGGACTAGACTAAGGACCTTGCCAATTGCAAGAGGACCATGTCCTCTATGCAGGGGTTGGTCTGTTTGTTGTTTGTAGCCCTGCCTATACAGGAACTCACAGAGATCCACCTGTTTCTGCCTCCCTGCCTCCCAAATGCTGAGATTAAAGATGTGCACCATGCTCATCTGGGGCTAGACTTCTAAGCAGGACTGGGCTATGGCCAGGGAATATAGATAGAATAACCATATATCCACTCCTTCTTTCCCCAGTGATTATTCTTCACAATTATATGGCCAGGAGTATGATTTGCAGGGCCAGAGAGCCCTCTTGTATCTTTCGAACCAGAAGATCCTGCTATCCTCCGACTCCAAGGACAGTGCGATGCAGAAGCCAGTGACTCAGGGCAGTAGCTGGCTTCTCTACTCCCGTCTTCTTTTCTCCAGGATGGATGTGCCTGCCTGGTTGGAAAGCCCATTGCTGAGAGAAACTCACCTCTGACCTTCTGACTAGAATTTAAAGCTCACAGGGGTCTGAAGACCTCAGGTTTGAGCAGATGATTTGGAATTCACGGTACTGGAGCTAAAGGTTACCTTCCTTGTACTATACAGGGAGGGAAAAATGATACCTACGTGAGCCAAGACTGTCACTAGTTACTGGGAGGAGACTAGGACTAGAGCCTTGGGCAGGATATACTCTCTGAGGGAGCTGGACAGTCGGCGACCCGGCTTCACCCTTCCCTACTGCCACCCTCAGGTTCAGCACAAAGTCATCCTGTGGTTTTGGAGACTGTCTAAAATGATTATTGAATAAAAATCCCACACTCTTTTGCAAGAGTCCAGTTTCCCAGACTGTAAACAGAAGTGTAGCCACTGATATTACTGACATCTGCATGCTTCAGTTCTGGGAGTTTTCTGTTACTTTAGGATACTTTTAGCCTTTCCTCACTGCCTGACTGGAACCACTGTGATTCAGGAGTCTAATGTCAGGGTGCAGGCTCCTGAGAAACTCTAAGGAGCTTTGTAGATATGGACCATCTCCGCAGACCCATGTAATCATCCTTCATGAAATATCTATTCCCTCTATTTGTACAAAACACATGCCTCCATCTTACCAGCAAAACAGCAAAGTCTCTCTACTCATGCCTCAGCATTTGTGGCCTTTGAAATATTGAGCCCCCTGTTCTCCTCCCAAGCCTGCCTCTCCTTCAAGATCACCCTGAGTAGCGGGCGGTGGTGGCGCACAGCCTTTAATCCCAGCACTTGGGAGGCAGAGGCAGGCGGATTTCTTAGTCCGAGGCCAGCCTGGTCTACAGAGTGAGTTCCAGGATGGCCAGGGCTACACAGAGAAACTCTGTCTCAAAAAACCAAAAAAAAAAAAGATCACCCTGAGCATTTATGAGTCTGTTTGCTGAGATCTTCATTCAGGAAGTGCATTATGGGATATCTTATGTTGTCTGCTGTTGCTCTATCACTCTGAAAATGGCTACTGTGTCAGTCCTTTTTACCTGACTGGTCCATACCCTTGACTTACAGACTCTGTAAAAGACTCTGTGGAAACCGAAAGCAAGAAATAGGTGACCATTGTCTGAGACCAAGCTTGATGGGGGTGGGGGGTTACTCTCTAGAATGAGGCCAAGTGATGCCACCGGGACTTGCCCGTGATTGCCACAACACTGGGCCTGAAGACTCCAGGGGAAGTTCCTAGGTGAAAGGGGAACTCCTGCCTGCCAAGAGTAGGAGGAGGATGTGGGAGAGAGTGGGTTTTCCTCTGATTCAAGTGTCCCCATATAAAGAGCAGAGCAGGAAGGGAAGAGCTATAACTGAGATGAGAGACAGTCCTACATGAGGACCTAAGACCCCAGATTCTGCTCCAGCTCTGCTGTAAGCTCCTCATGCTCTCTAAATACCAGTAACCTCTCTGTGCTTTCAGAGCAGGGATAATCTTCCATGATCCCAGTGAAATAAATGAAGGCAGAGGGGCCTATACTGATGGGCAGCATCAGTGGAAGCCCAGGGCACCAAGGGTCTCAGAAGAAGTCCCTAAAGCCAAATGAGTGCAGAGGCTTAGGAGTCTTGAAGGCTCCATAAATCTAGGTGAACAATAGGGTCTGTGACCCCAGTGTTGGGCCACCAAGGAACTGTATCCAAGCAATTAATGTTAATTGCGGTCAAGAAGCCCAAGGTTCAGAACATCCCACCCTTATGATCACTGCTGTGAAAAGATGAAGTCTAGATGTACACCTGTGAATGTGTGTGCATGTGCATGAGTGTGTACGTGTGTGTGCCTATGTGTGTATGTGTGTGTGTGTGCTCACACCAGAAGTCAGCCTCAAATGTCATTTCTCAGGAGCCATCCACCTTGTGTTTTGAAACACAACCTCTCACTTGACTGGGAGTTCCCCATTCCGTCTGAGTAGACTGACCAGTAAGCCCCAAGGATCTACCCATTTGAACCTCCCCAGCACTGAGATTACAAATATGTGCCACAAAAACACAGGTCCTCATGCCTTTAAGTCAAGGACTTTACCAAGTAGGCCTTAGAGGAAAGTATTATAAAAACAACAAAATAGGTTTACTATACAACTGTACACGTATGCAAACACAAGTTTACACAAATACAAACATAAAAAACATGCACTCACCCACCCACCACACACACAGACATGTATATTCCATGTACACACAAATGCACTCCCTAAGCACATACCAAGTCATACGCACACTCAGGCATGTACAAGCATGAGTACACATGGGCATGCCTATACATGCACAAACATGTACACATATAGGCATGACTATGCAGACCTTGTTTGCCTACTTTTGTCAACTTTTAAGTTGATTTGGAAATAGAGTTGGCTGGCAGAGAATCATTCAGGTCTCCTTGGCATAAAAAAAAAAAGTCTATAAAGGGTTCAAGTTTTGGTTCCCCTGTCTGCTCAGCAGGTCACCTGGAAAAGAGGCGGTAAGGGCCAGCAGTCATGCTGGGATATGGGTAGTGACAGCATTTCTGCTGGTGTCCCAATCCCAAAGACTGGGGAAGGGAGTCATTGGATCCATAAAGGCTTCGAGGATCCTGTTATCCTCTGTCACATTTGCTTTTCCTCAGTTTCTGGGTCTCTTAAAGTAGAAACAGGCAAACTGAAGTTCTCAGCCCATGGTGACTGCATACTGCTGGGACTCATTAAGTGCTGGTGGTAGGGCTGGATCAAGAGATTCATGGATGAAGATGGATAGATGAATGGCAAGGACAAGAGGCAGAGAAAGGGAGATTTATGGCACTGTTGGAACCTCCCAGTCATGGTGAACTGGAATTGGGTCTTCAAAATCAGTGTACTCCCATCCTCTTCACAGGACACACCACACTTCTGCCTGGCAAGGGTGATATAAAAGTATGGGCTTGCAGGGTTCAGGCACAGATTCTGAGATCTGCCTAGCTGTCCACTTTCTTGAGTGACTTGGAGAAGCACGGCCTTCCTGGAGTATTGGGGTGCCAAGGCCCCCTAGGTTCATGGCACCCTGAGCTGCAGTGAAGAGAGAGAAGCTGATCTACTCTCTGTCAAGGGAATGCCTATCCTGACAGAACTGAGCTAAAGTGATGTCACATCCTACCAGGGCAGACACTTCAGCCCTTCACAGATACACAATGGGGCAATGATTCAATTTTTGCCTCAGTTGACTTCATGTGTTGATGTCATGGAGACACACAGAGAGAATGGCCTCCAGTCAGGGGCTCACACACAAGAATTTCCAAGAAAGGCTCCATTATTCTCCTCTCTGGAGACTCCATGGAGGATATTTGGTCAGCTTTGTGCAGTCATATTTGTGGCCGGAAAAAGACGTCGGGAAGACAGACATCCTGAGGGTCTGAAAGCTGGGTGGTTTTGGTGCCAGATGTCACCAAAAGAAATAGGACAATGCTCTTATTTATACACATAAAATTATCTCTAGAATAGGGGGAGCTGCCAGACAGAATGAGGAGGTTGCCACCTCTATGAAGCTCAAGCCAATAAACACCTGATACTAATCTTTGTGTGTTTTAACAAACTCCTCAGGTTGGAGAATCTTTTGTTTTCAGTTTCCAAAGGCAGCCAAGGGAGGCATGGTTGTCAATTAAAAAGGCTCTGAGCTGAAGTTTACTAGAAAGTTCTAAAAGCAGAGAAGCTAGTTGCTTTGAAAAGTAGCAACAGTTAAAACAAAAGTTTGAATGGCATTTGCTAAATGTTGGGAGGTCCCAGGGTAGACTTCTAGAAGAACATGCCTTTCTCTTTTAGAAAACTAGAGCCGTGGACATTTTGTGGAACAAGGTGTCTGTCTGCAGATGACAATGTTTCATTGTCCAGAGGAAAAAATGACATTGAACAAGGCCCACACGCCCTCATTCCACAATCTTTCGCAATCCCTTCCCTCGAGACAAAATCACCAGGCATTTGCCGGCTCCAAATCGGAGCTGGAAGAGTGGTTGTTTTTTCTGCTTTGATGAAGAAGTACTGGGTTTTTTCCTTTCTTCAAGACTTTGAAGTTTATTTATTGTTACTAAATTGCATTAATTATTTTTGAAGCTTATACTTTTGTTCACAACTTAAGGGTTTCTGAAGAGCATACTATCGGCATAAATTCAAATAATTTGAAGAGATGGATCCAACAGTTACTTTTAATTGGCAGCAGAGCATGGCCCCCGATTTATTACAAACTTACACGCTATGGCTTAGAACTAATTTTAGGTTCCCCTTGAAGCTGGAATTCAAAACCTCACCATGGCTCCACATGGTATTATCTGAGGAGAATGTTTGTTTCATAATTTGAAATAAGAACCTGCGTCTTTTATGAGGCCAGTATCATTTCCATATGAGGGCACAGAAATGAAGGAGCCGTTGGGGTTGAGTTGACATGCTGAGAGTCAAGTCAGTCCCAGTCTCCCAGCTGTAGGCCCTTCTGTGGAACCATAGGTACGTTTCCACAACTCTGTGTCTTTGGTCAGCTAAAAGCCAGCCAGGGTCCTGGGGTTTCGGGAACATTAGGGCAGCCAGGACACTAACTGAAAACTCTTCCTTCAAGCATATCCAGTAACCATAGCAACAGCAGCCCCAGCTACCCCAGCAGTAGCACTAGACATGACCATGGGCTCAGGCTCCACCGCAGCCTGCTTTCTGCCTGACCCTTCACCAAATCAGAGAACCCATGGCATATCCCTCAATCCTCCTCCATCCCTCCTTCCTTCTTGCTTCCCTCCCTTTTCATCACCCTCCAGAATGCCTTGTATGCAGACAGTCTTTCTCAGCCTCTGAAAGTGAGCAAGACAAGGTCCCAAGCCTCAAGAGGCCCTGTTTCTATGCAGAAAAGGAGATGGGATTGCAGGTCTGAGAGACAGGGACTATCTTAACTGACTATAGAGCACAGACCTAGATTCAGAATGGATCTGGGAAGGTCACAGAAACAGAGGGGAAGGCTAAGGGAGTGGAGAGGGGTCTTTGAATTGTCGCATAATGTACAGAAGTAGGACAATTTTCCACTTCAAGTTGGCTCCTTGCTGGGCACTGAGCACATCTCTGTGGCACTAGATACTTCTGTGTAGTGAGAAAGGAGAACTGTGAATAGTTCCATGAGTGCTGATGGGACCAGAAGCCTGCCAAGGTCTAGGTCTAGATCTCAGGAAAAGTCCTCTGAGGAGTGAAACACTTGCAAGGGCACAGAGTCAGGACTGAACACACAGTATACATTGAATGGTTTTGATGACCTGGTCCTGGAGAGCTGAGGTAGAAAAGGACCAGATAACTAAGAGAATCTGGAGGACTCCAGCTCTTCCTGGTGGAGACTGGAGATACTAAGATGTTATCAAAGAGTGACCTGGCTTTCTGTTTAAGACAATATACTTGTTCAGGAATCTACTCTACAAAGGAATACTTCCTAAGCTGAGAGGTAAAAAGAATATGCTGTGGTGCAACTGCACTGACCACCAGGGCGCTGGTGGGTCCAGTGGATTTGGAGACAGAGCTGATGGCTCACAGTGTGGAGTGTAGAATACATTTTTCCCGATGGGTAAAAAAGTAGGCTGTTCTGGATCCTCTCCTGGAGGCAGCTGATGAATGGTTCCTGAGAAGGGCAGAGCCTTGGGGGTGGGGCAGGAGGTGTTTTCTGTGACACCATGTAAGCATTTCAAAGGAAAGTCGGACATTTAAAATCCAGGATCCCAGGGACATAGACAGGGCTACAGGCCCTGAGCTAACAGGACAATGCCTTTCTTCTGAGCCACACCCACACTGTAGGGCAAGTTCCACGGCAGTACAGAGGAAAGTCGGGCAGATGGGAGACAGAATGAAGAGTGTCTTGCAAACCCCACAAAGGCCGCATCTTATACTGGTGCCCTTCCCTGTGGGAACTCCAGGGCCTGTTATATCCAGAGGCAACATCAGTCCTAAGCTGAATGCCTGTGGGTTTTCTCTGAACCTTGTTAGTTCTGGTTTGCTCTGCCTTTCTGCTTCCCTGTTCTTGTGTTCCTTCTCTGGCTGACACTGTGAGGCACCCCTGTCCAGACTCGCTTTTGGCCACTCTCTCCTGTCCGCTCCCTGTCTCCTGCTTGTCAATCTGGCTGGGACTCTTGTTTGCATGTGTGTGGTTTTGGCTTTTTCAAAGTCAACAACAGACTTCATATTGTTTTAATCTTTCTTCCTCTCTCCTCATGTTGTGCCGCTTTTCCTGACTTCATTTTTCTTTTTATTTGGGAGTTTCATTGTGGGTTGTACTGGAAGCCCTGTGGGAATATTTTTATTGCATCTTAAGATAGTTCCTTCTTTTCGCTCAGATTTCTACTCCTCTATTTCCACGTTGTTTTCTTTTCAGAGTCTTTTTTTTTTTTTTTATGTTATTGATTCTTGCCTTGACTTGAGGAATGTGATGCACTTCCTCTGGACTATTTGTCCCTCTGTCACAGGACACATGATATATGAATAGCTACTTCACCTGCCACTGGCTTCTAGTTTGTGTCCATTTCTTGTATGTTGTTTAAGTTTCTTGATGTAGTTTTCTTGACTAACAGCTTGTCTTGCCCTATAAACATATTTGATCACCTTTGAAAGGAGATACATCATTTAAAACCACTGTTTTTGTGTAAAGCACCCAAAATACAGACTTTTCAGAGGGTCCACAGACCAAATGGCAAGGAAGAAATAAGCTTCTATAACTACAACTGAATAAAGACAGGGTTCGCATAGTCCACACGTGGTTCTAAATTGTTGCAGTTCATTTATGCATTATATAAAATAAAGCAATATTTTCACAGGAGCATTGAAATAACTTTTTAATCAAATCAAAGTGCTAAGTCTCAAAACAACTGAAATTAACCACCAAAAAGCCAGATACAGTGACATTTATCTGTAATCTGAGCACTGCGGAAGCAGAGAAAGAAGGTCTCTGGGTCTCACTGGCCCATCAGTCTAACCAACACACACACACACAAACACACACACACACATACACACACACACACACACAAACACGCATACACACACACATACACACACATATACACATACACACACACATACACACACACATATACACATAAACATACACATACATACACACACACACACACACACACACACACACACACACACACACACAAACACAGGGCTCAGGACTAGCTTAGCCTGTGACCCAAGATGAGCAGCAAATACTAGACCCTAAGTCATTTTTCTGAGTGCATGGAGATATGAGGTGATTTAATTTTTAGTGGCATCTGACATCTCCCCCCACTCCAAGCACACACTTTTTTTCTTAACAGAGAACATATAGTGCTTTGATTTTGTAGGAGTCTACCAAGAACAAACCTTGATGAAACAGAATAAAATTGTAAGGACTCACTGACTCCATTGTGATTCAAAACATTTCCTCTAGGATTCTTGCCTAAACAACTCAGTCTCTTCTGATTGGCTCAGGCATATCAGAGATCTTTCTGCTTGCTGTGGAATGACCTAGTTTAGTTTTGTTTTTAAATGTTCAATTTCTCGCACTTATAAAGTGGATATGATGGTACATGAGTACAATTCCAGAACTTTGAGAAGTAGAGGCAGGAGAATCAGAAAGCCAAGGTCATTCTTAGTTATATATCAAGTTTGAGTTTAAGGACAGTCTGGGATACATGAGGTATGTCAAAAGAAGATGTGAGGGGCACCAATTCTCTTACTTCTTAGAAAAGGAACATCACCATACCTGCTGGGTTTCCTTTGTTGGCCCATAGCTGGTACTCAGGCACTCATAACCCCAGCATAGACAAAAGACCACAACTCTCCCATGTCCTAAGCACAGCCTTACTTATCCACTCACAGAGAAAGTCTAGAGTCTTGCCATAGCCTGTTGTGGTCCACACCCTGTGGTAAGGTCCAGGCCACCTCTCAGCGTATCTTTCAGGTGTTATTATCATCAAACTTTAGTGAAAGAGTGATAGAAACTCACTCCAGGACCCTATCTCAGATAGGAATAAGTCTTTTGTCAAGTCTGAGCTACTTGAGGAACCTTGGCTAGTGGGAGATAGCAGGGAGCCTGAACCTAGAGGAACCCTGTCCTTCCCAGTCACCTCCCAGAAAGGCTGTGTTGGGTAGTTAGAACTTTCCAGAAGTTGGTGCTATGCCCAGGCTCCAGATCCTAAGACCTGTTTTGAAAGACTAGGTGTGGCTAGGTTTTAGAGCTTTCAGTGGAGATGCCTAGACTGTCATTGAGGATCTTACATGGTCAGGGGCCACACCTCATATCCGACTAGCCCTGGGCTCTGCTGAATGCTGCCATGCAGTTCTACTCCTTCCAGAGTCATGCTGATCAGAAACCCCCATCAAGAACTCTGTAAGTATACAGGCATCCAAGTGGTCTCCAGTGCCTCTAGGCACTCTAGGACCTGTAGGACAGACCTATGTTTGCTTCTTGGAAGGGCTGCTACATGAAATAATCTGGTTTTTATGAACTCCTGGGGATGTGTCTACACCTGGTGTTTAGTGTTTCCAAAAGAAACAGGGCCCTGTTGTTTATTACTGATGCTTCTGCTTGAGCTGTGGGCAGAGTCTTACTCCTCAGCCACCAGGAGAAGCTCTTGCTTTTGAGATTGTGGGGTGAAGAGGGTTGGAGTTGTGTGATATCTATAATCTGTGCATGTGGTATCTGGGGAGGAGTCTGTAGGGTCCTTGTTTTTAAGCTTGAAAGTGTCCACTGCTTCCTGGCTGACAACAGAACTATGAGAACTCACTGTGCATAGTATACAAATACGGGCTTGGAGTGTACATATGTGTGTATGGATGTGCATGTGTGTGCACCTGTGTGTACATTTGCATGCATACACATACATGTGGAACTGTGTGGTTGCTGTGATGGTCCTGCAGAACCATGATTCTCCTCGAATCCTTACTACCACTCAGTCCTCCTCGTCTTCTGGGCTTTGAGTGAGACAGACAATGAAGATGGAAGGAAGGGCCAAGTAGGCATAGGAGTGATTTTGGGTGGGAGGCTAGGAGTGGGAAAGGCCTTGGGAGAAGGCCTGGTCAGAGTGTGATGACAGAGGCTTTGGCAAAGCTTCCTGTGGTGTTGTACCTTAGAAAAGGATTCCGTATGGGGCGGGCAGGAGGAGAGCTGGCCGAATGTGATTAAGACAGAATAGAAAGACCAGTAAGTTAGGAAGACACAGGAAGGAGGAGGAACACCTCATTCCAAAGTCCAGTTAAGCTTTCTTGCTAGCAGAAAAATCAAAGAATCCAGCACAATTGACATTTGTTGTGAAAGCTTTTTGTTATACATGCAATGTTCCTTTTCTCTGCGAATGTTTTATGTTAAAATGCAATGACTCAGATTTAAGGCCTGAGTATACATGACCTTAGGTAGGATATCATTCTTTATTAACTTTGTCCTGCATTTCTGTGAGCTGGGATTTTAGCGTCTCAATTGTAACCTTGTCAGTGCCTCTCAGGAATCACCCTGTGACCTCATTTAGGTTCCCTAATGACCCTCTAAAGATGATAACTTCAGGATCCACCAATAGCCTATACATGACTCTTGTAAAAAGTCAAATGTGCCTCTTCTGGAGAAGCCCACATCCATGTTCTTTTCTAAGTGTCTTCCTTTGTGTTTTCAATAAAGTCCAGCTTTGCTTGTTCTGAAAGTCTGGCTTTACCTAAGTCAGGGTCACAGTGCTGTGGGCAATAAGATAGGATCATGCCTCTATCCCTCCGACCACTGATATGATGATAGCATTACAGTGGCTGTAGACCTCTGCTCTAGCACAGTTCTCATGGCTAGTCAGAATTCATATCCTCTCCTGGGTTCTGTGGAGATTTCTGTGGCTTCAGGAACAGGGTGAGAGCATGCAGGGGGTGCTGAGTATAGACTGTAGCTCATCTTGACTATCTTATTGAAAGATGCCTAAGAGATTAGTAAAGCACATCTCTAGGTATCTGTGAGGCTCTTTCCAAATTGGATTAACCACTGTAAGGAAAGAACTGCCTCAGTATCAATGGAACTAATCTATAACCAGGTCCAGATACAGTAAAAGGCAAAAGAAGAAGCCAGAGGGTACAGATATCCTCCCCTCTGCTCTCCCACTCCCCTCCCACAATGGTGGACTAAGACCTCTGAAACTTAGCCAATTTAACCTTCCCTCCTTCAATGGTTCCTCTCAGTAATTCACAATGAAGAATTATTACTAATACAATGTCTGTCTTAGTCAATCCGTGTTCTATTGCTGTGAAAAGACACTTATATAAAAGAAAGCATTTAATTGGGGGCTTGCTTTTAGACTTAGAGGTTTAGTTGTTTGCCATCATGGTGGGGAGCATGATAGCAAACAGGCAGACATGGTGCTGGAGACACAGCTAAGAGTTCTATACCTGGATGTGCTGGGAAGAATGACCTTGGGCCTGGGTTGGGCTTTTGAAACCTCAAAGCCCACCTCCAGTGACATATTTTCTCCAACAAGGCCATACCTACCCCAACAAGGCCAGATTTCCTACTCTTCTCAGGTGGTTCCACTCTCTAATGACCAGAACACGGGCCATTCTTTTCAAACCACCACAACAACCAACTGAACAAAAGAACAGGAACCAAAGCCCTAGCTTTGCCTTTTTTTAAATTCTCCCCAAATACCATAAGGGCAGAGTGACTGCCCCCGAAAAATTCACAGGTACGTCTGTGAAGTGTGTCCACAGGAGGCCCAGCTTGGGTCTGGTCCTGCTCCCTGGGGTTCATTAGAACAGTAACCCAGAGGCTGAGGATGGCCCAGCCAGGGTGCTGAGGGAGGCTGTGGAACAGCTTGGGTTTTTTGGTTTTTTCTTTAACTGCTTAGGCAAGTTTAAGATGTACGAAGTGACAGAGCAGAGCACGTTCACAGAGAATGCACGGCTGTCTTCCCGCAGAGAGGAACTGTCTAGCTACAAAACTGAGTCCAGGATGAAAACCTGCCGGGTTGATGCTAATGTCAAACACGTCTTGTCTTATCATTCAGGGAGGCTGGTCTCCGAGCTGATGGAGATGGCTGAAAAGGCACCTCCATCTCCATAGATCTCCTTCACCCTGACTGTCACTAGGGAGGAGAGTTTCCTTTCTGCCTTTCCCTGAGGGCCAACTTTTTTGTTAAAGTATGTTTGGATTTGTTTATTTGTACATGCTGCATCTGTGTTTCTGTCAGTGTGCAGGGTGATGTGGAGGCCAGAAGACACCACTGGATGCCCTGGATCTAGCACTACAAGCAGTTCTGAGCCACCACGTAGGTGCTGGGGAAATGAACCCTGGTCCTCTGCAAGAGCGGCACATATTTTCACCCACTGAACAATCTCTCCAGCACTTCCCCAGCGACTCTGGGTCATCCTTTTCCACATCTCAGGATGAACTACCATCTCCCTCCTCCTTCTGCCTCTGGGATTTTCAGATATTTGTCTAAAACTTGATACAAGCTGTCCGTGTTCAGAGCGCTGCCAACCAGCATCCTTCTTCTGAGAGAAGGAAGGGTTCTTTAGATGGCTGCCAGTCGGTCTCCCTTTGTTCTTTCTCTCTCTAGGCTGGTCCTTTCATCCTGACGTAGGCGAGCAGTGTGCACGGCCCACGGGCTGTGCTCGATCTTGACTTCCCAGTGTCTCAGCCAGGGATGAACTGTGTCCTATGGCAGAGGAAATATTCAGACTCTGCTGCCATCCAGCAGAGACTGTTGTCCTCCACGGACACCCATCAAAGATATCGCAAGGGTACATAGATAACGATCTCATGCATCCGAGAAATAAGTGACAGGATCAGTATGTCTTCCCTGGGCTGTTTTATAAGGTGCTAGAAATGGCAGAAGCCTTTCCGGAAGCCTAAGAAGACAGTTGGCCAAAGGCTTTTATCTTTGGACTCCAACTGTGTCCCTTGTGCCGTTTGCCACAGCGAGGAGGCAAGAGCAACTACCTCTGGAGCAACTGCCACCAGTGGCAGTGGCAGGTTATCTTTCCCCGTGGAGGACTCCTTACATTTTTTTAAATTTTTTTTTATTTTTTTGTTAAGAAGCTTTCTGGGGTTGGGGGTGGGGAGTGACTTATTTTTTCTGGAGGTTTGAGAAGTCTGAGAGACTAGACATAGCCTCTTCCTTCTGTCTCTAATTAACTCTCTTTCAAAGCAAGCAGGAAAAAGAGCCTCTCTGTTTGGGGCCCTTGTCCTTGAATTAGCCTCCTGGAAAGCAGCCCTGGGAGCTGAGAGCATAGTTATAGCAGACAAGAAGATCCAGGGAGAGGGAACAAAAGAAAAACACTCACCCTCTCCCTCCACTTTCCTTCTCTGTACTCTGTACAAATTCAAAGTTAGAAAAAAAAAAAAACATGTTTTTTTTTCTTTTTGTTGTTGACAAGAGAAACCCCACTTTACCCACTCCATTTTGCTTAAGGGAAATGCTTTTTGCCTGGTAGTTTATGAAGCTGCAGAAGCTCCGTGTCCAGGATCAACCCCAGTGGCTGTGCCCTGGGGATCCTGCCCCACCCAGTGCCTTCCCTCTGTGTCTTCAGTAAGAACAGCCAGCCTTTGGGGTCTAGGTATGGGGCAGAGAGGAAAAACTAAAGCCTCAAATCCAGCTGATTAATGCCAGATATGTCCCTTGTTTCCAGTGTTGCAAATGTAATGACATCGTATAATTAATTATTGATGTGCTTTTTTTGTTTTTTTGGTTTTTTTTTTTTTTGGAGAAAATCTGGGTGCTTATGTTATTCATTTAAAGCAAAATGAACGATAAAGGAAACATTATCTCAGCCATCCAAACTCAGATTCCACAGACTTGTCATCAAAACATCTCTTTACCCTTCAGGTTGTAGTGGTTTGAATAAGAATGGTTCCCATACGCTTATAATTTTGAATACTTGGTGGAACTATTTGGGAAGGATTAGGAGGTGTTGTCTTGCTAGAGGAGGTGTGTCTAGTGGTAGTCTTTGAGATTTCAAGAGCCCATGCCATTCCCAGCAAGCTCAATCTGTTTCTCTTTCTGTTTTGTGCTTGTAGACCTGGTATAAGCTCTCAGCAACTGCTCCAGGGCTATGTCTGCCTGCCTACTGCCATGCTCCCTGTTGGTGGTTATAAACCATGAGCCCCAAATTAAATGCTCTCTTTTAAGTGGTCATGGTGCATTGTCACAGCAGTACAGAAGAGACTAAGACACAGAGCTTTGTCCTTTCTACATCATCCTTTGTGAAACTTCTGGGGAAACATGGAGCCATCCTTCTTACCTCTGAACTCAGGCAACTGCTCAAGACTCACAAGCTATGGAACCAACGAGACCGAGCAGGACTCAGACACTGCCCAGGCCAACTCTACAGAGTGAGCATCACACTTTGCCATCTGCCTTTCTTCCAAGTCTTTCTTATTTATTTATTTATTTATTTATTATTTATTTATTTATTTATTTATTATTTTTGCCTCAGACAGGGTCTTGTTATGTTCCCTGTCTGGCCTGGCCTAGAATTTTCATGTAGATTAGGCTGGTTCTGAACTCACAGAAATTTCCTTGCTTCTGCCTCCCAGATGCTGGGACTAAAGATGTGTGCCTTTTAAATTAAATGAAACATAACTCTTAAATTTTAAAGGAAATTTTCTCTTTACCTACTAAAACGATGTGTTACTATAACTACAAGTTCAGAACTAAAACAAGTCCTAAAATAAGTACCTTCCATTTACAATCCAAAATGGATCTTTACGGACACTGACCACAAGATAGAATAAATGGTTGTTTAGATGTGTTGAGTGTAGTGATTTGAATGAAAATGCTGACCCCGGCCCATGGGACCTTAAAATTGGATGCTTAGTCACCACATAGTGGAACTGTTTGAGATAAGGCGTAGCCTTGTTGGAGGAGGTGCTTTGAAGTTTCAAACTCCTGTAGTAGTCCTGGTCCTGATCTCTCTGCCTCTGTTCTCTCTCTCTCTCTCTCTCTCTCTCTCTGTGTGTGTGTGTGTGTGTGTGTCTTTCTGTCACTTTCTCTGTCTTTCTGTCTCTGTCTGTCTGTTTGTGTCTGTCTCTATATGTCTGTATGTGTGTTTCTGTCTGTCTTTCTCTATGTGTGTCTGTTTCTGTCCCTCTCTCTCTCTGTCTCTGGATGTAGTTCTCAACTACTTCTCCTGCACCATGCCTGCCATGCCTGCTGCCTACTATGCTTCCCACCATGATAATGGACTAAACCTCAGAAACTGTAAACAATCCCCTAATTGAATGCTTTCTTTTATAAGAGTTGCCTTGGTCATGGTATCTCTTCACAGCAATAGAACAGTGACTAAGACAACCACTCTTAGATCTGACCATTTTTAAAAGGCTGATTAGTATGCTATACCAGAGACATGATCAGTCCAACTTCAACTCTCCACGGGTAAATATCTAGTGTTTCTAGTCTTTAAATCTGTTTGTGAACCAGGCTGACAACACATCAGCTTGCTCCCAGGAGAAGAAAGCTGCCACTCTATCCAAATCAGTTTCAGCTGGTGCTAGCCATAGAGTTGAAATGAGAAGTATATGTAGACAATAACAAAGAGATGCAATGGAGTCCACCTACATGTTGAGCATGGCTTATCATTTCCAGCTCATAGACAAGGCACAGGAGTGAGCGTGCTGGATTTTAAGAAGGTAATGTCCATCTTTTTGCACTTATTTGAAAATTCTGAGGTTAGTGTTCTCCAAGGACTCACAAAAACCTGTTCTCAAGCCAGTGAGACCCATATGAAGATGTCTCAAGTCTATAAGAAGATTAGTACCAGTAATCCTCTCTTGCCATGAGGCCAAGTATACCTATTACAGGAGCAACCCTGGGCTTCAGAACATCTTTGCTCCCTTGCAGGGGAGATCTGCAAGGCTAGTCACTTGCAATCTGTTTGCGGGTTTTCCTTAAGAGTTGATAAATGTTGGAGCAGAAATTCATAGACACTACATGTAAAGGGGTGTCTCTGGCTCCTCCCTTGAACCTGGGGAGGCATCAGAAACAGAGTGGCTTCCTTCACTTCAGGGTTAGTTAGAGAAAGCCTGGACCTGTTTTCATGGACAGTATGAGGGCCTCCAAGGGAGCAAAATGTCAGGTAGGGAGGGGGAAAGGCAGAGAAATGTAAAGTCAGAGATAGGAGATACAGAAAGAGACACCAAGAAACACTGAGAGACACAAAAAGACACAGAAAGACAAAGACAAAGATGGAGTAACACAGTCAAAGTCAGACATACACATAGAAGGGAAAGAAGACAGGGAGATGAAACCATCTTACAGAATAAGAGCGGCATGAGGATTATGCACTGATATGTCCCCTCAGTATCTCAGAATTCAAGCTCATTCAAGGTAAGCTGGTTAGAGTGGCCTCAGTCTAGTATACTGGTGTCTTTATGAAAAGGAAAACTTTTAAAGGACTTGCAGATGGGGAGTATACAGGACTTGAAGACTGACCTCAAGTAAAGGTCTACACAGCAAAGATCTCGAGGGCTATAATAGCCTGAGGGCTGATAAGGGTGGGGCCAAACTCCTCAGCCTTGAGGAGACAGATCTACACACCCCTTGTTCTTTGACTTGAAGGTAAGGTTGTGAGACAATAAGTGTTCATTGTTAGAGCCGCCTACCTGTGGTTCTTTGTCTTGGTGGCCACAGGAATCTTGTTTGCAGAGATCCACACCCCTGGCCACAGGATCTCACGGGCAGAGATTCCCACCACTAACCACAGGAATCAAAGGCCAGCTCTCCTTCCTTGTGCTTCCAACTCTGGAGGGTAAGTTGAAGCTAAGTTCACTAATCGTGAATGTGACATGTGACAAGGTTGGTGAGTCAGGAGCAGTGCTGGCTCCAAGCTCACTCTTTTTTTTTTTTTTTCTTGTTTTGTAATTTTAATTTTTTTACTTATTTACTTTACATTCCACTTGCTGACCCCCTCCCAGTCAGAGTCAACTAACCAAGCTCACTCTTATCTTGCAGTGAGACAGTTAGACTCTTCTCCCTCTCCCTCTCCCCTTTCCTCCCACCCCCCCTCGTGTGTGGGTGTGTGTGTGGGTGTGTGTGTGTGTGTGTGGGTGGGTGGGTGTGGTAGAGCAGGGGTTGAGACAAGGTCTCTCTACATAGCACTGGCTGTCCTGGAGCTATGTAGACCAGGCTGGTCACAGAGATCACACTGTTTCTTGGGAGTGCTGAGATTAATGGTAAACAGATTATATGGCACAGTACAAAGAGTTTTAATTAGCTAGAAAAAAGAAAACAAAAAATTCATTCGTCTATTTAATAAGCATTGTGCTGAGTTGACAAGAAATAGGGATTAGTACATAGGCAAAGCAAGGCTTATCCAAAGCATTATCTTTAGTTACTTCTGAATATAGTCAAAGCAGCTCTGAGAGGATTATACATAACTATATAATATTCAAGAGACACAGAGTGACTGAAAATCGGACAAAGCCTTGCACCTTAAAAGACAGGAAAAATGACAAAATAAACCAACAGAAAGAGAAGATTTTCAAAAACAAAATAAAATAAACAAAATAGAAAGACGTTGTGCTCTGCCTAAACATGATTTTTCAGTTCAGATGTTCTAACACCTCTGCTTTCAGGCACAGTTTAGTAAGAACTAAGTTCACCCTCCTATCTGAGTACTAAAATATCAGACAAAGTAGATGGAACAGTGCTTTTCCAGACACAAGACAGAGGGTAACAAAGGATGATGACACCGGAGAGAGTGAGCAAGGACAGCCATGGTCCTCAGGGTCCATCTACCTCAGTTTCTATACTCTGGGGCAGGAAGGTTCAGGCAGAGCTTAAGAAGAGCCGCACTAAGCCAGGGAAATGCTAGTTCAGACAGGCTGAGAAAAACAGAAGGCACAGGATGTCAAAGCCACCTGAAAGAAGAGAGGAGACATGAGTCCCTCAGCATGAAACTGCCTACCACGACAGAGGCCCCATCTTCAAGGCCTGCACAGGGTTAGCCCAGTATCCATCTCACCAGCCAGCGGGGTTTGCTCCACAGGTGTTTGGCTTTGCTAGGACTGTCAGTAAAAAGCACACGGAGCAAATGATTTAAGTAAAATAAATTATTCCATCCAGAGTTTTGGTGTCTAGAGGCTGAGAAGAAGCATAGGCAAGGTTGACTTTTCTGGAGATAAGGAAACTTCACCCTGATGGCTTTGATCCTTGTCCTGCAGGAGCATCATCTGATGACCCGTTGGGTTCTCCAATGTGCATCTGTATCCTAGTTCACATTGCATAAGACTCAACCTAATGACCTTATCTGACTCTGTTACAAAGACTCTATTTGCTAATACAGTTTGACTCTCAGGTACCAGGCATCAGGATTTCAACTAAGGGGTGAATGGAGATCTCATTCAGCCCCCAATAGCAGAGGCACGGAACTGTCGCTAGGCTGAATGCTGTCTGATCCCACTTTGGAGGGCTTCAAAGCAAAAGCAGAAAAAGCCAAACCATTCCCGTATAGCTTAAGCCCAGAGCAAAGCTTTGGATGTTTATAGAAAGATGCCAGTACCTTACCCAGGGCAGTCTACATTGCCTGAGAGTCAACTAGAAGCTGGCAAGCTACAAAGAAGCAGGAAAATGTGACTCAGAATGTATCTCTAAATAACACAAATTCCACAGACAATGACATCAAAACAATGTGACCACATTTCAAAACACCAGAGGATAGAGGCTTAGGAGGCATGTAGAAACACGGGATTTTAGTGGCTAAAACTAAATTTGGGGTGGGATGTGGTGGACACAAAACAGATGTTCCAGAGAGTAGCACTGATGGTCTGGAAGTTACAATAAAGGAATCTATCAAAAAAAAAAAAAATGACACGGGTAAAGGAAAAGGAAGTGGGAAAAAGAGAATTTAGTAGGAAGAGTGGGAAATTCTGAGCATCCAGAGTGTGTTGTGCATAGATGTTTGCTCTAAATTGAAACATTCTCTCCAGAGCTAAGGAAACATACAAGGCATAGGGAAACCACTAAGATTCACAAGACCCCTCCTTAAATAATAATATCAGCCAATAAGGGCTGAGGAGAGAAAACTATGTTAAATAAGATTTCCAAAGACTGGAAATATATAGACATTCAAAGAAATAATAGCCTGCTTATTCAAAGATTTGTGATCTTCAACAAACATCATGCATAAGAAACAAGATAAGGACAGACTGATACACCATGAGTACCTGTATGTATGTATGTATGTATGTCTGCCTGTCTGTCTGTCTGTCTGTCTGTATGTGTGTGTGTGTGTGTGTGTGTGTGTTATATATATATATATATATATATATATATATATATATGTGTGTGTGTGTGGTGTCTATTTTGAGACAGTTGACAGGTTCTCTGTATTTAGTTCTGTCTGACTTAGAACTCTCTATGTAGACAGGACAGATACCAGATACCGAGGGCATCGTGGTTACAAGCAGGAATCAGAGCCCTCACTGAAGGACTGGAAGTGGGTATCATTTTCATAGCCCACCTCCACCAGCCAGGACCCACATTCCAAAGTTCAACAGCTTCCCAAAATAGTGCCACTAGCCAGAGAACGAGTGTTCAAACATGAATCTGTGGGGTGAACATTATGTCCAAACCTCATAGACATGGCATGATTTTCCCTGCTGACTTCCTGTCTGGGAAAGGTCTGCTAAGTGGTACAAGAGCTATAAGTCAGAGCTGGATTTACAGGCACAAGCCTCTGTCTGCTACACTGCTTTGCAAGTTCTTTGGGATGGTGATTATCATGCAAGTATCATTGCTAGAACCCTGTACTGGCTGGTTTTGTGTGTTACCTTGACACAAGCTGGAGTTTTCACAGAGAAAGGAGCCTCCCTTTAGGAAATGCCTCCATGAGATCCAGCTGTAAGGCATTTTCTCAATTAGTGAAAAAGGGTGGGGGGCTAGCCCATTGTGGGTGGTACATCCCTGGGCTGGTGGTCCTGTGTTCTATAAGAAAGCAAGCTGAGCAAGCGAAGGGAAGCAAGCTAGTAACATCCCTCCATGGCCTCTGCATCAGCTCCTGCTTCCTGACCTGCTTGAGTTCCTATCCTGACTTCCTTTGGTGATGAACAGCAATGTGGAAGTATAAGCTGAATAAACCCTTTCCTCCCCAATTTGCTTCTTGGTCATGATGTTTTGTGTAGGAATAGAAACCCTGACTAAGACAAACCCCAGAGCTAGAAGCAGCAAGAGGCTACCGGAACACTTCAGAAAGGGTACTCTGTGTACCAGGAGGCAGAAAGGTGAATAGCCATAGTCTATGCTCTGGGATCTGATGGATGGTTCTCTTCCTACCCAGCCCAGCCTGGTGTCTAAACACTTCAAAGGACCTGATGGTACGTGGCCATACTTGTCTACATGTACCTGAGAATCTGTGGTGTTATTTGATGTTTTTATCGGGAGTCAAACGTTCCTAGAATAGCTAGTCCCAGGGTGGGAACTTGGACCCTCTGTCTTCAGTGAAAGCCCCTAGCCCCTTCTTTCTCTAAGGTTGAGCTGACCCATATTATTCTAGTAGTAATTGAAAGGTGGATCTTCTGTAAAACTTCAGAATTCACTATGGTATTCAGAACAGAATCACATGTTCTTTCTCCAATGTCCTCTCTGTCCCAATCCTGGGTTTTACCTACACTGAAGTAGCATCAGCAACTTATAGTACTGATAAGAGATATCACCCATAGCCCCTAGCCTGAGGAATGGCACTAAACTGAGGCCTAAGGGTCCTGGGAAGGAGAGCACACATTTTAGAAATAAATGCCTTATTATGTCAGGAGGTATTCAGTGATGGGGTCTGCCCAAGGGGGCCAGTAGCTGCCTGGCAGGCAGGACCACCTGACACCTAAGCCTTCTCCAAGAAGTTCCAGGTACAGTGTTCATCTATGAGTCCCTGGAGACAAATGGCATGTCTTAACATGACCTCTGTGACCCAGGCACAGCAGAAGGCCTCAACCAGAGAGATCAAGGAAGGAAGGTTTGAGCTTCTGCCAGTCACTGACCATCCAGAGCTCCCCACCCCTGCACCAGTGTCCAGATATGGCTGGGTTAGCACTGGGGCAAGGTGGGACAATACCAGCTTCCTGCATGTCCTTGTTAATAGTTGCCTTGGTCTATCCTTACAATCAATCTGTTGGCTGGAGAGTTCCATAATTATACCTATTACCAAACCACAAAGTGAGGAACCTGCCCAGTGTTTCACAACCTAACAGCCTTAAGCCAGACCCCACCCTGACTGTGCACAAGTACTTACAGTCAGGGTGGAACCTTGACTGTACACAAGTACTTACAGCTGCGTGGAACCTTGCTGACACAAGGACCCTAAGTCTGGTTTCATGGACAGCCAAATCAGAGAGTCCCTAGGTAAAAGGAGCCCTGGTCTCTCACTCCTGCATCCTCAATCTAGATACCTGAGAAGGGATATAGACTTACGCCACCATAGTCTATTGAACGTCATGTGCTGGGAAGGAGAGTTGTGGGGGCAGTGCCCAGAACTTCTTAAATCTTCTGGGCTGTCTCCCTTTTTAAAAAAAAACACCCTACTATCTTATATATATGTATCTACTTGGAACCTTAGGAATACTGGGGACCTTGCTCAAGATCACCCACATGGAGTACTATTAAGTCTCTCAGGCCACAGTTACACCAAGAGGTAAAAAACACTCTTGGTCCTCAGTTAAGTGGAGGCTGAGAATGTTCCGGAGCATTGACTACACTCCATGGGCACTCCTGGGATATACCCCCAGTTACCGTACATGACATGCCTGGGTTTCCATGGCTATGAGTCACTGAACTGAACATGCCTAAGGTCTTGCCTGGATGGCTGCCTGAGACCCAATCCAGATAGTTCCTCCATGGGGAAGGCTTCCCCATCTCTGTCTGGCTACTGAGGAGGTCTGGTATCTCCCTGAACGTGTAATGCTACATCCCACTTATAGCAGCCACTCCTGTCCTGAGGAGAGCTAACCATTTCAAGCTTGGAAGCTTGTTGCGGATGGATGGAGCCTACCTGCGCAAGATCCATTCTAAGAGGCCTCTACTGCCCTCTCAGGTAGGGTGGGACCAAGGGCAAGCGTCAGAGTCCTTGAGTGCTGGGGCAGATTAAGTCTGATGAGAGCAAGAACATGCATGTCACTGCTTCATGTGACAATCTGGATGAAAACCCTGCTCAGGGACCTTCCAGCTTCTCACTTGGTTCAGGGTCCACCAGACTCCTCCACCCACAGAGGCCGGGTAGATCTGCTCCATTTTATCCCTATCCTGTCTTTGCCAGGATCTACCCTCCCATTCCACAGGACTGAGCCATGTTATTCATTCTTCTCTCCATGGTGGTCTCAGTGGATCTGCCTGGACATTAGGGATGGAGGGTCTAGAGCTGTAGGGCATAGACACATAAGAACAAACACAAGCTGCAAATTGATCTACCTTGTCAGGAAGTAAAGAGGAGAGAATTTCACTACCCCAAGGACAGTCCCCTGCCCGAGTCCTGTCAGTTAAGACTCAACCTCACCCCAGACACATTCACACAGGATCACATGTCACAAGGACTTAGTAAGAACCACATGGTGGCCAGCTGTGTGTGAGTTCTGTCTTATGTTAATCACCAGAACCTTATAACTCTAAGCTATGAGACTGGTGTGTTGTAGAGTTACAAGGTCTGACCTTTTTGGGAGGATGAGGCTAAGCTACTGTTGTCAGCCCTGAAGATGATACACTCCACAGGTGCTACTCTGGTCCTGGAATCCCACCAGATGGAATCTTGAATTTGGGGCTGAGGACATTCATATGAAGAAAATAACACTTGGGCTCCAAGGTCCCAGTTGAGCAAATGTAGAGCAGCAGAGCCTAGCTCATCACCTTCTGGGGAAGGCACACACCACAACAAAACCAACACACACACACACCACAACACACACGCCAAAGCATGTACTTATGTACTTATATGAATATTTAGGGACAAGTGGAAGGAGAAGGCTGTCCCGTACAGTCTTTCAGGTGGGTCCTAGGCATACCCTAACATTAGGGAATACAATGGGAGCCACCTTGCAGAACCTATTCCCAAGAATTTATTGAGGTTGTGTAGAGGGCTGGCTATGTGGCCCATGGTCAGCTAAAGTAGCCTTCTAATCACAGGATGGCCAGGGAACCTATGAGAAAGTTATATGCTGATAGGGCTTCTCTTGGATGTGTGATCTGGCTTGATCCAGGCACAGAATGTGCTCAAGATCCTGCTAGCACATCATGGATCCTCAGGCTAGTGAGCCTTACTCTCACCTCAGGGGTGGGAGGTAAGATATATAGGCCTACAGGATCTCTGACCACATAGCCACAGTGCCATTATGCTCTTCCATCCACCACAGCCTTCTGGGGCAAAAAGACCCACTGGCCTGGGGAGTTCTACTCTTGGACTCAAGTCTAGCCAGTCTCTTTTTGCAAACCAGGAGTTTTCTGAAGAAGTGGGAGTGTCTGGGAGAGAGGCTGTGCACAGAAGGAAACCTTGGCCTGACCTACTCTGTCCTCCACTGCATGGAGCTTTCAAAGCCCTGCCCTCCTCTTGCCCTGGTCATCTAGACATTCTCTGACGCAGCTTTCCACGGTGTACTCTGAGTCCCAGATCTGACTGCAAATGCTTTGTGGCCCAGCCTGGCTCTTCTCTGATCATCCACCCTCCTGCTTGCTGAGCCTGCTGGCATCCCACTGACTCAGCCTGTAGCAAGTGGCCAGATTCTTCAGTTCTAGTTTCCACTGGCAAATAAATCAGGAGTCTAGGATAACTGTCACTCTCTCATACAGGGAAGTCCAAATACTCTAATAATAAACACTTTTAGATTAACAAGAGACCAGGCACACACCTGTAACTCCCACACTCAGGAGGCTGAAGCAGGAGAATCATGAATT
The DNA here is from genome assembly GCA_021653895.1 of Mastomys natalensis. Taxonomy (NCBI): domain Eukaryota; kingdom Metazoa; phylum Chordata; class Mammalia; order Rodentia; family Muridae; genus Mastomys; species Mastomys natalensis. The sequence goes on from JAJTUV010000883.1 coordinate 550,705, forward strand.
TGAGATTACCTGAGCTATGTAAAAAGAAACCAAAATTAATTAAGAAAAATTTTTTTAAAAATTTACATAGAAATGTTAAAATTGCAAGCAAACCTATGAGCAAGTGAGGTCTAAGTGCAGAAAAACAGAAAAAAAATGTTTTTCATATATGAAAATCTCTCCTAAGCAATATGAACAATTGAGAGTAGAAATGGGAACCATATGTCAGCCTCCCCACAGCCAAGAATGTAAACTCCAAAGCTTCGCATCTTGGTTACCTCAGGTGGAGCCTGTGTTGCTGATATAAACGGAAAGAGCCTTCTGAAAGGCTTTTCAATTCCACAGTTTAAGAGGGAAAGCAGTCCTATCTCCTTCCGGGGAAAGCTCCCTGGAATACTTAGTTGGATATCCTGAAGGATAGATGTTAGATCAAGTAAAATGGAAAAGAACAGTGACACCAAGCCCCACGTGGCACCAGAAGAGTGGATTATGCCAGTCAAGCACAAGAGGAACAGCCATGAGACAGTTCGATAAATCTTGAAGCAATAGCCTGAATGCACTCATCACGGCCAGTTTGGAATAAAGAGTTGGAGGAGTATTGTATGTCTTCTTTTATATTCTTCTGTACTTTCTGACTCTCCTGCATGATCCTATAAACCTGTCGTTGTAACAAAAGACAATATTTTTTTCTTACAAACCCTGGAAAAAGTGACCCAGAAAAAGCTGCATGTGAACACTGGCAACTGCTGTACTGAGCAGAAGCAATCATTACTGTAGATGCCCAGCTCTGTGCCGGTCTTGGTGGTTCTAGGCATCTGTTCTTATTCCTTCCTATGGAGCCACATATTGGAGAGAGAGACATCAGGTCTAGACAAAGCCAGCTGTCTCTCTGCCATGACCTTCCACTGCTGTGAGCTCCTAGTTAGCTGTTGACCCAGCCTGTTCACTATCCCAAGGCAAACTTTCTCAGGATCTCCAACATGGCCTCTAGGGGCTTGTCTTCACCTGTTCTGCTGCACACACCCTCCAAGACAGTTTTGTTATCTTTATGAGAAAAACATTCAATGTAGTCAAATTGCCAATTACTTGGACTGGTTTCATTAGGCTGTGATAGTGAACTTCAGAGAGGCTGAGACAGATATAATCAGAGGGGCAATCAGGAACAGGGCTGAGGTGGGATGCAAACATCGCATAAGCTATAGCCTCTCAATTCTGAGCTGAATAAGGCTCTGGACATTTTGATTGGAGGCAATTAAACCTCAAGCAGCAGGATAGGCTGAGGGTGAACATTGCAAACTTCCAGCACTGAGGTTCTGGTCATGTGGAGCTGTTGCAAGATACAAGGTCAAAAAGAGTGCACTGCTGGACTGACCTTGCTCCAAGAGGTTACCCCAGCAAGACAGAATTCAGCTCACACAGGAGCCTCTCACAAAACCTGGTGTCTAATGGATGTGTACAATGTGTCTTCCACTGAGCTGGCCCTGAAGGAACCTGGAGCTTATGGCCATTGATGCTGGAAGTCCAGGTAGAATCACCTTGTGGGGTGTGTTTCAATCCAACATAATTCAAACACCAGGTCAATGCAGATGACAAAAATTTATTGTAAGCAAGCTACTAATGATCAATTAAGGCTGCAGAACAGGCTCGGGAGCTGAACTACAACCCTGAAGGGATGTTGTACAACATATTTAAAGGATAAAGCCAGAGAGTGGGGTGGGGGAAGCAGAGTGGGCTATAGCATTGTCCTATCATATTTTGACATAGGGATTGAGCGAGGGAGTTTCCATCAATGAGGATAGATGTTAGTCTCTTGGGCCTGGAACATGAACTTGTTTAATCCTGTCACAAGAAAGAGAAGTTATCTTTGAGATGGCTGGGAAATCAGACATTGTCTCCTTACAAGTGTCCCTGAAACATCTGGACTCAGACAACTGTTCAGTTATTGGGAAGTCCCTGGCACCCCTAGGGCCTGGGACCTTGAATTTAGTTTCTCTCTATGATTAAATGGAGTCTGAAAATAAATGGTAGTACTTAGAATAAATTTCTTCTGCTTGTTCCCAATAGTCCCTGAGGCTGAGCCTGAGGAGTTGGCACCTCCCATCATGGCCCAGGTTCTAGGCCTTTCACTGGGTGAAGAGCAGCTGTGGTTACTCTTACATGAAATAAAAGAAAATATTTTATTTTACTAAGGGGACCCTGTGCAGATGTTTGGGGGCAACTTACCTCAGTCATCTGAATACAGCTTTTATGTTAACACATGGCTTTTTCAGATCTGGTGGCCTATGCCTCGGTCTTTGACTCTGGGGAATACACTGTCTGGGTGGCACCAGCTCTGTGACTTAGCCGGGCATGGGTCCGGATTGAAGTCACTGTTGGGGACCTGGATCATGATGTCCATCACAGAAGCCTTCTGAGAGGGTAGTGCATTTCTCAGTCTTTCCTCTGTCCCAGAAACTACTCTATCCTTTAGGGAGCCTGTTGGGAAGCAACCTGAGCATCCTGTTGATCTGAGACATCATGAAGCATAGCCAGCTGTTGAGCCGTCTAGAAGCCCAGAGCTCAGAGGTTCTGTTACCACAGGGAAGGAGCTGTGATGTGCAGTGGCTGAACAGCTTCTGCCCTAGGGAAGGCCTCAGGGCTACAGATGACACAGAGTCTGCAAAAATGAGCTGCCTTCTTGTTCCAACCTTTCCAGCCTCCTCCTTCCATATTCAGTTTTCACACAATGTGGTCCACAGGACATTATCTCAGACACACTCTTCCCAATCTGTGTTCCCTGCAGAAGCTGCCTTCCTGTGCCCAATTCTCCCTACTGGCATCTGCCTTTGCCTTGGAACTCCACAGGCCATTTTATGCTCATATCTGTGACTTTTAGAGACACTGGTATTCTTCCATCCAAATACTAAGCAGGCCTGATCCTGCTTAGCCTCTAGGATCAAATCAGATGGCTGTTACTGATGCTCTAAGACAGATTCATAGGATTTGACATAAGTAGCTCAAGACAGATGTGGTGGCAGGTGTATTTCACTGAGTTCCAGGCGGCCAGCCTGATCTACATAGCAAACTCTAGGCCAGCAAAGGCTACTGAGAGAGACTCGGTTTCAAAAAGGGGTGGGAGAGAGGCAATGTGGAATATGTAACTGGTTATATTTAGAATATATTCTAGGTCCTAGTTTAGACACCAAGACAGGCCTTAGGCCAATTGGCTAGGGCAATTCTTTTCCACAGCCAACTGAACCAGGTGAAGGAAGACTGTATCTGCTGTCAAACACCCAAGATTACACTAGGTGCCCACCAAAGAGGGACCACACAATCTGCTGAGGATGTGGTGCTTACTGCCTATAACAGGATCACAGTTTTAGCAATTCCTTCCCTAGGCCACAGGCTTTCCACAGGCTATGTCATTTTGCCTGGCACTAGTGCCCTGGCTGCCTCCCTGCTGGCACGGTTACATACCTGTTAGAGGTCACTTCCCAGTCTTTGTTCTTGTCAACCACAAGACAGGCTTAGTATTGTCTGCTAGAGAAAGCAAGATGAGGAGTGGGTCTCAACAGGGAACACCCTGGGAATTCCACCTTGTCCTGGTACCTCCTCAGCTCTCTGCTCCAGAGCTGAGTCAGGCCTAGTAACTCTATGGTAACTCTTCATAAAACAAGCAGTTTTCTAGATGTTCTTCCTGTTGTCTCATAACTGTGAGTATTTATTTCATTTAGACATATTTAGAGTAAGATCTCTTTTTCCTTAAGAAAGCAGAACTCCTCGGGTGGATTCAGGGCATGCCAAGTGAGAACAGTCACAAAGAGCCAGGCTCTAAATTGAGGTGAAAGTTGGGGAGAAAACAAGCCACCTCCCAAGCTCCCCAGGGGCCAACTGTACAGATATTCATCCTAAACTGTATAGACCATTACCTCCCTAAATAAATGTATTGTCTGAATCTAGAGCCAACACATCTGGGAGGTGTCAGCCTCACTACAGGTGGAGAGTGAGAGGGGAAAAGAAGATGAGAGGGACCCTCAGCTGTTCAACCTTCTATTGTGGGGCAGGAAACAGCAGGGCAGTGCCTGAGGCCATGAGGAGACTCACTCTCTTGCTGCTTTGCAAGGATATCAGTTAGTTGGTGGCCCAGGCCCAAAAGGCCCAGAGGGCTGGGGTAGAAGATACTCCTAACTGAGCTATGATGTAAATAACTCCAGGCAACCAACAAAAGAGTTGTGAATGACTCCAGCCAGCCGTGACAGGAACTCTGTCTGTGTCAGTCTTGTTTCCTGTGTTTTCATACTCTCAGCCCCAGGAGAGGATGCACAGCCCCTGTAACAGGACAAGTTCGTTGGCCCCTGTCTCGTGGGTCTGCCTGCTTGAGCTTGTAGTACCTCAAAGCAACTCCATCTGGATCCGTTCCCACCCAGCCTGGAATTTCTGACCTATAAACTACCACCATGTGTTTCTTGCCCCCAGACACCCTTGGGTGCCTGTATTTTAATCATTTTCTGTGTGAAATGCAGTGAGAAAACCAGGAAGAAAAGATGTTAAAAGGAACTTTCTTCAAAGGAAAAGAATGTGTTTGGGCAGGAGTATAAAGGGGGCTTGTGTTTGTTCCTTGACTCTATATCATCTGCCTTAGTTAGGGTTTTACTGCTGTAAACAGACATCATGACCAATGGCAACTCTTATAAGGACAACATTTAATTGGGGGGTGGAGGGGGTGGCTTATGGGTTCAGAAGGTCAGTCCAATATCATCATGGCAGGAGCATGGCAGCATCTAGGCAGGCATGGTATAGGAGGAGCTGAGAGTTCTGCATCTTCATCTGAAGGCCGCTAGGAGAAGACTGTCTTTCAGGCAGCTAGGATGAGGGTCTTAAATACCACTCCCACAGTAACGCTCCTATTCCAACAAGGTCATATCTACTCCAACATGCTACAACTTCTAATAGTGTCACTCTCTGGACCAAGCATATACAAACCATATCATCCTTCCTTTGAAGACGTTGTGCTTCACATCCCACTTCCTGGGATCTCTGGGTTGGGGTTCTTATTTCAGGGACGCTAGAGGAGTTGATCCAGTGATGATGAAATGGGCTATAGACCTGGGACCCTAGAGTTCTTCTGCTATATCTTCAGAAGTAAACAGAACTTACAGGTCTCAGAAAACTCTTGAAACAAAATTCACGAACCCCTTTCCCTAAAATTATGCATGCATTACAAATGCTCTCTGACTACTAAGCTGCCTGCCAGTCACGAAAGGTGCTTCGGTACAGAAGCTTTTGTGAGTCTTCACTCATGCTGTGGTGGGCTTTCTGGTAATGGGGCTGCCCCTGAGCTGTCCTGTAAATAACCCCAAACAAACTCACTGGTTCACTAAGCGAAGCTTGGGTGAAAGTTTCTTTTCTCCAGTCTTACTTATCTGGGGTCAATAGACATTTGTTTACACACCCTTGAGAGAAGTCACACTGGACTGGTATGATGTCCATTTCTGTGTTTGCCTTACTCTGTCAGGCCAACAGAGATATTGTCAGACCATCCTCATCCTATGGTCAGCTCTGTCCAGTACCTGGAACCTGAGGCCTGAATCATAATCTGAGAAAAACAGGAGTATCTTACTTATAGACCTGTATTATTTTCAGATTGGAGTTTTCTCCATCTAAGGGCTGATGAGGCCACAGAGAGTGAGCAATCCAAACTTCTGTATGGATGAGTGTGGAATTATAGGTGTGCAAGTGATTAGGCCTAGCCATTATCTACTGACTCTCAAATACACTTCTCAGACATCTGGCAACCTTCTGCATTGCTAGATGGGACAGGCTTTCAGAAGTGAGTGCTTTCAGAAGTGAGAATGGGGCTCACATTCTCTGCCATAGATCTTTCCTTAAATAATCTTCTACCCATGAGTGACAATTTTTATAGGCTTTTATGTATGCACCTGCCAATGCCTGTTTGCACTTAGGTCTGAGATGGTTCAACTTCCATACTCTCTACTGCTTCCTTACACCTCCCAGATGCCCCTGTTTTACAGCTTACAAAGCTTGATCTTAACTGTGATTATAAAACAAGTAACACACACAAAATTATGTTGAGGACATGCTTGAAAAACCACTCTGCGAATAGGGTAGGTTTTCCTCTCTTTGATTTCTAAATACAAACTTGCATGAAATGTTTGCACAAATATGGCTTGATATCGAAAGCTACGTCTCTTCCCCAGACCAGTTCAGTCTCTTTGAGTAGCAGAGTTCCACGCTTCACTTTTTGGGGTGACTGACTCTCAGTCAGAGTGATGAGATAAATGCTTCAAGAGCCTCAGTGTGTAGGAACTTCCAGGTGTGCTGAGGTAGGGCTCATGCCCTCAAACTCATGCCCCCTTAGCTGTTAGCAGCTGCCACATCAGCACAATGACACTGTAAGTCTTTTGTGCTCAGGGTAAGGTCTTATGTCGTGATAGTCAGGGAGACACAGCGTGAAACACAAGACACTGTGTTCTGTGAATCAGTGTTGGCTTTTCTGTCCAGGCCTTAGAAGGATCTGTAAAGTACCAGAGTGCGTTGGTGGAAAGGAAACAGATGCCTGTGGAGAGCTGGCGGCTAATGTTTCACAAACAATCAGAAGCAACAATCCAGCCACGAAATAACGAGCGCATAGTGCGTGAAGGAAATAGTCCCTCAACCTCCATCTCTGTCTGCATGTGTGATACCTTCATGAAGAGGTCGAAGCGATAGATTGGTTTACTCCATCTGACTCTGTTACCTAATGTTTTGTGTTTGTCCCAAAGCAGGCCCTATTTCTTAAACAAGATCCCAGGCTCACAAGGAGACTTGCCTGTGTACACCCTGGTCCACAATTCAAGTGGTCTCCCTGTGTGCTGAGTGGCCTCAAACAGGCCAGGATCAGTAATGCTCAGTTCTGGGCTCTAGGGTTACCTTCTACCAAGGCCCTCTGTTCTGCCCCCTCTGCCTGCAACTGGCCAAAGCACAACACATCACAGACCTGCTTTCACTTCTGAAGAGGGGAGAGTCATGATTAACAGCAACCATAACCGGGACAACCACAGAAACAGGACAAGCTGTTTCTCTGCATAGTGGACACCATGTAAGAACAGCTCATAACAGGTGCCACATGGTGGCATGCTCACCCAGGGAAAAAGACACACAGTGGGCTTCTTTCTGAAGAATTTATGAAGGCAAGGGTCCCCTTCCCCTGCCTGAAATAGAACCAACAAGAGATCACCACCACAGGCAGAAGTAGGAAAGTGGAGGGTCATTCATGGAGAGCCCCCATAGCTATGCCTCATTTAGACTGAGGTTCAGCCTTGAAGAATAGAGGACACACTACTACTGGAGCTGTTGAGCTTTCACTGTTGGATGTGAGTGGCACAAGACGGGATACCAGCATGGGCAGGTGTGAGTAGCTGAGGCTTGGATGCAGAGATGGACGCCAGGCAGCGTCTCTTCATCTTAGAGATAAAGGCACTGCCCTACCCACCTCTGACAGATAATGACAAAGTGCTTTGAACAGCTTCAAGCCCACGACTTAATGAGACAGGTGTGGCTGTGGCACAGCCTTGCTCTTTGAAAGTTCTGAGAGTTGATTTTTATCAACTCATGGACTCTTCCCAGAGCCTTAGGCCTGAGTAAGGCAGGATACTAGGTGTGGGACACAGGACCCAAGATTTTAGACCAAGGACACAGGATGTTGGATACTGGGCAGAGGTAAGTTCTCATATAGCTAGCCCAATTGTGTTCAATCTTCTCACACTGAGCAGCCAGGGAGGAAAGGATATTTGACTGCTCCAGCCAGAGAGACTCACACTCAGGCTATTCTAAAAGATGAGAGTGGGAAACATGGGAGTGGGAACAAGCTGAGAAGAAGCTTGAGTATGGGGCCAAGGGCTGAACCAGAGACAGGTCCAGAGAGGACATGTGAGGCTGGGTGCATGTAAAGCGGGTGTCTGCTCCACTGGACTTGAGATGAATCCACAGTCTAAATCGGTTCTGCCTTGACACCGGGATGTGGCTTTCATACCTGTGGATTTGTAGTATGGCACCTCTTGGTTGGAAATGACCATTGCTATCTCGAAGCAGAGAAGCTGCAGCCACCTTCTCTGGATATTCATGATATTATATTAATTAATCATGGAATGAGAGAGAAAGTCACGAGGTTCAGGAAACCTTCAGGGAGACCCCTATTAAGCTCCTCCCTTTTCTGATATTATGAAAGAAGCAAAGCCAGGGTTTGGAATTCTTGTTGGTGCAGCTGCCTATGCAGTCCATATGTTCATGTGAATAACCCTAAAACACTAATTGATTCACCAAGCTGCACTTGGATGAAAGTGTCTTTGGTCTGTATGTATTCTTTATCTAGGGCAAAAAGATGTTTCTTTATTTCTCCCCTAGGAAGCCACACACAGTTTTTGTGTTCTTTGTTGATGTCAAAGTTCTTGGTTCAAAGCTCAGAGAGATCACAGCAGCAAGGGTGGGGGTTAGATTTCAAGGGATGGAGATAGATCTGGACACAGGATCAGTGTATGGAAATTCACTTTCACCCCAGGCTGCCTCCTGGGGCTGAGGCTACTTTTACCCAGTTTGACGGTTACACTGGGTCTTGTCTTCTTAAGCCAATAATATACCTTCCTTACTGAGCAGCGGTTCTGGGAGTGGGGAGAGTGGGAAGAATGGACGTTTCTGGAAATTTCCATCCAAGTCTGTCTTCATCAACTAGGAAGCCATACTCTCTACACCTGAATAGGATTAAGCAGAGGGTATAGACTAAGCCAACCTCACCTGGTTTGCCCAAAGGTGAGCCTGGACTGTGATAGGCAAACACACTCCCCCAAACACAGTGTGGACCCTGAGCAGTGAGTCTCCTCCTGGTACCCCATTCCTTCTTCCTTAGTTGCTGGTTGTGGGTAGAACCCTGACGCAGATAAAGGGGGGATGAGGCTAAGCGAGTGACCTGGTGGGTTAGGAGTCCCCATAGTTACATGAGTCCATTCTACCCATGTCATGCCCATGACTGTGAGAGAGCCCTGTTCAAGGTAAGCCATGTTGCGCTTCCCCCACCTCCGAAGTCATGAGTCCTCAATATCAACAACTCCAAAGGACATCAGAAGTTTAAGGTCATCTTAGCTATACAGCGAGCTCAAGGCCAGAAAGAAAAGAAAGAAAGAAAGAAAGAAAGAAAGAAAGAAAGAAAGAAAGAGGGAAGAGAGGCAGACAGTCATAAAAGAGGGGGAGGGAAAGAGAGAGAGCCAGCCATAAAAAACTATACTCCCGGGCTGCAGTTCTTTGCAGAAAGTATGTGCTAAAGCTAAGTCACTCTAAGAGTTGAATGTTCCAGAACAGACTATGCTGACAAATCTATGAACAGATGACAGGCCACTGGTTAGTGACTCTTGAGTGGGAGAGTTATAGGGTATATGAACCACATCTCAAGAAAGCTAGGAAAGAAAATTATGCATTTGTTCTTGGTCTCTGTGTTACAGAGCTCCATGGGCAAAGAGGGAACCAAGCAGAAAAGTATCACCAGAACAAGCTGGAGCCCAAGGAAGAAGGGGGGAATGAGATCTCTCTGAAGATAAGCAAGATAAACAAGGGTGGGTGATCCCTTTAAGGGAAGCTGCAGGAGGGGATACTGAGAGGGTTTCCGAGGTTGGCTAGCCAGCCAAAAAGGAGCTGGTCAGAGCCAGATGGACCAGCCACAGCCCAGCAAGGACCTTGCCCCAGTCAAAGTCAAAGGGAAGGGTGCAGGGCTTGTCCACGTTGTTGGGCAGTGCTGGCCCTTCATCAATGTTGGAAGAAGGGCGGAAGGTCCACTCCAGCAGATAAGGACACAGTTTGGTCCTACCTGCTCTCCCTCTCTTCCAGGTACTATCCTGTGGCCTTCTATCTCCGCATCCTAATCACCTCAACCCCCTCACAATGAGCCTGTGCCTTACCCCTCTCCCAGCCAAAGAAATCAAGAAAATTCTCTAAGACCTAGGTAACTCTCTTCCAGGGTTCGGCCAAAGGAGGACTCTTAACACCGACCTCTTGAATTTAGGGTCTCAAGAAAAAGTTTGGTGAGGGGTGGAGGGTGTCCCCCATAAGAAACCTCAAAGAGCTAGAAACCTGGAGTCCACTGCAGGCAGGCCCTGTCTGCACTCACGGATGCCCTGTGCCAGTCGCTGCCTCTCAGAGCAGGTTACAAACTGCCTGTCTAGTAAAAGTCCTAGGGTAAAGGAGACGCTAGGGTCCACTGTGCTATGGTCCGCGGCCGCGGGGGGCGCTGCGAGAACCGCTGTTAAAGCCCCGTCGCGGGCGCGCGCGCTCAAAAGGAGGCCGGCCGCTGCCCGCGCCGGTGTCTCCGGTTGCCGGGCCAAGCCTAGCCCGACTGCCCAGCCCCGGATCCAGGCTCCACGAGTCGCTCTCGGCGCGCGGTCCACGTGCCCCGGGCTCGAACCTCGGACGTGCACCTGAGAGTTCGGCCGGAGGGTGGGTCCAGGCCCAGCGGAGACATGGGGAAATTTCAGTCCAAGCACGGTGAGGAGCGGGCCGGGGCGGGAGAGAGGGGGGCGGGTGGGCGCCGCCACTCACTGCCCCTTCCCTCTTCCCTGTGTCCTCCGACCGCGCCGCAGCCGCTGCAGCCTGCAAGAGGAGAGAGAGTCCCGAAGGTGAGCCCGGGCGCGGCCAGGGCGCGGGGCGGCTCCGGGGCCGGATGCGCAAAGCTCTAAGCCTGGGGCGCGCCTTGCCTCGCGCCCTCGGGTGGGAAACGCCTTGGGTCTCAGAGAGCGCGTGGTCCCGGGGCTCTGGGTACCAGGTGAGCGCAGCGAGGCAGGCTGGGCAGAAGCGCACCCCGCGAGACTCACGGTCTCCTTCCTTCTCCGTGGGTGCCGTGTTTCCCGCGCGTCTGCGGACTGGCCGCAGGGGACAGCTTCGTGGTGTCTGCGTACGCGAGTAGTCGCAAAGGAGCGGAAGAGACCGACCGGCGCGTGGGCAGCGGTGTGGAACATCGCGCACGGGACAAGCAGGTAGGCGACGGGAAGGTGGGCGGGGTCGCGCAACCAGGGGCCTCGCAGCACCGGAGTCGTGCTTCTTTACCACCGGGAGATGCAGAAGGCTCATATGGTTGGCCTGGATAGGCTATCCCTTCCCAGCATCTGGCATAGTATCCCAGAGGGGCCTGGGTGGAGGTACTGGAACCTCCAAGCCCTAGGCTGGACTGGTGGCTCCACCCCTCAGGCAGGAGGAGCTGGTGGAGGGATTCTAAGGCAGAGCTGGGACTCAACTCGGGGCCATGATGTCAGAATTCCAGGCTTGAGTTGGAGGACCTTCTCCATCTATTGATGGATGTTACAGGGCTGACTGCTTACACAATGAAGTTGTCAAGAGGTAAGGGCTACCCTTGCCTCCCATCTTTTAGAGAGCTGACTACAGGCCTGCAGCGAGGGTCCCTGGACAGATGGGCAGTGGAAAAACGGTACCCCCAAACCACAAGTGTTACCCCATGTACAGAGTAGATGATCCATGTGCCGTGTTTAAGAGAAAAGGGATGAGATGTGGCGGAATTTGGGTGAAACACCCATATATCTGCCAGCAAGAGGAAGTAGACATTGGGTTATTGGTGTTAGGGAGAGCAGAGTCTGAAAGGACAAGAATACTACACTTGGTCACCCCTTAAACTGGCTCCCCACTACTGGCTCTCACTACAGACAGGCCCCTCACTGTCTGGGAGCTCTGTGAAGTCAGCATGTGGACTGGCATCAGTGTTCTTTCTGAAAGGACCTTCTGAGCCGGGCGGTGGTGGCGCACGCCTTTAATCCCAGCACTTGGGAGGCAGAGGCAGGCGGATTTCTGAGTTCAAGGCCAGCCTGGTCTACAGAGTGAGTTCCAAGACAGCCAGGGCTACACAGAGAAACCCTGTCTCGAAAAAACCAAAAAAAAAAAAAAAAAAAAAAAAGAAAGGACCTTCTGGTAGATGAATAGAAACTTCTGGATGCTGAGGTATTGTGGGTCCAGTGTGGAGATTCAGTTATGTGGAGATTACAGTTATGTGCTGTCCATCTCTGGGAGAGGAAGCCAGGCCTGACATCCAGTGCTGCCCAGGTCCATCTTGCTACCACTTATATTTGCTGAGGAATTCTCGGTGCCCAGTTGATGCCTCTGGACAGCTTGGTTCTCAGATGCATATTAGCCAGGGGCTGGTCTCTGGGAACCTGTTCATGCCATGGGAGAGCATTTAGACTAGCTCTACCCCTTAGCTGTCAAGCCTAAGGTCTTTCTCTCTAGCAGCAAGTCTGAGCTCAATCCTTGGAATCTCCACTTGAGAGCACTGTCTTCAGAATGGGGCACAACTTAGCTGACAAGAAAGTGGGTGTCACTGGAGTATGAAGGTCAGAGAACCTTTCTGGAGAGTGCCGGTGGAATTACTAAAGCGAAGCTGTGATCTTAGGAACATGAGTACTACACTTTTCGGTCATTTTTGTTTTGTTTTAGTTGTGTGGGCTGTGACTTGCATTGTTTCTTTTAGCTTTGTCCTTTTATAATAAAGCTTTTTTTTTTTTAAAAAAAAGATTTAATTATCTAATGTATAAGAATACACTGTCGATATCTTCAGATACCCGGCAGAGGGCATCAGATCCCATTACAGATGGTTGTGAGCCACTACGTGGTTGCTGGGAATTGAACTCAGGACTTCTGGAAAGAGCAGACAGTGCTCTTAACCGCTAAGCTATCTCTCCAGCCCAATAAAGCTTTTCTAAGGTGGCTAAGAGCAGAGTTAGTAGGGCTGACTTGGCTTAAGTAGCTATAAGCAACATTCTATTTCCTGGGTTTTTCTTACCTGGTTGTGGCTCCTGGCCAGGCAAGACCTTGAGCTGAGGCCCTGGTTCAGGTATTCTTGAAGCCACATTGCTGCCCTTGTGCCTAGCAGCTTGAGCTGCACTAGGTAGCTCTTGCCTGGGTCTGGGAGGGACTCTATCACCATACTCTTTCTTCTGTCTGGAAGCTCAGTGGGGTCAGTGTTGGGTCTATGTCCTTTCTGAAATCCTTCTTTTCGCAGTGTCCAGAGTTCAGCCCAAGTTAGTGTCCTCCCAGGAGCTGTGTCCTGAGGAAGGGCAGCCCCGATTATACTGAACAACACCCCCAACCGCCAACTCCCAGTGACTCATGACAGGTCATTGGGAGACTTGCTTCTCGTCTGCTTTCCCCATTCCCTAAAACCAGAAGGATGAAGTTGCTTTCGACTTTGTTATCGAGCTGTACATCTGTGTACATCTAAAGGTCTGTACTGGTCTGTGCATCTGTATAAATGTAAAAGTCTCCTGGGTGCTACTTCCTGCCTTAAGTGGCCACCATTGCTATTCCCAGAAGCTCTGCTATGTGTCCAGCACCTGTGTGGCTCCTTGCCTGTGGGGATATGAAGGCGGGGGGTGGGGGTGGGGGGACATGGATCTGTTAGCAATAACCAAGTGCTGGTTTGGAGAGAAGCATGTGACTTCAGAACTACTGTGGTCACAGGATTTGAAACAGTACTGATGGGACTGTAGTTCAAACAGCAGTTGGTGAAGGCTTTTCTCAAAGTGGCTGAGTAGTCATCCACAAGATAGTCTCCTTATGTGTCCCTTCTTCCACAAGACTGTCTTTAATTTCTTCAGTTCCCCCCCACCCCCACCCCGAGGCTGACAGGAAATTGCTAAGAAGACAAGAGTCACTGTTATTTTTGTTGTTGCTGTGAATTAAACACAGATTTCCACTGAGCCTGAGGAAGTAACATTCTGCTCATCCTAGTGGTGGGGTGTTAACTTGGACTTTGAGGGATCTTCCTGTGTATAAGTTGAGGAAGCCACTGAGAACCATGTCCATGGCTGACTCTGGACATTCTACAGCTGTCCAATATTTGCAAGAGGAAAGGACATGGTTGCTTACCTTCTTGAGGGCTTGTGTGGCTGACTTGAACAAACTGGAACTTCACAGTGCCACTCCCCAGCTCCAATCACATCCCCATAGCCACTCTGTGTGTGCTGACCTGTTATACCTTTCACAGGGAGAGAGATAACCTTGTAAGACATGTGGGCGATCGACGTGAGACCTTGTGGTACCTTCAGGGCTGAATCCACTGTGCAGACCTTGGCTTGTAGCAAAACCCATCAGCCCTCATCATCATCTTGTCTGTAGGTTCCACAGAATTGGAAATCTTTCCTGTTCATGCTTTGATCCTTTCTGACTGGCTAGAATTCTCTTGAGCTGGCTGTCGAGCCTCAGCCCCTTAACTCGTGGCTATGCTCCTGCTCAGGCTGAGATGGCTAGTCATTCACCTGACCTGAGCCAGGAGCCACCTCACTGGCAAATTTACATGCTTCTGTTAAGGAAGGAGAGATGTTAGCCTTTGAGACACTCCTCATGTTTCTGTTACTGCCTGAATACCTCTCTATCCTAGATGACACAGAAACATGGCACCTGGGCCATAAGACATCTGCAGGGGATACATGGAGCTCCAGGGAGGGGATGGGGGCATCATGGTTCCTCCTCAGCTGCTAAGCTTTACAGCCCATAAGAAGAAGCAGTATTTCCCTGGTAGTGTCTACAGAAAGACTGGAGTGGAGGTCCTGAAGACACCTGGGTAGAAGAGGGATAGCTTGGGTGTTAGTGGCAACCAACATAGCACATTATCGTTGCTTCCCGTTATCTGTACGCCTTCTGTGTTTGGCTTTTGGGACCCAGTCTGAGTCTTGAGACGTTGGCACAGAAGTGCAAAGGGATCCAGGGGCTCACTGTGATTCAGGAACATCAAGGACAAGCCTGGGGGACTGGCAACATCAAGGAGCACTGAGGATTCCCATGGTCAAGTGGTCAGGTGGCACTGAATACCTGCCCCCTTCTATGCTTCTGAATTTGCAGGTGTCTCACTGAACCCCACAAATGTGTGACAAGACGAGTGGTTCTTACCCAAGGTGATTTGAATTAGCAGAGGTCTCAGGAATCACCTCGCTGATTTGGAGGAAATGTGAAGCAAAGGAGAGATGAAGCAAAGCTGGCCTGAGGACTGAACCTGAGGGAGCTGGTCACAATGTTTTTAGGCACATGGCTGAAGGTTACCTCCCAAGATATGGACAGGACTAAATAGAGGAGGGAAAGGAGGCACAGGCCGTGGGGGCTATCTCTGTGTTGCAGAAGGTGTTGGAGTCATCTCAGAGGCAAAGGCTTCAAGGACTAGCCAGGTGCCATGCAGTCAGTGTCTGACCCGCTGAGACTGCTCTGATGTACTCTGCCACTGAGGGACAGTGTATGGTTGGGCTCTGCCTTTGCTCACTGCCTGGTTCTCTGGTGTCTTATGACAGGAGCTCTGGGAGACTGACCATATGAGGCCATGGTTAGGGTTGTGGCCACAGAGACCGGAGGAGCAGATTCCTGATGTCTATAATAAAGTTGCCTGGCACGGCCTCTCTCTATAAAGGTCATTGGTCATTGGAGTAGTGTTCCCTGGGATTCAAGTTCTTTGAGAGGTTCCCAGGAAGATCTGAAAGTGCTCTCTGGTGGGGACAGAGGGAGTGGATATGTGTGGATATGCTTATTGCACCCTAAATAAAGTGTCTAGGTCAGGGCCCTCAGAATGTGGGGCATTTTGCCTCAGGGCACCACCTGGATTTGGGGGTCAGAGGGAGAGTTCATAGAGAGCTAGGTCTAAGGCTTATACCGGGTAACTTGTCTTTATCTAGATTTCCAAAACAGTTTCAAGACACAGCCACTCATTTTGCTGCTGAAGGAGCTAAAATCTTGGCTTTCTAGAAGTATTCATAAAATTGGGAAAGTAGCTTCACCTTGCCCTGTCAGCAGATTGGCCATTGTGGCAAATGGTGCCACCTCTCTAGAACTCAGGTTACCTCCTACAGTTTTGCTTGTAGCTGAGTAATTTATATATGAACATTTTGTGCTTCATATGTGTGTGTGCATGTGTGTGTGTGCATGCGCATATATATGCAACATGTATGCATATGCATGTGGAGGCCAGAGGTCAACCTTTGTCGTTGTTCCTCAGGAGCTACCCACCTTGGGTTTTTTTTGAGACAGTCCAAGAGTTAGCCTGTGATGACCACTTTTGACCAGAAGTCCTGTTCAACCTGGAGCCCTGGTGAGGAGGGAGGGGGTCTGACATGAGCTTAGGGGCAAGGCTAGCAGGAAGCCAGCCAATGGCATGGCCAGGAACCATGGTTTCAACCATACACAGGAGAACGGCCTAGTCTCATCAGCGTTCTGTTCTAGCACTGTGGTCCAGCTTCATGTGCAAGAGCAGGCTGCCCAACTTCCCAATCACTATAGCTTGTCCAGAGCTAGATAATGCAGGTGACATATCCAGACCCAGTCCTTTCCCAGCATTAGGGACAGGCATACTTGCTCTGTATCTCTTGCCACTTGCTCTGTAGTCTGGGGACAGGGGTTGGTGGTTTCTATTTCTTGGTAAGCAAGAAGCGATTAAGAGTACTGGCTGCTTTTCCAGAGGTCCTGAGTTCAATTCCTAGCAACCACATGGGTGACTCACAACCATCTATAATGCCCTCTTCTAGACACAGGAGTACATGCAGATAGAGCACTCATATACATAAAATAAATACATAAGTAAATCTTTGAAAGAATGAAAGAAAAGAGAGGGGGGGTGGAGAAAGGAGAGGACAGAGCTGTGTCTCCAGTCTCAAGCCTCAGTAGTGAGGTTGGGGGTGGGGGGAGTACCCACTGGTCATCTGCCCGAGGTTGTTGAAGTCCTGGTCAGAGCTAACATTGGGAGCCCCATACCACGTCCAGTGAAAACATGACTCTTTTTTCCCCTATGGTCAGGAAGCAGCAAACTGGCCCTAGCAACGGTGCTACAGCTTAGCCGTGTATCCAGGTCTTAAGACCTGCTCCACATGTCTCTGAAGCTCAGCTTAGCTTGTTTCCTGTGGCCTTGAGACCACATATTTCTCATAGTTCCACCAGACGTGAGAGGACAGATGTGAGAGTCTAGAGCTTGGCAGAGGCTGTCCCCTGTGCTTCATCCTGGCCAGGCCCAGGGAGTCAGTGCCAACACATAGTAGAACCAACCACATGTGATTTGGAAACACAGTGGCCAGCCTTGTGCTTGGGAAAGCTAAGCCCTGTGGACATAGACCACTTCTCTGTACAGGTGAGAGGAGTTCCCAGAAGGTTGCCTGTGTCAGAAAGTCTCTGGGTTATGAGGACAGGCTTGTGTCACCCCAGGAGGCTATGGAGCCGCTAACGCTCAGCAGCTCATGAAGGTTGCTGTCCCTAACTGGTTGGTGGTGAAGCCCTACAGAGCTTTGTGGCTCTGAGGATCACAGGAGAGAGTTGTTCATAAGGGAGCTCCCCTTGTCTAGCCCCTGGATATATGCTGTGCTACTGAGAGTAAGGGTAGCATCACATGGTAATCTTGTCTGTTCACTGAGCTGTTGTGGGTATTCTTGTGGGCTGCTCTTACTGTGGACAACACTGAATGGTACAGGCCCCTGTTTTGTATAGACTTCATCTATATAAAAGCTCTGCTCTGAGACCAGAGCAGAACCTGCAACCAGTGACCAGCCTAAGGCCTGAGACCCTGACAAACAGGAAAGCAGCTCAGTACAGTTGTGCCTGGAGGTTCAGATGGGTGTGTTACTGCTGTGCCTGCCTCCCCTTATAGCCTTCTAGTAGACTTTTCGTCTTACAAGAGGGAGGGACCTGAACCCAAGAGATCCCTATCGTTCTGACCCAAATACTTCTGAGAAATCAGTTCTGTGTCTTGTGAGTTTGTGTCAACTTTACCCACTGGCTGAAGGATTCCCTAGAAGGGTGCAGAGAACAAGCCTGTGTCAGGTACCCAGAATCTGTCCTGGTTCATGTGAGAAACTGAAATACCACTCGTGTGAGAGAATGGGATAAGCCCTCCTGATACATGGAGTTGTCTGGTCCCAGTAGGGCACTGTTTATGTGCTTGATCTGTCAGGTAGCTGGTAGGCATGCTGACAAGCAGAGCCGGGTGGGGCCCAGGTGGTTCTTCAGGAAGAACTTGGGGTCTGGGGTGGCTACAGGGTCACTGGACCATGTGGCTCAAGTGAGGTTCCTCATACTTGAGGTGGCATATGGAAAGGTTATTCACACAGCCCCCCACATCCCTCCCAGCCCTTTGCTTGATTGGCTTTCTGTGGTTATCCTTGTGCTGTCAAAACACGAATGCTCTCTACCCACTGTGACCCAGCATGGGTCAGAGCAAGTGGCTCCTCTTGGGCCACCCAGTAGTGACTGGGGCTTGGGGTGGAGGACGTCGGTAATCCTCAGGCTCTATTCTGTTTAATTAACCGAGATTGGTGCCAGGTAACCTTGAAGCCTGGCCTGGAACATGGACTGACTACTTTTAAGGAGGACAACACTGCCCTAGGCTATGAGAGTTGAGAGTGATTATCCCATGTGCTGGCTACCTCCCCAGGAACAGCGATAGACTATTGGCCTTCTGCTACACAGAGTCGTCTGGTCCCAAGTATGTGCTTGATCTCTCATGTAGTTGGTAGACATGGTTAGATACTAGAACCATCCTGGGCAAAGCAGAGCACTGGCTTGGGCATGACTGGTTTGCTGGAGCTGCTACTTACAGATAAGCCTGTTAGTGATCAAAAACCCTCACTGCCCCCTAACCTGCCTCACAGCAAGCTGCACCTACTGCTGGGCCGATGATGTTTGCTGTAATCAGCTTTCACCTGGATGGGAGATTTGGCAGCATCTGCCTGGCAGCTCTTCATGCCAACACTGAACAAATTGGGTCTGTTCGATCCTGTTTGCCACGCACAGCTGGAATGGGCTGATGGCAATGACGCCTGGCAGCCAGAAGGGAGGATTTATTTTACTTTTGTTCTTCAGAATCTTCTCAGTTAGCCCTCGCGAGTTTTGAGCCCTGAAATCAGAGAAGCTAAAGAAGCATGTAATATTTTAATACAAAAATTCAGATGGAGATTATTTTAACATACCATTAGGCATCCTGGTTGGTCCGTGTCTAGAGCTCTGTAAAGGACATTCTGTGTGCTAGAAAGCGCAGCCCTTCCTGTCTTCTTTGTCTCCAGAATGGTAGGTGCTGCTTGCCGTGTGTGTAGGGGTCGGCAGGGCCCTCCTGGCTTCTATTATGCCTGTGATGTGTAGGCCCAGAGTTGATATATTTCTTCACTGAAGGGATACGATTTACTTGTATCCCCTTGAAGTGAAAGCCTGACCTGAGCTCAGCTCTAAGGAAGAACCTGCTCAGAAAATGTATGAAACAGTCAACCTGGTAAATAGTGCCTCTTTCTTCCTGCCCCAAGGACCTGGCATGCAGCCCCTACTACAGGCACCTTCAGTGTTCTTACAGGGAGATTGATAGTACAGGTGGGCTGGCTAGTCCCTTCTGCTCACCCTGCTCACCCAGCTCTTATAGGTTTCCTTAGCCTTCCTCCTCTGTTTGTGCTCTTGGTAGGGAAGTCCTGGCTGTTCACCCAAAACTGTTGTCTTCACATCTTGTTCAATGTCCTCTGCCCACTTAGCCCTCCTTTCCCATAGCAGACTGGGTGTCTTAGCTGGACTGGCGTTTGGTCTCTGAAGTTCCATCCAACCCTGGTCCTTGCCTTCCTGGGGGTGCTCAGAATCCCCTACACATCTCACTCAGTTCAGGGTGTCTGGCCCACAGGTCTCCCAGATGAGTGGAGTGTCTCTGAACTTGGCCTGTTCTTATCGTTCCCTGTATAGATGTCCCTGCTGCTCTGTCTGGTTGCCTGAAACCCCCTTGCTGGCAAGGTTTAGCCCTTAGACTCCTATAGTGACTTCTTAGGTGGAAAGCCTAGACTAGGCTGGAGCTACCTTCCTCTTCCATTAACTTTAGGTGAGCCTCACCTATGCTGGGAGTCCTGGAGCCTATTTTCCTAGGGTTTGGGAGAGCCAGCTTTAATCTGAAGATGACATTGTGTTCCGAGAAAGATGAGTAGAGGAAAGAGAACTGCACTGTACTTGGATCCCTTGGAAGGCTGTGTGTGTGTGTGTGGGGGGGTCATTCACATGCTTAAGAGTTGTGTTATAGGAAGCTGTGGGGCAGGGCAAGGCCACAAGGATCACTGGCAGGTGAGCAGTGGGAGGAGAGGTTGGTGAACCCGGGTAAGCCCTAGTGGTGTGTGGAGTCTAAAATGATGGGGTGAGGCCACAGGGGTAGACATGGCTCAACAAGAGGCTTAGGAAGAAGGTACCAGAACACATCACTAACAGAGTACTAGCTGCAGTGGGCACCATCTAGCAGCCCAACCTGTGTAGACTGGAATGGAAGTGATGGTAAGAAAGTATTGGGGATAAAAGCAGAGTACCCCAAGTAGGGTGAGAAAAGCCACATCCGGGTGCATCTGAAGAGAAAAGACAAAAGGTCAAAAGAGGAAAGGTCTTAGGAATAAGGTGAGAAGGAGAGTGCTCAGCCAGATACAGACCCCATGTGCCTGAGCTTCTCCTGCAAGGTTACTTATGGCCTCTCAGATCCTGCCCCCGAGACCTCTTTTGAAAGGAGGCAACTAAGGTGCAACAGATTTGGCAGTTTACTGAGTCATGCTGTGTTGAGTCCTAGAGCCTGGACTCTAATCTTCATAACCTCCTGACCCCCCACTCACCCCCGAGCTGCATGCTATTCTGCCCTAAGGTTGCCTGCCTGTTCACTATCTCACCTAGACTGAAGGAGGAGCCAGACAAGGGTTCCTGGATGGTTCAGAGGATGAACTAGAAGATGGTCAGGGGACTGCCCTGGTGTGGATTCAGACAAAAGGCAGCATTGACAAAGGGTGGTTATCCAGACATCACAGTGAAAGGCCCTAGGCAGGAGTAAACAGCACAAATTCCAGGAGGAGGGGAAATATAAACAGAGAACTAACAGTGACCTACACCTACCTCCTAGGAGCTACAGTTAACAAAGACAATGTATATCAACCTTTCTGTGGCTCTAGAAGGCTACTTACTGTCTGGGACAGGCATTACAGTTGGAAGGATACAGGAAGCCCTAGAGGAGGGTCATCATCTGTCTTGGTCCCCACCCCCAACCCCTTCCTCCCCCATTGCTAATCGTATGGGGATTCTGGGACCCACTCCGTGGCTGTGGAACAGGGAGGTGGGATAACTTTATCTTTACATGAGACTTGTAATGATTTGGGCTTTCTCGAAAACACAGCTGGTGTTAGCTCTGGGAAAATAGCCTATTGGCACTTTATCCTTGGTCCTCCTGGCTGTGTTTTGAGCAGTAGCCAGCTCTGGTGAGGTCGGTTCTGACTGGGCATACTTGGGATGAGGAAACAACGGGCACCTGATGACTTAGGAGGCACGCCCTCTTCGGGAGGACCACTGAGGTGGTGGCACTAGGGATCCCATCTCTTCCAGGCATGGCAAAGCAGCAGGAGCTGGCCACTGGCTTTGCTTTGTGTATCCACATCCCGTCAGAAAGGGCATTAGCTCATCTGTGGGAGGGGAAGCTTTCCAAAAGGTTCTTTGGACTTGGACTTGGGGTTCCTTTTGTTGGTGATGCACAGAGTATGGGGCAAAGGTTAGGAAGGAACAGAATGAACGGAGCCTCTGTTTGTGTGGAAGAGCTCCTCGGGAAGCAGTGAGGGAATCACTGGGTACCACATCTGCCCATGGTGCAGAGGACCAGAGTCTTGGTGGATGAAATAACCAGGTCAGAGCTCTCAGCAACCCCTGGCCAGTCCTGGCAGTCAGAATGTCCTTGGCCTACTAGCCAGTCCCTTGGAGCTGTTCTAGAAGCTATCATATCCTAGGAACCCTTGTTATGTCCAGGCTTCCTTCTGTGCTTGGTCGACCCTAGGCTTACTTGCCTGCAGCTGTGCAACCTTCAGTTGCCCGGAGCTTGTATCATTTCTGAAACATTATTATTTGTTAAGAGCTACAATGCAAGTTTGTCACCGGGACTCTACTACATTTCCTTACAGTGTGTTTGAAGGATATAGGTTTGGCTTTTTTTTCTTTTCCCTTTAAGGAATACATGCAGCTGCTGCCAGACAGGGTAGCTATGAGGCCCTCTTTGATCTTCACAGCCCAGCCAGGCAGCAGAGCCAGTGAGGGTATGTTTCCACAGAGCTCTACAGAGAGCACTTAACAAAAAAACCGAACACCATTTATTGCTTTTTCTGAGTTGTGAGCTCCCCAGGAGCCTGGCGCCAGTTTTTAGGCTGCTTATCTCTGGTAAGAACACCACATCACACAGTACCTTCTAAAGTAAAACAAAAACAGTAACTTAGGGTTCAGTCATGTTCTCTTTCCAGCTTTGGAATTAATCTGCCTTTGAAATAGGAAACATAAAGCTTTAATAGGAATGAAAGGAAACAAAGATGGCCAGTGGGTTTCCTGAGTAAGAGTTGAGATGGAGAAAATGGTGTGGGGTCTGTATTAAAATCAGTAGAGTCCACCTTCATCCAAGCAATAGGCAGAGGGATCTGGGTCTGGGAGAGCTGAGGTTTTGGTTCCATTTTGTTATTTTGCAACCTCTGTGGCCTGCAAACTGTGAATAGGAACTGTGAATAGTCACCATCAGGGAAGGTTGGCCAGCCTTGATCATCGTTTTCTGTGAAAGACAATCATGGTGTCAGGCATGACTGGTAAAAGAAGATCAGGGTGTAGTGACTGGAACACGGAGAACTAAACCAAAGCAATTTCAGAGTGCCAAGAGTGAGAACGAGGGAAGTAGTCAGCACGGCTCATGATTATTGTCTCTGGACAAACACATGTATGTATGCGTGCACAAGTATGTGTGCTAGTATGTACATGAATGTGTACATATGTGTGTGTTCCTGTAATGTATTTGTGTGTGTGCACACATGTGCATGTATATACATGTGTGTGTACACGTGTGCTTGCATGTGTGTGCGTGTTCACCTGTGTGTCTGTGCACACATGTGTGCACATGTATGTGCGTGCATGTGTGTGTGCGTGCACACATACATGTGTGTTTGCATGTACAGTGAGTGCAGACATGCTTATGTAGTCTTCACACTCACACAGAGACTTACTGCGTGTGCTGGAAGCGGTTTGTTTCATGGTAGGTCCTCTGTGGATGTCTTTGTTGGAGATGGTTCTTGGGAGGATGTGGAGTCTTCTTTCTTTGCTGAAGTATGGGGCTAGTTGTACTCTGCTTCCCACTTGTCTGGGTTAGTGAGGATGATACAAGTCACCTGAATCCTTCTCTCTGAGTGAGGGATACAGAATCTTGGCTGCCAGACTTTAAAGGTAGGCTGCTGACCCTTTATGGCATATGAACTTCCTGACGGCATCTCTCACTGCAGAAGTTTCTCCTGCGTGTGGCCCAGGCTCATCTTTGTAATGCACTCATCAGGGGGCTCACCCACCCTCTTCCATCTGTCTGGTACTCTCTGTGAACTGGGCTTCTTTGGGGTCTACTTCCTTGTGGACGGTAGATGGTCAACTCCCCACAGTATATGTGGCTGATCAATTCCTACACAAATTGGGGATTAGTGTAGTTTTGGATGAATAAGTGTTGGGAATGTGGTCAATGTTATATCTTCTATTATTAATCAAATGATAGAAACAGTGGGAGACTGTGGTAGGAACAGGAGGAAGATGACGATGGAAATATTTGTATTTTCTGGCCTGGACAGAAAATGGAGGAGGGCAGACACTGGTGTGAAGGAGCGTGTGTTTGGGGAAACCCTGTTACTCCCAGCTACCCACCCTTTATAAATTTCATTTTATAAATTTCATCAGGGGTTCATTTATACAACCCCTGTGTGTGTAGAGTAAAAACACCCTGCAGATCTTAGAAGAAAGCAAGATGCTAACATGCACTTGTTGTGTTCCCTTCCTGTGGAGGCTCTGGACTCACTCTCCTTAAACATCTCGATTTAGATTCTCAGGCACTCGGGACTTTCATGGTTCTCAGCCCCTGCAGGGGACCCGATAGGCACCACAGGAACGGCTGGGCCCCTACTGCACATGTGTCGGAATTATTAAGCCCATAAAACTAGATTGTCACATCTGAAACTGTTTAGCTGCTGAAACTGAGTCGTGACTTCAAAGCTGGCCAAGCGTTTCCAGACAGACGAGGGGGCCGGCACCTGGAAGTGGAATTCCAGCCCCTGGCGGCAAGCAGAGTGGCCTCCTCACCTTCTCCTAAGAAAACATTGTTCCTCAGAGCCTGGGGCTAGATGCCCCACCTGGAAGCCTGTGGGAGGCTGCTTCCCTGCTCCAAAGCTGTCTGCAGCCCTTCTCCCATTCCCTGCTTTTTGCTAATCCTTACTCCACCTGGTATCTTCCCCAGCAGAAGAGTCTGTGGCCTTGCTGTCCCTACCCTGAAGCCTCTTCTCTCATTTCTCTCTTGACCCTGCCTGCTCCAGTATTGTGACGGTCCTGGCTTCAGTCACCTCCTTCAGGGCATCATAGCTATTTGTGACTCTCCAAGAGTAGTCTGTCCCATGGGAGATGCACTCAACTTGAGGTGTGTGTGAGAGATGCCCACCTTAATTCCACACCCAGCACATCAACAGCCTTCAAGCAAGAGCCCAAGTGTTCTCCTGGCTCCCTGGGCTCTCCTGCATGGCCCTCAGGAAGCTGCAGCCCACACTCCTCTGTATGGCTCTACCTCTGTCTAACTCTACAAACATGGCATGAATCTCATATAGGTCCTGTAGCTCTACCTTCCCACCAGCAAGCTATTCTTAGCCTGGGCTCGCACCCAGCTAAGTCTTATAGAGTGGCCAGGACTGACACTGCATGCCCCAAAGCTCATCCTGGTGGCCTCTGTGATGTGTTTCCGGAGAGTTCTGCATCTGAGTAGAAACAACTAAGAAATTAATGTGGGTGATTTTTAATGTTGGAGTGTCCGGTACTTGGCAACCATACGTTCTAGACCACACACCCTCCCCAGGGGCCCTGTGGTGCCAGCTGTCCTGTTGGGCACAGTTCTGGACAGTGGCTACAGTCTGTTTACTCTAGCTCACTTCCTCTGTCTCCTCTACCTAGAGTACCCACTAAAGGCCTAATCCCCACTTCTTTCTCTCCCCATCCCTGCCTGGTTCTGACTCTGTATTTCTTTATGGGAAATCTATCTCTTAGTGTATCCCTCCCCACAACCTCACCCCATCTCTGAGACACTGACAGCAACTCACCCTTCATCAGGTCTGTGTTCGAGGATGTACAACCTTGACCTTAAAATTGACAGGTGGAGCCAGTGCTTCCACAAGCCTAGAGGCTTCATCGAAGGTCACAGAGAATGGGATTTTATAGGAATTGCCACGGCCTTTCCTTCCACCTGAAGCCTGACTTGATGCTCTACCTGAGACTGGATTTTTTCCTTACAGAAGTCCTTGGACCTGGCTTCAGGAAGGACACAGATTGTTCTCTGGATAGGAGCAAAGCCTCCTTGCATGAGAGGCCCAGGCGGAGACAGTGGTCTTGTGTTTCTGAGTCCAGGGAAACCTCAGGCAGCGAACAATTGGCACATGGTTGTCCTGAGGCCCATCTGTCCTGTGCTTGTTCTGTTCCTCATTTTTATAGCTGTCTATGGTGGCTGGGCATTTGAAAGATGCTGAGGTGAGGTCTCACAGGGCCTGCAGGTCTAGTAGGTGATATGATTCAGGAACACGACCCTCTTTCAAAGGTGCGTGTGGATGCCACCATCTCTGACTTTACTGTTTGTTAACAGCAGGACAAGTTGTCTTCTTATTTAGGAAACTAGGACCCAGGGTTTGTCAGGAGACTTCCCACTCGCTACTGCCACCTAGTGGCAATTACGGAGAATGTTTGAGGACCCGGGTTGTCCTGGGCCCTGTCACCTCCTCAACACCTTTTGGGGTGACTGAACAGGGCAAGAAGTGTGAATAACTGTGGACGTCTCATTTTGGGTGTGAATAAATGGGTAGTTCTAGTATGTGGACTATCCATGTATGTAACAGCAGGGCAAGGGGCCCTTAGGCCAGCACAAGATAGTCCCAGACATACCTTAGATGCTTACCACCTTATCTATGGGTTACACTGTGGTGTGGGCCCCTCACAATCATGACAGTGGTTCATAGTGACTAGGGGAACACCCATCAGAGACTGGAAAGTGATGCTGCAAAGGCAGCAAGCAACTTGGGGGTAGGGTGTGTACTGTAGGGAGGTGCCTATGGGTCAGGCACTGAAGACATGTACAGAATGCTAAGCTAGAGCCTCATCAAGCCGCTGACCTCGACAGGACATCTGGAGTGTCTAGCCACAAAAGTATAAAGAGGAAGGAAAGCTTGATCAGAGAGGAGTGACTTCTGAGGCCAGAGCAAGAAGGGTCCGATAGAGGGTGTGGTTGCAATTCTTTAAGAGGAGCTGGGGTGAATGGAGAATCTGCTAGGTCCTGAGGTCACCAGACCCTGTCACAGCAGGGGTGTGTAACGTCTGCCTTTGACAGCCTTACCTGGGAGCCTAAGTCACGGGGACTTGGCTGCACTGGGGAAGGGGCTGCATGTCTGGCCAGCAACCCTGCACAGGTTTTATACGATGTAATTAAAGCTCTTGGCTCTTCTACTTAACTAAAGCAGTGCAGATTAAAGGGCATTTCTATGTAAGCAGGACAGATTTGACTTAAATCACCAGGCAGAGGCCAGAATTACCACACACACACTCATTTTTTCCTTTGATCCAGAGCCTCTCCAGCCATCCCTAGGCTAGTGCTTAGAATTGTCCATGTCCTGGGTTCTGATGTGTGCTGAAAGAATCTGCTACAGTGGCCCTGCCCGCAGATGGTGTGGCTTTGGTCAATTATAGCAGCCCTGGCCTATTATTGTAGCCTTGGGAATATCCCAGAAGACCAACCTAGAGTTTGTGTAGGATCTTCTTTTTTTTAATTTTATTTTTCTTCTTTTCTTGGCGTGCTGGGCATTGTACCTAGAGGAGTGCATCCGAGCATGTTCGCCCACTAAGCCCAACTCCCAGCTCCCTTTTTGAATTGAATGTCCCTGCTACCCCGTCTAACAGTGCATTTAAAGTCTATAACCCATGCAAGGCTCCAGAACTCAAGGCTGTCTTTTAAAATAAGAAATGGAAGGTGTTCATGAATGCTAGTGGTTCCAGACTCACATACAGGATAAAGATGGTAGCGATAGGTGGTTTATAGCAACTGGCTTATATGTTATAGAGACTGGCAACTCTAGGCTCTGGCCTTTCAGCTGTACCTCCATCTAGGGGTGCTGTACTTGCCTGTTTCTTAGTAAGATGAGACTTGCCTGTTCACGAAGGATTCAAGCTCTCTGAGGGAAGGGATAAGTCTGGGGAGTCCCATGGGAAAAGAATCTTAGGGATTTTCTCTGCTATCGCCAGTATCACTGTTCAGGCCCAGTAGGGCCATTAAAGGTAGGTGCAGGTGACTCAGGAGATGACACCATGGTATTTGCTCCATTTGCCCTTGTTCCTGTCTCCTGACGCCAACTCGAGTCTTTGACCCTCTCCATGGTACCACCAGCTTTGATTTCCCTGCATACTTGTGTTTTGTCAGCAGCAACTTGTAACCCCTGGACTTGTAATCAGACATGGACCTGTCAGCCACAGCACCTGAGGTTCCTCCAGGATGAAGCTGAACCCTTTGGGGTTCATGTCCTTGAACCCAGGTTCCATACCTCATAGGATCTAGAACTGAAGCTCTACAAGTTACTCTGATTTCAAAGAAAAAAAAAAAAAAAGAGCCTCAAATCAGGGTTTTTAGAAATTACTAAATTTTATAGCTTACGTTCGGCTGGGACAAGCTGGTCCCTGTCTCTCTAAGCTCAGGCCTCCAGTCTCAGAAGGACATGCCACTATGCACTGTAGACATAAAAGAGCTTCGCAGAGCTAGGACAGACTCCTTGCACTTCATTAAAATCAGATCCTTTGAGCCTCATTCAGTCTGTGGGTTATTTGATCAGTGAATGAATGAGGCCTCCTCCTCCTCCTCCTTTTTGAAAAAGGGTCTCATTATGTAGTCCTGGCTATCCTGAAACTTGCTAAGTAGACCAGGCTGGCCTCAAACTCACAGAGGTCCTTGGCTTCTCTGTCTCCCAAATGCTGGGATTAAAGACACATGCTACCATATGTGGCTAGAAAGGGGACTTTTTAATAATTACGAGGTTTTCTCAATGGGATGATCTCTAGTGTAATCCCTTAAGTGACATCCTAAGAACAAGCTGTGTATGCATCCTGTTCATAACGGTTCCCATGAGTTTCGAGGTCCAGAGAGAGGAAGACTCTGGGGGTACTTACAAGATGTAGATATGAGCAGGGGTGTCCCCTACTTCCTGGCCCCAGGGATATTACCATTCTTCATTCAGCCTTGAGCATTTGGTCTTTGGCAGTGAGGGCTCTTCAAATGCTGTGTTTCCCTACAACTGCTGCACAGCCCAAACAAACAAACAAAAACACCTAGAGAGGAGCCCCTCTCTCTCCCCATGTTGTATTCTGCAGTAGTCTTAAAGAGCCCTCAAGCCTATCCTGGCTTCTCCTTTTAGGAGACAAACACTGGGTTTGTCCTCACCAAGCCTCACACAGCGAATACTGCCCAGAATACTGCCGTATTCCATCTCTGTCCCACACAACTGGGCATTTCTGGTATGCAAAACAGTCAACCTGTCCGTTCAGGCATAGGGCTTCAAGGTTATTTTCTTGTTTGCTGCTAGATATAGAATGTTTTCCCACGCCGGGCGGTGATGGCGCACGCCTTTAATCCCAGCACTTGGAGGCACAGACAGGCGGATTTCTGAGTTCGAGGCCAGCCTGGTCTACAGAGTGAGTTCCAGGACAGCCAGGACTACACAGAGAAACCCTGTCTCGAAAAACCAAAAAAAAAAAAGAATGTTTTCCCCATCCTATCTCAAAGGTATCAGGCTTTTAAATACGCTCTGTTGTTCCATGCTCTAGGTTTGAATGAGACCTATGTCCTTCACATTCTGCAGATGGGCATGAGCCACCTGCTGGGCATCCTATGTTATCCATGGTGAAGAATGGGGTAGGGGTTAGTGACCATCCTGTAATCACTGACAGGGTGACAATGTGTCACACCATACCTGGGATACTCGGTTTTCTGGATGAGATATAAGATTGAGGAGCCTTATCTTCCTCCTGTTCCCAGCTACAAACCAAAGAGATCATTTGGACCATGTTATCCCCAGGGATATTGCCAGCTAGCCAGATGAATGGGTCTTAGCTCAACTTCCCATCTACTTGAGGGCTCTCAAAACTTTGAAGCCACCTGGAATCAAACAGAAATGCCAGGAAACTGGTGAGAAACACTCCCGGAGGCCCTGAGTGCTGGGCTAGGGGGCTGCGAGTTCTCCTGTCCCGAAGGGCCCTTTGATTGTAGATGGCTTCCGTGGCACATTTTATATTTCCTTTCTCGTAGCCTTTGCTCCCGTGGATTATTTACAAGAACCATGTGAGCTTTTGTTCTGCAGAGTTTCTTGGCTTAAACATCGTCTGGATGTGTTTGAAGTCCTTCCCACTTTTTCCATAACTGGCCTTGAGATCAGCTGTGGGCTGAGGATGTTTCTTGGCAGCCATCCCTGTTCCTCATCCAGCCCTGAAGGAGGCAGAGACCCCTTTGCAGCTCCAGTGAATGCCACCCTGAGTTCACCCCATGGGTCCCATGGGGCAGCTCTGATGAAAAGCTTTGCAAGCTAGGCCAGGAACAGAGTGCCACATAAGGTTCTTGGATTTGAGGCTTTTTATCCTTGTGGGTTGGCAGTGTTGGGGCTGAGACCAGGGAGATCCCAAGTCTCACTTGAAAGTAGGTTTTGCTTGCAGACAATGAGGCCAAGTCCTGGAAATGACTCCAGCACATGGTATTTGTACATTCTGCTCTGTGAAGCTAGAAGGAGCTGGTGTATGTGGGCCCACAGATGGAGAGGCCCCTTAGAGGTCTGACGCTGGTTTCTATTCAGGTCACAGGTCACAGGTCACAGGAGCACCTATTTGTTTGTTTGTTTGTTTATTGTCTTCCTCTGCTCTTCTAAGTGTAAGAGTTCGTATCTTGCCACTTTTTTTTGCAGGAGCTGCCCAATGGAGACCCTAAGGAGGGGCCTTTCTGGGAAGACAAGGGTTCTCTAGAAGGTGAGTCTAGCTCCAGCAAATGCTCCCAAGACTTCACCCCGACCCTAGGACTCACACCACAGAACCCTCAACACTGGCATACAAAAGCTGTGATCGGTTGGTTCCTAGTCTCAAGAGAAGTTAGTTCTTTAGTAAACAGGAACCTCAATCACCTGTGATTCTTTACCAAGCAGGCAGCTCGAATCTGTCCATGGGAGAAGCAAAATACTGAGCTACGGGGTTCTCATACCGTAGTTTATTTTGTGTATGTAGTTGTGGGACTGAGCAGGGAAGTCAGGCTACAGGGACTGGTGTTCTTGAATTCTGAGCTAATGTCTTGGCCAATTGCTGCACCAGTTGTGGAGTGGTGGAGCTGTCCTAAACATGCCACCTGTGACTTGAGCCCTGCATGAGTCACTGTCATATGTGTGTATCTTTGGTGGAGTCAGCCCCACTCAGAGATGTGTTGAGTTCTTATCAGCTTCTAGTTAGTAGGTGCACTAGCCTACAGATCCACCTTCAGACATCTGCCGAAGCCCAGAGGGACTTCCTAGCACTACCTGCTGGAACTGAGGCACTGGGCATCCTCTCAGCTCATACTGGACAGATAACTGACCAACAGCCTGGGCCCCTCTCAAGACATAGCTTGAGACCCTGAGAATATGTGAGCCCCAGAAACAGGGCTTCTTATTTGTCCATACTGGGAGTCAGGGGAGATAACACTACTTGGCCAACAGATAGCCCACATGTGGCCTTGTCTGTGGGTTTTGGATTGAAGGCATTAGAAAATGAGGAGAAAAGCTGGGAATACAGAGGCTCACTTTCCTCAGGAGGACTCAGGAGTGGAGACTACTCTATTTTGATCTTGAAGATCCTTCTCCCACCTCATCTGTACAATGTCATCTTTGAGGAGATAGATTGCACTGAGAGTCACTATGGGCTGTGTGGTGTAGCAAGGGTGTACCCAAGTGAGGCCTCTCTCTTCTTCCTACTTTCCCATTCTGCCGGAGCAGGCTCTAGCTCAGGGCTCATGTAAGAAAGCAGAGCTAGTCAACTCATTTCCCCTCTATCCTCAAGCTACCCACATGGGACAGGTCCTTCCCTCACCTCTTCTTGTCCCTTCAGTTGTGCTGCCCCCTGAGAAGACTGACAGCCATGAGGGCCAGGGCCAGCTCTTCAGCACAGATGATGGGGAGAAGGCAGCAAGCCGTGAGGGTCCACTAAGACTCGGCAAGAAGCACTTGAACATTGACGTAAGTCCTCTCCCGTATACACCTGCATGAGTGGCTCCTTGGGCCCCAGGATGAATAGTGGTGGCCCTAAATGGGAACCATGGCCATCCTAGCCCTGTGGTTTCCTCAGCCTCTCTGAGGCCTTATAGCAGGACTAAAATGTGTTGCCCTGGTGGTTTGCATGGCATTGCTGTGAACTTGGCAATGCTGGGCAGATGTAATAGGTAACTAGCACTACTGGTCAGGGATCAACAGGGGGATCTCCCCCCACACACACACAGACAGGGAAGCAGCAGAAACAAACACATGGTTCTAATTCCTCCAACTCAAAGTGATCCTGAGTATGTGCATGAACAGAGACAGATGCCACAAAGGAGAAACTGAGTCAAGAGGCTTGGAATCACCTCCTCACTAGGAGGGGGGATAGACCTGGGCAAAGAGGGGGAGTTGAGGGACGCAGGCCAACTGCTCTTGAGCTACCTTTTCCTGGCTGAAAACCAGGAAGAACACAGTTGGGGCACTTCAGTTTCAAACACCAGCTGATTCTTCCCTGCCTTCTACCCTTGCATGCTGCCTACAGGCATTGCAGTGTGACGTCTCAGTGGAAGAAGACAACCGCCAAGAGTGGACATTCACACTGTATGACTTTGACAACAGTGGAAAAGTCACCAGAGAGGTAATGTGCCCACATCTGTCAGTCCAACCATAGGATGGGAGAGTCAGGGGTATGGCCTCTTGAGATCTAAACCAGTCTGGTTCAGTAGACAGATAGATAATATCTGAATCCTTAGACGGAGACAGAGTGAGCCCTGACTGGAGAAAAGAAGAGACTAGAATTTTTCCTGAGACAGAAGGGGAGGCAGGGCCCATTTTTAACATCCTGACCTAGCTAGTGTCTCCTTACTCTGGCAGTCGGCATACGTCTCCTCACCAATTACAGCATGGTCTTCTCTATAGCTCTGACATCCCTAGGCCAAGCCTGGGTTCCTCACAAGGTAGCCTGGGTCCATGGAGTGCCCTTGCTTCATTGAACTGTGTCCAAGAGAGGCAGAAGAGCATCTTCATAGGCCATGTGACGTTGGTGACGAAAGTGTATCTAGGTAGAAGGCTTATCTGCTTGTTTATATAATGTTTTAGAATATAAAAGTCAGAGGTATGGCTTCAAAGGCAGACAGCGGGCTACCTTAAGCCCCTAATCTGGGTATAAGTCAGTCTCAGGTGGGGAAGAAATGGACCCAAATGCCTATTGAGGACAGGGGGTAAATACATGCTTGGTAAGGAAAGGAAAACTGTTCCTTAAAGTCTGTCATTTGGTCCCAGGACATGTCCAGCCTGATGCACACCATCTATGAGGTGGTCGACGCCTCTGTCAATCACTCCTCAGGCAGCAGCAAGACCCTCCGAGTGAAGCTAACGGTCAGCCCTGAACCCTCCAGCAAGAAGGAATGTCCTCTCACTGGCCAAGGTGAGGGATCTATGCCAGGGGCCTTCCTGTTCAAACGGTGTCATCTCCATAACATTACCCCTAACCAGGCCTGGAGGGGCAACACCACCCCTAAGCAGCCTGCAGGCAGTATTACCCCTAAGCCAGACCTGCAGGGGCAGTATACCCCTAAGCCAACCTGCAGGCAGTATTACCTTAGCCAGGCTGCAGGGGCAGCACCACCTAAGCCAGGCCTGCAGGGTAGCTCTACCCCTAAGCCAGGCCTGCAGGAGCAGCACCACCCCTAAGCCAGGCCTGGAGGGGCAGTACTACCTCTAAGCCAGGCCTGCAGGGGCAGCACCACCCCTAAGCCAGGCCTGCAGGAGCAGCACTACCCCTAAGCCAGGCCTGCAGGGACAGCACTACCCCTAAGCCAGGCCTGCAGACAGCACCACCTAAGCCAGGCCTGCAGGGGCAGCATTACCCCTAAGCCAGCCTGCAGGGGCAGCACTACCCTAAGCCAGGCCTGCAGGGGCAGCACTACCCCTAAGCCAGGCCTGCAGGGACAACACTACCCCTAAGCCAGGCCTGCAGGGACAGCACTACCCCTATCTTCCCAAAGGCTTCACACTTATCTCCCCACCACTGGTCCCAGGATATCAACTTTGTTCACGGTCTCCAACTACTTCCAGCCAAAAATTTGTTTCCACAATGTCCCACGCAGAAGCTGGTACCTGGAAGGGGACGAAACTGTTTGCTTAGTGAGCGGATGGATGAGCAAGGAAAGTAATTCATTAACGAAGGGCATAGTGGTGTAGGCTTCCAATCCAAGCACTAGGGAAGCAACCGGGTTCAAAGTTCAAGGCCAGCTTTAACTTGTTTTTTAACAGTTCATATCAGCATGGATTGTCTCCTCCTGCACTTTATCCTGTACACTGATAAAATTTGATCTCTGTTACACATGCTCTGCAAGTCAAATCCTTTTTCTTTGTATCCAACCATTAATTTGTTTTAAAGGATTAACTCCACACATACTGTGCTTCTAGGAAAGCCTAAACCATCAGTGTCCAAGAGGCAATGTCTTGTATAATGATGTATGATGTAAATAAACCCTATGCCTTAACACTGGAGGGGGGGGGGTCAGAGTTCAAGGTCAGCACTGGTTATAGCATACCTGTCTCAAAAAAAACAAAAAAAACAAAAAAACAAAGAATGAGTGGGTGGATGTCCGGATTTGTAAATGAATAGGCAGAAGAGATTCATGAATGGATAAGCAGGTGGGTCAGGGATGAGTGAATGAATGAACTGCAAAAGATGAATGAATGAGATGAATGAATGAATGAACATAATGCCTTTCTTTCAGACCGGGAGCCCATTCGTGGCAGAACAGAGAGTGAGCTCACAGATGACCCCCGAGTGGCTGACAGAAGGCTGTCCGCCTATAGCAGGTGAGATGTGGAGCCAGCGTTTGCTTCCTGCTGGCCTCCCAGTGTCCTGTCAGGCAGGGTGCTAAAACAGGTAGACACTGTGTGTACTATGATGAGTGAGGGTACCTCCTGGGGCTGAGCAAAGAAGGGCTCAGGGGCCATTGTGGTCCCGTTAGGTAAACAGAGAATACCCTTAAGTTTAGGATCACTCAAGCCCTGTGAGACCTGCGGTAGTATGCTGAGTGCTGGAAGCCTTCCCTGAACTGGGGACCTTAATTCTCTGGACAGCGTACAACACTGCCCAACTGCATCACTTCTGCCTTCTCTGGGTAGTGGGTACTAGTCAAAGTCCCTACTTACGCCTCCTAGACCGCCATCCACCTCTGCAGGCCCCCCTGTCATATGACTAAAGGTCTAGCCTCAAGCAAATTGTCAAGCCTATTCTCTCTGCTCCACACAGGAAACCCAATGCCGATCCCCAGCCCTGCCCTGTGCGAGTGCCCTACTGTGTGGATGAGAACACGGGGCGCAGAAACCACTACCTAGACCTTGCTGGCATCGAGAACTACACATCTAAGTTTGGTCCTGGTAGGTACTGAAGGACTCCCACCCGTATCTACCCTCTCGGTATAGATGCGTCCCTGAGGTGCAAGTAGGCAAGGGACTCTGGAATTCCCATGGTGTTGGGTCCCAGGTGTCCCCACCCTACTTGGGCACCCTATTATCCTATGCCTAGATATGAACTCACAGCTTACCCTTCTGTCATTGACAGGGGCCTGGAAAGCAAGGTGGTTCAACATCCAGGTGTATGTCTGAGACATACTCTGACTTTGGGAAGATCTAAAACTACTAGAAGTATGTTCAGGAGACTTCCAGCGGGGGGAGCTGGCAGTTAGGCCAGAATTACCAGCATTGTGTAGAAGTGCACAGCCAGCCTTGTAGACACAATGTTCCTTTCTGGTTTTGTACCTCTTGTAGCCTTTAGAGATTCATGAACTGCAGCCTGGCTGGCACTCTGAAAGCTGGAGGCCAAGTCCTCTGCTATCACCCCATGTCCACTAGGAATCCCTGAGGGTCCACTCAGGTAATCTGTACATTGTGACAGTATCTCTGATCAGCTAGAAGTCCCTGGCTGAAGTTGACCCACACTTGGGAAGGGCTGTCTCCATGTTCTTTGTACTAAAGCTTAGATCCTCTGACGACGGGGGCATCTGGAGAGGGACTCAAAGGGTTTGTGGGAAGTGTGATCTCAACTGGCCCCATGTTCTAAGGCCGCTCGCTGCACAGGGCTGACCTTAAGGGTTTAAGCATTTCATGAAGCTGCAACCAGGCTATTCTGGAAGTCAGTTTGATCTGTCTCTGTTTCTCTTCCATCCCTCCCCACAGGTAGGGTAAGGGTATATATTAATGAATTAATTATGTTCCTTCACTGGAGTGCCCTCTAATATGACACAACTTTCTGTCACCCCTCCTTATATCCTAGAAAGGTTCTGACTATCCCAGTAGAGAATCCCCTTAATAGGACCCACAATAGGCACAAAGGGCCAGCTGAGCCAAGCAGCAAATTGCCAGGGTGGCCAAACCCCTTTAAGGAGTGGCATTCAGAGTCTTTAATGAGGTATCTGACCCCCAGATGGAGTATATGAGGGACTGAGTTTTTAATTCTCCCTGCCCAGCTGGGGGCATGTGTCCATCTGAGATGTGACCCAACCAGAAAGCCAGCTTTATTGCAAACCCATAGTACAGATATGACATGTCCCAAGCCTTACTCTGGACCACCTTTGTCTTATCCCTAGGGTCACCACCTGAGCAGGCCAGGCAAGAACATCACGGCAGGGCCACACACATTCCAAGCAGGTCCCGATCACAGGAGTCGGATGCCCACGCTATACACCACCGCAGGTCTCAAGTCTTGGCTGAGCACGTCATACCAGCTAATGAGCCTGCTACCCGGGCCCTGGCTGCACAGCCCCGGCTGAAGGGGCAGGATAAGCAGTTCCTCAGGTCTCCCAAGGGTCCAGGAAAACCTCTTGGGGCACCAAGCAGCAGCAAGCCAGGGAAAGCGCTCAGCTATTGCCTGCAGGCTGTGCCACTGCCCCAGGGTGCTCAGGACGGCCACCATCTTCCTCAGCCCCCACCACAGCCTCCGCCACAGCCCTATGGTCACAAGCGGTACCGGCAGAAAGGCAGAGAAGGCCACTCACCACTTAAAGGGCATGGCCAGCCTACCATGGTGGAGCATGAAGTGGTACGGGACCTGCCTCCCATGCTGGGGCCTGAGGGCTATGTGGTGCCTGTGGTCCAGAGGCATGAACACCACCATCACCACGAGCACCACCACCATCATCACCATCACCACTTCCACCCATCCTAGCACCCAAACAAGCACTCTGCCCAAATGCCCTTGGGGACACAGCAGGTGCTGGCATGTGCCCAGTAGAGTACAGCATCTCCTGGCCCAACACCAGCTGCAGATGTCAAGTGGAGGACTACCAGGGAGATGGCACCAGGCTGCATATTTGTGGACTAAGCTACCTTTCTCCATGCCATTTGGATACCAGTACATTTGATGCAGCAGATGATTACCAGTAACACGTGCTCCTGTTTGATCCACAAAGCCCATACGTGAGGGCACAAAAGCATCTGTTCCCGATTTTGCTGCAGGGGTGGCCATGGGATGTTTGAGGGACTGTGGCTGGACATTCTTTGTATCCTCATGGTTCTTTGACCTTTAGATACCTGAATGAGAAAGGGAGTGCTTTCTGTGACGTTTATACGTTATGAAGTCAGTGGGATGGGCTTGGAAAGTGGTTCTTCTTCAGTGTACCATGTTAAACAAGGCAGAACAAAGAGGCCAGAGTATCAGCAAATGTGGAGGGGGCATGGTTGAGCAGAGGGGCAGGGTGATGTTCAGTGGGCAGCTTGAGGCTTGGTGTCCAGAGCTTCTAGCATCCTAGGTAGATGTGGATAAGACCCAGACAGGTTGGGATGAGATGGACCAGGTACTATGCTGAAGGTATCCACCCAGGCTGTGCATAGCCAAGTGACACTTAGGTGTCCCTCCATAAAGGTTGGAAGGTGTGGGGGCCTCAACCAGCCATGATCTTCGTGGTTCTACCAACAGGACATAGCAAGAGGAGCTTTTACCTCTTGTGAGTTTGTGGAGGTGGCATTATGCCTTCTTGGCATAATAAGATTGTGCATCTGTAACATGGAATACATACCCTTGTATTAAAAAACACTTTTCCGAGAGCTGTGGTCAGTCTACCGACGCATCGTAGCTGCGGGTGAAGATGACAGGTACTTGTGGAGGGTGAGTAGTTGGGAGAACCATCTCGGCTTATGCTGGTTGACACACATGACTCCAAAATAGTACTTCTTACTAAGGGATTTTTAGACTAAGAAAAGTCAGAACTCTAAGCCTGGAGCTCAGCTCATGTTAATAAGGAACACCAACCAAGCCCCATATGCACACTGTTGAAAAGTAATACAACTTTGTGCTTATCCCCTCTCCCTAAAACCCTTTGCCTATTCTAAGGAATTTCTGAAGATCTAAATGTGATGTCTCTGACCTGGGAAACATCAGCCCTCTGTAGGCTGTTGCTGATTACTTCACAGCTAGAAATGCTCCTGAATACCAAAATGACTAGAGTGTGCCACCCTTTCCTTACATGACTGAAGTACCCATGTCATGGATGTAGAGATGGCACAGTTGTGAGGTTCCACCACCCACAACACAGCAGAGAGACTGCACAGGAAGCAGCATGGCTACCTAGTTTGCTTCTCAGTATGCAGCATTCTTATACCGGGCTTGTGTTAAGAGGTCCTTTCAGGAGGCTGAGGAGATGGCTCAGCAGTTAAGAGCACTGGCTGCTCTTCCAGAGGACCTGGGCTCAATTCCTAGCACCCACATGGCAGTTCACACTGCCCATAACTCCAGCTTCAGGCCTCAACACCCTCACACAGACATACATGTAGATAAGACACCAATGAACATAAGCTAAAAGTTAAAGAAAAAAAAAGTCTAGAGACATCATACAGGATATCCCTAATGACACCTCGGACCATGGTTCAGCTGAGCACCATGGGAACTGGGAAAATGGGGAGATTCAGCTAAGTCTGAGTCGGGCTTCACGTTTTAAAAATTCAGTGCAGGTAGAAGCTCTAACAAGCTCATGGCAGGGGCCGAGCATCTGCCACTGTGTGAGTGTTAAGCAGAGATGTGTGCAGCACTCCAGCCAGCTGAGGGACCAAGCAAGCCTCAGACAGCAGGATCCTCAGTGTTACGTATGAGGCCTAAAGAGATGGGAATGCACTTGTAAACTAAATGAGAAACAAACACCCAAAACCATTCAGTTGGGTGTGGCAGTGAACACTTGTGGGAGGCTACATCAAGAGCCAGGACCAGGGTGGACTATCTAGTGACACTGCCTCCCTCTGCCCCCAAATTGCTTGTGTTCTCTATCACTTAGCCACTCTGGACATGGTCACTAGTGTCTGAGAACAGTGGATCTGCTGAGGTGCAGGAACTTGGCCTGGGTAGACTCAGAGATTCCAGGACTGCCTAGCAGTAAAACTGTATTTGCAAGTGGAGACAGAGGTAAGAAAGCCAGGGGTGGTGATGCTTACTTAGTCCACCCTGTGCTGGGTGCCAGGATGGTGTCTCTGTGGCAGTTAGTAGTACCTGGCAACATTAGAGGGTGTCTTTGACATCCATTGGAGCATCTCCATATGAACTAACACAGCTCAGGCCAATGCTGGGCAGCTCCTCAAAGGTATCTGCTGCCTGGCCCTGGTTCTACTCTAGGTGACAGAGCATGCCCTTCCATTCTGTCTCTCATCTGCAAGACCACTCTGCTGTTCCCTTGGGCCTGTTCACAGCTGCATGTTTTTGTGACCTTTGATAAAATGACCTGTGTGCTGTTCCCCAGCCCTGGGGTTCTTCGATACAGTGGTATCATCATGGATGTAATTGTACATCCTCAGGGGGATTCTGAGGTGGTGCCCTCTCTGTTTCTAGCGTCCTAAGCAGAAGGTATCAGTCACTGACAGACATCTGTGGTTCTCAGCTCTGGAAACTGTACCATGGTGTTTCTCCCAAAGGCAAACGATATTCGCGATATCCCATCTGCAAGGGGTAACAGGCTACAAAGACTACACTGCCTGCCTACACTCCATACTTCCCATAGAACCTATTGTGGGACTCTGGATAATACCTGAGCTCTTCTCTGTGTCTGTCTGTCCCCCATGACAACCCCCATTCCTGAGTTCCTAATCTTTGCCATGAATGCCAGGTCTATGTGCTCTAAGCCAGGCATGAGAACTCTGGTCCCCATAGGGCCAAAGGACAGCTTCTCTCCCAGGTCATTCCCATAGCCAACACACGGCTATGCTGAGTTCTTACTGTGTCCATGGTATTCATGGCTCACCACAGATAGGGTGACTACACCACACATCAGTCATTAGCATGTCAAGCTTCTACATCAGAACATCCTCCAAAAAGCAGCTCTGTGCTCCCTTGGCAGTCTTTCCTAAACATTCTCCTTCCTTGAACTACAGATGAACAGTTTCCTTGGATTTGCTTCTTCTAGGACACAACATGAGTAGACTCCCATACTATGGGAGCAGTGTCAGCTTCTCTAAGTCAGGTTTATGCATGCTGCCACAGGTCAAAAGCCCCATTTCTATAGTCAAACACTGCTCTACTGCAGAATGTCTGGGTATGGAAGACACCATGATGAATGCCAGGGAGTACGTTTGTAGGGATATGTCCTGGGCCACAAAGATAACCCTACTTAACAATTGTAGGGACTCCAATGCCATTCCCATGGCTGCACAGTTCTATATTCCAGTGACTCAACACCCCCTACCCATTCCCCATTTTCTAGATTATAGATTTCTAGATTGCACTGTGGTGATTCTGGGGTTCCCATCCTTAGAAAATTCTGAGTTGAGTCTAACAAGCTGGCATGAGAGTTCTCCTAATATTTTTGTAGAGCTTTTCCAATGCAGGAGGGTCACCCCTGATCTTGAGTGCCCTGGGCTGTCAATCCCCCTGGGTGGTCAGTCTTGAAGTGGGCCTCTGAGAAGTTCTGGGAAGGAATGAGTAAGTGCATCTTCTCCCATCACTGATTTCTACGGAAATGAGACACACAAAGTTCCTTAAACATTTATATTTCATAGAACTTTACTCTCCTACTAACAAAATCATACAAAGACAAAAACCTATAAAAAGGAAAAAACATGAAACTACAGAGCAGAATGCCCAAGGGTAAAGTGCAAATCTGTCGGGTTCTTGAAAAGTGCAGAGGCGCCTATGGCC
The DNA here is from genome assembly GCA_021653895.1 of Mastomys natalensis. Classification (NCBI taxonomy): domain Eukaryota; kingdom Metazoa; phylum Chordata; class Mammalia; order Rodentia; family Muridae; genus Mastomys; species Mastomys natalensis. The sequence continues at coordinate 591,118 of JAJTUV010000883.1, forward strand.
CCGGCTGAGTAAGGCTCTATGGCAGGAGACGAGACTCAGCCAGAAAGACCCACGGCTGTGGCTGCTGATGCTGAGGGTGTTGGGCTGGGCCTGGTTTTTCTCTCCAGGAGGGTGAGGGAAGGGACGGCATGTCATGTGCAAAGCTGAGACCCATCATGGTTTGCACTCCAGAAGGTGCCTGCTGTCGTGGGCTATGTGCAGAATTGTGTGTTCCTGCCGTTTGCTTGTTACATTGTGGCTCTCTGTAGTCACCTGCTTGAGGTTCCCAGCTCAGTGCTTATGAAATAAAAGTGGCTGAGTTCCCATGAGAAGAGAAAGCAGGCTAGCTGCAGATAGTCCTGCGGAACAAAGGTTCTCTCTGCAGGAGCTCCTAGGGCATAAACTCAAATGGGAACACAGCCGGCAGGTACCACCAGCTCAAATAATGACCCACTCCTACCCTGTAAACACGATCTCACTTTCCAGTGGTACCCTGAGCCAAGTCTGAGGAGTGTGGGGAGGGAATGAGGAGGTGAGGGTGGACAGTCCTCCGGTGCTTACTATACAGGAAGCACAGCAAGGATATTCAAAGGGACAAAGAAGCCAACGGGGAACAGCTCAGTGACATTCTAGCCCCAAGGAACTGTGCTTGTTCACGTGTTCTGGTTCATCTGTCAGGTTCGTGAAGAGTACAGAGCGCCTCTGTACTTTTCTCTGTACACAGTAGAAGTAAAATGTAACTGCCACAAAATGCTGGACAGTCATCTGTAGAAAGGTGATCCTAGTGTCTGGAGGTGAGGCCCTGCCAGTAGTAGGAAAAGCTGCCCCAGATCCCCTGGGTATACCTACCATTGCCCACAACAACATCAAGGAGCCATTCCTGTCAGAACAGCTGTAGATACTCCCCCCAATGTGGCATCTTCTGCTCAGAGGAAGCCTAGTGGGTGTTATGTCTGTGGGAAGCCATGTGTGTGAGGGTGACCAGAATCACTGTGACATCTTGGTAGGCCAGGCAACAAGTGCCAGGGCAGTGGCCATCAGTCAGTGGCATGCTGGTGAGCCCCAGGCTGGCCACAGGCAGCTTACACAGTCCTGACCCCATCCAAGAGTGTCCAGGTTGCAGGTGTTAGGAGTAGATGGTGATGACTTCCCGGCCGCCACCCCTGACCAGGAGGACCCTGTTCAGCCCTTCGGTCAAGACCTCAAGAAACTCCATGTCTGGATTGATAGTTAAGGCCATACCAATCTCAACTGGCCATTATCAGGGACCCCAGTTCATATTACAGACTCAGTCTGAGAAACCAAGGCCTGTGGCAGACGGACAGATCCCAAGAGGCTAGGGATGGTACCAGAAAAGAACAGAAATGAAGCTGCCACCTCCAGAGGGCAGAGATATTCCTGGAGCCTCCAGTTATTAACCCCATCCACTTGAAACCAATAGGCAACTGGGTCACAGGAACCCTGGTGGTTCAATGGTCTCTGGCCAGGAAACAAGGAAACATCTCCCTCATTTGCCTATTCTAAGGTCCCAAGTGGCTGTTCAACCAGGCCCCAGAGATGTCTTGACACTAGCAAAGCACAAACTGTCAAAGCTGTGGCCAACAGTCTGAACTGTGAAATAGAAAAGCAGACCATCTGTCCTGCCTGAACTGCCACTGGGGGAGCCTAAGCATCCTGAGAGGATACTGCATTTAGGCAGGGAGACTCAGCACTGTTCCAGTGACAGCTCTGTGTGTGGCAGGGAGCCACTGAGACCAAGAGTGGGCAGGTACATTCAGGAGAGCAAAGGCTCAGTTCTTCCTGTGAGGGGTTGTTCTACTCAGGCAGGCTTAAGGTCACACTGTACTTGCAAAGCATCTAGAGGACCCAGTCTGTGTCCCAGTGTATACTGCTCTGCATCAGGCTTGTCACTCAGGGACACACATGTGGATTTGCCACTGCCTCGGTCAAGTATCAAGCAAACCAAAAAGGGATATCCTGGGATGGGGTTATAGAGTGCTTACTAGCATACTCAAGGCCCTGTGTTTGATCCAGCATTGTAAGGAAGGGCCCATCCTGGATCCTCAGGAACTCAAATGCAGTGTCATTCCTTCAAATGCTAGGAAAGATCTGATTCCCCAAGCCCTCCCCAGTCTGCTCAGACTCCATGGCACTTGCCTACCTCTGTCCAAGATCCCCCAAGGTCCCCAGGTTAATGCACAATACACAACAGGTAGAAAAACATGTTTTAGCATTGATGGGCCTAGGTGGACCTCTCACTGTACCACACATCCCTGCCTGCCTTACATCCCCTGCCCCCATATTCCCCAACTCACAGGAGTTGAGGCTCTGTAAACAAGAGGAGCCAGGCCTCACAGTGACATAGTTATCACTACTGTTCACCACCACCACCAGGAAACATTGGAAAAGGATACAGTTCTCGTCCCCCTGGCGATTTTTGGGGGGCCTGGCATATTCAGTAGGACCAGTTGGGCATCTTGAGACTTGTTGAGAACTACACCATTGAGCTTCACAGCTGTATGCATCCTCCTGACGTTGGACTGGTCCCTGGGAGAAGGGTGGTAGAATGGGCACAGTGGGCTTGAGGCCTGTACTCTGCCTGGCCCTCCCATTGTGTTCATGGGAAGGGCAAGGCTCAGCAGATTACCTGAGGATGGGGTGTGGGGTGACTTAGCAGCAGAAAGCATTTGGCTCTAGATACTTCAGAGCAGAGCATCACTAAACTGCTAAGCTTCTAGGGACCATAAAGTAATGCAGGTAAACTACAACACACTCAATAAGCTGTATTTGCAAAGCAACCATTGGTACAGGCACAAACAGGATATGAGGGCCAGTAGCTGTCTGGGCAGGCATGAGAACTGGCCTATGTCTTAGGGCACTGGTACAATGGCTGAATCCCTGGCATCCTCCTGACATGCCTGGTGTTGCCAAGTAGCCTATTGTTGAACTGAGTACACAGTACTTAGGTGTAGTTGGAACTAGGTACTCAAGAGGAGAGCTCTAGAGTATACTCTAACAAGTCAATGCCATCCTGGTGCTGTCAGCTTGTGTGTGGAAGCTGGGATTCAGCAGAGAACTAGGTCTGGGCTTAGGCAACCCTGTTTCCTACACGGTCAAACTGTGACAAAGAAACAAGCGCCTCTGGCACTACATAGTTCAGATTCATGTTTCTAGCCTCTGAAGTGAGCAGAACGTCACTGAGTTCTTACACGTGTCCTACTGTTGTATGGGGCCCTGTCCCAGGTAGCAGGGACCACAGCCACATAAGTGTGAGAATGTCACAGGTTTATACTCACTACTACATAAGCACTCAGGTGCCTGTAGAGGCAGAGTCAACCTTCTCATCTACCAAACATCCCCTCTCTAGAGAACAGAACCAGTGTTTAGAAACTACCTCGGAAATTTTGCCCAGACATACCTGTCCAATAAATTTGTATTTCTATTAGTACTGGGACATCTGGAGCATCCTTGGGATCAGGACACAGGGCAGAATTTTTGGCTAGCCTGTTAATTTCCCCACACAGTCTTGATTGCAGCTCTTCTGAATAGAGGCATCTGTGCCTCAGAGAAAGGAACCGGCAGATGAAGCTGCCATTTGAGGGTCATAGAGAGGTCCCGAGATGCCCCATAATCACACCTACTGATCAACTCAACTCTGAGCCAAATATAACAGCTTGTAACTGCCATTCTCCAGGAAGAAAACAGTCATGGGCCCTTTATCTTCTCTCTTCAGTTTAATTTGATAAAATTATAGGTGAGTCTCTGTGGCACCAGTCAGGCCTTTCATTACAGGAACCCTGAATTCACTCCATGGAAAGGGCACAATTACTGTGTGTTTGGCCCAACGGCAGTTCTCAAACGGCAGAAATGCAAGAGCCTGGGGGTGGGAGCGTACAGCAGTCACATGGAACCTGAGTTCTGGGTTTGGCCTGTAATCCATGCCATTGTAGCATGCCCTGTTGAAGCTAGAAAAACACCAGAGGGTCCAGGAAAGGCCCTTGAGTTCTGAAAGCTAACTCAATCCTGCCTCTGTTCCTAGCAATCCAACAGAGTTAATCAGTAAAATGTCTTGTACAAGATGAACTTTCTACACAGTGTCTACACCTGGGAGTGTAAGTCTACACAGCAGTCTTGGAAGCAGGAAGTGAAGTCACACATCCTTGGCTGGCTGTCAGAAGAACTGCCCAAGACCATCCAAAGTAGAAAATACATGCATGTAAATGTCTACAAATGCTAACAGTGCATACCAACACACACATGCAGGTAGGTACACTAGTGTGTACACAATACAAACGTACTCAAACCAGCACACATGTTCATCTGACAACACATGCATGAGCTTTAACATGGTGCATACATGTACTAGCCAGTTTACATGTTTTCTAACTGGTACACACATGCACTCTACCCAACACACATCCATGGACATATATGCTCCAGGGAGATTGTGAAAGGAAACATATCTCTTGCTGGACTAACCAAGAAATAGCCCTGAGCCCTAGAACTTCTTCCTGACCCTGGCTAAGCCTGGGTCCTGATAGATAAGTATCCCACCAACAGTCCCCATGTATGTGTCCAGGAATCTGTATGTTATGTACAGACACATGTGTACATGTACATGTGCACAAGTGATATAAGGTCAAACTCTGTTACTATGCCTTTCTGATTATGTGTCTTAATAAACTATGGGAGGGAGGGGGCTTTTAAATTTGCAGACAGCAGGAAACCTGGGGTCCTCTCAGCTTTCCCAGTTGTCCAAGCTTCTCAAGGTTTCCTCAGTGTCTGAGTAATTCAGCCACAGTCATGTGACCACCTAACTATAACTAGCACCTTGCAGATTACCTGCCTGTTAGGGACAACAGCACAGAATGACTGGAGGGAGACAGGAAACGGACAACACAGATGAAAGGCTCACAGTAGCATCTCCAGGCAACCTCAGCATATGTCCTCCCAGAATGCTCCCCACCCATGGGCTTGCAGATAGACCCTCAGACTCTGCATCTCTGCCTATGACTCCTGGCCCTGACATCTAGACCCCATAGGTCGGACTATATAGAATTGATCCACAACCCTTTCTCACGAAGCAGAAAGGATCGCAGCCTCCCAGATGGATGGAGAACCGAGGAAGCAATTTTATATTGACTGAGTAGACCTGGAGGGATCTGGGTGAACTTGCTCATTGATGCAGGAAGCACACACTTGCCCCGTCTCAGAGCAGCTCAGAATCAGCTCTCTCACACTGCCTTTGGTGTCACTTAGAGAATGACATCTGGGTACGTGCCCTGAGCCACTCTGAGTGGAGGCAGTAAGGTCAGCAGGGTATTCTACACACACAGGGCTGTACACACACAGGCATGCAAGGCAACTCAGTCTAAGGCAGTCTAAAAAAATGAAAGTGCACTTACAGGTTTCCCCACTCTCTACATGGAAGAGAACACAAATAGCAGGTTACTCCAGAGAGGACTCCACACGATTCAACCAATTCAAGTACTGGTGGTGGCAGTGCTAAGTGGTAAAATGGCTGGCCGTGGCCCTTCAACGGATTCCCACTCCACAGGACCCTAAAACCTTCTTTCTCTCCCTAGGAACTTAGAGCTTTAGGATAATCCCGCCATAAAGACCCAGTCAAAGGGGACTCTGTCCCTCTTTTGGGCTTGAAAGCTGTGTCAAGAAGACTTAACTGAATCAGTCATGATGGCATCCCCATAGCCCTGTGACAGCCACAAGGACCTCAGTCTTGGGATTCTTAAGTCAGCCAAGATGACAGGACCCCAAAAGTCTGTGATAGCAGCCTAACTATGAGGGTAGGGGTGGGGTCCAGGAAGTCATCAGTAGCATCTCCAGGCAACCTCAGTATATATCCTCCCAGAATGCTCCCACCCGTGGGCTTGCAGATAGACCCTCAGACTCTGCATCCCAGCCTATGACTCCTGGCCCTGACATCCAGACCCCATAGGTCTGACTATATAGAATTGATCCACAACCCTTTCTCACTGAAGCGGAAAGGATGGCGGCTGTCCCCATCCCACAAGGATCTCCTCTGTTTCTTGTCCTACCAATGGACTCTCGGTTTCCCCTCCCCTGCCTCTTCCTACTCACTTTCCTGCCTTAAAAGGAAAAAAAAAAAAATGGACCCAGAACTCTGTTGCGCTAATAGCCCAATCCTCTAGTGACCTGGCTCACTGGCACTGACAGCATAGCCTTGGGCTGGCCCCAGTTCTCTGTAGTCCTGTGGGCCAGCGGGCTGTCCTCCACAACTCCTTAGAGGGTGGGGCTGGAAGTCTGTCCTCACTATGCATTGGCCCAGGCCACACAGACACTCACGGCTTTAGACTGAAGAGGTCTTTGAAGCCTGACGTGCCGGTGTCCTTGGTCCTGTGCTTCTCTGCAATGAGCTTCTCTTTCGTCCACGTCATCTGGACTTTGTCCGGTGTTAGTGGGGCTTGGGTTCTAGCGGTTGCTGTGGTATGGGACGCAGTGTTCCTGTCGTGAATCAGCTGGGCCTGGTGAGGGAGAGCAGGTCAGAACAGAGAGTGGTTCTTGAAACCCACCCTCAAGAGAACATGCCCAATGAGGCGAGCAGGCTGCAGAATGAATCAAGGATTCATGTGCAACTGGCTGAGACTCCACAACTAGTAGACAGCAACTCCACAAAGGGCTCTGGCACTGTCCCATCCCATGAGGATCACCCCTATTTCTTGTACTACCAGATGGGGGTTCCCTCTACTGCCTCTTCCTATCCAGAACTCTGTTGAGCTATCAGAACACTGCTGCCAAAGTTTCCTTACTTGGTGTAGCCCCTGACCTCTCTGTCATCAACCCTGACCAGGACACACCACAGTGCACCGCTGTGGCAGTTTCCATCTCAGGAAGGGGCTTGCTTCAACAACCCCTCTGGCTACCAGGCTCACAGGGTCTTTAAAGGGTCATACATGGGTGGTGACTTGGTAGCCCTGAGAAGGTGAACACGGGGAGTCCCTACCTCCAGTAGCTTAGGCACTGAGGGAACAAAATGAATGTTTAAAGATCTGAGACCAACCTGCACCCTAGGTCAAGGGTCAAAAGCCTGAACAGACCTTCCTCTAGTCTGGGCTCTAAGAGTCATCACTGATGCTCTGAATCTGGGATGTCAACAACCAAGGACTGAATGGACTGTGGCATCTGTCTCATAGAGCCACAGATAAGCTCAGAGAGAAGGACCTCTGGAACTCCACTGAGGACAAAGACTCTAGGAGGCCTTGCTCCAGTAAGAACATCCACCCACAGGAAGGCTAAGGGGACAGCATGCAGCTGAAGACACAGAAATCCCCACATGGAATCCCCTCATAAGTAGGTCTCATTAATGTTGCCGCACGACAAATTGGTATCCCAAGAGGAGCTAACAGCAAGTAGTAGCCACATGCTTTCTTCATACAATGTGAGTGAGCCAGTGAATGATGAGGGCTACATGCCCTGTGTGAGATCCAGACAAGTGAGTGGCTGGGTGAAGACCTGCCACCTGCTTAACCCGCACAGCCTCGACCTGTGTGGGTAAGGACTTACGGGCCTACTCACCTGCAGAGCCCCAGCCAAGGTGGGTCAAAATCCATCAGGGAATGCTACTCAGTAGCCACTCAGTACTGTCTGTGTAGCAGGGGTTAGCAGGGGTCTCCAGGATGGACACTGAAGACCTATGAGGTAAGGCTCAGCCTTGACTTCCTCAGGTGGCGGCATGGGTCAACTCAGCTATATATGAACTTCATAGTCCCTTAGTGTCCTGACCTCCAACATGGCCCTAACTTTCCCACAGCTTCCACAGGGAAGAATAGCCTGTTGGTCACCTACCATAGTAGATCCAGTGTAGTCTAGCAGTGCAACCAAAGGTTCCCACCCACCCTGTTGACCAGCCCCAAACAAATAAGTGGCCTCTGTCCCAAGTGGAAGCACATCTCTGCTGAAGTCAGACTCTTGAATGTCATCCCCATACCCCAAACCCTTCTTTATTTGAGTTTAGTAATTCTCCAGGTTAAAATGCCACTTAATCTATTATAGGTTCTTTGTCCTGGCTAAGGCCAGAACAGACTGGCTTGCACTAGGACTTCCTGCAGCCCAAAGGGACAGTGAGAAACAAAGCCATAGAGTCTTTCCAGACATGTTGGAGCCAGCTGCCAGGCATCCATGCTATAGTCTCTGTCCACAGACATGGAGGGCATCCCATCTAGATCCTAGGTCTTCTGTCTCCTATGCCCCTGACTCACCTAGGAACCCAGGGCAATCACAACTCTGATTCTACCTGTTAGTCATGTGACCTATGTGCTGACTGTGGCCAATTCTCATGAACTACGAGGTTGTAAGGTGGTGGGAGGCAGAGGGTTCTTCTGCCTCTGTGACCACAGTGTGGTATCACTGATTCCATAGAGAATCATTTCTTCCACCCAGTTGGCCACCGCAGAATCACATGTAAGAGTCTGGAGTTTGAGCAACAAAAGACCTGAGGGCATAGTCTCAAGGTAGAGGTCACGTTATCCACCATCTGTGTCTTTCCTAGGTATGAAGTGACCACAAAGATGCCAGCCCTCAGAGTTCACGCTGTACCAATGGGCACAGGTGGCCATGCTTGCTCTTCATTAACAACCACAGCTGAATGCCATAGGAACTGTGTGAATCCAGGAGCCATTTGCTCTGTGCTCCCCTTGACACAGATCCTATGTTTGGGGCCAGATGGCGCTGACCCCTCCTTACTTTTCCCCAGTGCACACACCTCTCTCTCCCGCTCATTCTTTGACAACTGCATCTGTTTCAGCATCTGTGACCTCTGCTCCATCATCAGCGTCTTCTCATAGGTGAATGCGGAAATGTCATTTTCAACCTAAAAAGCATCAAGTCACAGAAGTAAACAATGTATACAAAACATGGTGTTACCGC